>JARHVA010000403.1:417500-1617500 GCA_037957365.1 Torreya grandis | reverse complement strand
CCATCTTCCACTTCGCTTAATTATAAAGACAAAATCTTCATATCTATGGATCTGACATAGCCATGACTATGTCTATCTTAAGGTGATATGGGTACTTACTTTTTGAGAGAATGACTATGTATAATATGAGACCCTTATTCATATCCATTCATAGTTTCCCCTACTCTAAACCTAAACATAGGTTTACCATAGATTGAAAACCAATCCATTTATTAGTTTTCTTACAGTTATCATGTCAATGAAAACCTATAGGCTCTATAGTCTTGTTTTTTAACTATGTTAGGTTTAAATAAACATTTTGGAAGCCACAAACACATTATAGGCATGGACCTTATTTATCTAATAATGAACACAATCTAATCATGGAACAATACTACAACCCTATAAAATGGACCCTATATGTTCTAAATATTCAAAATAGAGGTTCATACTAAACTTCAATGGCATCAGAACTTCATTGTTGACAATCTTGACTATATAACTATGTCTCATGTTTAATTGTTCTTGATTGAGCTCTATTGGTGGCATATGCCTTTTGAAATATTTGCTCTAGTTTGACACAGGTTGCATTTGTTCTCCATTTTAAGTATCCTAGCTTTGAATTTTGATATCAACCACTGATCTTGATCATGACACTTATCATCTTCACATTATTTCTATGGGTCCTACAGTTAGAATTTATCTAGTTTTATGCTTGTGCCATGTGATGACCTCATGTTCAACCTAAGTTTGTTGACTCTTTAACTGTGCTCTATGTCATTATTCTATTTCTACATAGATGAATGCATATCATTAATTTATTTTGAGTTTTCTATTGTCATGACACTTGGTGGCATCACATTCATCTCTAAGATTTATTGACTTGTTGACCTCTTTCTCATTATCAATCTTTAATTGCATGATTTAACACACTCCATTAATCTTTCTGGACCCACTAACTTCATTGATATCCCATGTGCCATTGATTTTGATTTTGATACCTGATATCTTTCCACTTGTTAGCTCCATATTCATCCTTAGGAATATTTGAATCCAAATGGCTACTACAATTTTGAGCCAAACTAGGAAACCACTCCAATTTGGTGTAGTTTCCAAGTCCCTTATATTTGCATCCTTAGGAATATTTAAATCCAAATGGATACTTGAGGACTAAGTCCCTTCTTTGAATTTCCTTGTTATGGCTCTCTTTTCAAAGGCTTTTATGACTTGATCTTGATGGGATTCAAGTGTCTTCATTACAAGGTACCTGTTCATGCTCAATGAGCTCTACAATCCTTATGATCATAGGGTCACTCTCCATAAAATCAAGTTTATGGGTTAGCTCTAGAGTATGTATTTTAAGAGAAATGGGTAATATGGCTTCCCTCTCATAGACCAGGATAAATGGTGAGTTGTCAATGGCAACTTTAGGAGTCACTCTATCAACCCATAAGGCTATCCTTAGATTTGTATGTCATGCTCTTTGATTCACCTACATTATCCTCTCGATAATCCTTATCAAGTTATTTTTTGTAGAATCTGCAAGTCCATTTCCTTGGGGATATTAATTGGAAGATGTGTTAAGGTAGATGCCCAGCTGAAGTGCCCACTCACTTTTTCTCATGCTAATAAATGCTAAGGCATTTTCTAAAATTATTTTGGTTGGTACACCAAACTTGGTCACTATGCTATCATAGAATCCTAATATTAATTTTTCATTGGATTCTTTAAGGTCAATTTCTTCTACCCACATATTGAAGTAGTCAGTAGTAGTGATCACCCATATACATCCTATACTAGAAGGTAGATTGATCATTCTTATGAAGTCCAAACCCCACTACATGAAGGGCTACTCCACTTGAATTGGGTCAAGGGTAAGGTTTTCCAATCTTTATTTACCTACAAATAGATCACAGTTTTTACATTTCCTTACCCATGCATAGGCATCTTTGAAAATTTTAGGCCAGTAATAACTAGCTCTCATCACTTTTGATATTATTATCCTTGGATCAAAATGGCCTCTTGCAGACCCATCATGAAATTGCTCCAAGATCCTTGACACTTGGTCATCATTTATGTACCTTATAAATACTCCATTTAGATATCTTCTGAATAGAACCGCATAAACCAATCCATAAGGTATGAACTAAAGTCTGAAATACCTTCTCTTTAACCTGTCCATACCTTAGGGACACTCACATGTTAGTAAGAATTATGTTATATCCTAGAGATATTTATTATGAGGTGGAGGTGCATCTTTTTATGAGTTTTATTATGTCACCAAAACAACTTATTTATCTTATTAAATATCATTTACCATATGCTCACATAATCCCTTACCTTTTACCAACTTAGTGACCTTGATCTCCACATCATACTCCATGCCCTTGGTAATCCAACCATCTCTCTTTTCATTTAAGTCCTTGTTGAGGATAAAGTCCCTCACTCTATAATGAGACACCATAAGATTAATCCTAATATTAGAGAGCATTGGTCTAAACTTTTTTAGGCTTATCAAATCTACAAGAACTTGCTTTTCTACAAAAGTATATCTTACCTCATACCCCTCCATCCCTTGACTAAAAATGGTAATTGACTATTCAAGACCTTCACCATTATTTTATATCATTATATATGATATGATATCAACATTGGTGAAGGTTTAAAATATTAAATCCTTTGAGAATTAAATATTCATGAGTAAGGGTGCTTGGGAAATAGCTTGCTTGATGGCGTCAAAATCTATTTTACCTTCACTTGACCAAGGTAACACTTGGATTTTCTTTAGCATGGTAGTTATGGGTTTGACCAAGTTTTCAAAACTAGGTATAAACCTTCTCACAAAGTTTATTTTCCCAAAGAAGCTCTAGATTCCTTTCTTATGCTTGCATAAAGATAGTGCCAAGATGGTACTTATTCTATCAAGGTCAATGGTTAATCCCTATTTTGAGACAATATGTCCCAAGAGTTTGCCTTCATGAACAAAAATAACACATTTATTTGGAATTAGAGAGATCCCATACTCTTTGCATCTTTGGAATATCAATTTCAGGTGATCTAAGTTCTCACTAGCTTTCTTGGAGAAAATTGTGATGTCATCCAAGTAGACAAGCACAATCTGATTTAGTAATCATTAAAAATACATGTCCATTTCTATTTAAAAGGTTTAACCATCATTTTACAAGCTAAAATGTCATATTTTGATAAGCATATGTGCCTCACTTTGTGGTGAAGGCAGTCTTGTATTGGTTTGCTTCTCTTATTAGTACTTGGTTATATCCTGAATACCCATCCAAAAAAGAGAAGAATTCTTAACCTAAAACTATCTAGAGAAGATACTCCATAGATGGTAAGAGGTAGTTATCCTTCAAAGAGACCATGTTCAAATATATAAAGTCAACACACAATATGATCTCCTCATTCTTCTTCCTTATAGGCACTAGGTTAGCTACTCATGAGGAGTACTTTATGGGAAAGATGATCTTAGATTCAATAAATTTGGTCAACTCTTTCCTCATAAGCTCTTCAATTTTGGGGTTTATAGGCCTTTATTTTTACCTGATAGGCTTGGAGTAGCCTCCAATTCTATAGTATGTTGAGATAACTTGAGATCAGAACCTTTCAAGTCATTGTATTCCCAAGTAAATATTTTTGCATATTTTGTACAAAGTTCAATGAAATTATGCTTTTTAGCCTTAGTGCTTACCTTTCCAAGATTGAGGAGCTTATTTCTCAAGATCGAGACTCTTTCATAGTTCTCTTCATTGGTTGACATCATTGCTTTTCATTTTCTCATATGATCCCCCTCATGTATTCAAGGGTAACCAACCCTTTAGGAAGCTTGTTAGACCTTAGTTGAACAATTAGATGTCCATATTAATGTTGAAACCTTTCTTGGTTTAATGAGGAAAACTCTACTTCCTACTATAATAAAAAATCAATGTGTTCATCATTGTCAAAGACCTACCAATGGGCTTCATTATCTAAAACTACTGACCTTACCACCACTTTGATATGTGGCTACACTTTGGACTTTCTAATTCATGTATGAGATCAAATTTAGATCCCACAACTGCCAACCTATCAGCATGTTTATTTTGGTTTTTTGGCTCTACTTGGATTTTAAATGCCTCAAAATCCTTGAAAATATGCCACACTCTATGCTTATAGGATCTCATCAAGGTGTTATTTGTGATATTTTGGCCTCTAACTTGATTCATTATCAGCTCACTATTTCTAAATGCTTACATATTATTAATTCCTCTCTTACTAGCTTACTGGAGGCCATGGATAAGACCCTCATATTTAGTTGCATTGTAAGAGCAACTAAATTGGAACCTATAAGAAGATAAATACTTATCATTAGAGGGGATATTGGCATTGCACTTGCACCTACTCCATGTTTTCTCCTTGAACCATCAAAGAACAATTTCCACAAACAACTAGAATCTTCTTGAGGCCTAGTGAGGGATGGAATTGATTTAATCTCCTCATGCAAGAAATAGACACCCATTTCTCTTTCTTCAACACCTTCCAAAAGATTGATTAGCTGATTGTCACTCTATAACTCATCCAAAAACATGTCAGGAGCCTCCTCAGGATGATTTTTTAGTTCTTGACTAGCTATGATTTCATCCTCATCAAGAATGGTACAGTTGATGTTTATGTTATTTGGACCATAAGGTTTAATGTGGAATTGTGTAATGGGATCAACTTTGATGGATACCTTGGTTCCATACCTTGTCTTGAATGCCATGTAGGACCAACATATTACTAGATAACCCCCAAATTTTTTTTAAAATCCCTATATAAGCATAGAGGAAAATGAGGAAGCACATCTTGAGCCACTAAAATACTAGGACAAGCATGCAGGGTTAATTTGAGACTCTTAATGATACCAGCTAGTTTGGTGGAAGATCCATCAAGTTACAACACTCCCTTAGATTAAGGTTCATACTTCAATCCAAGCTGGTCTACAATTGACTTTGGCATAACCATAGTTCTTTCTCTACCATCTACCATGCAATTATGAACCAAGGATTCACTAATGATCATATAAATGTAGAAGGGAAGAGGTTTGATCAACTTACTTGATTACCCTTCATTTGGTCCTTTGGTTGCATTAGTGAGAACCACATTCTCTTTGCTTGGTGGATTTTCAAAAACATTGATCTTTGATAATCCTTCTTGAAGGATATCCACTTGACCAGGCATAGGGAACATGTCCCACATTGGCATACTCACATTGTATTTTTTCATTTATTTAATAATATTGATGGGTGAACCACCAAATTTAGCTTGTGCTTTGGGAGCCACAACTATATTTTAAACTTGAGAGCTTTGGGGTATAAATTTAATCCCTTAATTCTAATTCCTTAAAAGTACTAGAACCTTTGGGGAAATAGTAAGTTTGTCTAGCTTTGATAGTAATGGAGTAATTGTAGGAGTTCCTTTGATTACTTCTTGACTACTCTCCATAGATCTCATTTTGAACATGGCATTATTTGTCACTAAGATGTATGCTTGGCAAGAACTAGCCTACTAATTTGATGCATAGCATCTTACTCATAATTAGCCATTGTAGCATCTAACTAGCCTAGTCCTTCATTATGCCCTTGGCCTTGTTGGTGTTCTTCTAGTTTTGTCATCATAGGTACCTTTACATTTTGAGCCATAAGAGCTTGATTGTACCTATAACTAGTAGCATGCTACCATTGATCATTGAAATCATGATTGAGGTTAGTTTTTGGGATAATGGATTGACCAAAATATTGATTCCAAGGCATAGTCCCTTTAGCTTCTTGAGTAATGTTGCTTTAGATAGGGACTAGGGTGTTAGAGGTACTTGCAGTATTAGGATTATAATTATTTTTCCTAACATAGTTAGGTTGCCCTTGTCCTTAGCCTTGACTTTGAAAATTTCCTTTGTAGGGTGTTCTATTTAAATTAGGCTTTCTACCTTTTCATATTGACCAACTCATTCCCAAAAGATTGAAACATGCTCCTAAGCTCTTGGAAATTCTTGCTTTCTTGGGAATCACTAGATTGACTAGTGGAAGATTTTTATTGCTTTGGTGTAGGTATGCCAGCAAGTGTTGGCATATGAGGAATGGAAGTAAGGGGAGGAACAGAAAAAGGAGGTGGTTGGATTTTAAGGAACAAATCCATTAGTGGTCTAGGAATAAGCCTGCCAGCCTATACTACATAATTTTTTACCTTGATTATCACCTCATAAGCATTTGGTAATGTGATTCCCCCCATAAAATGGATCGTTACTATAATATCTCTATTTAGAGCCTTCAAATATTAAAGGAAATCAAAGTTAGGAGTAGGCCAACTAGATACTAGAATTATATCCCGTGGTTTTTAAAATCTTGTGTTTAAATCCTACATGACCTCATGAGGAGCCCTCTTAATTATGGTTAACTATTCTGCAAGTGACAAATGATCACTTTTATCCTCAAATATCTTGCATAATGCATCACCTAACTAATATCATGATGTTATAGATTTGGTGGTAAGGCTTTTATAATATTCTAAGGCTTTACCCTTGAAATAGATAGCTAATAACCTAATAGCCACATTTTCCTCATTGACATTATGAATATTGAAAAAATTGGCTATGTCCATGAGGTTCTCTAAAGGGGTTGTAGATTGGTCTCTTGTGAAATAGGGAACACTTTTAAGAGCTACTACCGAAATAGGATCATACTATTAGAGGTATAAAGTACTTTGGCCATTGAAATCCATAAAGGGGAAAGCTCGAGGGGCTACCCTGGCAATGAAAGGGGATAACAAATATATTCTTTCAAGGGTAGACCTTGAAATTGGTTTTAAAAGAAAGATTCCTTTATATGGATGTGTATTATTAAACTTAACCTTTTTACTGATTTTAAATTTTTTTTAACAAATTCAAAAGGAATACCTCTAGAATCTGATCTTGTAGTCACCTTTGGCATGAAAGAAAGTTGTTGTTATGCTTACTAGATTTATTTTTCTATGTTCAATGTCATCAGATACTAAAGATTAGGCACTTTAGATACTTATACCAGATAATGAATACTTGGAGTCACCATTGATGTTTGCACACATGCCTCTAAAGGCTAATTAGATGAAGAGAACACTAAAACTCTATACTCATTAAATAAAAGTGGTCCCACTTGGTATGTTAGAAACTATTATAACATGCAATTTCACCCTTGTAGATGAGTTCTTTAGGATCCCTTACTCCTAGTCAAAATATTGGGACAACCTTAGGCTATGGGTATCATATGGTGAGGTTAAACCTCTAGAGAAGGTTGACTTCCTTTTGATAGATCACCTAAACTAATTTTACTACTAGGAAAAGGTTTAGAAAGGGAGAAATAGTGCTCCTAATAAAGATAAGAAGGTGATGCACCAAACTTAAATGAGACACTCATATGTTTAAACCCACATTAGATCAATATAAGATAATGTTAGCTTACACAATCTCACAAACTAGCTAATTGCATACGTATTTCAGGAACTAGGCTCACCATGCAATAAATGAAGCAAAGAGGAATTCTAAGACTCATAATAAGCATTCATCAATATCAAAAAAACAAAAATATAGACCTGTAAGTAGCTTTAAAACACCTTAAAAGAGGCAAGTAGAAGGACAATGACCTAGGAAGAATATCCTTCACAACATCATCAAGCACAAACTTCTTAATCACTAGTTAAAGGCAATAGATAGGTAAAAAACATCTTATTACATCAAAATGTAGTTATTATAAATTTTTTATAGGGTTTAACCTTATAAAATGAGAGTCTCTTGCTCTTCAAAATTAGAGTCCTTGAGAGAGTAAAAAATCTGAGAGGGAGAGTTACGATGTGGAAGAAAAATAAGAGATATAGGAGAAAAGGCAAGAAAAAAAGAGGGAATGCCATCTGAGAGTAATTAAAGATATACCACTAGTATTCAATAAATTATCAACCACATTTTGATCCCATCAAGACTAATCCATCATAGATAGATCAACCTTCATTTGTCCCAATAGCTTTCAAACTCTTTCATTGGCTGAGAAATGTACTAAAAGATAAGAGTTTGTCGAAGATGATGGGTCGTGATCTTGATGTGAGGAAAATAATTCAAATCTTGAAAATCTATTAAATGATCCAACTATAATATCCAATCCCCAAATCCTTCTATTATAATTATACACCATCTTCCACTTGGATTTTTTATAAGGACAAAATATTCATATCTATGGATCTAATAGAGCCTTGACTATGTCTATCTTGAGTGAATATGGGTACCTACTTGTCGAGAGCATGACTATGTAGAAGATGAGACACTTTTTCATATCCATTCATATTTTCCCCTACTCCAAACTTGAACATAAGTTTACCATAAATTTAAAACCAAATCCATTTGTTGGTTTTCTTATAAGTATCATGTCAATTAAAACTTACAAGCTATATAGTCTTGTTTTTGAACTATGTTAGGTTTAAATAGACATATTCTACCTCCAAACCTTGTGGAAGCCACAAACTCATTATATAAATGGATCTTCTTTAAATAATAATAAGCACATTCATGGAACAATACTAAAACCCCAAAAAATGGACCCTGTATGTTCTAAATCTTCAAAATAGAGGTTCATATTGAGCTTCAATGGTGTTAAAACTTCATTATTGACAATATTGATTGTATAATTGTGTCTCATGTTTAATGGTACTTGATTTATCTCTAATGGTAGATTATGCCTTTTTAAATACTTAATCTAGTTTGACTCAGGTCACATTTATTCTCCATTTGAAATCTTTGAGATTTAACTTTTAATATCAACCACTGATCTTAATCTAGGTTCCTTGATTGTGACACTTGTCATCTCCACATTCTTTTTTTGGGTCTTATAGTCAGAATTTGTCTAGCTATATGATTGTGTAATATGGTTGATGAGCTTAGAATATGGCTCATTATTGACATGTTATTTCCCTTAATTCATCTCTCTAAAGATATTATCTTATGCAAATCTTAGATTGTTAGATAGCTATTACATGGAAAATAGATATTTGTCTTGTCTATAATGAACCAAAGACTAAGCCTTTACTTTGTCATTAATGTCTAATACATAGCATGTTTTATTTATTTTTGTTGTGAATAATGCTCAAGAACAAGACACATGTAATGTAAAGTGAATGTGCAATTTTGATCTTCCCAGCATAACTACAGACTCCGCAAGCTTAGTTCTATAGACTCTACAGGCTTGGTTCTATGGACTCTATAGGCTCATTTCTATGGACTCTATAGGCTTGTTTTTACAGACTCTACATGTTTTTTTCTATGGACTCCATAGGCTTGTTTTTACGGACTCCACATGCTTGCTTCTATGAACTCCGTAGGTTCATTCCTACTGACTCTACAAGGTCAATTCCAAGAATTTTGTAAGGACAAAGCTACAAATGGGGAAGCCAATGGCTAGATAGGATAAGTGAGAATCATTCTAGATAGAATCAAATAAGGAAAATAACTACTTGCTATTTTGTATGATTTCCTTTTGATAAAGTTTTAAATATATTTTATCTTCAGACTATCATAGGATAGGATATCTATTTTATTAGAATAATTGGATCTCTTGGAAATTCAATCTCCTATTTTTGGATGAATGGATCGACCAAGGAATCCTATTCCTTTGTATCCTATTTTGAGTTCATTATATTAGTATAGAATGTAATATTTTCATATATTATAATATTAGATATCAAATGATAGAGAGCAGATAATAGAGGAAAATATTTGTACAAACATATTACAAGTTTTAGCCAGATTGTAATCATTTCATTTTTATGAATTAATACTTCAGTTCCTAGTACTAATTAATCTTTGTTCTTGAGTTTTATAGGAGCAAGGGCCCACTCTCCTTGGAACTAGGAACTATGTATGGTATTTATGTTATGTTTTACTAATTTGTTGTTATAATTAATTAGAATCTTGTTACTCATAAAAACATCAAAATAAATCATAGTTTAAAAAAAAGCATTTTCTTATTTCCAATTTATCTCCTTCTAAGCAATGTGTGTTTTCCTTTACAACAAATGTGTGAAACAAATTTCCTTTTTTTAGTGAAGAAGTTTGATTTTACTTTCCATGCAAACGTAAATAGGAGTGTGATCTTTTACTTTCAGCAAAAGAGTGGATTGATTTGATTTTTTCCTTTTCAACAAAAGAGTGAATCACGTAGTTGAAGACACATTTCTTTCTCTAGTCAAAATTAGAATAGGACAATCAAATACCCCCACAAGCAACCTTCTAGATCTACCATCCCATACCTTACTACAGACAGCTTTGGACACCAGCCCTGGTTGATAAGACATCAATTGAATATTGATTAAATGAGGAGTTAAATGACACTCATCATTTTTGGCACCATTTATATGGACCATAAGGTGTTATTAAGGTAATAATTATTGGTCTAGAGTAAAAAATAGAAAACATTGTAAAAATCTATAAAATCCTATAAAAATTTAATAAATTGATGTACCATCCTAGATATTCTAAAGGATTATTTATCCCAAAGTTTCCACCAAGAACACAAGTGGAAACTCCTTCAACATCTCTGAGTAGTGAACCAAAAGATAAAAGTGAAACCTATTTGCAAGAATCTTCTAAAACTTGGAAAGAAACCAGGCCATTGCCATAAGCAAGCCCCATAGGACAAATTCCTCAAGATCAATCTCTTGTAGGAAGACACTATTTAGAGTTTGCCAAGGATTTAGAATAAGCATTTCAAAAATATATAACTGAAGAAATATTTAATAATTTTGATTAACCCATAACTAATACCATAAATATTTAGTGGGAAGATCATCTTAGTTTTGAAACATCATCAGAAGAAGAAATGGCTCTCCAACAAAATCAATAACTTGCACAACTAAGAAGGACTTTCTCCTTTCCTATTGTTGCAGATCCTAATGATCAAACCCCCATGAAAAATATTTCACCATCTAATTTACCAAATTTTTGGGGAAGATCTATAGAATATCTTGATCAATTTCTATTTGAGTTTAAGGTGCTATGTCAAACCTATGATTACATAACAGATGGCCAAAAATTAAAACTATTTCCCTCTACACTTAAAGATGCAACTATGAGATGGTTCATGGGTTTACCTGGAGATTCTATTAGAACATGAGATGACATGGAAATATAATTCTTGAACAAATACTAGGATTACTGCTGATTGTGAGAAAGAAAAGAGGATTTCTTCAAAATCAAACACAATGAGGTAGATTCATGTTCACTCACAAAAGAAGCAATTATTCACTCACTAAAAATGTTCAAAAATTGGTTTTCTTGAAAGGGTTCAATGAAGACACTATAAATTCCTTAAATCTAATGGACAAAGGAGATATAAGTAAGTTCACTTTTGATCAAATTTTTGAGCTTTGTACCAACTACTCTCGAATGAAACCTAGAATTAGGAAAGGAAGATTTGGGAAATCTAAATAAGTGGGTAAGTTAATGGAAGAATTTGTTAATTTAAAGATAGATATCCTAGTTACACTAGATAGTACCTTGGATGGCCTTTAAGATAAGGCAAATGCAGCATAACCCTTAGCAATCTATTGTCCTAAGTGTAGACAGAAACACGCCCTTAGATACTATCCACTAGATAGAACTAACATTTCATCATGTGGGATCTGTAATGCAACAAATCATGATACCAAACATTGTACCCTTCTACCTATTTTAAAGAATCAAATGAAAACACAGGTCCAGTCCATTAAAGAATTAAATTATATTTAGAGACAAAACTTTGTCCCATAAAACTAGGCTCAAGGACAGTTTAATGCAAGAAATTTAGTTAATCCATGGATGGCACCATGGAATTTTTTAGTTCCTTCACCATTTTGGAATCAACCCCAAATTCTATCAATTAAAAATCCATGGGTAGAATAAGATTGGATGCCAACACCCCCATGGATGGTGACATAGCCACATCAATAATGGGTACCACAGCAATAATGGATGCCTTAGCCATATCAACAATGGAATCAATAGTGGAACCCATAGTCATAATATACCCAACCAAGAAGACCACTTCAATAGCAAACTATTATGCCACCCCCAGTTATTCAGTAACAAGGATAAATCAATCAACCCTTAATGCTTACACAACCAATAACAAATCTAAAAAATAAACAACTAGCACCTATTTATGTTAATGAACAAGAAAATATAATCAATGTTGGATCTATTGAGTGTTTAGACATACATTTGAGATCAAGGAAAACTATACAAAAATATCTAATTCTCATTTCTGAGATACTTGATGAAAATGAAAAGATAGAATCATCTTAATTAAACACTGAAGACGCTGAAATCAAAATAAACCCTAAAGCAAACAAAGAAAAAACTACTACCCTAGTAGTTCCTTTTCTAGAAAGATTAAGATAAATTGATATTAAACCACAATCAAACTTAGTCCAAGAGTTTCAAAAGATCAATATTAAGGTACCACTTATACAAGCCATTAGGGATATACCTGAATTAAATAAGCTAATCAAAAACCTTTGTATCAAGACACCTGGGAGGAAAGTAAAATATCCTAGAACCATTCATGTTGATGGAAAAGTTGATGATTTATTAGTAGGAAAACTATTAGTTCTAAAATATATAGATCTGGGAAGCCCAGTGATCATAGTTACAATCAGAGGTAAATAAATTCCTAATGTCTTGGTAGATTTAGGAGCATCAATCAATGTTATGACAATTGATACTCTCCATGCATTATCTCTTATGAGAATGCAACCTACAACTACCATTCTTCAAATGGTGGATCAGTCTATAATGAAACCAAAAGGGACTATAGAAAATGTTGAAGTACTAATAGAATATTGGGAGTATCTAGTAGATTTCATGGTTTTGCAACCCAAAACAAAGAATCTAGGATATCACATAATCCTAGGTAGACCATGGTTGGCTACTGTAGTAGTATTGATTGATTACATACATGATCATTTTTAATGGGATAAAATATAAATGCATCTCTTTGTATCTTCCTACAAAACCATCAATAAATTGCATACAATAACTTTGGGTGGATGAATTAGACAACACATTAAACAACATTTCCTCATTAGTTATGATCATAGTTAAAAAACACTTGAAAAAATTGAATAGAGATATATACCCAAAATCTACGGACTCTGCCAATCTGAAATCTATGGACTTTGCCAGTCCAAAAACTATAGACTACCTTAATTTAGGATTTTTGGGTCAAATAATATATTTTGAAACCTCCACTTCTACTTCTTCTATTGTTTCTTCACCATATGATCATGGATTGATTCAAGAAAGTGTGTGAAAATCGGTAGAATAATAGTAAACTCATTTCTTAGATGCACTTCATTGTTCTTTAGTAAGACTGATTCCTCCTAGAAAAGAGTTTATTGATAATGTAACTATGTTTCATAAGTTACTTCCTCATCCATGTCCTCTAAGCTCATTGATTAGTGAATTTAAGCAAATAGAATCCAACTACCCAGGTACAAAACCAATCATGGTATTACCTAGAAAGATTTTAAACATCAATAGTTGGTTAACAAATGAAGAGGAAGACCAACTCTTTGAAGTACTAGAAATACATACCAAGGATTTTACTTGGGATTATACTGACATGAAGGGAATTCAACCCTAGCATATGCACTCATCACATTTACATAGAATTTATCAAACCGGTTAGACAACCATAAAGAAGAATAAATCTAGCATTAAAGGAAATCATCAAAATATAAATCCAAAAGTTATTAGAAGCTGGGTTTATTTACCCCATCTCAGATAGCTAGTGGGTTTCACCTCTGGTAATTATGCCCAAGAAAAATGGAAAATTAAGGGTATGTGTAGATTATAGAGAATTGAACAAAGCAACACTCAGAGATTACTTTCCTTTACCTTTCATTGATCAAGTTCTTGACAACTTGGTAGGAAAGAGATTTTTTTCTTTTCTGGATGGGTTTAGTGGGTATAACCAGATAATAGTAGCAGCTAAAGATCAAGATAAAACCATGTTTACCTACCCTTGGGGAAATTTTGCTTATCAAGTACTTCCATTTGGAATCTGTAATGCTCCAGCAACCTTCCAAGGAGTAATTTTGGAAATATTCTTTGACCTTACAAATTATTGTGTTGAAGTATATATGGATGACTTCACCATTTATGGTAAAACTTATGAAGAGGCTCTTACCAATCTGGAAATAGTATTGATTAGATGTGAGGAACACCAATTATCTTTGATCCATGAGAAAATTTTATTGATGATGGATGAAGGAATAGTCCTAGGACACCATATTTCCAAAAAAAGCATTCAAGTAGATCCAAAGAAAGTCAAAATAATCTCCAATTTACCTATTTCACAAACACAAACTAAAATTAAAAGTTTTTTGGGACATATTGGTTACTACAGATGCTTCATTGATAATTTTAGCTAAATAGTTGCCCCTATGTTTTCCTTGCTTACAAAAGATAGTACATTTGAATGGAGTGATAGTTGCCAGCAGGACTTTGATACTATCAAAGATAAACTTGTTACTGCTCCAATATTGAGAGGACTAGATTGGACTAAGCCATTCCATATATACATAGATGCTTCCAATACAGCACTAGGAGCAGCCCTTGGATAAAAGGATGAAGACGGAAACATGTATGTTATATATTATATTAGCAAAAGCATGACACCTACTGAGAGAAATTACACCACAATTGAGAGGAAATTCCTATCTGTAATTTATGCAATTAATAAATTCAGACACTACATAATAGGCTACAAGGTATTTATCTATACACACCATTCAGCTAATTAGATATCTTACCAATAAACTAATTTTGGGAGGTAGGATTATTAGATGGTTGTTGCTCTTACAAGAATTTGATGTTACTATTATAGAAAAACTAGGGAAGTCTAATGTGGTGGTTGATTTCTTGTCAAGAATAAACACTACAGGTGAAAAAGAACCAATAGAAGATGACTTTTCAGATGAACAATTATTTGTTATTTCACTAAAATCTCCATGGTTTGCTAATATAGCCAAGTACCTTTCCACAAAGAAGTTTCTTATGCACTTTTCACAAAAATAAAAGAAACGTTTAATCAAAGAAAGCTCTTCTTTCAAATGGATTAATGGAATGTTATTTAAACTTGGACCTGACCATGTGTTTCATAGGTGTGTGATAAATGGTGAAGCTTATGATATCATTAGAGCTTGTCATGATGAACTAAGAAGAGGGCATTACTCAGCTCAAATAACCATACATAAAATTTTGGGAGCATAATACTATTGGCCTCACCTTCATCAGCAAGTAAAAAGATATGTTAGACATTGTGATGTTTGTTAGAGAATTGGACAACCTACTTTTTCAATAGAGATGCCTCTGCACCCTCATCCTAAACTGGTTTTAGAACCATTTAAGAAATGGGGAATTGATTTTATAGGTCTAGTGGATCCTCCTTCCAGAGGAAGAGAATATCTCCTAATATGTACAGACTATGTGACTAAGTAGGCATAAGTGGAAGCATTAACTCATGAAAGAGAAGAGACGGTAGCTGATTTCTTATATTTCAAAATCATATAAAGATTTGGTGCTCCAAGAGAGATAGTCTCAAATCAAGGACCATAGTTCATGTCAAACATGATATAGCACTTCATGCAAGTGTATTAAAATCAGCATAGAAAAACATCTCCATACCATCCATAGGATAATGGGCAAGTTGAAGTCACCAACAGAGAATTAGAAACCATTTTAACTAATGTTGTTAATTCTTGTAAAAAGGGTTGAGAAGATAGGTACCAAAAGTTGTTTGGGCCTATAATATGACTTGGAAAACAACAACTAGATTTTCACCTTATGAATTAGTTTATGGTAATAAGCTTTTATTCTCTATTGAATTTGAACTACAAACTCTGAAAATAGTTGTAGAAGTAGGAATTAAATTAGAATAAATACATAAAGAAAGACTCCTACAACTTAATCAACTTGATGAAATAAGGATGGAAGCACTACAAAGAATTGAACTTGTATAACATCAAATAAAAGTTTGGCATGATGCACAAATCAAGCAATGGAAGTTTCAAAAAGGAGATTGGGAACTGTTATTTGATTCCAAAATTCAACAGTTCAAAGGAAAACTAGAAACAAGGTGGTTGGGACCTTATCAAATTGAAGAGGTCTATGAAAATAGTTATATTAAGCTAATACCTATTAATGATAGCAAAAGAGCTCTATTAGTCAATGGACATAGATTGAAGCTCTATCAGAAACCTCTCAATAAAGAAGAATTTGTTCAAAAGGTAAAGTATCAAGTAGTTATTCTAGAGAGCTCTGCTTCTTCTAGTGAACATGTTCCTTGATAATCTTATGGTCTAGGAAGTAAAAATAAATAAAATAAAAAATAAAGAAAATAAAAAATAAAAATATCAATAGTGAAAATACTTGCAGGGATGCTATTGACAATGCATGCCCAGAAAACTAGCTTGATGGCTGGCTATGCATTGGAAAAAGGGCTTTGGCTAGAAAACTAGCAATGGCTGGCCAAAGGGAAAAAACAAAAATTTATAAGAAAATCTCATCATGACACTATGATTGGTCATATCCATGAAATAAACTAATCTATGCAAACTTATTTGTGTAGGACACATGGTGAGCAAAGGATAACATCTAAGGTTAAAGTAAGTAAGACATATATTTTATTTATCTATAATTAGTTAACTAATTATCTTCAATTTAATTAAGAGTTATTCTATAGATATGAACTAAATTTGAATCTTCCAAAATGGAATGAATGACACATGCCATAATAAAAAAACAAACATGCAACTGAGTTGCCAAAGGTGTATGGATAAGTGTATAATTTTGATATAATCAATTGAGTCATCAAGTAGCATAATGATGAAACGTCATAAAAAGGGGTTTTAAATGAATCAATGAATCACTGTACCATCAATGTGATATGTCATCATTTCACATAACTTGTATTAATGAGATAAAATATCTGGCACACTCCATAAAAACATACAGTGCTTAACTGTATCAAATCATCATATTAAACTATGAACTCATGCAGTTGTAGCATTTCATGTGAACTATTTCATTTCTATAGACTTCAATAGAAGCTAATCTATAGATCTTCTTTGATTATCGCTTGCAAATCCTTAGTGATTGTTGCCTAGCAATTTTGACAAAAGATTGTTCTACACCTCAATCAAAATTGAAAGAATAGAGTTGACTGTAAATCTACATAGAAATGGGATAGAAGACAAGATCAGAGCTGAAGGATCTAGAAAAGTTTCATAAAGATAAAGCTTCTATGGTAGTGTTTAGAGTCAATGGTTGGCTACCTTTCATTGAAAAGTTCTAGGGTTTCGACAAAACAATGGTAAGTGAATTCATCACTAATCTCACCCATGAATTTTCAATTGTGAAAGGTATTATTATTCCTATTACAACTTAAGTTATAAGTCAAATTATATAAGTTCTAGAAGAGAGAATGAGAGCTACAGATAGAATTTCATTTAGTGATTTAATAATTCAGTTTAATAGTAATGAGTAGACTAGAACTTCATGTCTAGTAGATTTTAAGGAAAAATCAAAAGGGATTAGTAGAAATTCACTTCCTGAACCCTAGAAATATGTTTCCAAGTGGGTACTCAAGTATATAATTTGTGAAGGGCAACACAGTCTTTTAGGGGGAGACACCACGAAAATGTTAATACATCTTAAGCATGAGAGACAAAAGCCTCAGTACAAAATTAATCTCCCATTCTTCTTATATGGTACTCTACAAGTTATGTCTACAACTCCTAATTCTACTCTTAGGAATCATGGCCTTATTCATCTCATTATCTAACATCACTTCTTTTAGCAAGGATAAGAGGTGTGGGAGGAATTTTAGAGCAGTCTAGCATAGCAAATTTCAAATCTGCTTACACAAGAAACCCCAAATGTACAATAGGAACACTCATCTCCACCTACTACATCAGTTGAGAAAACAACACCAAGAAAAAAATCTTAGACTATAATCCCAATATAAAATCCTTCTTCTTCTTCTTCAAGAAGAATCACAAGGTCTCAAATCCCTGAAGTTTTAAGGTCTTCACAAGAACCTCATGAATATGTAGTACAACCAATTCCCTTATCAAGAAAAATAAAATTGAGATGAAAGGTTGCTACAGAACCTGAGAAGACCAAAGGTTTGGTGGTTGAGAAGGAAATCCAACCAAGTGTAGCTCAAAGAGTAACTAAAATAAGGAGGAGGCTCATTCTGATAGATGAAGATGAACAATAAGCTACAAATATTTTAGATAGTCTTAAAATGGTGTCTCATTCCCCCATACATCAAAATATCTCTGCACCTAAAAATATTAAATAAATTAATTTTAAAAGGAACTCTCCAATCATAATGGAAGAGCCAATTCCAGAGGAAGAGCCACACATAGTAGAGGAATCAAGTATGGTGGAACAAACACCTGTTCTAGTTAAAATTACAATAGACAAAGGGAAAATTGTATGTAACAATGAGAAAGTCAAATCATCTAATCTAAATTATCTTGTTCTGCAGTTAAATTTTTAGCTTTCTCAAGCTCAAGCTCTTGAACAACAACAAATAGCTAACATTGCTGACTTGATCAGTCAATTGTAGAACAAAGATCATCTCTACTCATTGTTGGTGCAGAAATTAGATATAGCATTTGCTAATCATGTAGTAAAAGTTCATAGATTAGAGGAAATAATAAAGGAACATGAAAAATAACAAATAGATCTTTGGATATATGTAGCAAATCTGAAGAAATAAAATAGGAGATTACAGAGTTTGATAAACTCTTTTGAAGCACCTGTTGTTTCACCTTTTCCTCCTAAGGCATTTGTTGACCATAGTTATCAAGCAAGTGATCCAGGTATTCCTCCCTTATAAATACTACATCAAATTGAAGAAGAATATTTTTTACTTAAATAGAAAAACAAATATGCAACTTCTTTAAATAAACTCTTGGAAAATGAAAAGAAAGAATTAGAAGCTAAAGTCCAAGAGTTAGAAGAAAATTTGTGGGATGCATGCAAATTAGGGGAAACTCTTTTGGCATGTAGGAATCCTTATCCTGCATATATTTTATTTTTATTTGAATAATTTTATAGATGACAGCTTCTACAGATCTCTTGTTATCTTACAAATTTTTGCAGCCAACAACATTTTTAAAAAATTTCTATAGTGTTGAACTTGATCATCAGGATTTGCTTTGTGAATTTTATTTGCATGACTTGATTCTAAAGATCATGAGCATAATAAGTTTTTGATAAATCTTCATGTAAGAGAAGTTCAATTAAGATCATGACATTATACATTCAAAAATCAAATAGGATGGAAAGACAGATTTGACTATATAAATCATGCTAAGACTATAGGATTATGTGTTAGACCAGCCTTTCCTATTCCCAAATTGATCAAACAAAATTTTAATTATGATTTGTTAGATGATGAAGTTAAAACACATTATTCATAGGCTTTATATGATTGTGTTATTTCTTTCGATTTGTTTTCAAGACAAAGTTTTGATTCAGTGGTGGTTGCAAGTGTAAATAGATAGGACCAACTTTTAGTGCCTTTTAAAAGATGAGAGGTCATGTCCCCAAAAAACTTAAGATGGAGTATGAGGAGAGAATCCTTAGTTTTCTAAATCTTAATAGAGGTAATAAACTCTGGGGAAGAGAAAAATAGATTTGCATGAGATATAGACCCCCTTTTCTGATCATACCTATTCTAGGATGGTAGAGTTGGGCTCCACAATCAGAGAAGCAATTCAATATATAGAGGTAAATGATTCAAACACATCAGGGATTTACTAGCAATTCAAATAGATATATAACAGATGAATTTGATGAATACTACTTGAGTTAGAGTGTGGAAAGTAGAAGCTAGAGCTATGAATGCCAATAAATGTTTGCAATGGACTTACAAAAGGTAAAGCTTGGGGGAGATGATGAGCTCAGAATATAGCTCATTATTGACATGTTATTTCCCTCAATTCATCTCTTTAAGGATATTATCTTATGCAAATCTTAGATTGTTATATATCTATTACATGGAAAATAGATATTTGTCTTGTTTATATTGAACCAAAGACTAAGCCTTTGCTTTGTCATTAATGTCTAATACATAGCATGTTATAGTGATTTTTGTTGTGAAGAATGCTTAGAAAAAAGACACGAGCAATGTAAAGTGAAAATGTAATTTTGGTCTTCATCTAACATAACTATGGACTCTGTAGGCTTGCTTCTATGGACTCTATAGGTTCATTCCTAGTGACTCTACAAGGTCAATTTTGATAATTCTATAAGGACAAAGCTACAAATGGGGAAGATGACGGCCAGATAGGATAAGTGAGAATCATTCCAGCTAGAATCAAATAAGGAAAATAATTGCCTATTGTTTTATAGGATTTGATTTTGATAAAGTTGTAAATATATTTGATCTTTAGACTATTATAAGATAGGATATCTATTTTATTGGAATAATTGGATCTCTTGAAAATCCAATCTCCTATCTTTGGATGAATGGATCAACCAAGGAATCATATTCCTTTACATCTTATTTTGAGTTGATTATATTAGTATAAAATGTAAGATTTTCATATATTATAATATTAGATATCAGATGATAGAGAGAAGATAATAGAGGAAAAGATTTGTACAAGCATATTACAGGTTTCAACCAGATTATAATCATTTCATTTTTATGAATTAATACTTTAGTTCCCAGTACTGATTAATCTTTGTTCTTGAGTTTGAGAGGAGCAAGGGCCCACTCTCCTTGGAACCAGGAACTGTGTATGGTATTTATGTTATTTTTTACTAATTTGTTGTTATAATTAATTAGAATCTTGTTACTCATAAAAACATCAAAATAAATTCACAGTTTAAAAAAAGCATTTTATTATTTCAAAGTTATTTCCTTATAAGCAATGTGTGTTTTCCTTTAAAGAAAACGTGTGAAACAAATTTCCTTTTGTTAGAGACGAAGTGTGATTTTACTTTCCATGCAAACATAAATAGGAGTGTGATCTTTTACTTTCAACAAAAGAGTGGATTGATTTGATTTCTTCCTTTTTATAAAAAGAGTGAATCACATAGTTTAGGACATATTTCTTTCTCTAGTCAAAATTAGAATAGGACAATCAAGTACCCCCACACGTAGCCTTCTAGATCTACCATCCCATACCTTACTGCAAACAGCTTTGGACACTAGCCCTGGTTGATAAGACATCAATTGAATATTGACTAAATGAAGAGTTAAATGACACTTGTCAATGGTGACCTTACATTCAGCCTAAGCTTGTTGACTCTTTGACTTTGCTCTACATCATTAATATATATATATACATAAATGAATGCCTACCATTCATTTGTTTGGGGTTCTCCATGGTCATGACATTTGGTATCATTGCATTCATCTCTAGGATTCATTAACTTATTGACCTCTCATATATCATTGATCTTTGATTGAATTATTTAATGCACTGTATTGATCTGCCTGAACCCACTATCTTTATCGATAGCTCAAGTGCCATTAATTTCAATTCAAACACTTGAGATCTTGCCACTTGTCAGCTTTGCATTCATCCCTAGGAATATTTGAATCCAAAAAACTACTTCCTATAGCTTAAAAATGATGTCCTCATGCATGTCTCACTTTATTAGTTCAACTTTGAAAAATTATATCTTGGGATAGATAGCTCATCAAGATACCAAATTTATAGAGGATGTTTTAGGCATGAAAAACATTATCTCCATGTAATCCTCTAACTCTAGTTCACTTCCCAAATGTATTTATCAAATGTGCAACTAGACTAACTTGTTTTGTTCTTGAATAACATGCCATGATGGTCTAGTTCCTCTAATCTCACCAAATTCATCTTTAAGCTTGATTAAAGTGTTTCAAAAGATTGAAAATGATAATTGACCTTATCCAAGTTTGTCTACTCCCTCTTCCATCAGATCACTTTCTCAACAAGATTATGCTCAGCTTGTTCAAACCATATTCAATTAAAGCTTATTATATGGGCCAATTTTGGCCAATAGTTAACACTATATAAAATCACATAAATTGATTTCATACTGGATAACTTACTATGAAAGGGTCTATTCCTTTGCATATCAATTCCATTTGTTTACTTCTTAGTGGAATCCCCTAGTTAGCCAGATCTAACTTGGGTTGTCCTTATGATTGGAGAGTCTAGCCACTCAACCCCTTAGTAATCATAATATTTTTTCCATAATTTATCTACCCCATCATGAATTAGGTTTGGTATAATGTTTATAGTTGAAACCCCAGGTCAACATACCCCTAGAATCTTTGGCAATGGAGGTTTGTTGGCTCCTTCCCTCCTTAGCACCATTGTCTTTGATATGGCTTGGTGTATCTTAGCTCAAGATTTTAGCATTATAACACTACTTTCTAGGAATTTTTGCATTATAACACTACTCTTATCAAAGATTTGAATTCATTTATGCATGATAAATTTGTAACAAAATAGATTCTAAATTCAATAGGCAAGGCATTGTATTTATAGAAAATGGATCTAAACCCAACCTAAGGTGAGTCAAGGTGGATTTTAAAAATGGAATGGGTTCAAACATAACCTATATGAGTCAAATATAGCCCTAATATAGTTAATAGTTGTCAAGTAATAATTATTTTTGATGAATAGACATGGGTCTCCAAAATGAGATATTTTAGGATATTTTCAAAGAGCTTGACAACTCATAAAGGCAGTGATGAAAGGCTAGAATATTTGCATTTTTTAATTTCCTTTCTTAGTTATTTATTAATTACACATAGATAATTCATCTAGGAATTTAATTTGGTTTATATTTTTAATTAATTATGATTATCCATTTAGATTTTTTTTGTTCATGTGCCCCATGTCATAGGTCCATAGGGCAAATTGACTATTGTGATGTCATAAGGTGCTTAGGGATGAATTCGTGAGAGGTTATTATTGAATACAATAAGATACCCTAATTATGGATGTCTTAATGTGATTATGAGCCTTTATGAATGATGCACAAGTAAATTTGGGATGTTTAGTGATTCTTGAGCTTAATTTTCAATGGTTGGTAGGAATCAAACAGAAGTTTGGTCAGAAGCTAATTGTGACCAGTTTTAGGTGTCTACAGTAAGCACCTTACTAATGTATATTTCATTGAGACCTTGGTATTATTTTATATCTTAGGTTTTCATGTTTTTCCATCAATAAGTGTATCAAAAGTCTTACATGGAATCATTGTAATCTTATCAAAGTTTGATTCTATAACTAGTGACTCTCAAGATGTCTATCAGCGTAAGATATTTTTAAAGGTCTTACATAGTTTCATGTTTGAATTTGAGTCTTTTAAAGGTACTTTAATGAGAAATGTGTATAAAGGGAGTTATATCAAGTTGTCAGGTTTTATAATCCTTTATTATGGTCTAATCACCACTTCTCATTATAGAACAGGGTTATAATCAAAATAAAAATATCTAAGGGTCATTGTCCATATCTTAAGGGTGAGGTCATTGAATTCAAATGCTAACTAGAGTCATTAGGGTTTAATTATTCCTTAATTACACCTTAATGGCCATGTTTATTATACAAATATTGACTTGGTCCAATCTTTACCCCCTTGTAACTCTACTTAACATACTCCATACATTTAATAAGACCACTACCTCATCTAAAAATGAGTGTTTCATCATGATATTCAAGTCAAAGACTTATTCCAAAACCTAAATTCCTCTCAAATGAATTTTTTTCAAGTTTTCTAGGTGAATATTGGTTAGTGGTAGGTCTCAAGCATGAAAGAGACATACCAACATAGGTCTTAGGTTTAAGAAGTCAAGTTTAAACATAAACAACAATTACATGCCTAGTTTTAGGTAGAGAAGGGTTCATCAATAAGGGTCCAAAATTCATATTAAAATCATCAAATCCTTGTGTAGAATTCTAAGCATCAAATCCTTGTGTAGATCTCTAGGCATAAAATAGGCCTCATCATTAGCCCTACCCATGAGACAGATTAAAAAAGTTAGTTCAAATTAAAAGTTTTGGGGGTAGGAAACTAAAGCTTCCATAGGTTTACATACTTACCGAACATGATATGGGTGATATAGGAGCTTATACACCATTTTCAAACCATCACTATCTTTGAAGAAGTGAGAATGAGTTACACAATGGGCTAAGCCAACCTGAAACCAACTTGCAAACCTCTTCTCACAAATCTTGGTTTCCTCATCAAATGACCTCTCTATCTATCAGGTGCATGGGTCCATGAAAGTTCAATAGAGACTAATGAAGGCCATATGACATCTTCCTATGGTATTAATATGCACCAAGAATGAATGGATTGCATATATCTAGCTTTAGGCCCATATACACAAAAATTGTGAGGGTTTCCTACAAATAACCATGTTCTATCTGATTTCTACAAACGTATGGGTTAGATAAATGTTTTAAATTATTTTATAGGTTTGATAAACCTCCATCATTAATGATTATATTGTATGGGAATATTTAAAGTACATCACTCCCAATAAAAATACTATAAAAGGGCCTAAAACCTCACTTAAACCCTGGGAGTTCAAAGGCATAAATCAAAGGGATTTTGAAACTTATTACAATTAATGAATGAATGTATAAGGGTTTATGTGTAATACAAAGTTCTTTTAATATCCCTCTAAACAAAAATTTTAGGCCATTCTCCAAATTCCAACAAGATTTCCAGCTTAAGATGAACTCACATAGGTCTACAAGTTTTAAGAGCAATGTTCTCAATGCATTTCAAAATGTTTTATAATAGGGTTAATAGATAAAAACAATTATAAACATCCTTATTACATCCAATTCCCTCTAAAAATAAGTTGCATGCCATGTATGTAATTGGAACTCAAGTTTCAAAGAGTTTCAAGGCTTAAGAGCCTTATACAAGTATGTAGATAGAAGGAAGGTTCTAAACATGTTTTAAGGGGTTTGTCATTTGGTTAGAGGTCCTAAAATAACCCCAATAACATTTATATTGAATAAAAACCATCTTGACATAGTTGAAATTCCATAGGATCCCAAGTTGTAAAGTGAAGAGGTTTCAATCTTGAAAGAAGAAAATAGGTTTGTAGGTTGAAAAAAGATTTTTACCATGTGTTTTGAGATGATTCTCCCCTAGTGAGGGGTCTTGAAACAAATATAAGTACCTTTCATACACCCCAAGATCATCCAAATAGGTTACAAGTCCTTAAGTACCTAAATTGTAAGGTTTCTAAGAGGTGTTTTAGGCTTAGAGAGACCTACAGGCCTGCAAATAGTAAAGTGGCATTTTAATGCATTTTGAGATGTTTCCCATAATGAGTGGAATTAAAATGTATAAAAAATTCAACCCTTTCACTCAAGATCATCTGAATATATTTACAAGATTATTGGAGTTATTTTCAAAGTTTTAATGACGTTTTGAACTCAGGAAAATACACACACACCTGTATACCAAGAATGTGAAATTTTGAATACATTAGTGGGATGTTCCTCTTGAATATGGGATTAAATAAAGACAAAAAAATCATCTCTTCATTCAAGACCATCAGGACATATATGTAAAGCTAAAATATCTCAAGTTATATGGTTTTCAATAGGATCTAAGTGAAGGAAGACACACAAACCTGCATGTAAAAGTATGGGACTTTCAAGAGTTTTTAGGTGTTCCTTTATCAAACTAGGGTCATAATAAAAATAAATAACTTTAATATCATCTAGAAAAGAGTTTTAAGGCCTAGGAAATTCATTATCCATCATGCATGAGGAGGTTTCAAGATGATAACATGACATCTAGTAGGTCTGTAGACAAGTTTTGAAGAGGGACCTTAAGTCATCAATTATGTAGGCTTATTTGAGGAGTTTGAAGACATGTATTAGGGTATTTTGAGTAATTTTTATAGCCATGAATGTTAAATACATTTATTCTTAAATAAAAAATCAATATTTATATGAAAATATAGACCTATAAACCTCTTGACGGGCTCCATGTTCAAACCAACCAAATGAAGAGTATAGTCTTTAAAACTTCTAAGAAGTCTACACTCAAGAAGTTTCTTGATGATTCACTAGAAGAAAAACCTATAAGTATGATATTTCCATGTATCATATTTACTCAAACAAAGAAATTTATAGGTGGATAATCATGTTTAACTACAAGTCAAGTTACTAGGCCTACAACTGAATCTTCAAGACCTCTTTGAAGTGACGATAGTCTCCAAGACCTTAAGATTAAACTATGATTCTCATGACCCTGATCAGGTTTTTTAAGGTTTCTTAATGGTTTTTTAAAATGATGTAAGATAAGGAGTGGCCTCAAGACCTTTTACATGTATTTCAAGCTTACAACCATTCTCAATAGCTCAATCATGGAGAAATGGGTCTCTTCAAACCTTGATGACAAAGATTATAAGCAGGTTTTGAGAAGTGACTACTAAATGATTTGATTTTAGAAGGTTTCCACTAAACTATAGGTCTTCAAAATCTAAATTGCATCTATTACAAGTTGTGACAATGCTCTTATTATTCCCTACACAAACATGTCCCTCAATATTCTCAAGAGCATAGACATCTTTCCATGACTTTGTAGGTCTAAAATAAGGTTTCAAGGCATAATTAGGAGTTAATGCAAGATTGATAAAGTAAGTGTAGTTATCATGGCTCTTCAAAAAAGGTATCATAATGGTTATAATGTAAAATATTCAACTATAAAATAAAGTTATAGATACATGTACAATTATAGGACTTTAAAAGCATGGCCTAATACCTACAAGCTTGTAATTGGTCTCATATGTTCAAGTCATTCAAATAGCCTTCAAGGCTCAATTCAAGTGTTTTGTAGGGTTTTAGAAGGGTTGTTATATCATGACCAATTCATCAAATAAGTCCCTAAGAAATTTATAATTCTAAAACTATTTTCATGACTTTCTAAGAGCAAAGCAAGGTTTTTAGAGTAAGAAGCTTGAGTGAGAAGTCTAGTGGTAGGTCTCTCAAGCCTTCAAGAGCATATTCAAGCCTATGAAATGTTTCAATTGAGATTCTTGATGTATCAATGATAAAATAGAGGTATAATGATTTTCATAGTTTTTCAAGGTTTGCATATAACCCTCAAGAATCGTCAAACTCCTTATAAGGTCTCAAGACCTTCTATTATTGCCTCATGAGTTACTCAAGGTTATAAATCAAAATTTTAGGGATAAGAGATTTCTCTAGATCTAGGCAAAGATTCAAGTAGGAGGTTGTAGGTTTCTTCATTCCCTTAAGATCCCCATAGTTATAAAGATGAATGTAGTAGGCATACAACATATTTTGTGGCCTTAGAAGGATGTTTTAGGTCTGAAACATAGGTAGTCTTAAGAATGTGAGACCACTATGTAGGCTTTAAGGAATATCCAACTATTGTATATGTATAAGTATTTTATACGAGTCTATCAATGGAGTGCTTATAGGAATAACAATGGTCCAAGTTATAAGAGTGAATTCCATCCTTAAAATCCATGTTGAATAAGCCACTAGTGGCTAAGTCAAGCCTCTTCATGATCATGTATGGCATACGAGGGTCATAAAGAGGACTATTTGAAGCTTGGGTAAGGAAATAAATGCAGTAATAAATTTCCCCTATAGATCTAAGCATGCCTCTTTCATGACATTTAATAGTGAAGGTCAGTTTTGGCCTAGTTTATCTCAATCATGCTTGCATGGGAAGAAGGAATGGTGTTTCATGAAGACAAAGAGATCATGATATCGAAGAACATATCTATATTGAGGAGGTGGTTGATTGAGTTTAGCATTCCCAATACCTCTAAATGTTAAACAAGATTAAAAATGGACCCCTATATGCCACACTCTAATTGAATACCATCACCATAGCAACACTAGTGCATTGAGGAAGGCCTAATGGCCTCATTTTCCACCTATTTCTATCTTGATTAGGCTAGATTTATGTTGTAATAGTTTCATTTATGTAGCTTATTAGTGATTTATATTCTCATTTTATTATAAATTGGGAGAGAAATGCCTCACTTTGTATTCATCTTCCTAGGCATGATAAGACTCTGCTCATTTGAGGACTTATAATACTGGCTCAAGCCTTTAACTATTAATAAAGCATTAAATTTTCCTCATTTCCCTTGTTATTTCATTATGTATTTTAGAAATTCAATTACATATTTTTTTTATAAGTCTCTTTTTATTAGTTTGGGGTCAATTGTAGATGTTCATTAGCCTCTTTGGCTCATTTGTGAGGAAATTGTAGACAACACAACCCTTGTGGAGGTTGATCCTTTCATTTTACCTATGTTATAGTAGGTCTGTTAAAGTGTGTAAATGATATCAATTTTTTAGAGGTTTTTTTGTGTTGTAAGATTAGGTGGAGGAGACCTAAAATCTTGGTGCATCACCCCATTTTTGGTTTCATTTCAATCTATTCTCCCTTTTCATGATAAAAGGCATATTTATAGCTTAGATTAAGCCTTGTTAATATAGGTTAGAGATATGTAACCTAATATTAGATCAAGTGCATTGTGTTTTATAAGGAGATATCCTTATATATATATATATATATATATATATATATATATATATATACCACTACTATAGGTCACCCATAACCTAGGGGTATTTCCATTGGGTCACTTGAAGCAGGTCTCAATACCTGGCAAGGTGCACTTCAAGCTGACAATAATTCCTCTGTAGACTCAAATTTAGATTCCATGTTGATAGTATCCTAATTTTTTACAAGAATTTTGTCAAACTTAAATGCATGAGCATGCAATATGGTGTGGGAATTGGGTCTATTTGGATTGGGTTCCACTATCAATATTAGACCTACTTCATCTATGCATACTTGTGCTAGCGAAGGTTGTGGACCTATGGTTAGGGATTACTCACCATGCCTTTTAACCATCCTAAAGATTATCACTACACTTCTAGTATCCTAGCATTTACCCCTGGGATTATTTCCTCTCATATCCTTATTCCTAGCCTCATCATACTTACGCTTCCATAGTTCTTATTGATCAACTTCCATGTTGAACTACTAATCCCATAGTAATGTATAACCCTCCATTTCCCTAATAGTCATACTACTTGTACACGAGAGAGTTTAGTCACCCATGGAGAAGTTCTCAAGTATATAATTAGCCATAAGATTCTTAATCTCTATAGGAAATTGCTTGAGATACCTCCCACATGATTCCCTCATAAAGTTAAATTGTGTTTCCTTCAGATAAGAGTATGTAGAGATATCATATTAAAAAATGTAGCTATTGAGTGCTCCTTTACACCACATGTGTCTAAGTATATTTAATTTTTACCAAGGCTATTTGATTCTCTATTGACCAAGGAGCCTTCCATCTATAATTTATTGAATGATCTTGTGCATATGCTGAAAGCCAAGTATGGAAGTGAATGAGTAATTCTACAAAGAATATTTCATATAGAGAATAATATAAGTTATTCTTTATCCATGTGCACATGAAACTCCTAGTTTAATATGACAAAGAATAAAGTTATCATTTATGGTACCAACCCAGTGCTTGACAATTTCTAAAGATAGTCATTTGAACATCTTTCTACCATCATGATAACAAGTACAATAGGTCCCAATGATGGCACTAAAATGTTGTGTTTATTTTAATCCTTTGTTCAGCATGAATAAGCACTAGTCACACACCTAGAAGAAGCAAAAATTTGTGCTATCATGTTGTAATATAATGTGAGTGGCCTCACATTCTCACTTGAGGCACACAACCTAGACTAGTTCTTGTTAGTTTTTCATATGATAGTGAATAGATAAATGTTACCCAAATGCTTTAGTTAACACATTTAATCATTTTTACTAAAAACATCATTCTAGAGTTATCCATTTGATGCATTCACATAGTGTATGTATTTATTTAGTATCATAAAAGTAGAATTAACACCAACAAGATTTAACACATCAATAGTCACAAAGTATTACTTCCATTGATCTCATTTGATAAGTTTACAAAGGTACTTCATTTAGTATATAATCTCCTCATATCTTTATGTTGATAGTAATAACACATATACATTCAACAACCCTTTCTAATCAAAGCTAAGGGGTATTTATACACAAATAAGCCCCTTATCAGGTTACATCATTAATATATTATAGATGACAAGCCAATGACTGTTTCAAAAAAATAAGTTATGGTGAGCCACTAAAATTAAGTTCATTTTGATTTGGGTCTAACAACCTCTATATACTCTCTCTATGTTATATATTTACTTTCATTCTCCACTTCTCTTATGATTTGGTGCTAGATTCATGCTCCCATTAATCTCTGATACTTATACGAACTACTTTTTAACTACCTCCACTTCTTGTACCTTTGTCCTAGTCTTGCACTTTTTTTAGCCCTACATCTTATGTTCCTCTTTCTCACTTTCTTTGTGTTTCATAGCTTGATATTTTGTACCAAGGTCTTTCATGTTATTCCATATCTCTCTTCTACATCATTATCTCCCATGATGTGGTCCTCTATCCATTTTCTCATGCCATTGCTCTTCCACACTTATGGATCCAAAATATTTAGAATATATTACAAAATTTGGGTCAAAAAGTGGTGTTTTTTTATGGCATCCTAATCTACAAGAAAACATGGAAAGAACATTTGAAGCATGTGAAACATGTACTCTTAGTTCTATTACAACATCAACTTTATACAAAACCTTCCAAATGTGATTTTGGCATCCATGAGGTGGAGTACTTAGGTCATATTGTTTCACATGAAGGGTTCAAAGTTAACCCGAAGAAGGTCAAATATATGATGGAGTGACAATTTATAAATACCCTCAAGAACCTTCATGGATTTTTGGGGATAATAAGGTATTATCACATCTTTATAAAAAAGTATAGCAGCATAACAACTCCACTCAAAACCTTGTTTAAGAAATATTATTTCCATTAGACTGAAACAACTACTAAGGCATTTGAGCAATTGAAAGAGGCTATGTGCACCACTCTAGTTTTGAAAATCCATGATTTTTCCAAAACATTTGTTGTTGAATGTGATGCATTAGGATATAGCATGAGAGTAATACTCATGCAAGAAGGAAGACCCATTACTTCTAAGAGTCATAAAGTCAAGGGAAAAAACAATTTCAAGATAATATATGAGAAAAAAATGATGTTTATTCTTCATACAGTCAAACGACTGAGATCTTATTTGAGGGGTAGGCACTTTAAAGTAAAGACAGGTCATGATAGTCTAAAATAATTTTTGGAACAATGATTGTCATAAAAAAAAAAGGGGGTGACTAAAATGATGAGATATGACTTTGAAATAGATTATAAGAAAGGTAAAGAGAATGTGGTAGCAAATACACTTTCCCAAAGGGATGAATTAGTTGAGGCACTATTATGTGCAATGACCATTTGTCAAGTAGATTGGTTAGAATACACAAAATTATAATAGAAGAATGATAGGGATACGCATGTTCTAATTCAAAATATTTAGTATGGTTTGGTTATGTCTAAAAAATTTGAGTAGAAAAGAAATATATTATGGTATAAAGATTAATTTTACCTATGTAAGGATTTTATCCTCAAACACAAGATCATTTAGGATATTCATGCATATCCAATAGGGGGAATTCAATATTTTTAAAGACATCATTACATCAAACAATATTTATTTTGGGATGGACTCAAGGGGGATATATAGAAACTTGTGGTAGAATGCATGTTTTGTCAAAAAAAACAAAGGGGAAATAATTAAGACACTAGGTCTTTTGTATCCATTATCCATCCCTAGCCAATGGTGGGAGGAGGTTTCCATAAATTTCATTATAAGTTTGTTGATATTTTAAGGTAAAAATACCATCATGGTCGTTTTGGATAGGGTCACAAAATATGCTCATTTTTGTTCCTTATCACAACTATTTGTAACCAATACAGTTGTTGTTTTTATCAATACAGTTCAAAAGTTGAATGGTACCCCAAAAATCATTGCAAGTGATTGTGATCCTATCTTCATCAATAAATTTTGGACTAGGTTATTTACAAGTTTGGGTACTCATTTGGCTCATAGTTCATCTTATCATCCTCAATCTAATGGGCAAACAAAAGGTGTAAAGAAATGCCTAGAAGGGTATCTTAATTATTTTGCATCAAATAAACATGAATGTTGGGTCCATTAGTTTCCTCTAACATAATGGTGGTACAACACTTCCTTCCATACCTCTTCTAAAAATTCTCTCTTTTTGTAAATTTTTGGTTATCACCCCCCATCCATCACTTCATATTTGAACATGCAACCCAAGGTTCGAGTTGTTGAAGAACACATTCAACATCAACAAGAGGTACTAGCTAGTTTAAGGGAGAATTTAGTAATAACACAAAAAAATGAAGTAGTAAGTTGATCAACACTTTAGTGAGAGGGATTTTGATATCAGTGATTGGGTCTTTGTGTACTTGTATCCATATAAGCAAATGTATTTGAAACAACAACAAAAATGACAATGTATTTTTTCTTGAGTATTATGGCCCTTATTAGATCTTGCAAAAAATTGGTAGTGTGGCACATATGTTGGAATCACCGCAATCCACTCACATACATCTTGTATTTCATGAACCTTTCCTAAATAAGGTCATTAGATAGAGAGTTTTCACTCAAATTGAGTAAGTTAAATTGGATGAAGAAGGTAGATTCATTTTAAAACTTGAGAAGATCCTTCATACACATATAAAAAATCTATGAACAAGAGATATTAAGGAGTATTTGATCAAGTGGAAGAGTTTGAATCATGAATATGCAAATTGGGAGGACGAAGCTTTCCTACAAAAACATCCAGAGTTGATTCAAGATTGAGGGAAACATTATTTTTAAGGGGAGGGGAATTACGCCCTTAACCTATAGTGCATTGAGAGATATGTGTGTCCAACTTGTTGATTACATACCTTTCATATTATCTTATTGGATTTTTTGTTAGGATTAGAATGAAAATGAATAATATTAATCCTCCTCTGAGTTGCACTAAAATTATGGATCTCTATGAAACAGACAATAAAAATACTTGTAAATCAAAACTTAAAGATGGAATTGGAAATGAAAATGCAAAACATACAAGAATAATGTAGACACTGAGGTTACATGGTTCACCCAACTTGGGCTATATCCATGGAAAATTTTGTAGCTCTATATTAAACCAATAACACCTGGAGAATATAACCTGTAACAACACCTATTACACACTATCTTCACACTCTCACAACCTCCTTCTTCTTCAATGCTTCAAGATTTTACAAAAATAAAATCCCATGCATAAAACCAAGACTAAAAATTAAGTCTTCAAAGCCTTTAACAACTCAAAAAATAAAAAATACATTTTGGCTAAGTAAAAACCCTTACTTAAAGCCAAATTACAATGAAGAAGAAACAAAACAAAGGGAAAAAGGCATGAATAGTGAAGAATGTTGACCCACTCCTACTATTCTATCAATAGTGATTTGGGGAGAAATCATGAAAATCATATTTGATAAAAAAAACCAAGTGATGCACCCCACTTCCAAACATGCTTTCACCTTGGGTCAAAAGATGCCCAATCAAGCATAGTAACTCTTATGTTTTTTTGCAACATTTTCAAAGATTCCAAATCACCTTTAAATCTTTCCCATGGCATAATATCATGACTCCACTAAGAATTTCAACCCATATGTAAAAGACAAAATAAAAAATAAGATATTATTCTCACCCACTTATCTCCACTTGCTCCCACATGTGCCAAGGGTCAAAATCTATGCCCCACGTTTACTTTTCGAAAAGTAAACCATGTGCTTGGGGAAAAATTTGTCCCATTTCCTCTCTCCACCTTTCCACCATGAAAGATGCTTTGTGTGGGCCATGTCATGTCATAATGAAGCCACCTCACTACCCAGTAACATGGGCCCACCTCCTAGGACCCACCGTGGGCCCCATTGTGGGCCCCACTGCCATGTCACCAGTGATTAGTAAAAGTGAATCATGCCAAATGAATAGTGATTGTGTGAATAATAACTTCACACCTAACATTTCTCTATGTTCTTAGTATGGTTAGCCTATGAAATAAACATGGCTAAGTAGAGTATATATACATAGTGGTTAGTCTTTTATCATCATATTGTGAATTCTACTCTTATTACATTATTGTAGAGGTTACCCCTCGAAGTAGTTTAGTCATTAATATTAAGTATTTTTTTAGTTTGTCAAATATTATTATGGATATGTTTATTATGCTCTTAGTTATTTGATAAATTATTCCATTATTGTGAACATCTAAGTAATTCCATTACAATAGAAAAAGGTTTCCACAAGAGTAACCAGGAGCAACAAGTGACAGGGTGAAGCTCATACAATCCTTAGGGAGAAGTTGGGGTGGTCGAGCAAGAATGCAAGGTCTATTAGGAAAGTAATCAACACCCCAACACCAAGGGAGGCATGTCTTTTAGAATGTAAAGGACAAAGCTAAACTCTCTGGATGCACCTATTGCTAAGGAGGAAGGGTTTGAGATGATACAAAATGCACCATCTTTCTCTACAATGAGATTGGAAAGAAAGCTAGTGGATCAAAAGTAAATGCAGGTAAATGGTGCATAAGTTTTTACTTGTTGAAAAGATAATGAAAAAATTCTAATGAGGATTCACTTAGAAATAGGCTTGCCAAAAAGTGTAACTCCAAATGAATTAGTTGCTTATGGTGTAACTTCATAGACATATATATTACATAAGGAAAGCAAGTAAGAGATGGACTGGTTATCCTAAGATAAAAAATTGGTCTAGTGTGAGGTGATGTTGGCCCCTAAAATTGGTTTTCCCAAAATACTAATGTGCATAGCATGAATTGAATGAAGACATAAAAATGCTAACATTGGAGGAGTGACACGTGTAATCCAAACCAATAACATATGAGCTTGTATACAATAGACTGATAACATAAAAGATGTGCACTACTAGAAACCATGTCAATGTACAATAAATGAAAAAATAGCAAGATATAAACATGCAACTACCTGGGCCTAGGAACCGAATGAAATATCACGGGGGATAAATAGTAGGAGTAAATTTTGATGGCAAATCCTAACAGAGAGTTGTGAATTGACAATGATAGATGGCATTGAGCAACATAACACATTCAATAACAAGCGGGCATAATGGTGTAATAACTATAAGGTAGTTGTAGTTGATGGTAGAAAGGATCTTAGGAGCCTATAAAAGGCATATGTCACACAAAGAAAAGTTGTGGTTTTTAGGGTTACTATTACAATTACAATGACATTAGTTACAATTATTTTTTAGAGAATTTCAAACATTACAGATAAACTTTTGAATCGTATTACATATAGTTTAATTACTATGGCATTAGCCTGTGATAAAAATAGGACTAATGTTGAGAGGAATAAAATTATAAGCATTGAAGCTCCTTTTAAAACATGAAAAAATATGTAATATTAAGAATATAATCAATAAAGTTGTGTGATTGACTCTATAATGTTTGCCTAGATTCACTATGGCATTGTTACTTTATTAGGTTTTATTGTTACATACTTGGTCAGGTTTTTATGATTATTAACATAATTTATATAAAAGAATCAAACTTAATCTAGTTTTAAGTATGACATAAAGGCATGTGCATGGGTAAAAACACTTTAGACCATCCTCCAACCCACTTAATGTTGCACATAACTAACTCTGACCCAACCTGATTTCCACTCTTTTTGCCTCAGGTGAGCATATGACTTCAACTCATGTGATGTGCTGATTCATAAAATGAGTAAGTGAAATATTTCAATGTGTAGATGAGTTAGCACACTAGTTACCACTAGACTAGTGCAACAGGGACCCATAACACTAGAAATATCATATGTATTAGCTATGGTTTCACTTTTAGTTTCTAAAAGAGTTTGCAAAATATTATGATAATCCTAAGATTGTTCACAAATTGTTTGTTGAAAATTATTAATAACTTGAACTTTATTAGGTTATAGTTGATCATAATTTTTAGGAGGAACTACATCTTGATGTTCATCTTGAATAGTAGTGTTGTCTTGATTATATTGTTCATGTTCTAAAGTATAGTCATGCACTTTTACATATTTAGCTTGTTCATTGTTATTTAAAGATCTTGGTATAACTTTCTTCTTATCCATATTATGTGTCTTATCAAAATAATTCTAAGGATGCTCAACTTGAGTACCATTTAGTCTAGCACCTCTTCTAAGAGCAGTAGAAACAAATTTCTTATATTGCCTAAAATGTGAAATAGAAACTTGAAAGATTGTTGTTAGCAAATAATTTACTATTTTGAAAACCTTACTACATCAATTGGAAAAAATAAAAATAAGGAAAGAAACTTTATCAATATGAATAGTTAGGTTTCTACAGTATTCAACAATAAATGGGTTCACCAAAATGCTTTTATCAAACTTTAGATTAATGAGGGTTAATCTAATTAAGACAAACTACTGAGTAAATCGGGTTACATAAGATACAAATTGAGCACATAAACTAATTGTAACTTAATTTTTAAAAATATGTTAAAATATAAAATATTAAAAGATAAATGAATTAGCTAGACTTAGGTCTGAAGGACTACAACAATGACTATAAACTAACTATGTGATTGTGTGAGGTTATTTTGAATTAGGGATAGGGCTCGGTGTTATCCTGGGATAAGGTAATTTAGGGTCTATGTGACTTTGTAGGCATGCCTTAATGTATATAGGGAACGACTTCATCGTTTAGGGGTTTTGATGTATGCATAAATTCTAACAGATGTGCCTTTGCATATAGGTCATGTGTGTCTATTCAAATGTCTTTGCTTCACTATGAGTTATTGTGTGCCTTCTTCACTCAAACCCTAGCTTAATGAAAAGAAGAAATAAATATTGTAGAATGGGGACAAAATAAAAGGGGATGAGGTTGAAATTGAGCTAAACACCTCATGTGTGAAGTGTTGCCTAAATATAAATACTTCAAAAAGGGATTAAACTCTATGTAGCTCTCCCATACTATGGTTGTGTGTATATAATATTGGTGAAATGTTATATGTTAGGCAACCTCAGTGTGATTATGTGCTTGAATAAATGACTTGTGACCTTTTTGTTATATTCAGACCTAGTTCAGGGATTCTTGGGTTATAAGGACTCAAAATGGAGAAGAATAGGTATTTTTCTCTCAATGTGCAATTAGATATTCTAATGATTGCAATGATAGAAACCTCTTAGTCATATCTTAGTTAACAAATGGGTAGAAAATGTGCTTACATAGTGGACCTTTTATGATTTTATTGAATTGAGCTTGTGAACTGTGCAAAATGATATGTTGGGATGACTTTGAATTTGGTCAACTCGTTGGTAATTTGTATGAAGATGAAACTAATAGTTTTAAACATGACTAGCCTACAAGATTATCATGAAGGGACGGTTTCATATGAGAAATAAACATAGTGAAACTAGAAGTATGAATTAGTGAAGTAATGAGTCTAAGTTGTTTCGAATCATAAATAGGAATATTTAAAATCAAATTTGCTTTAAGATAGAGGGTCATACACATAGAAGTAGAGGAATAACGGTTTGAAATCATGAATATGAGCATAGGTTAAGTGTGCAAAAGAGGTGGTCACACATGCATTATTTTAGTATTAAATGTTAATTTTAGTATCTATATTCACCAACTTTTAAAAATGCAAATGGAAAGAGTTAAGACTTGTGTCCAATGACATTAAAAAGAAAAATCTATATGTGTACGTGTTTGTCCATGGTAGACCCATGCAATAATAGATTTGATTAAGGGATTAATCAAGTTTTGTTTTTGGGATAAAACTAATTAATGAAATAAATGTAGTTTAAATATATAAATGAATACCTTTTTTTTGGATTGAGAAGAGCCTATATATTAATATAAAACAAGATATGGTACAACGCTAATCAAACAAAAAAATGGGTGGAAAATTCACACCCCACAAGTAAAGCCACATCGAGGGTCAAATAAAACCCCTCAAGAAAAGCCATAAAAAGTGGTCACAAAATGACCACACCAAAAAAATACTTTGCATCAGTTGTCAGCAAAGCAAATAAACCAAAGTACAAATAACATTAATGAGAACATTTAAGTTGAAACAATAAACATGGATGTCAGGGGAGGTAGAGGAAATGACGGACTCGTGGGCTTATGACCACATCCTCCCATGGCAGGAGGATCTCTGTTAGCAGGTAGGGCTCCCAACTAATGTTTTCTTGCTCTTCCAAAGTCTCATTTTGATTTCTTTCAGGAGAGATAGCCAAATCTAGGTGTGGGAATTTGCGTTGAGGAGGCAGACCCTAAACTCTATTATCACCATCTTGGGATGGAGGAGGAGATTCCCAGCCCTAACCACCACTTCCAGAGCAAGAGGAACCACTAGGACCACCATGATGAGGAGAAGGCCATCGAGGTGGTAACTGATGTGGAGAGTAACTCTTGCATCTAGGTCTAGACTACTATTGTCTTGGCTCGCATCCTCATCCTCGAGGGGGTGAAATACGTTGTGGGGGTTCAGGGGGTTCTTGGTTGACTACACACAAAGCATTTCCCTAGTGATCAAGCAAATCTTGGGGGTTGTTGAGCATTAGATGGACCTTGTTTGTTTGGATTTGAATTTAAAGAGTGACATTATAGAGAATAATAATTTTTTTAGAAATAAAAAAAATATGTTCCAATTCTTCCTTGTTAAAGCAATCATAATTCTTAGCTTTTCATATTTGAAACAAAATATCAGCTCTAAAGATCTACCAAAAGTGATATTTTGCAAGTAACAATGTTGAGCCCCCCAATAGTGCCATCTTTAATGTGAAGAATTCCGAAAGAAAACACTGAAAAGAGAGTGAATCTAGTGCCACACAGACTGAGCATATGGGCAAAACTAGAAGAGATGCTTAACAGTCTCTGGTTGTTGACAAGCTGAGCAAATGAGGTTAGGCACACCCAGATGCTTGAGTCGGTCACCCAAAAGTAAACCATGGTAAAGAAGGAACCATAAAAAATGAGTTTTTTAAAACTCAATAGACACAGACCATACTCTACTAAAATATTGGGCCCAAAATAAATAACTTTTGAATAAATACTAAAATACTTTTAAACACTGAACCCTAAAAATAGGTTAAAATATTCAAATTTTTGGAAATAAACAAAATTGAAAACAAAAAAAATTATGCTAAATTTAAGTGTTTAGATATATATATACCATGATATGAATTTGCGTTAACGTAAATGGTTTATTTGAGTTGCATTTGAGTTTACATGTTATAGGCGTAGCCATATTTTATGGCATACACCCTCAAATTATACAAATGTCCAATGGTGAAATGGTTGGTTGATATTCATATCATACGTGGGCCTACTTTCTCTCACAAATGAGAAAGGGAAGTGAGCGGGGTTTGAAGTGGCATATGAGAAAGGGAAGTGAGTGGTGGCAGCATGTGGAATATATAAATGTGCAGAATCTGAATCTAAACATGTTAATTAATGTTAGGATGATGATGATGATGATGGTTATCGATCTGAATAACAAGAACGCATGTTTCTCGTCTTCACATATCCTCTTCCCTTTGCTCTTGTGATGAGATTATTATATGTGGTCAATATGGAATGCCATCAGGATGATGTTTTCATTTACCACTCCGAAGGCAGCACACAATATTTTCATATTCATTTTCATTTTCATTTTCATTTTGGTGTTCCACTTGAGGAAGTAGATTTAAACTCTGTCCCTTACTATTGCTCTGATTTACCTCTTCACCAAACCTGCTAGACTTCATATCTTGAAGGGTTTGTTAACACGGGTTTGGTATATGGCTAAAATAAAGTTAGATGGCAGGCATCTCTATATATTATGTGACATCTACATATTTTAGTGTATCTACTAACTGGTTTTATATTATCACCCTTCATAGTATTTGTTTTATTGGATGCTCTGACAAGTTCATATTGTATTAAAATTGATTTGAACTTCACACTGTTAGAATTGACTATTCAATGAAAACAAACCATCAAATAGCATTAGAATTCATTTATCATTTTTTAGTGAAATAGTTTTCTGAAGCAACGATTCCATGCGGCATGGACACAGGGGATGGAATGAAAGATGAGTGTTGCTATTTAACCCTAACCTAATTATGGAGGTTATTATTTAACCTTAAAGGCCCTAGATAATTTTATGCAATTGTAATTGGCAAGTTTGAAGTCAAACTCCACAACCTCTTGACCAGGTTGGGTTAGAAATTTTGTTATTGAAAAAATGTGAAACATATAGAAGGAAGTTGAAAATGTGAAGCAATGTCTTAATTACAAGATGCACATGCATAAGGTTCTTGACATAGCTTTAAAAGTCTTTTGTATGAAATGCCTAAACAAAAATGTGGTCTCACGGTTTGCAATCACAATTGACCAGGATGGGTCAAACATTCTTGATGTTGTTTTAAGAAGCTTGTTATAAGGGGCTTTGTTAAACACATCAAAACACATGATGCATCCAGTTATACCTGCCCACACAAATAATCACCCAAACTATGTAACATAAAGAATTAGCCAATAAAACAAAGCAAAAATTCACCAAAAATATACAGCAGTATGCCCAATCCACGCATGGAAGAAAACAATCCTCATTATGGATTGATAATTGCTTTTACATTAATAAACTATGGAAAAACACCACAGCAAGCTGATCATGCTTAGCCATTAGAGTAACCCACTATTTCTCTTCTTCTTCCTCTTTTTATGAAGTTGCTACTTCTCTATGATCAGCCATTAGAGTTCATTCACATATCATGCAACCCACTATTCCTCTTCTTCTTCCTCTTTTTATCAAGTTGATACTTCTCTTTTAAACACACAACTCCCTATTAATATAAAAATACCAGAATATCATGTACAACTGTATTCAAATGATTACATACACCTGAGTTGGCTTAATGGTGAATAACTTATGCTCTTGAAAGGGAGGTCACAAGTTTAAATCTTGTAGGGGATAAGGCATCTAACCCTCATATTTGAAGCACAGTTATATGCCTACATACTGGAAGTATGAGGTGGTCTCATATGTTGTAAGCTACCTTGTAGACTATAACCAAGGTGCCTAGCATTCTAAACATTAAAAGGATTCCTTATCCATTTCCATTCCACTCTCTTGCTCAAAACCCAGTAACATAAATATGTACACTATCTAGTCAACTAAGATTTTGATGTGCATGTTGAGGGCTTCTAAAATTCCTACATTTTATTTTGATTGGTTTCCTACCAGTGGTGCTTTGCATCATTCCCCCTGTTAAGAAAAATTATGAACCTCTTGGTTCAGAACTAGTTTCATCCAAAATCTCTCTCTATGAAAGCCAAAATGCCAAACCTGGGAACCCCACCCCAAGCAAGAGTTCACGAGCATAATGCTCATGACTTTGCATAAATGGTAGAATCATCCTCCCTTCCATCATGTTAGGTACCTCTACAGTTTTCCACACAATTTCTTCCTTTGTTTAGTGGCTGGGACCATAAACCGTCCTCCACCTAAATTTGATTACCTTTCTTTTTCCTGTGCCCATTGCTTGGGCATAAGCTGTGCACCTCTTTTAAATTGTTCCCCTCCTATTTTTCCAGCTTCTTGTAGGCTTAGACCCACTTTTAGCCGTCCTCTACCAAAATCCATTCTGGGTTTTCTTATTAGTTTTTCAAACTATTGTTGGACTTTTTAACTAGATATTTAGCCTTAAATGTAACTCCTCTCATTATAGTTGTCATCTTCTCCTCTATGTTTTGAGTATCAAGTTGATCACCCATTCTTCTCATGGCTGCCTCTAAGCTAGCTTTCATTTCTTCTTCTTCTGCCATCTTCATTACATCCTCAAGCTTCATTGTAGCTTCACCATTTATAAGAGCTTTAAAAAGGCTCTTCTAACGCCTTTGCTTCTCCAATCATCATGAGATTTTCAAATAGTTCATCCACTCCTCTTTGGAAGGCACCCTCTTGCGCTACCTCTATGTCTGCATCACCTGCACACAAATGATCAAAAATAATAAACTTAAAGGGATGAAAAATTCCCATATGTGCTTCTTCCTTCTCTACATTATGCCGCTTAGGCCTGCTTTCCAATTCTCCTCTGCAGCTTGTATATTTTCCATGGCTTCCTACCCTATAATGGACTGTCAAGAGTCCATTTTCCTCTTCATTGATCTCTACTACCATATCAGCCTCTGGCATGCTCAGAGTGTCAAGCCCTTCACATTCAGTCTTCACAATGTCATCCTCATTTATGAGGATGTCATCTTATCCGTCCCTACTAACTTCATTTCCACCAAGCTTGGGTTCATCATAGACTTTTTCATTCACACTTCCACCTATCAAGGTACTCTCTTCATTCCTTGCTATTGCTACATATACACAAAGAAATTTAAAATCATAGGAATTAAGATTTCCCATAGGCATCATCACCAATGATGCCTTAGCTACATTCTTCTCCATCTCCCCTTCACATGTATGAGTTGATTTTAAAATCAGCAGCTCCAACTCCTTTTCTTCTCTTCTTCTCTTCATTATTTTCTCCTCAACTCTTGGCTGATTGCTACCACCTATTCTCGGTGTTTGACTCATAAGAATATGTTCTTTTACCTCTTCATAAGTTTTTTCAAGTGCATTTGTTTACATATCTTGTTCCACTTCCCTCTTCTCAAGCCATCATTTTTTTCAGCTTTATCCTCTTTTGACCCACACAACACAACATACAACCAGCTGGATATACACATACAAATACTCAACAATTTACTGCTCAAAAGGAAAATAGTTCCATAAATAGCAGAATAGGACAAACATAACATTCCTCTATAAATGGGGTGACATTCCTCATTAATACACCAGAAAAATAATTATAATAGTCTGATTATGCTCAACCATTAGAGCTCATTCAAAGCTCATGCCACCCATTCTTCCTCTTCAATTTTTCATATTGGACTTTTGAAAACCATTCCTTATGCAAGTACACTATCAATATATCACCAACTTGGTAATGCTTTTCTCTCTTTTACATATCAGCTTTCTCCTTATAGGTTTCAGTAGGCTGGTTAATGTTCCTATGCATTGTTTCAAAGATATCATTCATTTTCCTTTTTATGGTTTCAAAGAAATTCTTCATCTTCCTTTTCATTGTTTCAATGAAATCCTTAGTCCCCTCAAACAATTGTCTATGCACCAGTTGAAACTTGAAACACGAGCTTCATAAAGCAAGGTCCTCTATCTTGTGACCCCTTTAGTTGTGTGCCAATGCATTATTTGGAAAGGGGAATAACCAGTGGAACTATTAATTGAGTGTTACACTGTTATGAGAAAATTCTACCTGTGGTGGTACCATTCCCATTGGCTTAATTTTTCTTGGACTAGGTTTCCAAGTGATTGATTGATCACTTAGTCCAGGGATTATATGTAGATCTGAACTGCATGGCAATCGTGTTTCAAACATCTTTTATAAACCTTGCCAGAAAATCTATTTCTGAAGTTATGAAAAGAGGTAGCCCATGCAATCTAATTACTTTTTGAAAAAAAGCCCTCTTATATGGGATGTTTGATACCAGCTATATAATGAGCCATCTTGGAAAATCGATCATTAACTCTGTGTCCACAGTAGCCCCAATACAAAATCCAATGCCAATGCTTTTCTAGGTTGATATGTTGCCATGGATTGTGTGGGATATGGAAGTTTTGATGTTTTCCCAAATTTTGCAGGCAAATGTAACACGTAATGCTCTTATATGTTAAGTTGTGGAGCTAAAAGCTTCACTAGGATGCTAATCAAGAAGTTGTTGAGTTCAACCAGTAACCGGCATCGGCAGTATTGCCGACATCAGTCAGGAAAGGACCAGGGATCTGCTGACATCGGTCAGGAGCAGACCGATAGCAACCGACGTCGGTCACTTGTGCGTTTGCATGCATTTCCAGAACACGTTTCTAGAATTAGACTCATCTAATTTTAAAAGGTCTGAGAGTGTTTGCATGTTGAAGACTAATTTAAGTCTTGAGTATGTGTTTCTAATTATTGTAATTAGAAGTCTAATTATTGTATGCTTGGGATCCTATTTAAGATACCCATGAGGCATGTATTGTAATTAAGGCAAGTAAAGCATTGAAGAAATAAAGCAAGGTCAAAGGAGATCTGCAAGGTGCAAGGTCAAGGAGATCAGCTGAAGCTATCAAGGAGGGGATAACAACTCAGGTTGTTGAGTTAGTTGTGGTTGAGAAAGAGAGAGAGAACTCTTGAGTGAAATATTATACACCCAAGAGGTGGGAGGAGGAGAGGAAGATTTATTTATTATATTCAAGAAGAGTGTTAATAAAAAATAGTATTGTTTCTCATATTCTTTGTTGTTTCAAGTTTTTAGTTACTTAATCATTCTGGTTCAATTTCGTGTTTAATTGCTTATAGAAAAGTAATCAATTGTGCTTCCTAGATCCTGACAAGAGGGATACAAGCCAGGAAACAAATTAGACAGTGTATAGGTATAGGTGTAGCTATTTATCTCCAAGTGGGAGATTGTTATGTTGTGGAGCTAAAAGCTTCACCAGGATGCGAACAGGAGTTGCGGAGGTTGCTGAGTTGCAGAACAAGTTGCAGGGAAACTGACGTCAGTCTGATCAACCGACGTCAGTCATATTATAGTGCATAAGCAATTGATGTCAGTTATTAGTCAGCCAACATCGGTCAGGAAGGAGCCGACATCGACAACCTGTGTGTGCATGTGTTTGCATGCGGGTCGAGAACTGGTCTATTTTTAGACAATCAATTTGTATGTAAAGACTTATTTTAGTCTTGGAGCTGCGTTTCTAATTATTGTAATTAAGAATGTCTAATTATTGTATGCATGAGATCTATATAATAGACTCATGGACTGTATTGTAAAGAGTGCTAGATAGACATTGTGCTTGTAGAGAGAGCAAGAGTAGCTCCTCCTAGTTCCAAAGGGGTGCTGAGTGTGTATGATTAGGGAGAGTTGCAGGTTGTGCAAGTTCTGGTAGAAGATCCACCAGGGTACTGGTTAAAGAATCATAAGGACTTGGTGAGGCAAGGACAAGGGTTCTTCAAGGTGTAGAGATATCTACATGGTAAGTAAGGTCTGTTGATTTGCAGGTTGTTGCAAGAGAAGGGAGATCTACTTGGAGTACAGTTGTGTACTTGGTGTACTGACAGCATTGTTATTGACTGGTGGAGGTGAACAACAACTCTATGTTTGAGTTGATTGTTGTGACCGTAATTGAGAGAGTGAACTGTTGAAGGAGAATTACTGGTGAGCCCTAGAAGTTTGGGAGCTCTAGAGGTGTGGAAAGAAGAAGTGTGGCATCTTCTTTATTGTATTTTCTTTTGAATGAGTATTAATACAATTGGGTATTGTCTCTCATATTCTGTGTTGTTTCATATTTCTAGTTACTTATCATTCTGGTTAAATTCCGTGTTTAGTTGCTTATACAAAGGTAATCATGTGTGCTCTTATGGAGCAGTAGGATCCTGACATTGTAGATGTTATAGAGTTTTCTCTCCCAAAAATGGTGACTTGAGCATCCAAATACAAACCCCTGTCACGCTTAACCTACACCTATACTTGTTCTTTACAAGCTGCTCCAAAATCTCCTTCATAACCTATATGCATTTGTCTCTATAGATGTAGTGCTTAACTGATGGTAATGTGTGAAAATAAATTTATTTTGGTTTTCTGGTAAGTATTATATATAAATTATACTTTCCCAAATCCTTAGAAAGACAAAGTTTGATCATAGACTTCAATTACACTATAATTGCGATTGTTTTTCTAGGTTTCTATAAAATATAAAGTTTTATTTTTAAATTCAAAATAAAGATAGGTCAATATGGTATAAGGTTAAGAATATAAAATTAAATAAGTATAAGGATGATAAATATATTTATAGTAAATTAATTAATTTATAAATTTAGATAAATTATATTATAAATTTAAATATTAAGATATGATAAGAATGTAAAGTACAATTATTGATTAATATTAAAATAAATTATAAATAAGAGTATTTAATTGGTTTACTTTGCACATGTAGATTTAATATGAAACATATTGGAAATAGATTGGATTTGGATTTTGGATTAATCATTAGATTTTGAAAACTTGTATTTTGTAGTTTTGGACGCTTGTGTCAGACCTAGATAGTTGCATCAACACTAGTGTCTAAGTTGGATGTAGGTGTCTAGTATGTAATATTGACTGGATCTAAGTGTGACCACCTAGAACCTTTTGAGTTTTCTATTGCCTTTGCTCTAGTGTGTTTAGATCTCATGAACAGGGTATCACTCTTTGTCAAATGATCAAACTTTAGATTCCTCATTCTTAAAGTGATTATAGAAAAAAAAGGTTAGTGGTCACACGATGTCAAGCTTCCCCAAGGACCCTTCTATCAATAGACGCTACCTACATAACTAATATTCTGAAGAGAGCCTTAGAGTTATGTAGTTCTTCTCTAAGTATTGGCTTATGTGTGCATAAGGATGTGATGTGTGATAAGCAAGTAAATAGAGTGACCTAGATTGTAACTTGGCAAATATGGCTCATGAAATGCTTCTTTAATACATTAGATATGTAGATGGATTGTACCTATAATTGATATTGAAATAGGAAAGAATAGGGAAGTTTTACTCACTTGAATACTTGATTGAATGCCTTTTGTAGGTTGTCTTGTGGGGTACTAGGTCTATGTCAGGTGAGGAATAAATGAGAATTGATCTTGTATATATATAAATCCATTTTGAAAATATCTCACATTAAAACACTTAGGTTAACCATAAGGACACATTATAATTGTAAAATTTATGACTTTAGGACACTAGACACTTAGTTTGACACATCAAACTATCTTGACATAGGCCTAGTTGGGACACAAGTTTTTGGGACACTAAAAAACATGTACAAGTCCAAAACATGTAGAGGATGTTAATAAGCAGGGTTTACATAGTACAAAAAGACTAGTCATCAAAATAATATATGGTCATACTGAGAGATAATCAATAACTACAAGAGATAGTGGATGCGAGCCTTTTGGTAGTATGAAAGTCTTAGAACTAAAGGGTAAAACTATGAGTAATACTTTCCAAGTATACAAGACTTAGGTGCTATATAATTCAAATTTAGTATTTACGTTTGTGCCCCCTTTAATCTAGTGATGGAATTACTAATTTAAAAGAAACAAAATACGTACTTGGGTGTGTATAACATATCTTGTCTTTGTCTGAGTCCAACTTGAGTGATATGATGGTCACTGACCTGCAATGATCCAAAACTCAGAATCTTTGGTTGATAATTCAAGAAACAAGAACAACACAATTGTAATAATGCTATCTCTAAGAAGAGATGTTTTATTGCTCAAAATTATAGATACAACATATGCCTATCTGTGGGAAGAGATGTCTGATTTCCATTCCAATTTACATCTTCATTTATACATATTTTTAAGGTAGGATGAGGATGTGGAAGGTCACCAATCTCGAGGGAGATGAAGTGGTTCAACTTCCATGATTTACAATAATACAGAATTTAAGGAATTACTATTTTTAGAAACTTACTATTTTTAGATTGCACTATTTAAATTGAAATTTAGGGAACTTTCATTTAGTTTTTAGGGGTCAAAACTCATCAATAAAATCTTAATGTCATCTCACGATGTTTTCCTCATTCTTATCTTTCCAACGGTTCAAACGGGGAGTCAAACGGAGCTATGGTGCAAAAGTTATGGCTCCTGAAAGTTCTGCCACCAATTGAGGTAGAACCATCACCTGAAATATTACTCAGATCATGAAACCAAGAGCATATTATGATATATAATCAATGCATATAATTTGGGATTAAAATAATTTGAAATGTTTGGAAGTAAAGAGAGTCAGGTTAGGAGCACACCTCTATATTGATGCAACCATCTTGCCTTTGGCAATTTGATTTGAGGATATACTTTATTGTGAAGCTTTAGAGCTGAGATTAAGACACATGTAAAACTTGCAAGTAAAAATATATATAAATATTAGAGGATGATTTACTCCCAACCTTGGAGAAAAAGTGAGTTTCCACCAGACAGTTGAGATTTAACTCAATCATGAAACCTAATCATACGTATAACTATGTGACCACGAGTGATCCAAGTCAATTCACACTATAAATCTGGTGAGGGTGGATGATTTAATCACTCCATCCTATAAAATTGGTAAGATTGAGTAATGTAATTACCTCAATCTTGCCAAAAGTGAACCAACTATTGTAGTAGATTGACTCACAACAACCTATAAAAACCCATTATGGTGTATGTTAAAGTCCATATAAGTATTTGAAATCTAAAAGTTAATTTGATTTTACAATTTAAGGTGTTGTTTTGCATGGCATATGCACCTCATATATGTCTCAAGCTGAAATCTACGTATAACAATGGTACCAATGTATATAATATTATCATAAATATGTATTTACATCATATAGCTATGCAATTTGGCCAATTTTAAATTTTGAAAGAGTGGGAAACATGTTTCCATGACATTCTTGTTAGGTTGTGGAGCTAAAAGCTTCACTGATGCAGACATGGAGGAGGTTGCAGAAGAGTTGCGGAGTGTCACAAACACCAGCATTAGTCAATCCAACCGATGACGACAGGTAGGAGACAGGAAGCAACCGATGTCGGTCAGTGATCGGCTGGCATCGGTGACCCCCAGATGGATAGGGACCGACGTCGGTCACCCGTGTGGTTTGACTGCGAGTATATTATAGGCAGTCAGTTGATGAACCAAGTGTTTGCATGATGAGAGCTAATTTTAGACTGAGAGCTATGGATCTAATTATTGTAATTAGATGTATAATTATTGTTTGGATGAGATCTATATAATAGACTCATGGTTGTATTGTAAACTTGTGCTAGAGAGTAAGAGAGCAATATTATAAGCTCCTTCTGTGTGTGAGGTGAGCAATGGTGTGTTCCTCCTAGTGCCACAATACCAAGGTGGGTGCTAGATTTGGAGAGTTAGTAGGATTCTTCAGGGGTGTATGATCTTAGTTAGCTGGTGTGCATGGCTTCTATAGGAGATCTACATGGTAAGTAAGATCATTGATATGCAGGTGTATGTGTGTGAAAGGTCAAGGTTCACAGGTGTGCAGAACTAGGTTGATTTGCAGGTGTGCAAGATTAGAAAGGACATCAACACAATAGGGAGCAAAATCAGGTGGGGTCTACTTGGAGTATGTGGAGTACTTTTGGAGTATGCGGAGTACTTGTGGAGTGCGTGGAGCACTTGTGGTGTGTGTGGAGCACGGGTATAAGGTGAACACCAACTCAGTGTTTGAGTTGGGTGTTGGGACCTAAGAGAGAGAGCTTTGAGGAGAGAAGTACTGTTCACTTGAGGTGTGAAAAGCCTCTGAAGAGGTGGTGGAGAAGAAGTGGCATCTTCTTTATTGTATTCTTTTCTGCAAGAGCTTTAATACAAGTTATGTATTGTCTCTCATATCATGTGTTATTTTTGAATTCTAGTTACTTGTGTATTCTGGTTTATTTTTGCATATTAATTTGCTTAGTAATCAATTGTGTGCTTCTGGTTATTTATCCCAACACGTGGTATCAGAGCTAAGGTTGTAGGGAGCAGGTTTTATTTTTTGGTTACAGGTCACTCTCAGGGGTCTCTGATCAAGTGGGAGTAGAGCAATGACAGATCAAAGTAAGCTAAGAATGGAGGAGTTGAAAAGCACATATGGTCACCAACGGTCATATGGAAAGAAAGAGCAGGTAAAAGAATATTGTTGGTTGGTAGCAGATCAGTATGAAGGAACTAAAGATGCAGATGTTGCAGGTGTTGTTGCACAGGATGCATTGGGAGGTTTTTTGGATAAAGTTAAATCTTGGATAAAATATTCGATTTCCTCTTTCCATGCAGCCCCAGGGAGTGGAGCTGGTGAGCCTTGCCAAAGAATTGGCGAAGGGGAAGTGAAGCTAAAATCGCAGGCGGCCAACACATGGGTGTTGAAGGAGGTCATGCAGGTCCCAGGTTTTGAGATATGGCTAATTTCTTCAGAAAGTTTGGGTGATGAGAGATGCACGAGAGCTCTCACAGCAGATGCACTTGAATTAGCTGGTGGTAAGAAAATAGGTACTCTTTATCTACTTGTTTATATTACTGATTCTTCTTTTGTTGCAGAGACATGGCTTCATAGGCTTGGTCACATGAGCAGGAAGGAGATGCATGTTCTTAAGCGAAAGACAGATATATTTGACAGGCTTAAGCACTGGAAAGCCTTGGTGTTCTTGGAGGAGATGGCGGATAGAGACCAGTGGATGGGGCTGGATACTTCTGAGCAGGGCAATTTGGACATGGGGATTGATTCAAAGGAGCTCATGGGTAAAGATTCATCACTCACAGGAAACATAGGTACTGGCATCGGTAGGAAAACTGACATCAGTAGTAGGTAAGACCGACGTCAGTCACTAGAACCGACGTCGGCATCACCGATGTCGACAGGGTTGGTAGTCAGGACAGGCGCAGGAACTGACGTCGGTCAGATGCAGACTGTGTGGTGGCCGAGGTCGGTCACTGTAACGGATTTTGGGTGGACAGCATGCTTTCAAGGAGCCTCAAACCCCCATATGGAGGACTGAAGATGGTAAGTAAGCCTCAAATTTTTTGTTCCTCTTCTTTATACATGTTGCTAATTGTAGAGCAGGAAGGATCCAGGAAATAGTGGGAGCATGGTATGGAGAGTTTGCAGAACCAAGTAGAGATTTGGTAGGGTTGTTAGCAGGTATGAAATCATACAGATGAATGGATTCCTTAGTTGAAGAATAGAGAGAATGGACATGTCAGATGGAAGACCGAGGCATATGGTCTTGGGAAAGCTGCAGGACAGTGGTACAGGTTTTGACAGGGGGATAACAAAGCATGACTTTAGTCAATGTCAGGGTAACTACAGTGGTTTGTCTTACCAGGTGGATGATGATTGCAACATCATTTTGTTGCTGTATGTGGATGGTATGTTTGCTAGCAGGATTGTACATACAGGGTTTTACTGAGTTAAGGGTAAGATTAGTTCAGTGTTTTGCTATGAAGAATTTGGAGCAGCAAAATTCTTTGGCATGGGAGACATGGAGATCACAGGTTGATTTTGTTTCTAGTGGGAGCTGATGTGAATTAGGTGTTGGCAAGGTTCATTATGTAGGATGCAGAATTGGAGCACACTAAGGGCTGGATAGTTAAGTGTCTGAAATCACATGAGGTCTAGTATAGACCTGAGTTTGCCCAAGCATTGGGTGTTGTCAGAGAGTTAGGAGCCAATTCAGAGAAGTGAGTTCTCAGGTATTTGAGAGAGACCATCAGTAGGGATCCATGCTATTCAGGGTCAGAACTTCACTACATGGATTTGTAGATGTGGATGCAGCAGGGTACTCGGATGACAGGAGGTACACCACAGTGTGTGTGGTGGGTTGTCTTCAAGATTGAGCTTAAAGAGGGATACAAACCAAGAAATAGATTAGATGGGGTATAGGTATAGGTACAGTGCATCTATTTATCTCCAAGTGGGAGATTTTTAGGTTGTGGAGCTAAAAGCTTCACTGATGCAGACATGGAGGAGGTTGCAGAAGAGTTGTAGAGTGTCACAAACACTGGCATCGGTCAGGCCAACCGACGACGGCAGGTAGGAGACAGAAAGCAAGCGATGTCGGTCAGAGATCGGTTGACATCGGTGACCCCCAGGTGGACAGGGACCAACCTCAGTCACTATTGTGGTTTGACTGTGAGTATATTATGGGTAGTCAATTGACGAACCAAGTGTTTGCATGATGAGAACTAATTTTAGACTGAGAGCTGCGGATCTAATTATTGTAATTAGATGTCTAATTATTGTTTGGATTAGATCTATATAATAGACTCATGGTTGTATTGTAAACTTGTGCTAGAGAGTAAGAGATCAATATTATAAGCTCCTTCTGTGTGTGACGTGAGCAATGGTGTGTTCCTTCTAGTGCCACAGTACCAAGGTGGGTGCTGGATTTGGAGAGTCAGCAGGATTCTTCAGGGGTGTATGATCTTAGTCAGCTGGTGTGCATGGCTTCTATAGGAGATCTACATGGTAAGTAAGATCATTGATATACAGGTGTATGTGTGTGCAAGGTCAAGGTTCACAGGAGTACAGAACTAGATTGATTTGCAAGTGTGCAAGATCAGATAGGACATCAACACAACAGGGAGTAGAATCAGGTGGGGTCTACTTGGAGTACGTGGAGTACTTGTGTAGTACGTGGAGTACTTGTGGAGTGCGTGGAGCACTTGTGGTGTGCGTGGAGCATAGGTATAAGGTGAACACCAACTCAGTGTTTGAGTTGGGTGTTGGGACCTAAGAGAGAGAGCTTTGAGGAGAGAAGTACTATTCACTTGAGGTGTGGGAAGCCTCTGAAGAGGTGGTGGAGAAGAAGTGGCATCTTCTTTATTGTATTCTTTTCTGCAAGAGCTTTAATACAAGTTGTGTATTGTCTCTCATATCATGTGTTATTTCTAAATTTTAGTTACTTGTGTATTTTGGTTTATTTACGCATATTAAGTTGCTTAGTAATCAATTGTGTGCTTCTGGTTATTTATCCCAACACGTGGTATCAGATCTAAGGTTGTAGGGAGCAGGTTTTGTTTTTTGGTTACAGGTCACTTTCAGGGGTCTCTGATCGAGTGGGAGTAGAGCAATGGCAGATCAAAGTAAGCTAAGAATGGAGGAGTTGAAAAGCACAGATGGTTACCAACGGTCATATGGAAAGAAAGAGCAGGTAAAAGAATATTGTTGGTTGGTAGCAGATCAGCATGAAGGAACTGAAGATGCAGATATTGTAGGTGTTATAACACAAGATGCTTTGGGAGGTTTCTTGGATAAATTTGAATCTTGGATAACAAGTTCGGTTGCCTCTTTCCATGCAGCCCCAGGTAGTGGAGCTAGTGAGCCTTGCCAAAGAATTGGTGAAGGGGAAGTGAAGCTGAAATTGCAAGTGGCCAACACATGGGTGTTGAAGGAGGTCATGCAGGTCCTAGGTTTGGAGATATGGCTAATTTATTCAAAAAAGTTGAGTGATGAGAGATGCACGAGAGCTCTCACAGCGGATGCACTTGAATTAGCTGGTGGTAAGAAAATAGGTACTCTTTATCTACTTGTTTATATTACTGATTCTTCTTTTGTTGTAGAGACGTGGCTTCGTAGGCTTGGTCACATGAGCAGGAAGGAGATGCATGTTCTTAAGTGGAATATAGATATATTTGACAGGCTTAAGCACTGGAAAGCCTTGGTGTTCTTGGAGGAGATGGCGGACAAAGACCAGTGGATGGGGCTGGATACTTCTGAGCAAGGCAGTTTGGACATGGGGATTGATTCAAAGGAGCTTGCGGGTAAAGAGTCATCACTCACAGGAAACACAGGTACCAGCGTCGGCAGGAAAATTGACGTTGGCAGTAGGTAAGACCGACGTCGGTCACTAGAACCAATGTCGGCATCACCGATGTCGGTAGGGTTAGTAGTCAGGACAGGTGGAGGAACCGACGTCGGTCGAATGCAGACTATGTGGTGGCCGAGGTTGGTCACTGTAACAGATTTTGGGTGGACAGCACACTGTCAAGGAGTCTCAAACGCCCATATGGAGGACTGAAGATGGTAAGTAAGCCTCAAATTTGTTTTTCCTCTTCTTTATACATGTTGTTGATTGTAGAGCAAGAAGGATCCAAGAAATAGTGGGAGCATGGCATGGAGAGTTTGTAGAACCAAGTAGAGATTTGGTAGGGTTGCCAATAGGTATGAAAGCATAGAGACGAATGGATTCCTTAGTTGAAGAATAGAGAGAATGGACAAGTGAGACAGAAGACCAAGGCATATGGTCTTGGGAAAGCTATAGGACAGTGGTACAGGTTTTGACAAGGGGATGACAAAGCATGACTTTAGTCATTGTCAGGGTAACTACTATGGTTTGTTTTACCAGGTGGATGATGATTGCAACATCATTCTGTTGCTGTATGTGGATGGTATGTTTGCTAGCAGGATTGTACATACAGGGTTTTGTTGAGCTAAGGGTAAGATTAGTTCAGAGTTTTGCTATGAAGAATTTGGAGTAGCGAAATTCTTTGGCATGGAAAACATGGAGATCACAGGTTGATTTTGTTTCTAGTGGGAGCTGATGTGAATCAGGTGTTGGTGAGGTTCATTATGCAGGATGCAGAATTGGAGCACACTAAGGGCTAGACAGTTAAGTGTCTAAAATCACATGAGGTCTAGTATAGACCTGAGTTTGCCCAAGTGTTGGGTGTTGTCAGAGAGTTAGGAGCCAATTCAGAGAAGTGAGTTCTCAGGTATTTGAGAGAGACCAATAGCAGGGATTCATGCTATTCAGGGTTAGGACTTCACTACATGGATTTGTAGATGCAGATGCAGCAGGGTACTCGGATGACAGGAGGTACACCACAGTGTGTGTGGTGGGTTGTCTTTAGGACTGAGCTTGAAGAGGGATACAAACTAGGAAATAGATTAGATGGAGTACAGGTATAGGTACAGTGCAACTGTTTATCTCCAAGTGGGAAATTGTTAGGTTGTGGAGCTAAAAGCTTCATTGATGCAGACATGGAGGAGGTTGCAGAAGAGTTACGGAGTGTCACAGACACCGGCGTCGGTCAGGCCAACCGATGACGATAGGTTGGAGATAAGAAGCAACCAATGTTGGTCAGAGATCAACTGGCATCAGTGACCCCCAGGTGGACAGGGACTGACGTCAGTCACCTATGTGGTTTGACTGTGAGTATATTATGAGCAGTTAGTTGACGAACCAAGTGTTTGCATGATGAGAGCTAATTTTAGACTGAGAGCTGTGGATCTAATTATTGTAATTAGATGTCTAATTATTGTTTGGATGAGATCTATATAATAGACTCATGGTTGTATTGTAAACTTGTGCTAGAGAGTAAGAGAGCAGTATTATAAGCTCCTTCTGTGTGTGAGGTGTGCAATGGTGTGTTCCTCCTAGTGCCATAGTACCAATGTGGGTGCTAGATTTGGAGAGTCAACAGGATTCTTCAGGGGTGTATGATCTTAGTCAGCTATTGTGTAATGCTTCTACAGAAGATCTACATGGTAAGTAAGATCATTGATATGCAGGTGTATGTGTGTGCAAGGTCAAGGTTCACAGGTGTGCAGAACCAGGTTGATTTGTAGGTGTGCAAGATCAGATAGGACAGCAACATAATAGGGAGCAGAATCAGGTGGGGTCTATTTGGAGTATGTGGAGTACTTGTGGAGTACGTGGAGTACTTGTGGAGTGCATGGAGCACTTGTGGTGTGCATGGAGCACGGGTATAAGGTGAACACCAACTTAGTGTTTGAGTTGGGTGTTGGGACCTAAGAGAGAGAGCTTTGAGGAGAGAAGTACTGTTCACTTGAGGTGTGGGAAGCCTCTGAAGAGGTGGTGGAGAAGAAGTGGCATCTTCTTTATTTTATTCTTTTCTACAAGAGTTTTAATACAAGTTGTGTATTATCTCTCATATCATGTGTTATTTTTGAATTCTAGTTACTTGTGTATTCTGGTTTATTTCCGCATATTAAGTTGCTTAGTAATCAATTGTGTGCTTCTAGTTATTTATCCCAACATGTGGTATCAGAGCTAAGGTTGTAGGGAGCAGGGTTTGTTTTTTGGTTATAGGTCACTCTTAGGGGTCTCTGATCGAGTGGGAGTAGAGCAATAGCAGATCAAAGTAAGCTAAGAATGGAGGAGTTAAAAATCACAGATGGTCACCAACGGTCATATAGAAAGAAAGAGCAGGTAAAAGAATATTGTTGGTTGGTAGCAGATCAGCATGAAGGAACTGAAGAGGCAGATGTTGCAGGTTTTGTTGTACAGGATGCTTTGGGAGGTTTCTTGGATAAAGTTGAATCTTGGATAATAGATTCGGTTGCCTCTTTCCATGCAGCCCCAGGTAGTGGAGCTAGTGAGCCTTGCCAAAGAATTGGCGAAGGAGAAGTGAAGCTGAAATCACAGGCGGCCAACACATGGGTGTTGAAGGAGGTCATGCAGGTCCCAAGTTTAGAGATATGGCTAATTTATTTAGAAATTTTGGGTGATGAGAGATGCACGAGAGCTCTCACAATGGATGCACTTGAATTAGCTGGTGGTAAGAAAACAAGTACTCTTTATCTACTTGTTTATATTACTGATTCTTTTTTTGTTGCGAAGACGTGGCTTCGTAGGCTTGGTCACATGAGCAGGAAGGAGATGCATGTTCTTAAGTGGAAGACATATATATTTGATAGGCTTAAGCACTAGAAAGCCTTGGTGTTCTTAGAGGAGATGGCAGACAGAGACCAGTGGATGGGGCTGGATACTTCTGAGCAGGGTAGTTTGGACATGGGGATTGATTCAAAGGAGCTCGCGGGTAAAGAGTCATCACTCACAGGAAACATAGGTACCGGCATTGGTAGGAAAACCAACGTCGGCAACACCGATGTCGGCAGGGTTGGTAGTCAGGACAGGTGCAGGAACCGACGTCAGTCGAATATAGACTGTGTGGTGGCCGAGGTCAGTCACTGTAACAGATTTTGGGTGAACAGCACGTTGTCAAGGAGTCTCAAATGCCCATATGGAGGACTGAAGATGGTAAGTAAGCCTCAAATTCGTTGTTCCTCTATTTTATACATGTTTCTGATTGTAGAGCAGGAAGGATCTAGGAAATAGTGGGAGCATGGCATGGAGAGTTTGCAGAACCAAGCAGAGATTTGGTAGGGTTGCCAGCAGGTATGAAAGCATTGAGACGAATGGATTCCTTAGTTGAAGAATAGAGAGAATGAACACGTGAGATGGAAGACCAAGGCATATGGTCTTGGGAAAGCTGCAGGATAATGCTACAGGTTTTGATAGGGGGATGACAAAGCATGACTTTAGTCAATGTCAGGGTAACTACTGTGGTTTGTCTTACCAGGTGGATGATGATTGCAACATCATTCTGTTGTTGTATGGGGATGGTATGTTTGCTAGCAGGATTGTACATACAGGGTTTTGTTGAGCTAAGGGTAAGATTAGTTTAGTGTCTTGCTATGAAGAATTTGGAGCAGTGAAATTCTTTGGCATGGGAGACATGGAGATCACAGAATGATTTTTTTTCCAGTGGGAGCTGATGTGAATCAGGTGTTGGCGAGGTTCATTACACAAGATGCAGAATCGAAGCACACTAAGGACTGGATAGTTAAGTGTCCGAAATCACATGAGGTCTAGTATAGACCTGAGTTTGCCCAAGCATTGGGTGTTGTCAGAGAGTTAGGTGCCAATTTGGAGAAGTGAGTTCTCAAGTATTTTAGAGAGACCAGCAGTAGGGATTCATGTTATTCAGGGTCAGGACTTCACTACATGGATTTTTAGATGCAGATGCGGCAGGGTACTCAGATGACAAGAGGTACACCACAGTGTGTGTGGTGGGTTGTCTTCAAGATTAAGCTTGAAGAGGGATACAAACCAAGAAATAGATTAGACAAGGTATAGGTATAGGTATAGTGCATCTATTTATCTCCAAGTGGGAGATTATTAGGTTGTGGAGCTAAAAGCTTCACTGATGCAGACATGGAGGAGGTTGTAGAAGAGTTACAGAGTGTCACAGACACAGGCGTCGATCAGGCCAATCGATGATGGCAGGTAGGAGACAGGAAGCAAGCGACGTCAGTCAGAGATCGGCTGGCGTCAGTGACCACCAGGTAGACAGGGACTGACGTCAGTCACCTATGTGGTTTGACTGTGAGTATATTATGAGCAGTTAGTTGACGAACCAAGTGTTTGCATGATGAGAGCTAATTTTAGACTGAGAGCTGTGGATCTAATTATTGTAATTAGATGTCTAATTATTGTTTGGATGAGATCTATATAATAGACTCATGGTTGTATTATAAACTTGTGCTAGAGAGTAAGAGAGCAGTATTATAAGCTCCTTCTGTGTGTGAGGTGTGCAATGGTGTGTTCCTCCTAGTGCCACAGTACCAATGTGGGTGCTAGATTTGGAGAGTCAACAGGATTCTTCAGGGGTGTATGATCTTAGTCAGCTATTGTGTAATGCTTTTATAGAAGATCTACATGGTAAGTAAGATCATTGATATGCAGGTGTATGTGTGTGCAAGGTCAAGGTTCACAGGTGTGCAGAACCAGATTGATTTACAGGTGTGCAAGATCAGATAGGATAGCAACACAACAGGGAGTAGAATCAGGTGGGGACTACTTGGAGTATGTGGAGTACTTGTGGAGTATGTGGAGTACTTGTGGAGTGCATGGAGCACTTGTGGTGTGCGTGGAGCATGGGTATAAGGTGAACACCAACTCAGTGTTTGAGTTGGGTGTTGGGACCTAAGAGAGAGAGCTTTGAAGAGAGAAGTATTGTTCACTTGAGGTGTGGGAAGCCTCTGAAGAGGTGGTGGAGAAGAAGTGGCATCTTCTTTATTGTATTCTTTTCTACAAGAGCTTTAATACAAGTTGTGTATTGTCTCTCATATCATGTGTTATTTCTAAATTCTAGTTACTTGTGTATTCTGGTTTATTTCCGCATATTAAGTTGCTTAGTAATCAAATGTGTGCTTTCGGTTATTTATCCCAACACGTGGTATCAGAGCTAAGGTTGCAGGGAGTAGGTTTTATTTTTTGGTTACAGGTCACTCTCAGGGGTCTCTGATCAAGTGGGAGTAGAGCAATGGCAGATCAAAGTAAGCTAAGAATGGAGGAGTTGAAAAGCACAGATGGTCACCAATGGTCATATGGAAAGAAAGAGTAGGTAAAAGAATATTATTGGTTGGTAGTAGATCAGCATGAAGGAACTGAAGATGCAGATGTTGTAGGTGTTGTTGCACAAGATGCTTTTGGAGGTTTCTTGGATAAAGTTGAATCTTGGATAACAGATTCAGTTGCCTCTTTTCATGCAGCCCTAGGGAGTGGAGCTGGTGAGCCTTGCCAAAGAATTGGCAAAGGGGAAGTGAAGCTGAAATCGCAGGCGACCAACACATGGGTGTTGAAGGAGGTCATGAAGGTCCTAGGTTTGGAGATATGGCTAATTTCTTCAGAAAGGTTGGGTGATGAGAGATGCACGAGAGCTCTCACAATGGATGCACTTGAATTAGCTGGTGGTAAGAAAATAGGTACTCTTTATCTACTTGTTTATATTACTGATTCTTCTTTTGTTACGGAGATGTGGCTTCGTAGGCTTGGTCACATGAGCAGGAAGGAGATGCATGTTCTTAAGTGGAAGATAGATATATTTGATAGGCTTAAGCACTGGAAAGCCTTGGTGTTCTTGGAGGAGATGGCAGACAGAGACCAATGGATGGGGCTGGATACTTCTGAGTAGGGCAGTTTGGACATGGGGATTGATTCAAAGGAGCTCACGAGTAAAGAGTCATCACTCATAGGAAACACAGGTACCAGCATTGGTAGGAAAACTGATGTCGGTAGTAGGTAAGACCGACGTCAGTCACTAGAACCGATGTCGGCATCAACGACGTCGGCAGGGTTGGTAGTCAGGACAGGCGCAAGAACCGACGTCGATCGGTTGCAAACTGTGTGGTGGCCGAGGTCGGTCACTGTAATGGATTTTGGGTGGACAGCACATTGTTAAGGAGTATCAAATGCCCATATGGAGGACTGAAGATGGTAAGTAAGCCTCACATTCATTGTTCCTCTTCTTTATACATGTTGCTGATTGTAGAGCAGGAAGGATCCAGGAAACAGTGGGAGCATGGCATGGAGAGTTTGCAGAACCAAGCAAAGATTTGGTAGGGTTTCCAGCAGGTATGAAATCATAGAGATGAATGGATTCCTTAGTTAAAGAATAGAGAGAACAGACACGTGAGACGGAAGACCAAGGCATATGGTCTTAGGAAAGCTGTAGAATAGTGGTACAAGTTTTGACAGGGGGATGACAAAGCATGACTTTAGTCAATGTCAGGGTAACTACTGTGGTTTGTCTTACCAGGTGGATGATGATTGCAACATCATTTTGTTGACGTATGTGGATGGTATGTTTGCTAGCAAGATTGTACATACAGGGTTTTGTTGAGCTAAGGGTAAGAAAAGTTTAGTGTTTTGCTATGAAGAATTTGGAGCAGTGAAATTTATTGGCATGGGAGACATGGAGATCACAGGTTGATTTTGTTTCAAGTGGGAGCTGATGTGAATCAGGTGTTGGTGAGGTTCATTACGTAGGATGTAGAATCGGAGCACACTAATGGCTGGATAGTTAAGTGTCCGAAATCACATGAGGTCTAATATAGACTTGAGTTTGCCCAAGTGTTGGGTGTTGTTAGAGAGTTAGGAGCCAATTCGGAGAAGTGAGTTCTCAGGTATTTAAGAGAGACCAGTAGCAGGGATTCATACTATTCAGGGTCAGGACTTCACTACATGGATTTGTAGATGTAGATGCGGCAGGGTACTTGGATGACAAGAGGTACACCACAGTGTGTGTGGTGGGTTGTCTTCAAGATTGAGCTTAAAGAGGGATACAAACTAGGAAATAGATTAGACAGGGTACAGGTACATGTACAGTGTAGCTATTTATCTCTAAGTGGGAGATTGTTAGGTTGTGGAGCTAAAAGCTTCACTGATACAGACATGGAGGAGGTTACAGAAGAGTTATAGAGTGTCACAGACACCGGCGTCGGTCAGGCCAACCGACAACGGTAGGTAAGAGACAGGAAGCACCAATGTCAGTCAAAGATCAGCTGGCGTCAGCGACCCCTAGGCAGACAGGGACCGATGTCGGTCGCCTATGTGGTTTGACTGCGAGTATATTACGGGCAGTCAATTGACGAACCAAGTGTTTACATGATGAGAGCTAATTTTAGACTGAGAGCTGTGGATCTAATTATTGTTTGGATGAGATCTATATAATAGACTCATGGTTGTATTGTAAACTTGTGCTAGAGAGTAAGAGAGCAATATGATAAGCTCCTTCTATGTGTGAGGTGAGCAATGGTGTGTTCCTCCTAGTGCCAAAGTACCAAGGTGGGTGATGGATTTGGAGAGTCAGTAGGATTCTTCAGGGGTGTATGATCTTAGTCAGCTGGTGTGCATGGTTTCTATAGGAGATATACATGGTAAGTAAGATCATTGATATGTAGGTGTATGTGTGTGCAAGGTCAAGGTTCACAGGTGTGCAAAACCAGGTTGATTTGCAGGTGTGCAAGATCAGATAGGATAGCAACACAATAGGGAGCAGAATCAGGTGGGGTCTACTTGGAGTACGTGGAGTAATTATGGAGTGTGTGGAGCACTTTTGGTGTGCGTGGAGCACTTGTGGTGTGCATGGAGCATAGGTATAAGGTGAACACCAACTGAGTGTTTGAGTTGGGTGTTGGGATCTAAGAGAGAGAGCTTTGAGGAGAGAAGTACTATTCACTTGAGGTGTGGGAAGCCTCTGAAGATGTGGTGGAGAAGAAGTGGCATCTTCTTTATTGTATTTTTTTCTGCAAGAGCTTTAATACAAGTTGTGTATTGTCTCTCATATCATGTGTTATTTCTAAATTTTAGTTACTTGTGTATTCTGATTTATTTCTGCATATTAAGTTGCTTAGTAATCAATTGTGTGCTTTCAGTTATTTATCCCAACACGTGGTATCAGAGCTAAGGTTGCAGGGAGTAGGTTTTGTTTTTTGGTTACAAGTCACTCTCAGGGGTCTCTGATCGAGTGGGAGTAAAGTAATGGTAGATCAAAGTAAGCTAAGAATGGAGGAGTTGAAAAGCAAAAATGGTCACCAACGGTCATATGGAAAGAAAGAGTAGGTAAAAGAATATTGTTGGTTGGTAGCAGATCATCATGAAGGAACTGAAGACGTAGATGTTGTAGGTGTTGTTGCATAGGATGCTTTGGGAGGTTTCTTGGATAAAGTTGAATCTTGGATAACAGATTCGATTGCCTCTTTCCATGCAGCCCCAGGGAGTGGAGCTGGTGAGCCTTGCTAAAGAATTGGCGAAGGGGAAGTGAAGCTAAAACCACAAGCAGCCAACACATGGGTGTTGAAGGAGGTCATGCAGGTCCAAGGTTTGGAGATATGGCTAATTTCTTCAGAATGGTTGGGCAATGAGAGATGCAGGAGAGCTCTCACAGTGGATGCACTTGAATTAGTTGGTGGTAAGAAAATAGGTACTCTTTATCTACTTGTTTATATTACTGATTCTTCTTTTGTTGCGGAGACGTGGCTTCCTAGGCTTGGTCACATGAGCAGGAAGGAGATGCATGTTCTTAAGCAAAAGACAAATATATTTGACAGGCTTAAGCACTGGAAAGCCTTGGTGTTCTTAGAGGAGATGGAGGATAGAGACCAGTGGATGGGGCTGGATACTTTTGAGCAGGGCAGTTTGGACATGGGGATTGATTCAAAGGAGCTCACGGGTAAAGAGTCATCACTCATAGGAAACACAAGTACTGGCGTCAGAAGGAAAACCAACGTCGGCAGTAGGTAGGACTGACATCAGTCACTAGAACTGACATTGGCAGCACTGACGTCGACAGGGTTGGTAGTCAGGACAGGCGCAAGAACCAACGTCAGTCAAATGCAGACTGTGTGGTGGCCGAGGTCGGTCACTGTAATGGATTTTGGGTGGACAACACGCTGTTAAGGAGTCTCAAATGCCCATATGGAGGACTGAAGATGGTAAGTAAGCCTCAAATTTGTTGTTCCTCTTCTTTATACATGTTGTTGATTGTAGAGCAGGAAGGATCCAGGAAATAGTGGGAGCATGGCATGGAGAGTTTGCAGAACCAAGCAGAGATTTGGTAGGGTTGCTAGCAGGTATGAAAGCATAGAGACGAATGGATTTATTAGTTGAAGAATAGAGAGAATGGACACGTGAGATGGAAGACCAAGGCATATGGTCTTGGGAAAGCTGCAGGACAGTGGTACAGGTTTTGACAGGGGGATGACAAAGCATAACTTTAGTCAATGTCAGGGTAACTACTGTGGTTTGTCTTACCAGGTGGATGATGATTGCAACATCATTCTATTGTTGTATGTAGATGGTATGTTTGCTAGCAGGATTGTACATATAGGGTTTTGCTGAGCTAAGGGTAAGATTAGTTCAGTGTTTTACTATGAAGAATTTGGAGGAGCAAAATTCTTTGGCATGGGAGACATGGAGATCACAGGTTGATTTTGTTTTTAGTGGGAGCTGATGTGAATCAGGTGTTGGTGAGGTTCATTATGTAGGATGTGAAATTGGAGCACACTAAGGGATGGATAGTTAAGTGTCTGAAATCACATGAGGTCTAGTATAGACCTGAGTTTGCCCAAGCGTTGGGTGTTGTCAGAGAGTTAGGAGCCAATTCGGAGAAGTGAGTTCTTAGGTATTTAAGAGAGACCAGCAGTAGAGATTCATGCTATTCAGGGTCAGAACTTCACTACATGGATTTGTAGATGCGGATGCGGTAGGGTACTCGAATGATAGGAGGTACACCACAGTGTGTGTGGTGGGTTGTCTTTAGGATTGAGCTTGAAGAGGGATGCAAACTAGGAAATAGATTAGAAGGGGTACAGATATAGGTATAGTGCAACTGTTTATCTCCAAGTGGGAGATTGTTAGGTTTTGGAGCTAAAAGTTTCACTAATGCAGACATGGAGGAGGTTGCAGAAGAGTTTTGGAGTGTCACAGACACCGGCGTCGGTCAGGCCAACCGACGACGACAGGTAGGAGACAGGAAGCAACCGACATCGGTCAGAGATCGGCCGGCATCGGTGACCCCCAGGTAGATAGGGACCGATGTTGGTCACCTGTGTGGTTCGACTGTGAGTATATTATGGGCAGTCAGTTGACGAACCAAGTGTTTGCATGATGAGAGCTAATTTTAGACTGAGAGCTGCAGATCTAATTATTGTAATTAGATGTCTAATTATTGTTTGGATGAGATCTATATAATAGACTCATGGTTGTATTGTAAATTTGTGCTAGAGAGTAAGAGAGCAATATTATAAGCTCCTTCTATGTGTGAGGTGAGCAATGGTGTGTTCCTCCTAGTGCCACAGTACCAAGGTGGGTGCTAGATTTGGAGAGTCAGCAGGATTCTTCAGGGGTGTATGATCTTAGTCAGCTGGTGTGCATGGCTTCTATAGGAGATATACATGGTAAGTAAGATCATTGATATGCAGGTGTATGTGTGTGCAAGGTCAAGGTTCACAGGTGTGCAGAACCAGGTTTATTTATAGGTGTGCAAGATCAGATAGGACAGCAACACAATAGGGAGCAGAAATAGGTGGGATCTACCTGGAGTACGTGTAGTACTTGTGGAGTACTTGTGGAGTGCATGGAGCACTTGTGGTGTGCGTGGAGCACGGGTATAAGGTGAACACCAACTCAGTGTTTGATTTGGGTGTTGGGACCTAAGAGAGAGAGCTTTGAGGAGAGAAGTACTATTCACTTGAGGTGTGGGAAGCCTCTGAAGAGGTGGTGGAGAAGAAGTGGCATCTTCTTTATTGTATTCTTTTCTGCAAGAGCTTTAATACAAGTTGTGTATTGTCTCTCATATCATGTGTTATTTTTGAATTCTAGTTACTTGTGTATTCTGGTTTATTTCAGCATATTAAGTTGCTTAGTAATCAATTGTGTGCTTCCAGTTATTTATCCTAACACGTGGTATCAGAGCTAAGGTTACAGGGAGTAGGTTTTGTTTTTTGGTTACAGGTCACTCTCAGGGGTCTCTGATCGAGTGGGAGTAGAGCAATGGTAGATCAAAGTAAGCTAAGAATGGAGGAGTTGAAAAGCACAGATGGTCACCAATAGTCATATGGAAAGAAAGAGCAGGTACAAGAATATTGTTGGTTGGTAGCAGATCAGCATGAAGGAACTGAAGACACAGATGTTACAGGTGTTGTTGCATAGGATGCTTTGGGAGGTTTCTTGGATAAAGTTGAATCTTGGATAACAGATTTGCTTGCCTCTTTCCATGTAGCCCCAGGGAGTGGAGCTGGTGAGCCTTGCCAATGAATTGGCGAAGGGGAAGTGAAGCTGAAATCGCAGGCTACCAACAAATGGGTGTTGAAGGAGGTCATGCAGGTCCCAGGTTTGGAAATATGGCTAATTTCTTCAGAAAGGTTGGGTGATGAGAGATGCACTGAGAGCTCTCACAGCGGATGCACTTGAATTAGTTGGTGGTAAGAAAATAGGTACTCTTTCTCTACTTGTTTATATTACTGATTATTCTTGCGAAGACGTGGCTTCATAAGCTTGGTCACATGAGCAGGAAGGAGATGCATGTTCTTAAGTAGAAGACAGATATATTTGATAGGCTTAAGCACTAGAAAGCCTTGGTGTTATTGGAGGAGATGGCGGACAAAGACCAGTGGATGGGGCTGGATACTTCTGAGCAGGGCAGTTTGGACATGGGGATTGATTCAGAGGAGCTCATGGGTAAAGATTCATCACTCACAAGAAACACAGGTACCGACATTGGTAGGAAAACTGACATCAGCAGTAGGTAAGACCGACATTGGTCACTAGAACTGACGTCGACAGCACCGACGTCAGCAGGGTTGGTAGTCAGGACATGCACAAAAACCAATGTCAATCGGATGCAGACTGTGTGGTGGCTGAGGTCGGTCACTGTAACGGATTTTGGGTGGATAGCATGCTATTAAGGAGTCTCAAATGCCCATATGGAGGGCTGAAGATGGTAAGTAAGCCTCAAATTTGTTGTTCCTCTTCTTTATACATGTTGCTGATTGTAGAGCAGGAAGGATCCAAGAAACAGTGGGAGCATGGCATGGAGAGTTTGTAGAACCAATCAAAAATTTGGTAGGGTTGCCATCAGGTATGAAAGCATAGAGACGAATGGATTCCTTAGTTGAAGAATAGAGAGAATGGACATGTGAGATGGAAGACCAAGGCATATGGTCTTGGGAAAGCTGCAGGATAGTGGTACAGGTTTTGATAGGGGGATGACAAAGCATGACTTTAGTCAATATCAGGGTAACTACTGTGGTTTTTCTTACTAGGTGGATGATGATTGCAACATCATTCTGTTGATGTATGTGGATGGTAGGTTTGCTAGCAAGATTGTACATACAGGGTTTTGTTGAGCTAAGGGTAAGATTAGTTCAGTGTTTTGCTATGAAGAATTTGGAGCAGCGAAATTCTTTGGCATGGGAGACATGGAGATCGCAGGTTGATTTTGTTTCTAGTGGGAGCTGATGTAAATTAGGTGTTGGCGAGGTTCATTACGTAGGATGCAGAATCGGAGCACACTAAGGGCTGGACAGTTAAGTGTCTGAAATCACATGAGGTCTAGTATAGACCTGAGTTTGCCCAAGCATTGGGTGTTGTCAGAGAGTTAGGAGCCAATTCAGAGAAGTGAGTTCTCAGGTATTTGATAGAGACCAGCAGCAGGGATTCATGCTATTCAGGGTCAGGACTTCACTACATGGATTTGTAGATGCGGATGCGGCAGGGTACTCAGATGACAGGAGGTACACCATAGTGTTTGTGGTGGGTTGTCTTCAGGATTGAGCTTGAAGAGGGATACAAACCAGGAAACAGATTAGATGGGGTACAGGTACAGTGCAGCTATATATCTCTAAGTAGGAGATTGTTAGGTTGTGGAGCTAAAAGTTTCACTGATGTAGACATGGAGGAGGTTTAAGAAGAGTTGTAGAGTGTCACAGACACTGGCATCGGTCAGGCCAACCGACAATGGCAGGTAGGAGAAATGAAGCAACCGACATCATTCAGAGATTGGCCGGTGTCGGTGACCCCCAGGCGGATAGGGACCGATGTCGGTCGCCTATATGGTTTGACTACGAGTATATTACGAGCAGTCAGTTGATGAACCAAGTGTTTGCATGATGAGAGCTAATTTTAGACTGAGAGCTGTGGATCTAATTATTGTAATTAGATGTCTAATTATTGTTTGGATGAGATCTATATAATAGACTCATGGTTGTATTGTAAACTTGTGCTAGAGAGTAAGAGAGCAATATTATAAGCTCCTTCTGCATGTGAGGTGAGCAATGGTGTGTTCCTCCTAGTGCCACAGTACCAATGTGGGTGCTGGATTTGGAGAGTCAGCAGGATTCTTCAGGAATGTATGATCTTAGTCAGCTAGTGTGCATGGCTTCTATAGGAGATCTACATGGTAAGTAAGATCATTGATATGTAGGTTTATGTGTGTGCAAGGTCAAGGTTCACAGGTGTGCAGAACCAAGTTGATTTGCAAGTGTGCAAGATCAGATAGGATAGCAACACAACAGGGAGCAAAATTAGGTGGGGTCTACTTGGAGTACGTGGAGTACTTGTGGAGTACGTGGAGTACTTGTGGAGTGTGTGGAGCACTTGTGGTGTGCGTGGAGCACTTGTGGTGTGCGTGGAGCACGGGTATAAGGTGAACACCAACTGAGTGTTTGAGTTGGGTGTTGGGATCTAAGAGAGAGAGCTTTGAGGAGAGAAGTACTGTTCACTTGAGGTGTGGGAAGCCTCTGAAGATGTGGTGGAGAAGAAGTGGCATCTTCTTTATTGTATTCTTTTCTGCAAGAGCTTTAATACAAGTTGTGTATTGTCTCTCATATCATGTGTTATTTCTGAATTCTAGTTACTTGTGTATTCTTGTTTATTTCTGCATATTAAGTTGCTTAGTAATCAATTGTGTGCTTCCGGTTATTTATCCCAACAATTCTCTCACTGTAATCTAAAATTTAGAACTGGTATAGGTGTGGAGAACATGTTTCCATAACATTCCCCCCACTATAGTCTGAAAATACTAAATAATAAATAAGTGTGGAAGTCATGTCTTTCTGGCATGCCCTCACTGAAATCTAAAATTATGAATGTGTAAAAGTCATGCCTCTATGACATGCCCCTACTGATATTCCATCCTTTTGAGGAGATGGAAAGACAAAATTAGTTGTTACCTTATCTTAAAAGGATAAGATAACTATATAATATGTGTAAGGATCATACAACATATAATAGTAACATGTCTATGTAGATATAATAATAAGGTACATTGTATGTGATCACATCAAATTCTAACATGCATGATGTGAATTTTAGCAACGTCTATATAGTAATAATATAAAATCAACAAGCAATCAAACACACACACAAGATCACTCAAAATCAAATAAAAGACAATGGTTTATGGAGACCTCAAACAAGGGGCATGTTCAAATACCACATAATCGAAGGGACATAACTTAGTCAAATATCCACAAGCTAAGTAATGCCATATGCAAATGTCAATACAATAGGCAATGAAATATTCAAATGTTAGAATAGGCAAATTTAAGCACAAGATCCATAATCAACAAAGCATATTCGATTGCTCAAACAAGCAAAATAAGATAAGAAACTCATGAAAGTGCATAAATAGAAAGCACAAAACATAACCATCCAATATGAACATATCATACTAGTCCTTGGATATATGTGTTAGGAAAAAATATTAAGTAAATAACATATCAAGTACATTGTGTAAGACATAAATATGGATAAAGGCATGTGTAAGTATATAATCTTAAACATAATAATATAAAATGATATAACATGGGTGTATCATGATCAAAGAAGAAGATGCCCCCAATGTGAAAATGACATGAGTAAAGGAAAAGCCCAACTTATTCAAGTTCATACATCATGTGCTTAGGTATGCTTATATCACACTCAAAAGATTCATTAAACACATATGTATATAAAAATAAATGATATTCTATCTACCAACATGGAACTAACAATATAGATGCCAAGGAGCTAATAAGGTATAAAATATATAATAAGACTCTATGGTTGTGAATAGATAATAGTAGGGGTTCATTAAATCTATCATTAAATGCTCTATGGTTTATTTGAAGTAGTATTAATAGGAACATGTTTAGGTGCTCTAGATATCTAAATTTGGTGCTTAGTAGATAATGATTCCCTGGACTCCACGACATATCTTTAATGCAATGGTGTCTTAAGTATTGGTTGTCTAAAAAAGAGAATTTCCTATTGCTTACCCTTTCATGGAGGATTAACCTTATTAGGTTTGATAATTAACTACCTGAGTATAAACTTATTTTTTTCAAATGGATATTCACATGGAATTTAAAAACTATACTTATCAATTTGGCATGAATGTATTTAACACACATATGCACTATAAAAGGTACTATGTGTAGATTATGTATCTAAGGTTTTCATAATAACATATCAAAAATACTCATGTAAAGGATAATAGAAAAGGTAGTAACCACATACTGGGCCCACCTGTAAAGGCAAATCAATCACCAAGAACCTATTGGGAGGTCCCATCAAATCCTCTAATTTGTTTAGTCTAAAGATGTAAATAATCATGTGTATATCCCAAATATGTAAGTATTATCATGGTGTAAATTTTTTCATTTGCACCATTATTAGTCATAACACTGTGTATAGGTTGGTGATCAAGGTATGATCAAATGAATAAAGAATGAAGATCTAAGTCATCATCTACAATCTCATTGTCATCAAAATTAATAGAAGGTCTTTGAACCATAGGAGGTGTATGCCACATATAAGTACCAATAACCTCATCTAATGGGTGCCCATAATGTGATGAAAGATGTGTATTATATGACATTTGCACTTATGGTTCCTTTTTAGAATGGTCTTATAATGGATTGTTAAATATATTCTGATTTTGGTGATCACTGGGCTATGAATCTAGTTCTTTTGGAAGATCATGAAATGTAATTTTTTGGCATCGATAAGGTCGTAAACCTTATGATTCAAGGTAAAACATCAATTCATATAATACCTTGAGCCTTGATTATAGTCACAATAAACATTTGAATGATATATTTTGGGTAAAGGTTAACTCATATCAACCTCTATAGGATGAGAGAGATATGAGGTGACACTCCACAAGCTTTAAAAATAATGAAGCTAGAGACTTAGGTAAGCATGTAAATTATCTCCTTGCTGCATTGGATATGACAAACTGATTAGGTTTTTGTGACACCATAATAATCATAGTATTTTTTTCCTTTTGATGTTCTCTAGATTTTATCTTATAACTTGGTTTGATAATAAATTTGGTATTTGATGTAGTCGGTGTGTTTGATATAAAATTAAGTTTGTTCAATGAGATAAGTTTCATTTCACAATCATGAACAATATGAAATAAGTCATTGAAAGAATTGAAATTTAAAAAAAAAATGGATTCATGTAATGGGATAAGTAAACTTTTCTGTAAGATGTCTTGAAGCTCTTTATCTTCCATTAGATTGGTCATTTTAGCCAATACTATTTTGTACCTTAAGACATATTCATTAATAAGTTCATTGGTTCTTTGTTTTATTTTTTCAATTTGGGCATATGAAACCTTTTTGGTAATATTGATATATAAGTGTGCCAAAAATTGATATGCAAGAGGTTTGAATGCTTTTACTAATTGGATTGGTAAATCATAAAACCACCTTAAATCATAGTCCTTGAAGCTACCTAGAAATAATTTAATCAAAATTTTATCATTGGAGGCATAATTAAGGCATGCCACAAAGAAAGACCTAAGATTCTATTCAAAACCACCCTTTCCATCATAAAATGTGAACTTAGGTGCAACAAAAATAGTTGGCAAGGGGTAAAAAGATATCTCAAGTGAAAGAGGGTTATGCAACATGTCTTGTAAATCAATAGCATAAGGTGATTTCATATAATTTTGTTTAATATTTTTAACCTTAACTTTAAAAAAATTATAGATTGGACAAGAGCTTGCATTTCTTGGTCATTAAGGTTGGAAGCTTTGGAAGTCACCAAATGAGGTGTACCCATAGTTTGAGTGGATATAAGCATTGAAACCGGTAATTGGGTTGAAATATTAATGTTTCCCATGTAAGATGTAGAAATAGTAGGATTTGTTTTAGGGAATAATGGTGTAAACACATATCATGTGCCCCCATTATAAGTTTTACGTGGTGAGGTGATCAAAGGGAGTGCCATTGGTATATGGGTATCACTTATAGCTCTAATAACATGATCAATATATGGATCTACTTGTTCATCTACACTTTTTTTTTTTAATATGGTTTTTAGGATATCATCATTATCATTTGGTTTTTTTGGATAAATTTTGAAACATATAAAGAGCTTGCAATTTCTCTTAGTCTATTTTATCATGTTCATCATTTTCATAGGATTCATTATTTTCATGCTTAAAACTGGTTTCTATGAAAACTTCTTCTGTATGTGGTTCAATTTCCTTATTGGTATCTTCATCAAGTGTAACATGTGTTATTTAATTATTTTGATCCATATTATTTGGATAAGGAGGAATCTGTAAGTGTTTAATAGAAAAATCCACTAATCTAGGTCTACGCCTATGCTGCATATAAATGATAGAGCAAAATTGAAAAACATATCAATGAAAAACCTCAACAAACTAAATACCCTAGGATAAGCTAGGGTCTGAATTAAGAGATAGGTTCATCAAAATTTTAACTTTAAATTGAGATTGGTCAATATATTATAGGATTAATAATATAAAAATGAATAAAAATAAGGGTGATAAATAGATCTATATCATGCCAATTAATTTGTAAACTTAGATAAACAATATTTTGAATTTAAATGTTGAGATGTACTAAATAAAAAATATAGCCCCTGATTGATATTTAAATGAATTATAAATAATTTTACTTAATTGGTTTACTATGCACATACAAATTTGATATGTAACAAGATATAATTAGACTATATATTGATTCTTGATCAATCATTAGACTCTAGAAACTTGCATTTTATGGCCTTAGACACTTATGTTAAACCTTGATAATTACATCAACATTAGTGTGTGAATTGGACATAAGTGTATAATATGGAATATTTAATGGATATAAGAGAGACCACATGAAACCTTATGAGTTTTCAGTCATCTTTGCTCTAGTGTGTTTATATCTCATGCATAGGTTTTCACTCTGTCAAATGATCAAACCCTAGTTTCCTCATCTTTGGAGTAATTATGGAAAAAATGGGTTAGTGGGCACATGGTGTCGATCTGTTATAAATAACCCTTTTTCAATGGGTGTTATCTACATATTTAATACTTTTAATAAGGCATCATAATTATGTAGTTCTCTTTTATGTGTTGGTTTATGTGTGCATAAGGATGTAATATATGTTAAGAAAGTACATAGAGTGACATAACTTGTAACTTGGAAAACATGGCTCATAAAATGTTCCTTCAGGAACATCAAACTATATATGGGTTATCCTTATGACGAATATTAAAATAGGAAATAATAGGTAAGTTTTTCTCACTTGAATGTTTGATTGAATGCATTTGGTAGGTTTCCTTGTGAGTTTTTAGGTCTATGCTAGATGAAAAATGAATGAGGATTGATCTTATATATATACCAATCTATTTTGGAAATATATCAGATTAAGTCACTTAGGCTAACCCTAAAGACATGTAATAATTACAAATTTGATGACTTTAGGGTACTATACACTTAGTTTGGCATGACACTAGTGTCAACATAGGCATTTAAATGGGACACAAGTGTTTGAGAAGCTAGAAAATAGGTACATGTCCAAAACTTGCAGAGGGTGATAATAAGTGGGTTTATAGTATTTTACATAGTACAAAAGTTCTGATCATTAGAATAACATATGGTTGGAATAAGAGATAATAAATAGGCACAAGAGATAATGGATGTGAGCCTTCTAATAATAGGAAGGTATTAAAACTAAAGGGTATAGCCATGAGAAGTACCTACCAAGTATATAAGACTGAGGTGATATAATTCAGATGTAGTGTCTATAAATAAAACTAGATTGAAAATAAAAAAGGACATAAGGCATTGTATTTTTTCAAGCTTCATAAAAAAATGTTGACGAAAAAAATGTTGAAAGAGATGGTTCCAAAACAAATGTTTGCTTTTGTTGGATTTCTCACACGTGTAAGATAGTCATATCTACATACGCCTTCACCTCCTTTGGCTTAAAAAAGTGGATGAGATATATAAATACTACCTACTATCTAAATGATAATAAGGTTAGGAACATTTTTCCTCAAAGCCTCAACACTACTACTATATATAATCTTCACTTTGTAGATTTGGGTTCATCCAACATCCATGTTAGTAGTGGTCTCTAATTTTCCTCATTAGGGAATGATAATTATTATAGTATTATAGGATACAATAGAACTCACTAGATTCCAATAATGTAAATTAAAACATAAATATAAGATAATGCACATACTTATCTAAACTTTCTCAAAGTTAGCTACAGATTGAGCATCACACATATCAACAAATTTACATTAAGTTCATTCATACACCACATTCATACTTATAGGTAGATATAAAAAAACATATACTAAAAAAATTATGAGGATACATTAATTCATAAAGAAACCTAATATAGATCACACAAAAAAATTAAATATCTATAAAACTAGTGATTTACATTGAATCAGAAACTATTTATAAGAGCTAACCATATTCTTCTACCCCTACTAGGTATGTATAGACTTCAAAGAGAACACGACTCTTAGCTTATTTGACCTTTCCTTTCATCTTCTCAATTTTAGGTAGAAGTTTCATATTCCAATAGTTACATTTAATTATATGACCAATTATAAAAATATGCAAATTCATGCATTTGTCGCACATTCACATTCATTAAAAAATATGTGTAAAGTATACTTCACACTCTTTTACTAAATATTCCTAGACTTTAATTATTGTCTTATCCTAAGACAAAATTTGATGTCAAAGTGCATGTGTTGTGCATTTGATTTATATCAATAGTGGACTTATTTTGAAGTGTGCCTTATTATGATGTGAAGAAGCCTTGGTTGTACTTTCACTTGAAGTGTCATTTATTGGTTTTCACTTCTCACACACTATTTATCCTCCCTTTCAGGTTTTAAACTAAGTAGCATACAAACCTTACACATTTTACATGTATTAAATAAGGTGGCATAACTAATGTAGGCATCCAATTCCTAACACCATTGTTGTGAAATTGACAATCTTAATCGAAATTTGTGAAAATGCACAATTTGAGCCAAAATCACTTAAACGTGCTAAATGGTTCAATATTTTCATATAAAATTCCTAATTTAGGCTAATGTATACCTAAATGGGGAAATACATTTTGTGTAATTATTAACTTTTGTCAAATCATTTCGAGTCAAAATAATGAAAATGCATTTTGGTGCTCTGGATTGCTCTTTTCTCTAAATTCATAAGAACACGACATGTGCATGTGTTATTTTATGTCGAAAACATCCTAAATGGGGTATTTGTTTGTAAGTAATTAACATCACCTTATAATTCCTCTCTAATAAAATTGCATCTTAGTAATATGACATTCTGACCATTTTGATTAAATTTGTGCAACCAATTTTCAAAGAATTACATAAATCCTCATTAATCTCACTTAGGCAAATTAATTCAAATTAAGAGCTTAAGTGGAAAATCCATGGAAGTTATTGAATATATTTTAGTTGGAAATTTATTCTTAATATCTACATCATCAAATGACACCATTTGTGGGGTGGCATCTATAAGACATAAATGCAACAAATATTAGGTTTAAGGCCCCCATGTGATGTAGGGGCATATTTTAGAGACATCATTAGTATGTAATTTTTGGTTTGAAATAATTTTTAAGGTGTTATAGAGTGTTTATAGGTCTTTTGGAGTTCATACTAGTTGTCTAGGTTGTTCAAAATTTCAAATCTTGTGTTTGCCACCGAAATCACTATTTAAAAAATTGAATTCTTGTAAACCCTTTTGAGGGATCATTGAATATAATTTGATAAGGTTGAGATATAAGAGCATGTAATTAAGAGTCTTGTGAAAAGGTGAAGGATTCTAATGTCTTGACCCTCATTTGACATGGTTTTGCATATCAAGCTAAGTTGAAACCATGGGTTATCCAATACTCCTACATGGAAGTAGGTTCAAGATTTAGTTACTATTGTAAGGGAGATATACGGATTGTAATCTTGGTTGTTTAAATATAGAGTTCCTCGAGACAAATAGGAGGAAGATAAAAATAAAATTTTATTTTGGCCATGATTATTTCATCTGTAGGATTTAGTGAATGTTGGATAATGGTGATGAACATAATATAATGAATGTTATAAGAATGTGGATGGTAAATAATCCTTGCTTCTTTGATTATATTGAATAGATAATGCATGCATCAATATATTTTTATTCTTTCTGCTCATAAAATTATTTAGTTGTACTGAGACTTGATGTTTCCTGAGAGTGTTGTGACAAGACATATTTTCAAATTTTATGTGGTTTTGAGAGTAATGAGACTCTTGTAAGTCAATATCTATGGAAATGAGAATATACCATGGTAATAATCATTGGATAATGTTTATAAATGATCAAGAATCCTTATATGTTTAATTGAAACTTTGGTGGAACCTTGTAATTGTGTGTAATCAGGAGCATAGGATAGAACCTTATATGCAAGTGTGAAATTGAAACTTCAAGGAGTAATAGATAGATAACACTTGTTTTAATGAACGGAGAGTGGTAAATTAACCAAGGGGAAAGTCTAAAAAAATTTGTGACTCAAATATGTTTAATTTAAACCTTGAATGATTGATATTGTTGGTTGCCTGGGCCATAACTTTAGAATTTTGTAGAAAGAGTAATGTTGTTTTGTATCTTGTTTTGGATTCAAAGTGATAAATAAGGGTCTAAAGTGGTCTTAGAAGGTGATGAGAATCCAATTTTATGTTAGAGAGTCTGTTAGAATTGAGAAGACAAACTAACCCTACTAAATCTTATTCTTAACAGACATAATACAATATTGAACAACTGAGAATTCTTGTTTATGAACATTTGGAGGGTGGAGAGAACTTGCTCATTGAAGCATAAAGTTGTGAGAACCCTAGACAAACCTAATTCCACCATTAGTTTTATTTGAAACCATTTAAGGTTCATTATATGTCAATATATATAGTCTCAAGTTTGTGTAGAGACTTAGTAACCCTAGATTAGGGTTTTTAACTGTGAAAGGAGAATCCATTGGCCAAAAAGGCCCAAAGTTTGTCATCTAAGTTGTTTTAACAAGACCTAAGATATTTTTGTAGATTCATGTTTGTACCTTCTTTGTTTTGTATAATATAGACCTATAGGTATGTTATAAGCCTAAATAGGCCTAATTAGGGACTGAGATAGAGGAGAAATAGGGAATGCAGGTGGAGGATGATCAATTGATGATGAGTGCCAAGAATTGATTTGTGAAATTATGTTGTCTTTCCAAATCAAGGAGGTTTATCTAAAAATAGGGTTAGTAGGAGTCCAAGGCTAGAAAGGAGCTTATTTGAGGAAAGTGAGCAGGGGGATTGATTTAGTTGCATATTAGGGTTTAAAAAGAAGTGTAAATAAGTGTTATAAGGAAGAGGAAGATTGTGATGTTATTTAAAATGTCATTGAGATTTGATTACCTATTCAAAGATCATATTGGTAATGACAACTTATGAAAGTTGCATGTAGGTTCAAGAGAACACATAAACAATGAATGATAAAATTGAAAAAAGATATTTAGATGGTATATTGTGTTAGGGTCATTTGAAATTAGTTAAACATGGTTCAATGTCTTTCATATTCTAAAAGAAAAAATAATCATCACTAGGCTATAAGACTATGCAAGAGAAACTAAAACAAGAGAAGTGAAAAGGAGCTCTACATCACCATGCCTCTTTAATGCCCTTTCCTTACAAATATTTATGAGGGTATTTATGGATTAATTATACATAATTAGATTAATTAATGACCACACATCTTGATCTCAAGATGGATGGTCATGGTTGATCCTGATCAAATGCAAAAATCTATAAATAGGAGGGCCAAGACCACCATTTTAAAGATTCATTTATATAAACCTATTATGTAGAATTATCCCCATAAGCAATTTGTGTGTGGTGTTTATTATGATTAATTTTACATAGGATAGCTTCATTGATAGGCATACATTTTATTTCATATCATGATCCTAGTTTTAATGGTGCACAAGAGATGATGGAGGAGCTTTGCCTTGCATCATTGATGAAGACTAGAGCACCAAATTAAGGGGAAAATCATGTTTTAAACCATATTTGGATGATGGGATGCTCTTGAGAAGGTATTATGTGTGATTTCTTTCATTAGCTCTTTATTATCATTTGCCAATTTCCATCGAAAGAGTTAGCTTAGCTTGTTATGTTCTTATGCATTTTTTTTGCATTTTCATGACTAATGCTTGATCTAACCATGTTTATAATCCATCTCTACATCTTGACAGACCTAGTGGGACTATGCAACCCATTCAAACAATGAGGACACTTTGACATTCTTATAAAATCTAAAAATTCCTTAAAAAAATAATTTTTACCATTATTTTCCAATGTTTTTGACATTTTTTATTGACACATAGTTTATATAGTGACTGATATCAGTTTTATGTAATTGGAATCAGTTCTATGTGATCAACATCGGTCCAGGCTAATCAACATCAGTTTTATTGTAGGGAAAAACATGGATAAAAATCACTTTTTAGAGCTTTATTCAAAATTAAAGGTTGTCATTTTGAGTTTTTATGTCTTTGTTTTAACATTATATTGTGTGATCCAGAGCTTTGTTAGAGATTTTATTCAAACTTGGGATAACAATTGTTTTTTGTGAAAAATATTTTTACCTAAGGGTTCATAGGGGACTAGTATTAGTCCTTATCAATTAGCATCAATTTTTTCATGACCATAATCGATCTCATTGCAACCAACATCAATCACTATTGATTGATATCGATCTCTATGTTTTAAAAATAGATAACCCGAGAGCAAGTTTTGAAAATTTGCTTGTTTCATTGAAAATTATGCTTCAAAGAAAGAGGAAACTCTCTAACATTTGAAGATCCCATGTGGAAAAGTGACCAATTTGAGTATAATTAAGTCTTAAACCTTCCCTTTGGTGTTTAAAAGAAACTTAGATGTTTTTAAGTTAAATTATTTTGTGAAGTTTTTCAAAGTTTTTGCAACTAAGGCCAAGGAGCCAAGAACTTCATTGAACACTTCACTTTGGTGCTTGAAATTAACACCCACTTAAATTGTAAAGTTTTTAAAAGTGTGTTATTTTATACTACATCATCTGTTACTTTTTTTTTTTTTTTTTTGAGTAAAACAAAGAGTGCATGTATGCTCTCCCCCATCCCCTTTATGGAACTTGGGTGACCAAAAGCACCTTTTCCTTACAATTGTGTCTATTGATATTTTTATCTTAAAAATATCATTACATATGATATCCTAAGGGAGACACCCTTTATTCTTTAGGAAAAACCCTAGAAACCACCATAGGCCCATCATTCCCTTTTGAACTATAAAATATGAAACTCTAAATGTAATTTTCACTTATGCAAATTGCTCCATGGGATCTGAATCCTATGAAGAACCCACACCCAAGACTGATGGAACCCAAAACTCACCATGCACTTTGTACATTTGTAAACATGTAGAATGTATGGTAGGCTCCACATCTTGCCAAGCACCCAAGCTGGCAAAATATGGAACTCAACATGCACTTTGCACATTTGTAAATGTGAAAAGTGCATGATGGGCTTTAGATCCCACCAAAACATTATAACACCCTTCTATAGATTTTGGGACTCATGAAACACTTTGAACCTTTGTAAATGTGCAAGTGCATATTAGGTCCTGTATTTTACCAATTAATTTCTCTTCATACCCTTCTGACATAATGCATAACCCCATGAACACTTTGCACATTTGTAAATGTGCAAAGTGCTTTATGAGTTATGTATTCCACTAAACACCCTTTCATGGAATAAGGAACCCTAGGTTCACGTTACACATTTTGTAAACATAAAAAGTACCCCTAGAGTTCCACATTCCACCAAACCAAGTCAGTCACCTCTCATGGACATAGGACCTACTCTAAGCAGTTCTTGGCTCTGCCACCAACCACCATTACTGCATTTAATGCAAGGTTTTCTCATATAAAATTAAGAAATTTAGGGATTTATTAATAATTGTTTAAATGCTAAGTGCAATTTTTGGAGCTCCAACTACCTATGCCATGCCATTATATCTTGAGCCATGTGCAAGCAAGTACCTAGCAAAGTCTGTAACTCTTAAGCTACATCATACATAATATTCCCCTTGAAATTCTTGCCATATTTTCTACATTTTTAAACATTTTTTAGATTTTTTTTCCATTTTATATGAAAGGTTTTCAAAATATTCTTTCATAGAGTTATCATTATTTCTTGAAAAGGTCCATTTTAAGGTTTTCTATGGTTAGGCATTAGTGCATTATTGCTTAGGCCAAAAGTTACAATCATAAAATTAGGGTTTTTAGGGTTAATTTTAATAATTTCATTATAAATATTTCCTCTAAGTGGTCATCATTAGGCCTTGGATTTTCCCCTCCTATTTTCATATTAAAAATCTAGGGTTTCATTGATCTAAAGGAATATTCCTAATAACTATACCATTTTCAAACCTCAGAATATTAAACAAAATTCTCCAACATCCTTGTAAACTTGGGACCTATCTCAAAAGCCTTCCATATCCATAGAATTCCCACTTTCTTCCAACACCCTATACCTCCATATAACTTTCACCTACTTCAAACACCTCCCAATTTCATTAGAGATTTGAACTGCTCCAAACACCTACATGATCCCACCAATTTTCATAGTTGGTTTCTCATAAGAAATAGATCAATTTTGATACCTCCTAAGGAAATGAAGTTCAAATCTAGGGGCCCTAGAGTGACTCCTATCCTAGAGTCTAATGTTATGGAGATAATAGATATAAACTTAGGTCATATTGACCTAGGAAAATTTTGGGCTAGGATAGGTGTAGAATTTAAGAATGACTGGATCCAGTGTATCTATGACTCTGGTATTCCACAAGATGAAACCTTCCCATTTTTAATTCAAATTCCCTAGTTGGTCCTCACGATGTCCCAGCACTATGATCCTGACAAAAGAGAGGTCTACAATGAGAAAGGGGAAAAGATTTTGAATCTAGACCTTGATTTTATTAGCTCTATATTTATAATTCCTAAATTTGAGAGTTACATAGATATCACTCCACAAACATCCACATAGTTTTTCAAATATAATAAAGATGGATGTTAGAATATAATCAACAAATAGTGGCTCAAGTCCCCTAAGCATTCCTCTACTAGGATATTGAAGACCATGTATAAAACTAATTTTATTGATGAAATAGGGAAAATTATCATACTATTGGACAGGGTCACTAGCAATCTTGATGCCAAGTGTTATCAAGAGTGGATGTACCAGTACATCTAGACCATCTGACAAAACAAAAAACACATTCATTGGGCCTAGTTAATAAATGATTCCCTTCACCAACAATTGATGGAGGTGAAAATAATGGGCACGTTATATATGACCTCTTACATTATCTACAACTTTGCCAAGAGAAGGTTATTCCAAGGCCTCAACACATTTCTTAAAGAGATAAATAGAGTATACAACTACTACCCTGATCTCACACTAAAGGCTAGTAGATAACACTTTAGGAGAGTGAATGATGTTTTCATCTACAACATCATTATTATGTTTGATAAGGAACATGGGAGAATAAGGCTCTCAAAGGTAGCAATAGATGAAATAAGTAAATGGGGTTCTTACTTCATACGATTCCCCACCATTTTTTACATTAGGGCTATCAGGTTCAATGGTTATCCCTACACTCTTCCTCGATATGTGAAAAATAAATGAGCACTAATAGAGATGGTTAGGTAACTCATGGAAACACATAAAATTATTTTTGATAGGCATAAGACAAAGATACATTTCTTAATTTTTATTGGCCGATACACATTTCAATTCCTCCTTAAGGCCATGTGTGCTGAGGTGAAGATGTGTCAAATGACATTGAAAAAATTAGAGTCTAGACTATTTTTTGATATGTATGGAAATATTACCAGTGTATTGGCACTCATAACATATGCTCATATGTCATACTACAAATATTACTAGGAAGATTATGGATATGAATAAGTTATTAAAATGAGGGATTATTTCAGAATGTCCCTTCAACAAATCAAGGACTATGATCTAGCACTAGTTCTAGATGACTTGGTGGATGATGACTCCATAACGGACCCAATTTATTATACATAAGTTATCACATGAACCTTACCACCATTTAAGTGGTAAAATCTAGAATCCCTTTCTTGTTTTGATAGAATAGCCCACATGATTAATAGAACTATCAATTGGTTGAGGAGTAAGGGAGTATAGGTCAAAAGAGAGACCATTGGGGTCAGAGAAAAGCTTATAAAGCTTAAAGCAAAGGGGACACTTTATCAATAAAAGGTTTAAGAGAATCATCAGAGATCTGAGAAAGAAGAAAAATAATTAAAAAACATAGGAAAAGAAAGGAGAATAGAGAAAATAGGAAGAAGCTATAGAACAACTAATTGATCTTTCATCTAAAGACATAATATAGTGACACAAGGTTCTATAACTTCAGATCCCATAGCTTTGACTCCCATTTCAATTGATTCCCCTTCTCCTACTCACATTATTATAGATGTTTCAACACCTATAGCTCATATTTACATTCCCCTTGCATTTGCAATATCCAATCCACCTATCATTTCATCTATCGCACACACTATAGTAAGCCAAACACAAAAAATATAAGTGAGTCAAGTGGACACTGAGGTTTCCCCATTAATGGAATCTCAAGATTCCAATCCACCTTCCTTTCCTCCCATTTCACCTTCCCCTTTTATTCCATTTCCTCTTTATATTCCATTCATAATCCCTTTCATTCCATCTCTATTAGTTTCTAACACTACCCAACAATACTTAGCTATGAACTCAATCATCCTGACTTCGACCATGTAAGCCATACTAATTCTTGAGGGGAGTACTATTCCAATTTCATCTCCATTCTCTTTCCTTTCATCATCAACCCTGAGTGGGCCTACCCATTTGATTGATACATTTAATTATTTGGCTTCCACCCTTCCACCTATCCCCAAATTCATAACCCCTGTGTCTATTTCACCTTCCACTCCCCCAATAAACATAGTTGTTCCCATTACATCCACTTCATCTACTGCCACTATTTCTACAACTCCATCAATTGAAATTGGAGCAACTAAGGTACTTGATGTAAATTTTGATTTTTATCCCACTCATAAAAGTGAACCTTCATAAGCACATCTTGAGCAACCAATGATATCATCTACTTCAAAATATTATATGGTCACAATATTAACTAGTGTAGCTACACCAACTACTGATTCTTTAGTGATAGTATCAAAACAACAAGCGGCTATTCCTAATTGGCTAGCCTAGTCAGTAGGAAAGAAGAGAAAGTAGATGATAAACCCAAACACATTGGACATTGGTCTCTCATAGCTCAAGAAGAAGTCCAAAGCAACTCCTAGGAACCTCTCCAAAGTATTCAATGATGATAAGGGAGAAAGGTATGTTGAAATCATGGTTCCCCCACTGGACAAATCAAAAGAAAATATTATGGTGGGATACTATCAAATTTATCAAATCCACCTTGGATGGAAAATGAGAGAAGGAATAAAAAATGATGTACATACTGGCACCAACTCTCTCTTTTAGAGAATAAATCATGACACGACCACTAAGGATGAACTCAAGAAACAAGTGGAGTAGCTTATAGATGCATTGAAATAATTTACATAGTTTAATGGATCATTACAGAAACCATAGGTAGTGTAGCCAATCAGTTAGTTTTTGGATCAAGATTTTATTGATTCAATCCAAGAGATGGATCACATAAGAAGGGATATAAAAGAGTAGTTGGAGGAATTAATTACTAAAGACAATAAGGTCATTGCATCAATGATGGAAAACAATGAAATAATCAGAGATAGGATAAATATACTAAAAGAATAGGTCAATAAGTATGAAGGAGAGATTCAAACTTTAAACTTGTATTATCCTAAATTGATAACTATAAGTTGACTTGACACAAATGTCCTCATTACTGAAAAAATATTGAATGATGAAATCGAGCACAAAGAACTCCATAAGGCTACTCAATTTTGGATTAGAGTATTAATAGAAGCTGCTCACCAAGCCAAGGAGGCCCATGATAAAGTGATAGATGTATTATACAACATTGATGGGATGATGAACACAATGTCATGTTGAACAATAGATTATGAAAATAATCTCCTTCAATTGGAAGAATTCTAAAATAACTTCAAGAGAATAGTTGAGAAAGAATATTTAATGGACATAGTCTTCACCTTAAGTTCTATCTACCACTTTCTTAGGTATGAAAGAGAAATTGATAAGATGAGAACATAAATGCAGGGAATAAGGAATTTTATGAATGAATTATTCAATGTACAATCAAATTGTACAATCTCTCACATCTACTCCTATGGGCTAGATCCATAATGAATGCAAGAAATTTTCATGGCCTTTGATGCATATATTGAGAAACTATAGGTCAAGAATGACAAGAAAGCTAAAGAAGTTCTAGACATTGATTGATCTTTTCTCTGATTAAATATTTTCAAATCAAATGTTTTAAATGCCAATTGTAATTTCATTTCAAAAACATTATAAGTTGTAATTGTAAACATATAGATATCTTTTTGTAACTCTTTTGAGAAAGAGAAAATGTATTGCTACACTTTATATTTTAATAATGTGAAAGTGCAAATTACACTTTCTATTTTGACAAGTATGAATTATTAAAAGTGCAAAAACATGAAGTACAAATTGCAAGTTTCATTTTGATAAGTGACAAGACTTACATTTGTACAAGTTTCACTTGCATTTTGAAAGTTAGGGTTTTGGATGAAAAGTGACTTAGAGTTATCTTTTATTAGAACTTAAAGTTCTATTTTGGGTGCCTCTTTTTAAAAGAAGATATGTTTATAGATAACTAAAGATGAAGAAACATTGCATGTAAATATTCCATGCCATATCACAACATGCTATGCCATTCCACCTCAAGGATCATGCCCAACCCATGAATGTCACATTTAAACTAGTTTATGAATCTAGAATGCCAAAAATAGAAGAACTCACCTCTTTTGCATGAGGGTTCTAGATCTACATGATTTTCTTATTGGGCATTCAAGTTTAGACAACTATATCTAATCTATGAGATATTTTTGTATAAAAATGTGTATACTCCATGGCCTAATCTATCTTTTTTTTTCTATTTATATTTGTTTTCATTTCAAAATGTATTTACTACAAGCTGTAACCTTTGGAGTGAAATAAATTGAAGATTCCCCTTTCTTATTTTTGAGAGATTTCTGTGTAAGCAAGTTGTTTAATTATTTATGGAAGCCTTGTAATTTATTTCAAGTCACAATAAATTTGTTTGTGGTATTTTTATCCTCCTAAAAATATTGTTTGATAAAAATAAATAAATACTTTCTCTTTTACAAAAAATAGCTAAATATTGCCTCTAATTTCTCATTTGTATAAGTCTGTGCTTAAACAAATTTAATATAATTTTCCAGTATATTATGTTTATCAAGTAATAATTAAAATCCACTAAAATATTTGGTGAAATCACCATTTTTGGTTTCCATAAATTTTAACCCTTTTCCCAGTCAAAACCCTAGTTAGGATCAAAATCACTAAAGAGCGAAATTTCCACAACACTAGTATCTTATCAGTTACATCAGATTTAGTGAAAGGAAGATTTCCTTCTCTAAAGATTAACCTCAAATTTCCAAGGTCCCATGGTTTTAGAGGTTTTTCCATTGTATCATTGGGCAATTACATAACAAGCTACAAGATCAAGACATCTGCAATCCTATGTGATAATTTTTTTTAAAACACCTAGTGGGATCCAAAGATTACAAAGAGATTGGTGCTATTATCAACAAGTATTGTACAAGTTTCATGCAAATATAAAATAACTTGGTGAATCCACTATCTTATGAATTCAAAGTTTGAGGTTCACGTATGCCAAGCTGACAAACAAGATCATCTACTAAAGGTAAGAGGGCTGATTTTTTAGAATTATCATTTTGTTTAAAAAGAGATCCAAAGTAGTCACCCCTCAGCCTAAGATATATCCTAAATTTATTTTTCCATATCCTATGGTAACTCTTATCAGTTTCATACCTCCCGTAATGGCTAGAAATATGAATTTTGTATCTTTCAATGGAGGTAACCCACTTTAATTGGTCCAACATGATGATATGCCTTCTCAAATTTAAAAATACTACCATATTTTATCGATGAAACCTTTACCACTTATACAAAGCACATACAAGATATTGTTAACCTTTGTTCGATCCATAACGTAGTGCAAGACAATATTGCAATCAGACTTTTAGTCTCCTCTTTCAAGGGAAGAGTTTTACAATGGTATAGAGGCCTTACTCCTAGTTCTATTCAAGTTTGGGATGAGTTAGGCACCGCACTATGTAACCAATTCAAACATAAGAATGACCACCTTTCCTTGGTTGAACAATTAACTGCTATTCAAAGAGCTCCTCATGAGTATATGACTAACTTTAATTACCATTTTCAGAAGACCCAGAATAGAATCTTGGTCTTAGTTAAACCCACTACAAATAATGTTTTCTTATATTACTTGAGAGGCCTCAATAGTGATTTATCTATAATGATTCAGTCAATGGGTGGCACCACACTTCCTGTAGTTTAAAAAATTGCAATAAGGGTAAAAAATTCCTTGATACAAGATGGGAAAATAGCTCCAAGGCCACTAATACCACTATTTCTAAAGATATATCCTATTCCACCACCTACAATTACATCAATTCCCACCATGAGAAAATCACCAACTTTGAATCCTACACCTATGGTTGATCTATATGAAGTTAAATCATTACTCAAGAATTTTAGTAATGAGTTGGTAGCAATGAAGAGGCAACAAGCCCAAAAATACAAGCCTTTTTAGTAGGCTAACCCCACATACCAAGGGAATAGGCATCCATATCAAGTAAACACATAGAAGTAGGCTTAAAATCTACATCCAAAGCCTCCTAACACCTATGTTTTACCAACACCAAGGACTTCTAAAGCTATGGTGCCTTTTCAAAATAATTTGGCACAATAATATGAGTGGTGTTATCCTTGAAATCAGACACATAACTAGAACATTTGTCCTAATGATGTGATTAGTCAAGATTTTATGGTATAAGGTATATCAAGGATGCAAGGACAACAAGAAGAATCTACTTCCCAACAAGAAAACACACAAGAACCTACTCAAGGTAAACTGACTCTCTCAAACTGGAAAGAATATGACTTTGATGGCATAACTCAAGATGAAGCATTTTTGAATGGTGGAGGACCCATAACAACTAATACATGTTCCAAGAAAAGATAAATAGAAGCTGATCAGCCCTCCCAGGTGGAACAAGCCTCAACTTCCAAAGTTGAAATGGAACTGGAAAAGAGTAATATAATGCAAAGGCCACCCTTTATACCTATAGGCCAGCCCAAACAAGAATACCAACTCTAAATATTATGATATAAGATTTCATTCTCACAAAAGCATAGGAAAAGGTTGGTAATATCCCTTTTATTATATTTGAGTAAATGAAAACATCTAATTTGAATGTCACTATGTGGGAAGCCCTATCTATACCTGTGCAAAGGGACTTATTGTAAGAGGCTTTAAAGAATTTCTAGATATCAGATAGAGTTTCCGCTAAGGGACCTATGGCTGCAACTAATTTGTGTAAACCAAAATCTAACACTATAATAGGCAAAAATGGTGAGCCTCCCCCCTTATATCTTTCACTCATAATAGGGAAGTATTTATTTCACAATTGTATGGTAGACTTTGGGGCTAGCAGTTCAATAATGCCTAAGAAAATAGTCGATGCTCTTGGAATAAAATATACACCCATAAATAAAGGAGTAGTGAAATTAGATGGGATTATTGTTCAAATAGTAGGAACAATAAAAAGAATGAACCTTACTATTCATGCTTACCCAAGCCTATCAATTTCTCAAGACATTTTAGTCATAGATTTTCCCCGTTAATTTGCCATTTGTCTTTTAAGAGATTTCACTGCAAAGATGGGAGGATATATATCTATAGATTGGTCTCACATGTTACTCAGAATGAGATATAGAACTAGAGTAATAATAAAAGTTGAACCAATATTAAAAGATCATCTAGATCAATACAATCTTATCCCTCCCATAGAAATGAATTGTACATTTCAAGATCAAGATGAAGAAATAGATCATGGGGATGTAACACCTGTAGAAGAGATTCCAGGTACTCATTTAGATGAATGGGGATCAACGTTTTAATTTCATCCTTATGATTAGGTATAGGAAATACATTTAAGGACATATTAAATTCATGAGAAAGATGTAATTATCTTAAATTTAGTCAAACTAGTTGAAGATCTTTAAGGGATGTGGAAATTATTTTTTGATGGCTCAAGAAGTAGAAACAGTGTAGGTGTGGTAATTATATTGATCTCCCTATATAAGGAGAGATGCTTCTACTCATTTAAACTTCAATTCAACTGTACCAATAATGTAGCTAAATATGAAGCCTTGATTTGAGGCCTTCAATTAGCTAAAGATAGATAAATCAAACTTTTGTATATATTTGGTGATAGTGAGCTCATTATTCACCAAGTTAGATCAAAATGTAATAAAAAACAATTTCATAAGGTCTTACAAACATAGGGTTTGGGACCTGTTAGAAGACTTCATCACCTTGAATATTCAAGCAGTACCAAGGGCAAAAAATAAAGATGCTAATTGCATGACCTTGGTGGGGTCCTAATATAACCTACCAATAGAAATAAAGAAGAAGAGAAACCAACATGTGAGGCTAATAGTATGTCCATTTTTCCTTGATAATGCAACTAATTGGCATGTTTTTTATTGTAATGAGTAGATTGTCAATATTCTGAGAGAGGAGGTTGAGTTTTCAGATAAGAACCAACTAAGATTATATGAACAATATGGAGATCATATTATTTATTTGAAGACTAAAAATTTGCCTATGGGTCTCATCACACTAAAAAATATCTTTGATTCTAATGATTAGTTGAAGGGAAAGAAAAAGAATATCATAATGAATGAAGAAGATTATGAGCCAGTTATCATCTCAGAAGGCAAGTCCCTCAAAATAGGGAAGGTATGAAATGACTCAGAGAAAAAATATTTTATTCATTTATTTAAATATTTTGATGATAAATTCACTTAGAGTTACCATGATTTAAGAGGATTTGATCCAAAATTAGATCATCACACTATAAAATTGGATCCAAATACAAAGCTTGTCAGATAGAAACAGAGACTTATCAATATGAAGATTGAACCCTTGATGAAAAGTAAGATCTCTAAACTAATAGAGGCTAATAGAATATTTCCTATTAAACATTCATCTTGGGTAGCAAATTTGTTCCCTGTTAGAAATAAAAATGGTGAAATCCAGCTGTGTGTGGACTTTAGAGACCTAAATAAAGCATCATTAAAATATCATTATCCTCTCCCCCTTATGGAACAAATTCTATAGATGGTATTAGGATCTAAGAGGTTTTCCATCCTGTAAGGTTATTCAGGTTATAAAAAAATCTTGGTGTAAGAATTAGACCAATTTAAAACTACCTTTACCACTAAATGGAACACATACACATATAAGAAGATATCATTTGGTTTGACAAATGTGGAGGCAAATTTTTAGAGAGTGATGGATATGGAATTCAAAGGCTTGATAAATGAAATAATTATAGTATATCTAGATGATATAATAGCTTATTCAAAGCATGTTGATGCACATCTACACCACTTGAGGAAAAATTTTAAACGATGTAAAGAATTTGGGGTTTCCCTTAACCCAAAGAAGTGTGTGTTTATAGTACATGAGGGGAAGCTACTAAGACACATAGTGTCAAAAAAGGGTCTTGAAATAGACCCTAAAATATTTAGATCCATATCTACATTAGCACTACCAAGCCACAAGAAATGGATATAGAGCTTTCTTGGGAAGATCAACTTTGTAAGAAGATTCGTATTGAATTTTGCCTCTATGGAAAAACACCATACTACAATGCTAAATAATGGAACCCCTTTCAAATGGACTCAAGAGGGAAAGAACAACTTTAAGGCCATAAAATAGGCTATTTCCCAAGATCCTACCTTGGTTAACCCAAATTATGAGAAATACTTTATTATCTATGCATTTAGAGGGGAGGGAAGCATTTCAACCTTTTTGAGTCAGCATAATCACAAAGATTTGGAATAGACAATATCTTTCTTCATCTAATCTTTAAAATATTATGAAGAGAATTATAGTTTTTAGGAGAAGTAGGTATATGCAGTAATAAAATCTCTTAATAAGTTTAGAAATATGCTATCCAATAAAAAATACATCTGATGGTGAGTCACCAAAGCATCAAAGAGTTCCTGCTAAGTAGGGAGATAAATGAAAAAAGAGTAGGATGGATTAAAAAGGTCATGAAATATGATGTGGATATCATGATCACCAAAATTATAAGAGGAAAAGGATTATGTGAACAATTGGATTTCAACATCAAGATTATTGAAGTAGTATTTGATATAGTGTATTCTCAAAATATGCCTTAGTCAGCCAATACACCTCCATTCAACAATTGGATTCATGACATGACTAATTTTTTACAAACTAGTGAATACACCTATGACTTCCAATAGTTAAAGAAAAGGTATTTCTAAATTCAATCTATTTCATATGTCCTAGTTGATAGAATATTAATTTGGAAAGATTTGAATAGAGTTATGTTAAGATGTATTGATTATGACCAAGTTCTTAGGGTATTCTAAGAATTTCATGATGGCCCATCAGGAGGCCATTTCTCCACAAGAACCAAAACCATCAAGATAATGAAAGGAGGTTATTATTAGCCTAATTTATTCAAAGATAATGACCAATGGGTAAATATTTATGAAAAGTGTGTTTACTTCATAGGAAAACAAAGGTTAGTTACCCTTTCTCTTAGACCAATTCAAGTAGATCAACCATTCACTCAATGGGCATTAGATTTAATAAGCATGATCAACCCACCATCAAGCATAGGACATAAATGGGTCCTCACTGCAACAAATTATTTTACATGATGGACTGAAGCATTTGTGTTAAAATATTCTATGGAGGCTTCAATTTTGGATTTTATGGATGCCATAGTGTTAAATACAAAAACTTAAGCATTATCAAATTTATTTATTTATGAAATGATGGTAAGGTTGGCTAAACTGATAAAACTTAAAGAACTTAGGAATCAATCAATGAAAGTTTTAGAAGCAAACTAGGCACAAACCAAGAAGGTTTTTGATAAAAAAGCATCTACAAGAAGCTTTAACAAAGGAAAATTGGTTATCAAATGGGATACAGACAAAGCTAAACTAGGAAAACATATTTAATTTGATGTGATCTAGAGTGGTCCATACATTATTTCTTAGTGCAAAAGAACTAACACATTCCATCTCTCAAAGCTTTATGGAGAAAAACTACCTATCCCAGTTAATGGGATATACATCAAAACTTTCTTTTGAGGTAGGAATTTGTTCTAAAAATTTAAATTTTGTATATATTAGGGTTAGTGTTGTTCTTTAATAAAGTACTTATGCATGGGTCAACTCATTAGGAATTTTGTTTCTTAGGTTGTGTTTTTTTTTGGTCTATCTTCATGTTTTGCTTGTGTCTCGATAAGTCCTAGTTTGTTCTTCTCTAGGTTAGAGTTTCTTATAATTAAGGTTGAATCCATGCCTAATGTCTTAGAAGGCCATTAGGTTGAAATTATTAGTAGGCAATCATCCCATAGAGGTCACCAAAAAGGATGATATTTTTGTCCTAAAAATATCATTACATCTGATATCCTAAGGGAGACCCCCTTTGTTCTTTAGGAAAAACCCTAAAAACCACCATAGGCCCATCATTCCCTTTTGAAATATGGAATCCAAAACTCTAAATGCAATTTACAATTATGCAAATTGCTCCACAAGTTCTAGATCCCTTGAATCACCCACACCCAAGATCGATGAAAACTATAACTTGCCATGCACTTTGCACATTTACAAATACATAGAATGTATGGTGGGATCTGCATCCCACCAAGCACCCAAGCTAGTAGAATCTATAATTTTGCATGCACTTTGCATGTTTGTAAACATGAAAAGTGCATGATAGGTTCTAGATCCTACCAAAACATTACAATACCCTTTTATGGAATGTGGGAATCATGGAACATTATACACCTTCATAAACATGCAAAGTTCACATTGGTTCCCATCTTCTGCCAGTTACATTCTATTCATACCCTTTCATGAAATGTAGAAGCACATGAACACTTTGCATGTTTGTAAATTTGCAAAATGCTCTATGAGTTTTGCATTCTACCAAACACCCTTTCATGGAATGTAGAACCCTGTGTGCACTTTGCACATGTTATAAATGTTCAAAGTTCCCCTAGAGTTCTACCTTCCACCGAACTGAACCAATCACCTCTCATAGACATAGGACCTACAATAAATAGCTCCTAACTCTACCACCAACCACTATTACCACATTTAATGTAGGTTTTTTCTCATACAAAACTAAGCAATCTAGGGATTTGTTGATCATTGTTTAAATGCTAAGTGTGATTTTTGGAGCTCCAACTATTTATCCCATGCCATCAAATCTCGAGCCATGTGCAAGCAAGTACCTAGCCAAGTCTACAACTATTAAGCTACATCATACATGATATTCCCCTTGAAATTCTTTTTCCACATTTTAAAATGTTTTTGATATTTTTTTTCCATTTTCTATAGAAGGTTTTCAAAATATTCTTGCATAGAGTTATCATTATTTCTTTAAAATCATCATTTTAGGGTTTTTGTGGTCAGGCATCGGTGCATTATTGCTTAGGCAAAAAGTTGTAGTCATAAGATTAGTGTTTTTAGGGTTCATTTCAAGAATTTCATTATCAAGATTTTCCCTAAGTGGTCATTGTTAAGCCTTGGAGTTTCCCCTCCTATTTTCATAGGGAAAATCTAGCATTTCATTGATTTAAAGGAATATTCCTTAAAATTATAGCATTTTCAAACCATTAGAATATTCCGAAAAATTCTCCAACATCCCTATTGATTTGGGACCTATCTCAAACACCTTCCATTTTTATGGATCTCCTACTTGCTTCTAACACCCTATACCTCCATAGAAATTTCACCTACTTCAAGCACCTCTTAGTTATGTCATAGATTTGAACTGATCCAAACACCTATAATCTTACCATCTTTCACAGTTGGTTTCTCACAAGAAATAGCTTTAGTTTCCATGCCTCCTAAGGAAATAAGTTAAAATACAAGGGCCATAGAGTGACTTCCAACTTGGATTCCAATGTTGTGGAGATAACAAATATAGACTTAGGTCATATTCACCTAGGAGATATTTGGGCTAGGATAGGTGCAAAATTTAAGAATGAATGGATCTAAAGTATCTATGACTCTGGTCTTCCAAAAGCTATAGCCTTCCCATTTTTAGTTAAAAGCCTTGAATTGGTCCTCATGATGGCCCAACACTATGATCCTAATAGAAAAGAGGTCTACAATGAGAAAGGGGAAAAGATTTTGATTCTAGACCCTAATTTTATTAGCTCCATATTTATAATTCCTAAATTTGAGAGTTACCTATATATTACTCCACATATATCCACATAGTTTTTCAAATATAATCAAGATGGATGTCTAAAGATAATAAAAAAATAGTGGCTTAAGTCCCCTAAGCATTCTTCCACTAGGTTATTGAAGACCATGTATAGAAATGATTTTATTGATGAAGTAGGGGACATTATCATACTATTACATAGGGTCACTGGTAATCTTGATGCCAAGTGATATCAAGAGTGGATGTACTACTACATATAAACCATCCCAAAAAATAAAAAATACATTTATTGGGCCTAATTAATAAGTAATTCCCTTCACCTACAATTTATGGAGGTGCAAATAATGGGTAAGTTCTATATGACCTCTTACATTGTATACATCTTGGCCAAGGGAAGGTTGTTCCCAATCCTCAACATAGTTCTTGAAGAGATAAATAGAGTATACAATTACTACCCTGATCTCACACTATAAGCTAGTAGACAACACTTTAAGAGAGTGAATGATGCTTTCATCTATAACATCATTATTATGTTTGATAAGGAACATAGGAGAATAAGGTTATCAAAGGAAGAAATAGATTGAATAAGTAAATGGGGTTCTTAGTTCATACGATTCCCCACCTTTTCTTACATCAAGGTTTTTAGGTTCAATAGTTATCCCTACACACTTCCCCGATATGTGAGAAATAAATGGGAACTAAAGGAATTGGTCATGCAACTCATGGAAACACACAAGCTTCTTTTTCACAAGTATAAGGCAGGGATACATTTCCCAATTTCCATTGGTCGATACACATGCCAATCCATCCTCAAGTCCAAGTGTGTTGAGGTTGAGATGGGTCAAATGACATTGAAAAATTTGGAGTCTAGACCATTTTTTGATGTGTATGGTAAGATTACCAGTGTATGGCATTCATAACATATGCTCATGTGTTGTACTATAAAGATTATTAGGAAGATTATGGAGATGAAGTTGTTAGAATGAGGGATGTTTTAATTATTTTTTGGAAACTAGGGTCTAGTTACTAAATAATAAAGGGTTTGGAGTAAGGGAAAAATCCAATAAAATACATGTTTTTATCAAAATTAATTACATCAATTACATAGGAAGAGAAATAAACTTATATATATAAATAGGCTAAAATGGATGATTTAAGGGTTGAAATATGCTACATAGGACTAGGACAATGTTGCAAATCTATATCTACCTTTCATTTTGTGAAAGGATATAAGTGCTAGAATATGACACCCTAGTGTTTGGTGTTATAGTCCTTTTCTTCCATTATTGTCCTAAAGGTCTGAGATTTCTAGGTTCTATTCATTATCTCTATGAGAGCCTATATATGAAATTTTGAGGGCTAAATGTTGACAAAGATCATTTTAGATCCATTTCAATCTTCAAAACCTAGATCTATCTACACACATGAAACATCAAATACATCAAAAGCATAAGGGGGAAAACTAGGTTAGGGGAAGTATGATCACATGATCTAAAACCCTCATTATCCTAATCAATGCCTACATTGACCCTTAATGCTAGGGTCTTAGATCAAATGTAGTTCTCCCTGAGGGAACATGCATAATCAACATGCATGGTAGATATAAGAAAGAACTTTTGCCAAGGCCCTTCTATGATCAAGCATGTAAGTCTAAGTGTGATGTAAAATTTTGAGCTATACTATTGACTAATTTTTATTATGTAATGTGTCAAAGTTGTAAGTGATATATATAAATTGCCTTGTGTATTCCTTTATATAAAAGACTCTTTATTTAGAATTTAAGAGATTTATTTACATTAGGCTAACATTAGAAAACTTAAGGACAAAGCTAAGAAAGGGGATGGGACTCATTAAGCAAGGGAAACTGACTATTAGAGCTCAAAATGACCTTAGACATGAGCTCTAAAAGTGAAAACCCTAGGGTCCAACACTATAATCCAATCCCAATGCTTGTGTCTTACAGGTTCAGGACCTAGGGGATAGAATAAGCCTAGGAAATATGACCTAGTTGAGGTAGAATGATCATTTGAAAAGCTCAGGATGACTGAGAAAAAGTAAAAAGGTATCTAGAGCATATAACGAGATCAAGATGAGTAAAAACAAAAGATATATCTAATGTGAATAAGGCTCATATTCTCTAGTTAGAGTCTCTTATGAAAGGAATATGAAAAGACATGATATGTGTGGTTTCTTGACTAATTTAGGGTATATAAATTTTCCCCCTTTTATTCTAGTGATACAATGAAATGAAGTACTAGAATAAAAGAAAGAAAATAAAATGTGTACCTGAACCTACCTATGTGGAGATGAATTTTCTGTAAAGGATCTAACTCACTTCTATCCAAGGAAGTGGATGGAGAGATGGATAGTGCCTAGAGAAAGAAGGAACCCCTGAAATGGATGTCCCCTATACTGAATCTATGTAACATAGAGGAGGGAAATGCTTTTCCACTATGCTGAATCTAACTAGAATGAGAAATTCTTAGAGGCCCAAAACCAATGTCTATCTTTTGTCCCACATAAACTCATGTAATATGGAATGTGTGTATATAATTTGTATGCTATAAAGAGAAAAATTTGTGATGCCCCCAATCTAAATATCTGAACTATAACTGAGAAATGATTAAAGGCCCAAAACCAATGTCTATCCTCTATCCCATACAAAATCATGTAGTCTAGAATGTGTGTATAAAATCTATATGATGTGAAGAGCAAAATATATCATGCTTCTACTCTGAATATCTAAACTGGAACTAAGAAATGCTTGGAGGCCCAAAACCAATGTCTATCCTCTATCTTGTATAAACTCATGTAGTCTGGGTCTAGGTAATATAATGGGCCAACCGTTGTAGATGATTGTGCTATCTAACCTAATGAAAACCTAGGTACAACTAGGTGTAATCTAGAAATCTAGTAAATATGCAAGAAGATAATGACATGTCTTTCCATTCTAATCTATATAATCTTGGATGATGAATAACATGAACATCTATGCCATGCCCCCAAATCTAGTATGTAAGTGATGCATATGTATAATATAATAATCTATATAACCACATGTGATATGACCTATTGTTCCATGCCCCCTGTGCAAAACTAGAGATCCAAACACTATGCTCTACACTATGCCTGTAATCTACTATCTGGTCCTCTAACTATGTCATGTTGTATGTGTGAGACGTGTAGTGATGTACATGCCCCCAAATTTAGTATTTGAGTCTAAATATATATCAAAGTCACTATGAGTCCATATAATCTAAACCACTATATTTGACTAGTCTATATATATTGTAAGCTAAAATCACTATGGATCCATATGATTTGAACCACTATGTCTAAATAGTTTGTATATTTATAAACTAAAGGTATATCTCTTTGAATGTCTTGAGTAATGATAAGTGACCCATGTAATATGAATCATTATATATTTTGACTGATCTAAGCTAAATCTGATAATCTAATGATTGTATGTGTACAAGACATGGTGTATCCATCTATGAGAGGGGATAGGCATGCTGGGTAAGTGTAGGAATAGGAATAGTAGGCATGATTCCCCCTTTTGGGGAGAGGGATTAAATTTTTGATAGAGGATGTAGAGCCAAAAGTGATGACTAATGGAATAATTATAGAAAAAAGGTTAGTATAGTTTAAATTGATTGAGAAGTTGCTTGATTGATTAGACTAAGTTATTGAAAGTGGAATAAGTTTTGATTAGTGAGAATCAAGGTATATGTCTTAGTGTAAGAGAATTATAGAGATGTGCATGTCATAGTAGGAAAATGAAGCAGTAATAGAGGAAAGCTCACATGATGTTAAAGGTATCATTATCCCAATTTTTTGGAAGAAAATAGTATAAAAAATAGAGTTATGGAGCTCAAGTTATAGGCAAAATGGTATTTTACTTTGGATGAAAAAGTTGTTTGATATAGGAAATTTTGGATTGATTCTTGGTTCATTTGTGTATTGACTAGTTTAAGGTTTTAAGCTCTAGAGTGAGAAATATGTTGAGGAGATGAGCATCTTCTATGACCCGGTTTGAGTAGTTGGCAACCCATATTGAAGTTGGTGGTGATGTTAGCCTGATAAGTAACTAAAATGCATGATTTTTGCCTATTTGGAAGCTTATTTTTGATATTTTTGAGCTATTTTAAGAGTCTTAGGAAAATTTTCACTAGTCAAAACACTCCTATCCTTCATCTATCACTACTATTTAGTCTCCAACACTACTGTCTAGGGTACAATGCTCCTATTTAGTGTTGTTATCTTTTACCCAGTGGTATTATCTTGGAGGTTGGATTTTCTGAGCTATTACTTTGTTTAGTTGTTGTGGTATTTTTTGGCTATTGATTTAGCATTATGGATTGATATATATTTTATTTTATAGTGTTTTGTAGGGTGAGGTATAGATGAGGGAGTTCCATAGAGGTCAGGTGATGGAGACATTGAGGCTATTGCCATTGTCTACTGATGAGAGAGCTATGATAGATAGGGCAAGTCTAGGCCATGTGTATGACCTAGGCACTATGAAATGGGATAGGTATCTGATTAATACCTTATGTGAGAGTTGGAATGTAGATACATGTACTTTGTGGTTCCTACATGGGAGATTACTATGACTCTAGAGGATACATATCACATTTTTTATTTGTTAGTTAGTGGATGGTGTGTGACTTTATAGGATGATATGAGTGCTGATGCTATTGATTGTGCATATTTGTATTTTTCTAGTGTGCCCTCATGCATACATCAAAGAGGTAGTAATAGTGATGTGTTTCTATTAGTTATAGTATAGTCTAGTGTTCCACATCTGTGGAAGTGGTTGGATATGTTGTTGGCTTCATTTGTTGCTATGGATGGGAGTGGCGTATCGATTGCATATAGGATGCATAGGATCATTCATAGTGTGGAGGTGTATGGTACTATGTTCTCATGGGGTAGGACTATTCTTTCCCACCTCTACATGGATCTTTACAAGTTTATGAAAGAGGCAATCAATGGTGGTGTGAGCATAGTTACTTTATTAAATTATTAGGCTTATGAGCATATAGTAGTTGTTTAGCCAATTAGATTATCCAAGGTAGTGTGGGAACTTCGATACCCATTTGAGGGGTAGTGGATGAGTACATTGTCTATTTAGTCTCATGTGATAGATCATTATATATGAATATTAGATAGATTGGTGGATTGTGAAATCACATGGAGCCCTATAAAGGATTTCCTAGGTGGGGTGAGGATGGAGTGCAATTTTGGTATATGAGGGTTAGTTATTGGTTACATGACATTGGGTTGGAGTCTATAAGAAATTTTAGTATGAACACATGACTAGATAGTTTGGGGTACTACAGGATGTGCCCCCTGTAGTATGGGTATGAGTGAGGAGTGCATGGGCACTAACAAAGGTAGGAACTCATGTGAGGCCTATGAAGGTTGAGTCAACACCATTACCTTTGGATGTATGAGATGTGCCTATAGATATTCCTAATGTAGATGATGTTGGATGCATATAGGAATATACCACATGGTGGATGAGGCATCATTGGGAACCATTATATCCTATTAATGGCGGGGATGTTCCCAATTATGAGGATCCTACATCGATCTAGATGATGGGAGGTAAGTAGTAATTTCATTTTAATTATGTACAATTTTATTATTTAGTTTGATTTGAAATCATATATCTAATGTAGTGTTATAATTTATGTGTAGGTGGAGTGGGAGGTACTCAATATGAAGCATAGGCTGGGGTAGGAAGTGAAGAAGATGGGTTCTAGGAGACCATCATTGAGTTGACACTTAGAGAGTTTACATGACATGTACCTAATGATGTTGTGGAGGATGATTTGATAGAGTGATCAATAGTTATAACCAGTGTTTACGCTCATTTATTTGATAGAGATGTTATAGTGATAACTACATATGTTAGAGCAATGGGAGAGAGATTATCTGAGGGCTGAGCTAAATAGGCATAGGCTACCTCCACCTAATTATGGATCAATGAGTATGAGGATTATGGATGAGAACCCAAAGCTTCAAAGGTAGTATGCAAACTTGTGTGAAGAACATGGTCAGTTATTGGATTAAGATAGTCATATTAAGAGGCATTCAGGGGCTCAAGGAGGTGTGGGGCCATCAAGTGTGAGAGTGGATTATGGGACTAGTACTAGTGGAGAGAGTGAGATTGAGGGCATGATGTCCATTCATAATTGATTGTACCTTGATATGATGTATATGTTTTGAAAATGTTGCTATATATATATATATATATATATACTACTTTTTTGTTTGATTTTGAATCATGCATATTGTGTTATGGATTTTGGACTAGATTAGTGTATTTATTATAAATGGTTGATTTGATATTGATGTTAAGGTTGTATATGTTTGGATAAAATGTTGTTTGTGATGTGATTTTATTGTTCATGATATGTTGATAAGTGTGATGTTTAGGTTTGATTTGTAATCATATGTGAGTAAAATTCTGGTTAGTTTTGTAATTGGTAAGTTTTTTTGATAAAGTGAATTGGTTTAAGATTAGAAAAATAGGATATTGGTAAAATTTTGAGTTGGAAAATTTGGTTTGGCTAGGGATGGCTATTCAAAACTAGGAATGTTAGTTGTTAGTAAAAGGGGATATAAGAGAGCATTCTATGCTCAATTCCATAAGAGTGGCTCAAGAATATAAGGCTTGGTCAGTTGGCTACATTATTACCTTGATAAGTGAATCTATAAACTAATACCAGTATGAATGTGTGTTAGATCACTCTGTGATATATCCCTATCTAAACCCTGATGGCAAATTAAATAAGTGCCCATACTACTCATGATGTATAGGAACATACACTATATTTGATACTATCTGCTATGTACTAACTATAGTTATGCATGGAGACTCTAACAAATATAACCTTACTGGATGTTCAATTAAAATTGTCTACTATAATGCATATGTCTAAGCAATAGGTCAAGATGGATCTAAAACCTATGTTGGGGGCTCATCTAATCTCAATCATAGTAGGTTACTACTTGAAATAAGTCCCTAAAAATATGGTTATAGTGAATATCTCTTTGGAGAAATACTCTATGATATGGGTTCATTTATATTTGACTATAATGGCTTGCTGAGTGAGATAGGACCCTAAAAATCTAGCCATAGTTATTTGGAGCAGTAATCTACTATGATGCCTATGACTATGCTAGATATGTATATGGAATTGCACTATATATTCCTTGGACTACACTACTATATGTAGGTTACTCTCATTTTACTAGTTTCTAAACCTTATGAGTGATAGTACCAAAGTTTCCCAAAGTTCTGACACAACTTGTCAGATTTAAGAGCACACATGATTACCAATGTATAAGCAACTTAAACATGCGGAAATACCAGAAGAACAAATAACTATCAATGAGAAATAACACAGAAACTGAGAGGCAACACATAATTGTATTCAACTCATTACAAAGGAAATTACAATAAAGAGATCACACTCTTCTCCACCTCTACAAGGCCTTCTACCTCAAGGGCTCCAAGTAATCTTCCCACCTGAGTAATATTCTCTCATAGGTCTCAACTAACAACTTACACAAGCTGTTGTTCACCCCATTGTACCTCCAGTACAACTGAGTATGAATCGGTACTCCAAGTAGATCTAACCATGATCCTGCTCCTGATGTATTGCTGTCACCTTGGATCTAGCTCCCCCGCCGATCTCCTTTCTGACCCTCACATTCACACATCTCCTTGCAGACCAACCTGATCTTACTTATCACATATAGATCTCCTCCATGACTCTACAACACCCTACATATCAAACCTGATCTTACATACATGGGGAATCCTACTTGATTCCACCATGGGAAGAACTCTCCAAGCTCCACACTTGGGTTCTACAAGTTCAACCCTTAACAATACAACTCATGAGTCTATTATATATATCTCATGCATACACTAAATTAGACGGGCAGCTCAAAGACTCAAACTAGTCTCTAACATGCAAACTCTGCGTTCACTTAACTGATTGTTCACCAATAGTAGTTCAGACCGCTACAGGTGACCGACGTCAGTCCCTGCCTGACTAGAGGTGACCGATGCCGGCCGATCTCCTACCAATGCTAGTTCCCTCTACACTTCCCCTAATCAATGTCAGTTGTGGCCTGCTGATGTCAGTGACTGTCAAGCTGCGAAAACCTTCTCCTTCTATTTGCAACAAGGTGAAGCTTTTAGCTCCACACCCTAACAATCTCCCACTTGGAGATAAAGAGCTACACCTGTACCCATACCAATACTCTGTCTAATCTGCATCCTAGCTTGTATTCCTCTTCAAGCTCCCACTCGAAGACAACCCACCACACTCCTTGTGGTGCTACATCTGTGTCTAAATTTCTCTATTCTTCTGCCTTGCTATACTCCCACTCAAATAACAACCCCTGTGAGTAACCTGTAATCAACACACACTTAACAGATCTGAACCCCTGTTAGTCAAGCTCACTCTAAGAACATCCAACCTCGCTCTGATACCATTTGATAGGACCAAAGTTTCCCAAAGTTTTGACACAACTTGTCAGATTTAAGAGCACACATGATTACCAATGTATAAGCAACTTAAACATGCGGAAATACCAGAAGAACAAATAACTATCAATGAGAAATAACACAGAAACTGAGAGGCAACACATAATTGTATTCAACTCATTACAAAGGAAATTAAAATAAAGAGATCACACTCTTCTCCACCTCTACAAGGCCTTCTACCTCAAGGGCTCCAAGTAATCTTCCCACCTGAGTAATCTTCTCTCATAGGTCTCAACTAACAACTTACACAAGCTGTTGTTCACCCCATTGTACCTCTAATACAACTGAGTACGAACTGGTACTCCAAGTAGATCTAACCATGATCCTGCTCCTGATGTATTGTTATCACCTTGGATCTAGCTCCCCCACCGATCTCCTTTCTGACCCTCACATTCACACATCTCCCTGCAGACCAACCTGATCTTACTTATCACATGTAGATCTCCTCCATGACTCTGCAACACCCTGCATATCAAACCTGATCTTACATACATGGGGAATCCTACTTGATTCCACCATGGGAAGAACTCTCCAAGCTCCACACTTGGGTTCTACAAGTTCAACCCTTAACAATACAGCCCATGAGTCTATTATATAGATCTCATGCATACACTAAATTAGATGGGTGGCTCAAAGACTCAAACTGGTCTCTAACATGCAAACTCCACGTTCACTTAACTAACTATTCATCAACAACAGTTCAGACCACTACAGGTGATCGACGTCGGTCCCTGCCTGAATGGAGATGACTGACGCTGGCCGATCTCCTGCCGATGCCAGTTCCCTTTGCGCTTCCCCTGACCGACGTCGGTTGTGGCTTGCCAACGCCGGTGACTGTCAAGTTGTGAAAACCTCCTCCTTCTATTTGCAACAAGGTGAAGCTTTTAGCTCCACACCCTAACACTGAGTATGTGGAATAGGAGATCTCTTATGAGGCTCTATCTTAGAACCTACATTAATCTCATGATGAGTGATCGATGAATCCTGTAAAGGAATGTCCTAAGATGACTCAGTCATGGATGAATGTGGTCTATGGTTCCATGATGGAGGAGATCTCAGTGCCCCCTATGTGAATGCTATGATGCCATTATCAACACATCTATTAATGCAATCTCTAAGTCCATAAAAATAATTATCTCTATGTCCACTAATATAATGGTAGTTATAAAAGGGCTAATATGGCTATCTACGTAAGAGATGTTGATCTCATCGATGAGTAGAAGGTAATGTGATTAACCTCTTATCGAATAGTGCTGATAATATAACACATGGTATATCATGCTTTGAATCAAACTATATTGGTGCTTTTTAGATGTTATCTCTAGTGCATATTATAGGTTGTGCTATGAAGACTAGCTCTCTATTCTTAACTGTTTACTTTTTTGGTTGTGGTCTCCTATCTTGTTTAGGACATGGTGGATTCTATGTGTTAGGAGCTATAGATGTACGTATTGTTTTTAAATCTAGAGTAATCCAATAAAATAAATCTACCTCAATCAATCTTAATTTATTCTCTAAGGCTAGAACTGTATAACATAAATGCCTTAAAGAGGACTCTATCTAATATAATATATACTCAAGGAGAGGTTGATGAAGACCCTTAATAAATATATGTTGAATCTTAAAATGTGCATCTTGTTTATATATCAATCTAAAAATGTGCATCTTGAATCATAAGAATATTCACTAACTAGCTCTGAAGTATTCTAATGTAATGTGGCAAGTTTCTCATATGTAACATGAGGGCTCATGTTTTCTATGTAATGTCTAATAACTACCTCCTATAAGTCATCATATGTGTGTAAGGAGCCAATAGGGAGTAGATGAAAGAACCAATTTTTTGCTTCCCCCACAAATGTCTACTAGAATAATTTTAATATAATTGAAGGATTCACATGAGATGGCAAAGCCTTCCAAAAGGCTTATGAATAGATCTCCAATTTCATCAAAGTAAGGCAATGATGGTATCTATAAATGCTTAGGCAATGAAGCTTTTACGAATGTCTTCAGAATAGGGTTACCATGTAAATAACTAGCATCCATCCAAGACTTATAACCCTTATTTTCCAAGGTAAGGATGTGTACTTGATGTTGTAATTCACCTATTGCATGCATCAAATAAATAATCTCTTGGGATAGTATATTAGCATCTTGAAGTTGTTCATTTAATCATTGAATTTAATCATTAATTTTAGCCATGGTAATGCTAAATTTAGCAATTATATCTTAGAGAGAAGGTGTGATCACTTGAACATTGGGAGTAATAGTAACTTGGACCTTACTAGAGTGATGTGGGCTATCATTCTCTTTAGGTGAAGAGTGAGAAGTAGGTTCTACTGTAGTGAGGGGTGGCTTGGGAGATTCATTTGTATCTTTATGTTTTAGTGAATCACATTATAATTTAGTATAATATGTGTTGTTATCATTAACATGTGCATTGTCTGATATAGAATCATGCGTAGAATTAGAAACAACATTTGGTAGTGCATTATGTTTGAGAGGAGGAGTGAGAGAAAAGTTATAAACATGAAATGCATTTTATTCTTCACTGTGTTAATAATAATAATTATCATTAAATGCATTATCATAGACAAAATATTGTTCATATTCACTCTCATTTTCATATTCATTTGCATGTTCACTGTCATAATCATTATCACTTCCATTGTCACTAGGGAGAGGTGTAAGAGAATAATTTAATTCTTTAATAATATGCAATAAATTATCATGTAGATGTTCATCTATGTTATCCATGGATGGAGTGTATGTATTATTTTTATTTGAAATATGAAAATTAAGAGTAAGAGAGTTATCATTTAGAAATTCTTTTTATAAGGTAGAGTTAGAAATACAAGATTAATCTTTTGGACTATGCAATGGCAATTTGATTCTATTGATTTTATATTTTTGTATTTGAACATAGAATTATCAAAAGAGAGAGAAAGATTAGGTTCACATGGAAGTAAATTATCACCAGTAAGAGGTTCACTTGGAAGTGCATGACTAATTTATTCATTTTGTGAATTGTGCATAGGAGAATGAGGTGAAAAGTATCTTTCCCATTTATCAAAATTATTTTCTTTAGAAGAGGGAATAAAAGAGATAGGTTTGAGAGAAGAAGATGTATCTAATTTTTTGACACTATCACTTTCACATGTATCATCATATTCCTCATTACAACAATATTAATTACCTTTATTATAAATGAAATCATTTTCCACATTTTTAGCTAATGTACAATTTTGTAAATTTGGCCATTCATTGTCATAATTATGAGAAAAATTTAGAAATTGATCTATGGGATGAGAGGGAAGAAGTGCCTTAGTGGCCATTTTATTTCTTTCACCAAAGAGAATATGTAAAAGTACTATTAAGCAAATAAAGGCAAAAATAACTACTAACATAGAGATTTTGAAAATATTTTTTACAATCTAAATAATTTGAAAAAATTCTAGAATATTTTTCAAAAAAAATTATAAGGGAGGGAGGCTTAGGGTTTGAGGACCTATTTTTGAAATCTAGGTTTTTTGGCTAGGGTTTTAATTTTTTTAAAAATTATGACAATAATTTAAATTCTAAAAATGATTTTTTATAGGATAAATGCACAAAAATTTATACAAAAAATAGAATTTTGAAATTTAATTTTTGCATAAAATAACTACTAATATTGATAATTTGAAAATACTTTTGACACTTCAAACAATTTTCAAAAATTTCAAAATATTTTTCTAAAAATTGTAAAGGAGGTAGGCTTAGAGTTTGAGGACCTAGTTTGAAAATCTAGGATTTTTGGTTAGGGTTTTAGCATTTTTTTAAATTATTACAATAATTTAAATTATAAAAATAATTTTGAATAGGATTAATGCACAAAAATTTATATAAATATCATAAATTTGAAATTAAATTTATGCACAAAATTTGAAGGAAAAACCCTAAGGGTACCTAGGGTTTTAGATTTGTTTGAAGTAAGTCGAGTTCACCAAATGTTTTAATATTTTTGGGAAACTAGGGTCTAGTTCATAAATAAAAAAGGGTCTAGAGTAAGGGAAAAATCCAATCAAATATAATAAAATAGATGTTTTTATCAAAATCAATTACATAGGGAGAGAAATAAATGTATCTGGAAAAATAGGTTAAAATAGATGATTCAGGGGTTAAAATATACTACACAGGATTGGGATAATGCCACAAATCTATATCTAGTTTTCATTTTTTGAAAGGAAAGGAGCACCAAAATAGGACACCCTAGTGTTTGGTTCCATATTCATTTTCTACCGCTATTATCCTAAAGGTCTAAGATTTTTGGGTTCTATCTGTTATCTCTATGAGAGCTTACTTATGAAATTTTGAGGGCTAAATGTTGACATAGCTCACTATAGTTTTGTTTCAATATTAAAAAAATGGATTTATCTACACACATGAAACATCAAATAAATAAAAAACATAAGGGAAAAAATTGGGTTAGAAGAAATATGATTGCATGATCTAGAACCCATGTTGTCCTAATTGATACCTACATTAACCCTCAATGTTAGGGTCTCAGATCAAATGCCTAAAGGACCATGCATAATCAATGTAGATGGTAGATGAAAGAATGAAAATTTTCCTAGGCCCTTCTTTGATCAAGCATGAAAGTCTAAGTGAGATGCAAAATGCTAAGCTATACTATTGACTAATTTTTATTACGTAATGTGTTAAAGTAGTAAGTGCTAGATATAAAATGCCTTGTGTAGTCATTTATATAAGAAACTATTTATTTTGAATTTTGGATCTTTATTCTCATTAGGATGACATTGGATAAATTAAGTATTAAGATAAGAAATGGTCTAAGACTCATTAAGTGATGAAAACTGACTATTTCAACTCAAAATGACCTTATGCAGGAGCATTGGAAGTGGACACCCTAGGGTCCATCACTGTAGTCCAATCCTAGTGCTCATGTACTATAGGATCGAGACATATATAGATGGAATATTCCTAATAAATCTGACTTGGTATAGTTATAATGACTATTTGAAAAGCTCAAGATGACTGGAAATAAGTAAAAAGGTGTCTAGAGTATGGAATGAGACCAGGATGAGTAAAACCAAAAGATATAACTAATGTGAATAAGGATCATATTCTCCAATCAGATTATCCTATGAAAGGACTATGAAAATACATGATATGTGTGGTTTCTTGACCAATTTAGAGTATATACAAGGGATTATTCCAAAATGTCCCTTCAATAAATTAAGGGCTATGATCTGGAACTAGTTCTAGATGACCTAGTAGATGATGACTCTATATTGGATCCAATTTATTATACATAAGTTATCACATGACCCCTACCACCAATTAAGTGGTAAAATTTATAATCCCTTTCTATTTTTTATTGAATAGACCATGTGATTTGTAGAACTATCAATTGGCTGAGGAGCAAGGGAGTATAGCTCACAAGAGAGACCATGAGGGTCAGCGAAAAGATTTTAAAGATTAAAGTAGAGGTGATTAATTAATCAATAAAAGGTCCAAGAGAATAATTATAAGATCTTAAAAAATAAAAATAATAAAAAAACTAAGGCAAAGAAGGGATAATCGATCAAAGAGGAAGAATCTATAGAATAACCAATTGATCTTTCATCTAAAGACATAACAATAGTGGCATAGGGTTCTACAAATTTAGATCCCATATCTTTAACTCCCATTTCTATTGCTTCCCCTTATCCTAATCACATTATCCCATATTTTCTAGCATATTTACCTCCTATTTCCATTCCCCTTGTATCTACAATATCTACTCCACCTACCAATTCATCTACCACACCCATTAAAGTAAGCCAAAAACAAATAATATAAGTGAGTCAAGTGGACACTCAAGTTTCCCCATTAGTGGAATCTTAGGCTTCCACTCCACCTTCCCTTCCTCGCATTTCACCTTCCCTTTTCATTCCATTCCCTCTTTCTATTCCATTCATAATCCCTTCTATCCCATCTCCATTAGTTTCTAACACTACCCAAAAGTACTTAGCCATGGACTCAGTCATCCTAACTTCAGTCACATAGGCCACCCTAATTTTTGAGGGGATTATTATTCCACGTTCATATCCATTCTCTTTCCTTTCATCATCAACCCTGAGTGTCCCAACCCATTTTATTAATAAATTCAATTCTTTGGCTTTCACCATTCCACCTATCCCCAAATTCACAACCCCTATGTCTATTCCACCTTCCACTCCCCCAACAGACACAACTATTCCCATTACCTCTACTTCATCTAATCCCACTATTTATACATATCCATTAGTTGAAATTGGAGTAACTCAAGTACTTAATGCAAATGTTGATTTGTAACCTACTGATAAAAGTGAACCTTCACAAGCACTTCCTAAGCAACCAATGGTAGCATCTACTTCAAAATCTTCTATGGTCATAATATCATATAGTTCATCTACATCAAATACTAATTCCTTGGTGACAATATCAAAATAACAAGGGGATATTCCTAATTGGATAGCCTAGTCAATTAAAAATAAATAAAAATGATAGACCCTAACACATTGGACTTTGGTCTCTCAAAGGTTAAGAAGAAGTCTATACCAACTCCTATGACCCTCTCCATTATATTCAATGATGATAAGGGAGAAAGCTATGTTTAAATTATAGTCCCCCCACCAGACAAATCAAAAGAAAATATTGTGGTGGGATATTATTAGATTTATCAAATCCACCTTAGATAAAAAATGAGAGGACTTAAACATGATGTATAAACTATCATCAACTCTCTCTTTTAGAGAATAGATCATGACAAGGCCACCAAGGATGAACTCAATAAATAAGTGGAGTAGCTTATGGATGCATTGAAATAATTTACAAAACCCAATGGATCATCGTAGTAACCATAGGTAGTGCAGATAATCAATCAATTTTTGGATCAAGATTTTATTTATTTAGTCTGAGAGATGACTCACATGGGAAGGGATATAAAGGAGTGGTTGGAGGAATTAATTAAAAAAGGCAATAAGGCCATTGTATTAATGATGGAAAAGTATGAAATAATCAAAGATAGGAGAAATATATTGAAATAATAGGTCAATAAGTATGAAGGAGAGATTTAGACTTTAATCTTGTATTATCCCAAATTGATAGTTGCAAGTTTACTTGACACAAATGTCCTCATTGCTAAAAAAATATTGAATGATGAAACTGAGCATAAAGAACTCCACAAAGCTACTCAATTTTAGATTAGAGTATTAACAGAAGTTGCTCACCAAACCAAGGATAAAGTGGTCGATGTATTATATGACATTGATGGGATGATGAACACAATGTCATACTAAATAGTATATTATGAAAATAATATCCTTCAGGTGGAATAAGTTTATAATAACTTCAAGAGAATAGTTGAGAAAGAATATACAAAGGACACAATCTTCACCCTAAATTCTATCCACCATTTTTTTAGGTATGAAAGAGTAATTGATAAGATGAGAATAGAAATGCAGGGAATAAGGACTTTCAAGAAATAATTATTTGATGTACAAGAAAATTATGTAGCCTCTCACATCTACTCCTACGGGCCATATCGAGAATAAATGCAAGAAATTTTAAAGGACTTTAATGCATATACTAATAAACTATAGGATGAGAATGACAAGAAAGTTAAAGAAGTTTTGGACATTGATTAATCTTTTATCTAATTAAATATTTTCAAATGTTTTAGATTCCATTTTCAATTCCATTTAAAAACATTATAAGTTATAGCTGTAAACATACAACTATATTTTTGTAACTCCTTTGAGAAATAGAAAATGTATTTTTACACTTTATATTTTGATAATGTGAAAGTACAAATTACACTTTCTATTTTGACAAGTATGAATTATTAAAAGTGCAAAAACATGAAATTAAAATTGCAAGTTTCATTTTGACAAGTGATAAGACTTAAAGTTGAGAAAGTCTCACTTGAATTTTTTAAGTTAGGGTTTTGCATAAAAAGTGACTTGGAGTTATCTTTTATTAGAACACAAAGTTCTATTTTGGGAACCTTTTTTACATGAAGAGATTTTTACAGCTAACTGAAGATGAAGAAACATTACATGGAGATATTCCATGCCATATCATGCCATGATATGCCATTCCACCTTAAGGATCATGCCCAACATGTGCAAGTCACTTTTTAATGGTTTCATGAATCTAGGATGCCATAAATAGAATAACTCACCTCTTTTGCATGAGGGTTCCATATCTACATGATTTTATTATTGTGCATTCAAGTTTGGACAACTACATCTCATCTATGAGATTTTTTTTTATAAAAATGGGTAGACCCCATGGCTCAATCTATCTTTTTTCAACTAGTTATATTTTTATACATTTTGAAATGTATTTAATACAACTGTAACCTTTGGAGCAAAATAAATTAAATATTTACCTTTCTTGTTTTTGAGATATTTCTATGTAAGCAAGTTGTTTAAGTATTTTTGGAAGCCTTGTCTTTTATTTTAAGTCACAATAAATTCATTTGTGGTATTTTTACCCTCCTAAAAATAATTTTTGATAAAAATAAAGAAAACTTTTCCCTTTTATGAAAAATAGCTTAATATTGCCTCTGATTTCTCATTTATATAAGTCTACTTAAAAAAATTCAATATAATTTTCTTATCTATTGTGTTTATCAATAAAGCATTAAAATCCAATAAAATATTTGGTGCAATCACCATTTTTAGTTTCCACAAATTTCAACCCTTTTTTGAGTTAAAACCCTAGTTAGGATCAAAATCACTAAAGAGCAAAATTTCCACAATAATGGTATCTTATCAGTTGCATCAAATTTAGTGAAAGGAAGTCGGTCCTCTTTGGAGATTAACCTAAAATTTACAAGGTCCCATAACTTTGGAGTTTTTTCCATTGTATCATTAGGTAATTGCATAACAAGTTACATGATCAAGATAGGTGCATTCCTATGTGATAACATTGCCTTTGTTTAAGACATGAAAATAATATTATCAAGGCTCTCCCCAAGTCTCATATGGTTTGGGTGACATAAAAACAACATCTAAAGTCTTTTCACTTAGTTTTATTTTATGAAACTTGGCTTATGAAGAGGAGTTCATATCTTCTTTAGGAGTTCTTTAGGGAAGCTTTGACTTGGGGTTTCATCTCCTAGCATTATTTCAACCCCGCTCGATGGTGATGTATATAAATTAGTGAAAATATACTATGAGAGACAAGGGTTTTCATGGCTAACCTCTCCTTTCATAATGAAAATCTGAGTCAAGTTTGGTTAACTATGGGATTCTACTAAGCACTACATGGATTGAATCATTATGTAAAGGAATAAACCCTTGCATAGTAAGTTAATTAGTATGAACTCAATTAACATGAGGCATATCTAGTGTTAATCACACTTAGGAACATCTAGATGGTAAAAAAATTAAGTTTTAGAATAACCCCACTTATCGCAGACATATTATTGATGCAGGGTGAGTAGCCTAAAGGTCCATGCCACCATACAATCTCTTGGGAGAAAGTGAGTGTAAAAAACCTACTACTTCATGTGTTTTTATTTTTGGATTAGCACTTAAAATACTCTCAAGATAAATTATATAGATGAATTTTATAAATAAGATGCAACCTTATTAGTTTAGGGCTTAAGATGATTTACTTAGTTGTATTTGTATTTTCCTTTACTTGTTTGGTCATTGTTTGAGTCTAAAACTATTTTTGTAAACAACACGTCATAAGCAAACACATTTTTTGTCCACCATCTTATTTGAACAAGGAGGCATTACATTGGTCAAATCAAAATCATCTTTTACCTTGTTCAAATACTCATTCTAAACATTGTGTTTATCTTTGTTTAAACAACATTGTTATATTATCTATTTGAGTCTAAATCATTTTCCAAAAATCTGTAAGTCCTTCACTTTTTAAATCAAATTTGGAATTTCACCTTTCTAAGTTCTGGGCTAAGGTGTTAATTGGTTTTACCATTTGCACTTAGTTTGATTTAACTTGGGTAATATTTCCCATTTGTATTGAAGGTCATTTATAGAATCATTATCATCTGATCATTATGAACTTAGGTTATCTTGCATGTCACTTACATTGTAAGTTATAGAACACATTTTATTATACCTCCTATTACCATGTGGTGGTATTATGTTACCCATTTGGTTTTAATTTTATACTTAGGAATTCTTACATGATTTCACATCTTGAATTTATTTGTTTGCATTGTTACACTCCTAATCCAAATGACTTTCTTCTAATTTTATTGTAGTAACTCATCAGAGTTGAACTAGATTTTATGGTATTGATGTATCTTTAAACCTACAATTGTTGTACTAGTTTACATTATAGGTCTTTGAGCTATCATACCCTCTTCAAATTTAATGATTTCAACCCACTAAAGTTGTTTAAATTCATGAACCATTTATTCTAATTGTATGGTACTAAGCCACCTTCTCTTTATTATAGTCACTTTATTACCTTGTCACTTTGTTTGGATAAAATCAAAACATACCTTGTTAATGTTTACAAAACATTTTCCAAATCTTATCAAATGTAGAGAACAACCTTATAGACATGATGCAAAAGTACACTCATGGTGGGGTCCTTTACATCTCTAGCTATGAGGAGGAGCACTTTTATGATGGACAAGGCAATTCCATGGTCTTTGAGGATATTCCCATGATTGTGAGACCTGAAGAAGATTACTTTGAACATCAAACCCTAGAGGATAAAGATAAAACACTCCTAACATTGATTGAATCAGGTGCTAGATTGCCATCAAAATTTCTTATGGAATAATTACATACCTTGGTTAGGGTAGAAGAGAAACAACAAGAACAATTCCTCACTAATATTGTTAAAACAAATGTTTCTTCTTCTAGTAAATAAAAATAAGTGCTTATAGAGTCAAATCCGAATGATCAATATCTTGTCACTAATATCAAAAATATAAGTCAATGATATGCAAACTAACTTATCACATACTTGAAAAACTCTTTATTTTCCACTTCAATACATAATGATTCTTCCAAAGAATAAGGGAATGTGGTTAAACCAACATAAAACATGTTAGTTGAGAACACACCTATGATGGATTAAGATGTCTCAAATGAAAAACATAAATCCCATGAGGTTACACAACATGCTTGAATAGACATGGAGCATACATTTTTCAATAATCACAAAGCTCTTGTTTCTTTACAAAACCAAGGACCACCAAAACATTCCATACGTATTAAAGAAATTATCCAAAACAATTTGGATAGTTTGTCTCAACCAACACATACTCTGGTAAATAGACCAAAAACTCCCCAAAATTAATAGAGCATGTATAATTTAAGATGACCAAATTCAAACAATGTTAATCAACCCAAAAATCAATAACTTACTTGACTCAAGGAGCAAATCAAAACAAGGTTATAGATCATAGGGTGTATATTCATAACAAATCCACACAAAAGGGGCACATACCACCCAAAAAGAATTATATTCTACCCACTAATGCACTAAACATACAAGAGTGGAAGTTGATGAAGGAAATTATGTCATGATTAGAGACAAAAAATAGAATAAAAAATTACAAATTTGATGAGATATGACTATATACATTTGATTTTTATCCAAGTCCACTTTGTACCTCATTTTGAGGTACCCAAATTTGACAAGTGCAAAGGAAAGTGTGACCCTTGTGAACACATTCAAGCATTTTTTGTATTATGCCAAGAGGCAGCTTATAGTATCATTTATTTACTTCATTTTTTTCCATGAAGTTTATTGGGACAAGATTTAGACTAGCTTCTTAAGTTACCCAAGGGATCTATTGTGGATTGGAATGATTTATCTAAAAAGTTCATCAACCACTTATTGTATAATATTGAACATGAATTGACCGTTATTGACTTGTGTAAATCCAAATAATGAGATGGAAAAAATTCATATCTTATCTACAAAGGTAGAGAGTATTAGTTTTATGATTTCGACATAATTTTCTAGACAAATAGATGGTTGAAATATTTGCACAAAATTTACATTTTGAGGTGGCATACAATCTATGGCTTGCTTGTGAAAACACATTTGAGTAAATTATAGATAAGGGTGTGTATATTGAGAAGGTGATTATCACTAAAAGATTTATGAAGATTTATTCTCAGGGTCAAACATCAAATCAAACCCAATATCCTAGTTAAATAGTTGCAATAGAGAAACCTAAGGGTTTTAATAAGATTAAGAACATGGATGGAAATGGAGTAATAAAAACAAGACACATACAAATGGTGCATGCTCTATTAGCTCTAAATGTACAATTATCTCCCCCTAATCCACTTAACACTTTGTAAATAGTCCCTTCATGGAGGGTATTCAATAATAGTTTCAAAGTCTTCAACAAACTAGGGGAGCCTATTGAGCTATTGTTCCAAAATCTCTTAGTATCTAATTTGATTGTATGGCCTATACCAAGGCCATTTCTTGTAGATTAACTAAAACTCAATTAGTATCAGGAAAAGAAATTTTATAAATTACATCATGTTTTTAGTCATGATGCCTATCATTGCATCCAATTGTGGTACCTTATTAAATATTTGATTGAGAGTGGTGAAGTTGATATTAAACTTGCTCCATAGGACACTAATCAAGATATGTGAATCTACAAAGATCCATTTCCTTGACATAATATAAAACACTAAGGAAAAATCAAAATCAAGGATAGAATCAGTGGTAGAATTAGGCTCAAGGTCAAAATCATAATCAACATGATCATAATCAGGATCATAATACTCATGCTAACAACCTGGGTTATAACAACATGTCTTAAAATTATAATGATACCATGGGATGCATTTCTATAAACCACATTGCCATTATCACTATTAAACCCATGAATTATCTCATGATCCTTGTAGTAATAGACCCATTACTATAGGGTTAAAACCCTCTCCCTTAAGTAATGCCACATCAAGTTCACATAATTATATAATGCTTCTATTTGTACAAGTTGCTATTTTTTGGACATCATCCTTCTTCTAATTATAATGGCTCCTCACCAAATCAAAATTACTCAAAAGAAACTAGATGCCCACAAGGCATTGTTCAAGTCCCTTTGCCTTCATATTCTAATTATAATGGCTCCTTACCACCTCTAAATGATGCAATAATAACTACACACTTACGAGTTGCCCTTCAGATCCCTTTGCCCTCTTCTTCCACTGAACCCAATGTGAACATTATGTCATCTGAGGCTAAAATGTCTGATCCTACTATTGAAACTCTTTATAGTCTATCAGACCAACTAACTAAAACCCCTATGTAGAATTCTATTTTAGATATTTTATATATGTTTGAATTCTATAGAACTATTTTAAATGACCTTTTACAACAATACATTATTCCCAATGATATTAATCCTGAATAGTTCCAAACACTAGTGGGATATTTATCTTTGTTTTGACAACTCAAATTTGATCACAAATACATGTACACTCTTGGTTCAAGCCATAATAACCCATTGTATATTGAGGTCATCATTAAAAACCATAAGATCAAGTGGGTTCTTATAGATAATGGATTAGGGTTGAATATAGTGTCCCTCAAACTGGTATAGGGATTAGGGTACACTATGAAGGACATTCAACCAGAGATGATCACCATAAAGGCTTACAATAATGTCAAGAGGGAATCTTCTAATATGATTTATTTGCCAATCATTATTGGGTCTATATCCCATCACACATTGTTACATATTATGAATATTGATTTTCATTATAACATACTTCTTGGTCATCCTTAGATCCATGAAGTACAATATATTCCATCCACCTTGCATCAGTGCCTTAAGTTTATCCATGATGGGATCAAGGTCACTATTCCCACTGATCTATATCCTTATTAGTATTTTAAACATCTAGAAGCTGAGTTCCATAATTATAACTATTTTCCTAGTTATGAATTTATTGCAAAGAATAACAAGGAGATAGTTTCACATCCACCTAAATCTAATTATATCAACCCTAGTTACCTTACATCCACTTTAGCTGATCCATTTATAGTAACTCTTACAAAACAAGTTATTATAGAAGACATAGGCATTTCCATGTACCATCTTAAGGATGCCTTCCATGTTGCTAAGTTACCAAAGTCTCCCAAAACATTTGGTAAACCTAAACCTTATAAAATACCTAACAAAACCAACTTGAACTAGAAATATAAGAAAGAAATAAAGAAACCACCTATGGTATTTTTACCTACTACATCACCAAAATAATATCGAGAGGATTTCACTGAAGGAGATAGGTTATATTGTGATGACATTGTTGATTATTTTTAGAATCCAAAATATCCTATCCCTAATCGAAGCATGGACAATGTTGATTATATAGGAAGATGCCTTGGCCCACGAGCATAAGGGATTATATAACATTATCATTTGGTATACCTAATTTGAATCATGGTCTTGAATTTATACCACCTTGGGGTCACCTCATGAATTTAGATAGTGATTCTTTTAAATAAGCTAGTGATAAGACTATTGGACATAATGTAACATCCTATTATAGCCTTTTTAATGAGATTACTAACTCAAATTTATTTTATTTAAATGTCATTATGAACATAACACCCCATTATTCCTTATGCATTTATTATCCTAAACTCATTAATTAGGACAAGAAAAATTTGATCATACACCTTGTTGAGTTCCAGAATGAAGAATCAATCATAGAAGATATGGGCCTAAGAATCAAGGATTTGATTTTTCATTGGATCATTTTATCTAATTTGGAGAGAAAGCAAAATTTATTGGTCATGAAGAGCATAAAACATCAAAATATTCAAGTGAAAACCTTTTTGAGTCACTCATGGATCAAGGAAAAAGTAAAGATAAAGACAAGACCTTGAGTGAAAACTTATTTCAAGCACTCTTAGATGGGAAAGTTTGTTCATCCCTAAAAGATGCACAAATTCCATCAAGCCCTAGCTCTATAGCTAGTACTAACATCATAACAAAACAAAAACAAGTCTTTGAACATCTCACTCTTGACTTTACTGAGATTTTTTATATTTAGACATTACTTAATTTGGAAAATTTAGATTCATCACATTATCCAAAGATCTGGGAGGAACCACAATAAATAGTAGAAGAATAAGATGATCATGATCACACTTTGACTATTATTCTTGAAGATGGATCTACACTCCTTATATAAAACACTGTTGAAGTGAACTTAAGAACATATGAGGATCCTAAAACTATTTACCTTAGATATTTCCTTATTGAAGAAGAGAGAACACATTATATCTATTTTGATGGATTTCATTGATATTTTTGCATGGGCATATTTAGACATGTTGAGATTAGACCCTCATTTGCTCGTGCATCACCTTGTTATTCATCCAGATGCCAAGTTAGTTAAATAAAAATTGATAAATATGCATCTGCACATCGCTCTATTGCTAAAAGCCAAATTGGAAAAGTTATTAGGAGTAGGATTTATTAGACCATTAGACTATTCTAAATGGATATCAAACATAATTATAGTCAGAAAAAGCCATAGGGTATACATATTTATACTAATTTTAGAGATATCAACAAAGCATAGCCTAAAGATGATTTTACTTTACCTAAAATCAACATGATCATCAATTCTAATGTTGGGTACAAGATGTTATCCCTCATGGATGGATTTTTTGGATACAATCAGATCAATATATCCCAAGAATATCAACACAAGACTACATTCACCATCCCGTGGGAAACATTATGTTATTAAGTCATGCCATTTGGATTGAAGAACATTGGATCCACTTATTAGCATGCTATGATATTATTGAAGACTATGTTGATGACATCCTAGCTAAATCAAAAACATGTGATAGACATCTCGATGTTCTATAGAGAATCTTTGAGAGGCTTCATGAATATAAAGGTCACATGAATCCTAAAAAGTGTGTATTTAGATTAATTTTAGGAAAATTGATATGGTTTATTGTATTAAAAAAAAGGATAGAATTTGACCTTACTAAGGTTAAGGACATTATTTAAATGCCTCCACCTTCAAATATTAAATAGCTATGAAGCCTGTAAGGAAATATTCAATCTATTTGTAGGTTCATTTCTTAATTGGTAGATAAGTGCCACCCATTTACTAATCTCTTGAAGAAAGGGGTTAGGTTTCAATGCAATCATGAGTGTTAATTATCATTTGTGAAGCTTATAAAATATTTGGCTAACCTACCAGTTTTGAGACTGCCAACACCTAGACAACCACTACTTCTATACATTTCAGAAACTAAGCATGCACTAAGGGCACTTTTAGCCCAACATGATGATCAAGGTAAAGAGAATGTAGTTTATTATTTAAGTTGCACACTGGAGGCTTGTGAACATAATTATATTCCTATTGATAAGGTGTGTTTAGATATGGTGTTTGCTTCCCAAAATTTGCAAGATTATATGCTAAACAACAAAACCATTATTATTTCTAAGGTGGATCCTCTCAAACTTTTATTATCCAAGGCAACTCTCACAGGACGTATGGCCAAATGGGTCATGATCTTAAGCAAGTTTGATGTTGAGTATAAAAATTAGAAAGTAATCAAGGGGTAGGTTATTGCTGATCAACTTGTAGAGACCCCTATTATAGACACTCAACCACTCAACTTTGACTTTCTAGATTATTCTATTATGATAATAGAAGAAATGCAACACAAACATGAATAGTGGAAACTCTATTTTTATGGTTCTTTCAATTTTAATGGATCTGTAGCCAACATATTATTAATTACACCATAATGGGATTTTATTCTCAAAACATTTTAAATCAAATTTTATTGTACCAACAATATGGTTGAGTATGAAGCACTTATTGTAGGATTTCATCTTATAGTGTAGTGGAATATCAGGCACTTAATTATCTATGGATATTCCCAATTGATTATCAATTAAACCACTGATCAATATCAAACTAGAGATCATAGACTTTTACCCTACAAGTAGATTTTGGATAATCTCAAATCTCATTTTAAATCTCTACAGTTTGAACAAGTACCAAGGGCCAACAACATATCTATCGATATAATGGCAATAATTGGGTCCATGATACAAATTGATAGTATTGATAAAGAGTATAACTCTATCATTGAGAACCTTCTACAACTTGCACATGTCTTGCCAAATTTAAAGAGGGTATGTGCCATTGCTGGTCTTAGTCCCCCACCTGAACTGCCTTAGTATCAAGATTTTTATAATTATTTCCATGATCATGTTTTTACACCTGACCTTTCAAACAATCATCAAAAACTTTTCCTTCACCGTATAACTCATTATAACCTCCTTGGAAATATGCTTTATCATAAAGGCTATGATGGAATGATACTTCATTGTTTATCTTCAGGAGAATCCAACCTAGCACTTAGGGAGGTTTATGAAGGAATGTGTGAGGATCACACCAATAGTGTAATATTATCTAAAAATCTCCTCAAAATAGGTTATTATTGGCCAAAAATGGAGATGTATGCTTGAAATTATGTAATGAGGTGTGTTATTTGTTAACAACATGGAAATTTGATACATGCACCTTCTTTTCCACTTCAGCTGATCACTACACCATGGCTATTTTCTACATGGGGCCTTGATCTCATTGAAAAAATCAACCCAACATCCTCAGATGGCCATAAACATATTTTAACTACTACCAAGTATTTTAATAAGTCGATTGAGGTTGTTCCTCTCACTTATGTCATTGGTAGGTAGATTATGAAGTTTATTCATTACCATATCATCTACCAATATGGCATCCCAAATCGAATTGTATCTAATAATGGTAGATCATTTGTAAACAAATATGTTAAATACCTTTGTGCAAAATTCAAAATCAAGCACAAGAAATCCACACCATATAATCTAAAAAGTAATGGATAAACCTAGGCATCATGATAATCAAACCATTGTATCCATTTTAAAAAATATTTTTAATGACGTTGGCCTTAATTGGCACTTGTAAATTTTTCTTGCCCATTAGGCTTATTAAACTAGTCATCTGACCCCCACAAGAGCCACTCTATACTCTCTTTTTATGGCATATAAGTTATTATCTTGATTGAGATTGAGATGCCTTCATTGAAAGAATATTTGGAGAATATTGAAGATAACAAAGATTATAGAATCTCTAGGTTGAAAGAGCTAGAATTTCTCGATGGTAAGTGTTTGGCTACCCTAAAAAACTTAAAAGCCTATCAGAATAGACTGTAGAGAATCTATAACAAGCACATTATCCCTTGGGAGTTTGAGATTGGTGATTTGGTCTTGAAAGAGAACTAAAAGAACATAAATATTGAATGTAAGAAAAAGGATAAGTTCCAACCCAATTGGATTGGACCATATGTTATCATAACAAATTATAGATTAGGGGCATACAAATTGGATACCTTAGGTGGTGAAGAAATTCTTGAGCCCATAAAAATTATGCATCTCAAGTGGTTTTATGCTTGACAACAATTTGAACCATTGTCTATAAGACCCTTTATTTGGGGCAAACTTGTGTTGAAGTTATTTTATTCTACCATTATATCCTGGACCATCCCATGATGGACTATGTTCTTTGTTTTGACCTACCCTGGACCATTCTTTCAAGAACCATATTCTTTTATGACTCTGAATAGTGAAAGATTTAGAATATTGGCATTTTGGACCATTATCCTTGAGAACCTCATTTTATCCCACCTTGGACCATCCTTTTTTGGACCCTATTCATTTTAGACCATTTTATTTAGAACCATAATATTTTCATATCTTGCATCATTGTAACCTAGAAATATTTTATCCCTTGACCAATTATGATCCTAATTATGACTCATGGGCATTATAAACACATTCAACATCTATTTTACAAAATAGTTCAACATGGATAGTGTTTTGTAGCTTATTTTATAGACAAATGAACATGGATACAACTTTATCTTAGGATATTTGCCTACTAGATGATTCTTCAAATTTATCTTATAGTGCATACTCTTCTTTTGTTATTTTGATGTTGTTTGTTAGGCATTGTTTCCTTAACATGACCTTGATCTCAACGATTTTCAAGCATGGGTAATTACAACTAGCTTTAGCTATCATTTGAAGTCTTACTTATGGATGAACATCTCCTTAGCTAGGTAATTACCTACACATTTTGTATATAATTCCTTTCTATTGCTTATTCCAAAAATTAAAAAAACATTAGAAAATGATCGACAAAACTAACAAACACATTATCTTTCACTTATATTTATTCTAATCATGCCACACTCGTACCATTTTACAAGCATTGATTTGAATGCCCTCACTATTTTGTGAGCCCATTTTCCTTGTGTTCCTCTACAACATCAGTCATGTTTTATTATCATCACTTTTATTATATCTCATTTCTTGGGAGAACTAAATTTGGCTTGAAGTTCATGTTGGATCTTGCATCCATGGAACTATGTAGGCAACATCCACTTATCTTGCACATCTGGAGTCAGCTCGACCATCCCCTTCCTTTTCTTTTTTTTCCCCTATTTTATTTTGATTTGTTTCCCTATCACTTAGGGGAAACTTTGTGTCCTTGTTCTTGTTACACTGTTGTAGAAAGTAATTCCTCTACTACACGTGCTTGAATAATTATTTTCAAATCGCACTAACATTGTGACTAACTTTTATTTATGTGTGTTTATTTTATTTTTATTGGTGTTTTATTGTGATTTTCTATCTCTTCATTTATTTCATTTTCTATTATCTCTTTTTATTTCTTTTTGGTCATTTTTGTTGTTGTTTTGTCTTGTTATTTTCATTTTTACAAGTACGTCTTGATAGTACACATGGATCTTGATTATTCATATCTAGATTTCATGTTATTTATTAAGTTATTCTTGTTTGGATTTTCTACATTTTTGTTCCTACTTAAATCCTAATTTCTCATATCTTGGTTTTAATTTAGGTTTAATTGTGTTTTATTTTTATTTATTTTTTATATTTAAATGTAAATAGTTTTAACTCTAGTATTGGTAGTTCTTATAATTATCCTTAGTTATAAGTATTCACATTTAAACTAGCTCAGTGCCATTAAATCCAATGTCATTATAAGTTGCTTATACTTATGATGCATAACTTCATTTTGCTATAATAAACACCAAGTGCTTTGGATCCAAGTCTCAAATTTATTTAGTTCTAAAGATCAAATTTCAAGTGCACCAATGAAAGTAGGTACCTATAGTTTATCTCACACCCTACTCTATGCAAGACGTGCATCTCTTGGCATACATCATGAGTCTAATTGAACATTGGCCAATTTTTTTCATTCCTCATTCCATTTTCTCTCATTTTTAGATGAACTACATTGGCTTGAAGTCCATTTGGACTATGTAGGCATCACTTGGATACATGATGTATCATGGATCAGCTCGGCCACCTTCATTCTTGTTTTCATCTCTTTCATCACTTTGTACATCCTCGTATGCCTAGTTTTTAGTGGCTATTTTAGTCATTAAACCTTCAAATCTATTTTTACACCCAATCATATTTAATATATGGATTAAGTTATATCATTGAGTTATGCTTTCCAATTTTCCCTACAGGGGCATAACATTTAAACCAATCACAAATCTAAATCAGCCCTATTAGGGCACAATTAATTATTAGTGATCAAAATCAGCCCTACTTGGGCAAAATTGCTTTATCAACTAATCAAATATACTCTTTTTAGGCACATTATTATTTCCTATCTTTCGAGAAATGCTCCCTTATTTATTTTAATTCCAAGATATATGAAGTTTTTTCCTCATTCTGGTAATATTTTAGTGTGTAACTTGTCTCAAGATTGATCATTGTGGAGTTTGCACCATAAATTTGGGTGCGTTCAAAGTGTGTCACTTATATTTTTAGATTGTATCCTTCCCATACCCCCATCCTTGGGGCCCATTATATTCTAATTATATTTTGATCATTGAAGAATCAATGCATGAAAGAATTAGCTTGTCTAGATTTAATCTATCCCATAATTTTATTTCACCTTTCCCTCTCTTTTTGAGAGTCCATCCTTCTCTTTCATCCTTGTATGTCCTCTTGAGGGGGCATCTTGGGTCATTTGTTTCCAAATTCTTATTGATAAATATTTTATTTAAAAATATGTTGCTTCGATGAATGTCTTGCTATGCCTTATCAAATAGGGGGAAAATGTAGACATCTAATTCCTAACACCATTATGGTGAAATTGTCAATCTTACTCAAAATTTGTGAAAATGCATACTTTGAGCCAAAATCACTTAAACACGCTAAATGGTTCAATATTTTCATATACAAGTGACAATTTAGGCTAATGTATACCTAAATGGGGTAATGTATTTTATGTGATTATTAACTTTTCTCAAATCATTTTGAGTCAAAATAATGAAAATGCATTTTGGTGCTTTAGATTGCTCTTTTCTCCAAATTTGGAAGCACACAATACATGCATATGTTATTTTATGTTGACAACGTACTAAATGGGGTATTTGTTTATACATAACTAATATCACCTTATAATTCATCTCCATTCAAATTAAAACCTTGTATTATGACATTCTAACTAGTTTGATTAATTGTGTGCAACCAATTTCTAAAGAATTACATAAATCTTGATTAATATCAATTAGGCAAATTAATTAAAATTAAGAGCTTAAGTGGAAAATACATGGAAGTTATTGAATATATTTTAGTTAGAAATTGATTATTAATATATGCTTCATCAAATGACATCATTTGTGGGGTGGCATCCATGAGCCATAAATGCAATCAATATCAGGTTTAAGGCCTCCTATTCCTCTTTAATGCCCCTTAAAAATATTTATGAGGGTATTTATGGTTTAATTATACAAAATTGGATTAATTCATGGCCACACATCTTGATCTCAAGATGGATGGTCATGACTGATCCTGATCAAATTCAAAATCTATAAATAGGAGGGCCAACACCATTTTTAAGATTCATTTGTGTAAACTTATTATGCATAATTATCTCCACAAGCCATTTGTGTGTGGTGTTTATTTTGTTTAATTTACCATAGGATAGATTCATTGATAATCATACATTTCATTTCATATCATGAGCCTAGTTTCATTGGTTCATAATAGATGATGGAGGATTTTTTCCTTGCAATATTAACAAAGACTTTGTTGTTCCCAAAATCTGTCACTCATTCTTATGGATAACATGCTGATCATTTTAGTCCTATAGGCCAAAATGGTCTCTTTCTTTCTTTCAAAATGTTTTGAGCAGTTAAGTTTTTCAAATATTTAAGCCTTTTTAGCTAAGGAAGTCACAGATTCAATAGGTGGGTTTTCTTCAAAGGAAGTTCAAAATACTTAAGGATTTTCCTTAATGTTTTGAAGATGGTTCAATGTAAAGGTTCGATCTAAAGACTTAATGATAGGCTTCAAACAATTAGAATGAACCACTTTGAACCGTTGAACCATTGAACCCCACCTCCACAAGGTTCAAAGGTTCAATGAGTTCAAAGGTTCAATGACTTCAGTGAACTTAAAGAAAAGAAGGCTTCAAAGAGTGAAGATTGAACTATTTAACCATTGAAACTTGAACCAAAATGGTTCAAAGGTTCAAATACTTAATGAGTTCAATGATTTTGACAGACTTAGAAAATGAAAGGATCTAGAGAGTTCAAAACTTTAAAAGAATTCAGAGAAATTAGAATGAACCACTTTGAACCATTGAACCTTGAACAAAAATGGTTCAATGAGTTCAAATTTTCAATGAGTTATATAAATTTGATGGACTTAGAGAATAAAAATATTCAAAGAAATAGAATGAGCCTTTGAACCATTAAACCTTGAACCGAGAGAGTTCAAGGTTCAACGGGTTCAAAGAGTTAAAAATTTTGAGTGGAAGCTTCGAGTGAATGGAGGAAGCAAAAGATTCCAAAAATAAGTTCAACAAGATGGTTCAACTAAAGGGTTAAAAGAAATGGTTCAAATGAAGAAGAAAAAGAAAGTGAATGCAGCCCTTTACAAAGCATTCAATCGTCGAACCGTTGAACCTTTGAACCATTGAACCTTTGAACCAAAAGAGTTCAAGGTTCAAGGTTCAAAGAGGTTTAAGTGACTGGTGACATCCCATTGGACATCAAATTTAGGGTGATGGAATAACCATTGGTTTTCAAAAGACCTGAGAACAAACTCAACAACCAGCCTAGAAAGGAGCCAAAGAGCCAGTTGAAAGTGAGAAGATAGCCCTGAGAGCTCATATCACCAAGAAGAGACAAAACATGGCAAGGAAAGAGAGAATAACTATAGGAAATCCATAAATATTTGTAGGAGAGTTATTCTAATAAGTGGAATAGTCCACGATGTGGACATCAGAGAACACAAACATTCAAAGTTGCGGCCTATTTTTTTCATTAAGTAAAGGCAAATGGACAGCCATGTAAATGTCATAAAGAAGACTAGACAACCCATGCTTAGGAAGAGACATTTGAGATGATTCAGAATGCTAAATTCAAGGCCAATGACCTATTCCATTATATCCCTTTCATACATATTCAATGCATTCAATTCAATATGGGCCATTTTCATGAAAATAAGCACCCAAGTCTTTCTTGTGATGCTATATATTGTAATATCTCATTTTGTATATTAGAGATCTCTCTATTATTAGAAGTGAAGCTCTACCCAAATTGAAAGGAATTATTGAGACTTTGAACTCAGAATATTAATCATATTTTATTAAATGAATGAGAAAGCAAGCGACCTTTCAAACTTTGTATTGAAATAAGCTTGTGTCATCTAGGAAATTGTTCTTATGTCTGTTTCCTAAATACAATCTTGTCTATTTAATCAAACAAGTAGAACAAGTGGAAATAAATTAGAAGATGTCCTAAAGCTGACTGTGGGAGAATTTGTGCTACCATAAGTGTCTTTAGTCTGTGTTTTGTGTAAAGGATACTAGAGAGACTTTGAGCTCTCTTTATCCTTCGTAATCCTTTACTTTGTTGTAGTTTTAGGTGGAGACTTTGAGTTGTGCTTAGTACTATAATGTTGTTTGTCCTAATCAGTGGGAGGAACAATGAAAGACTTTGTGCTTTCATGGGTTTATTATGGTTTCTATAACTACCTAGGAAGGATCCTGCTGTTGGTTGAATATCACTTCTGAAAGAAGAGAAGTGCCTTCAATAATTACACCAAAATTCTCCTCTATTTTGTGAACATCATCTTTTAAAAAAGAGATATGGATGGTATGATTTCACCCCTGTGTCTATTTTTAGCTTATATATATATATATATATATATATATATACTATAGTTTATAGGGAACCTCCTCTTGCTGAGAGGAGATATTTATCTCAATCTGGCTATGGTCACCACACCCATTTTGCCGCATAAATCTTCTTATATTGTGGTTGATGTAACCATTTTTTCGTTAGTCAACGAGTAACAAAATATTCACCTAATAATTTTTGGTGACTCTACTAGGGATCAAACAAGCAATTTTAAGCCTCAAGCTTCAAATTGAAGTAGTTCCAGTTCTTTTCCTTATCCATTTTACACTCTAGCAGATCCACCGTACACATGAAGCTAGAGATCTCAAGGTATTGTTGACCCTGTATTTGAGCTTGTGTAGCAAAATAATTTTGATCTTTACCCTCTACAAACTCACCTTCAATGAACTAAGAGTTTTCCTCTTACAAACATCAGGTCCCCAATACCAAGCAAAACTTCTCTTTCCTCTGCTAGTAGATCTTTGTCTATATATATCCCATAGAGATTTATTATCCCTCCTTTCAACAACCATATCATGGCAGCTCGAGACCCTTGGGGTAATACTTTTGGTCCCCTAAATCTAACCCCACCTCTACATGAGCTACCCTATAGCTCAAGGATTTTTTTTTCTAAGTTCAATGGTGATGGGAAGGTTCATCCTGATGAACATATTATAGCCTTTTGCATAGCATGTGGTGTGATAGGCATTGAATATGAAGACATTACAGTCATACTATTTGTGGAAACATTACAAGGTCCTGCTACAAACTAGTTTTATCATCTATAAGCACAAATAGTGACTGACTGAAACACTTTTAAAGCCAAATTTGAGGCCAAGTTCAAACCTATAGAAGATGCACACGCCCTGTTAGCCTAACTTACACAAATGAATAAGGAGGCTCATGAACCCATGAGCGACTTCATTGCTAAATTTGACAAGTAGAGGAATAAGATTCCTACAATTGATCAGTCGATGCCTGAGAATCTCAAATGCTTCTTCATCAATTCTTAGCTTCCTAAAGTGAGTTTCTTATGAGGTGGGTTGGCTACATAGGTCTTGTTGTAGCTTAGATTTTGGACACTGAGGTTGAAGATGATCTTATCTTGGTAGGAAAGATAAGAAGGGATCCTAACATAAGTAAATTTTCTTCATCTTCTGAATATTATTCTATAGGCACCACTGATCCTATGGTGCAAAAGCTAGCAAATGAATTACTAGCTCTAAAAAAGTAAATGGCACAATAGATATTTGCACCTCCTTATCAATATATACCAAGGAGGACATTTCCCAACTAGTCGTATCAGGGCAATGCTGTCAGAAATCAAGGGCAACCAAATTGCCTTCTTCCCCCACCAGGGAAGCTTGCCATTAAAGCAGTACTAGCTAACGTAGTAGTTGGTTATCTTGAAATTGAATATAATTTTTATTTCCAACTTGAGTTAACCCAAGAATATGACACTGATCTCTTTGTAGAGAACTAAGAAGAATCATCTAGCGACTCCAACATTGGTTTCCTAAATTACCATGATGAACCTAGAAGTAAAGGAGAAACATTTAATGGATAATACACTATATTTACCAGGTCCCAAAACTAGTCAGCTCAACAAGTGGATAAAGGAAAAATAGGGGAAGAATCTCAACCAACAATTTCAATTGATAAATGAGGAACTTCACTGCCTTTCTAATTAAAAGACTTGGTGATCACTAAAAAAGTAAGTACCTCAAATATTCCTTCACCTTCTGCTTCAAATTCACAGACCAGTCCTACACCCAATAAAATCTAGATTGATGGACTAAATTCCTCTATTTATAATTCATTTCAGTCATTTGATATAATTTACTATGTTAAGAAGACCAAAATTCAAATGTCTGAGTTTAAAGTTTTGCAATCCAACCCTAAGCAGTTGGATAGGTTATTTCAATGTGTCAAGAATAAAACTGTCCCTATAGGACAAGAAATTTTGAAAGCAACTTGTGATCCCCCAAAGAACACACCTATCCAAAATAATCTTGTGATTACTCCAACTACCCTTGGAAAGATAGAACCATTTTATGTCTCCCTGCTGATAAATGGTCATCAGCTGAATAATTGCATTATAGATTGTAGCGCATCTGACAATGTCATGCCCACCAAGGTGATAGAATCTCTTGGTCTCACACTAACTAAGACCTTTGAGAGATGTTTCTCCATGGAAAACAAATAAGTGCCTCTGTTGGGATAAATCAAAGATGCTTAATTTGCATTTATGGCTTTCCCAGATAAGAGGATTAAAATGACAGTCCTAGTGGTCGACGTCCCAGCCTCCTACGACATTCTTCTTAGGAAAATTTTTTGCAAGGATGTTGGTGGAGAATTAAGCATGAACCTATCTAAGGTGAGAATCCTTGTCAAGGGCATCCTGTAATGGCTACTTGCTAAGAAGGAATCAAAGTACATTATCACTCAAACTTCAGCCCTTGAAGCTTAAATTCTATTTGAGTCTTCAAGCATGGGTAATTACTTTTTGTCTACTAAAGACTTTCTTATTTCAGTAGATGAAATTTATATATGTGACAATCCAAAAAAATTAGATGAAACATCAAAAATAATTGGTAGGGCACAATACACATAAAAAAGGATCTTCTCTTCCTGATGAAGAAAAATTTGAAAGAAAATCAAATTTTAATGATATTTGGATTCTAGAATTCAATGGCAACAACTCTTCTACTAGTTCTAGAGCTAGATTTATTTTAATATCTTCTTAAGGAGATATTTTACCCTATGCATATAATTTTCAATTCAACAACACTGTTGAATATGAATCGCTGCTGCTCAAATTAAAGGCTGCTCATTATAAAGGTGTCAGACTTCTTCATGCCAAAGGAGATACTGAACTAGTAGTTTTTTAGGTGAAGAACCTGTATCAAACTAAGAATGAGAGATTGTGACATTATCACAATATGGTATGGGACTACATTGAAAGCTTTGATGCTTTCAGTATTTCTACCATGCCCAAAGAATTCAACAGTCATGCAGATTCATTGGTTGTCTCTACAACTCTTTTGGTCCCTCACCAAGATTTTAAAGAAGATAGGTACACTATCAAGTTAGTCTTTTGACCAAGTGTACCTAATAATATCGACCATTGGTAGGTGTTCAATGGTGATAAATAAATCATTGCTTTTTTGGAATAAATAGATAACTTTAAAAAGCTTCAATTTGAAGGCAGTGAATCTCCACCATGGGAATCAACTCTAGAGACAAATACAAGAGCTGATGAAGAGTTCCTTTAGCTCAAAGGGAATAAAATCCCCAAAAGATTAGTTTCTCTTTAAAAACTTTTTGACAATCATGATAGGTTTATTAAGGAACAACAAATGGATTCAAAATCCTCCAAGGATTTTGATCAAATCAATTTGAGTATAGAAGATAATCCAAAAATGGTCAACATCAGGAATTGTTGCACTCTTGATGAAAAAATCAAATTTATCACTGTGCTCCACCATTACATTGATGTTTTGGCATATTCATATGATGATCTGAAACCTCTCAGACCTGAATAAATCCAACATGAAATTCCTCTCAAGATTGGGTCGCTGCCTCACAAGTAGAAGCAAAGGTAGTACAACCCCAGGATATCAGGCATGATTCTTTTTGAGATATACAAAATGCTGAATGCAAGGATTATTTTCCCAATCCATCATTCCATCTAGATTTTGAATATAGTCCCTATGAGAAAGAAGAATAGAGAAATTCACCTATGTGTTGATTTCAAAAATTTGAATCAGTCATCTTTAAAAGATAACTATCCCCTGCCCATCATGGATCAGTTGTTATAGACAGTGACTGGTGCTGAGATATTATCAATGCTAGATGGTTTTTTGAGATATAATCAAGTGGAAGTTGGTGAAGCAGACCAGCATAAGACTGCTTTCACAACACTTTGGGGCACTTTTTCATATCATAGAATGCCTTTTGGCTTGATCAATGTTGACACCACTTTCTAAAGAGTGATGGATCTTGATTTTAAAAATGAAATGGGAAAGTTCATTATGGTATACTTTAATGATTTGACATTCTTTTCTAAGCATCATCTTAATCATGTTCATCATCTACAACAAGTGCTGGAGTGATGTAGGTAGAATGGTATTTCTCTTAATCCCAAGAAGTCAATTTTTGGGGTTACAGAAGGTAAACTTATCGATCACACTATGTCTTGAGAAGGCATAAAGATCAACCCAAAAAGGGTAAAATCCATTCAAGAGCTATCTCTTCCTACTAGTAAGACCACAATCCACTTTTTATTTAGAGAGGTAAATTTTGTGTGAAGGTTCATTCATAAATTTGTAGAGAAAACTCGCCACATTGTCAACATGATGAAAGGTAAAGCCACTTTTAGTTGGACTGAAGAAGGCAAATCAACATTTCAAGACATCAAGGAAGTTATTATCCATGCCCCCATCCTAGTTTTTCTTGATTATACCAAAGAATTCATGATGTATAGTTATGCTTCTGAACATACGCTTTCAGCCATCTTGGTTCAGCTGAATAAAGAAGGTGTGGAATCTCCCATCTCCTTTATGAGTCATCCTCTTAAAGCTCATGAGCTGAAGTACTCAAACATGGAGAACCATTCTTATGATATGGTAAAGGTAGTAAAACACTTCTATTTTTACATCTTAAACTCACATACTATTGCTTTGGTCCTTGATACAATAGTCAAGTCCATACTAACTTAGCAAGAATTTGGAACCAAAAGGCGCAATTAGATTGCTAAAATCTAGGAGTTTGGTCTTGTAATCAAACCAACAAAGCTTATGTGGGGAAGGGGCCTCTACCAATTAATTGTTGATAACATAACATAAGAAGCAGGGTATGAAGAAATAGAAATTAAAGACACGTTAATAGTTCTTTTTGTCACCACTACAAATGAGTGGTATTTGAATATTGCTCATTTCCTTACCTATGGTGAGTGTCCTGCTCACCTGTCTCATAAAGAAAAGAGGACTATTAAGTTAAAAGCTTCCAATTTTGTCATGTGGGATAATGGTCTGTATAAGAGGAACCTTGATGGGGTATTCTTTCGCTGCATGGATAAAGTGGAGCAGAATAAACTTTTGGAGTCCTTACATAATTTAGCTTGTGGAGGACATTTTTCCATGCCTATGACTTCCCATAAGATTCTATGAGCTAGGTACTATTGGCCTACTCTATTTTGAGATTCATACGCTTGGGTGCATAGATGAGACCTATGTCAATAGTTTGTTGGCAAACCCAAGTTGGTTGCATTACCTCTCAAGCCTATGGTGATTGAAGAGCCATTTAAGCAACGGGGAATTGATTTCATTGGCACTATAAATCCATCCTTGAGTGCTAGACATGATTATGTCCGTACAGCCACAAACTACTTTACCAAGTGGGTGGAAGCCATTCTAGTCAAGTATGTTACTTTAGAGGTGGTATGTAATTTCCTCAAGGAAAACATCATTTCCAGGTTTGGGGTCCCAACCAAAATTGTAATATATAATGCAACATGTTTCTCTTCTCATGAGATTACCCAATTTTTTTACTCTTATGGGATTATTCTCTCCCACTCTTTTGACTATTATCCATAAGGAAATAGTCAAGTAGAATCAAGCAATAAGAACCTGGTGACCATTATCAGGAAGCTAGTAGATGATAATCAGAGAACTTGGCATAAAGCATTACTTGACACTTTATGGGTAGATATAATTACACCCAAGAGAGAAATTGGCATGTCCCCATTCCAACTTCTATATGGTCTGAATGCAGAGATACCAATCACCCTAGAATTACCAACATTAAAGTTAGAAAAGGTAGTGCAAGATTCAACTTTTGAAAGTTCCATCAACAAGAGGATCATGTGCTTGACTGAATTTAATGAGTAATGAACTATGGTGGTGGACCGAATTATTGTGCATCAAAGTTTGGCAAAGAGACTCTTTGATCAAAAAGCAAGGATCCATGATTTTTAGATTAGAGATCAAGTCTTGTTGTGGGATAAAAGGAGAGAACCAAAAGGAATGCATGGAAAATTTGATTCCTTATGGAGAGCCCCATTTTCCATTCATCATTTAAATGGTGAAAATAGTTTCTTGCTGAAATATCAAGATGGAATGCCATTTACTTTGCCTCACAGTGGACAACATCTAAAGCACTTCAATCCTTGAAGTATCAGATAAGTCCAGTTGTACATTTGTATATATGTATAGTCTTTCTTTGTTTTGTGTTTTTCATTTGTTTTTAGTGCCATTTGGTTTTTGGAGCCTTTCTTTTTGGGTAGCATGACTCCATAGCCCAATGGCATAAATGAAGGCACTAAGATTATGGTTTCTAATCCCTTTGACTATTTTAAAATTTCAATTGATGGAAGTTCTCCAACTGGAACCAACTATTGTTCCTAAAATCTGTCACTTGTTTTTGTGGACAACATGCTAATCATTTTGGTCATATAGGCCAAAATGGTCTCTTTTTTCTTTTAAAATGTTCTGAGCAGTTAAGTTTTTCAAATATTCAAGCCTTTTCAGCTAAGGAAGTCACATATTCAACAGGCGAGCTTTCTTCAAAGAAAGTTCAAAACACTTAAGGCTTTTCCTTAGTGTTTTAAGGATGGTTCAATGCAAAGGTTTGATCAAAAGACTTAACATCGAGCTTCAAACAATTAGAATGAACCACTTTGAACCATTGAACCATTGAACCTTGCATCTACAAGGTTCAAAGGTTCCACGAGTTCAAAGGTTTAATGACTTCAGCAGACTTAAAAAAAAGAAGGCTTCAAAGAGTGAAGATTGAACTATTGAACCATTGAACCTTGAACCAAAATGGTTCAAAGGTTCAATGAGTTCAATGAGTTTGATGGACTTAGAAAATAAAAAGATCTAGAGAGTTCAAAAATTCAAAAGAATTCAGATAAATTGGAATGAACCACTTTGAACTATTGAGCCTTAAACCAAAATAGTTTAACGAGTTCAAAGGTTCAACGAGTTCCATAAATTTGATGAAATTAGAGAATAAAAATATTCAAAGAAATAGAATGAAACTTTGAACCATTGAATCTTGAACCGAGAGAGTTCAAGGTTTAAAGGGTTCAAAAGTTTGAGCAGAATCTTTGAGCGAATGGATGAAGCAAAAGATTCTAGAAAGAAGTTCAACAGGATGGTTCAACCAAAGGGTTTGAAGAAATGGTTCAACTAAAGAAGAAAAAGAAAGCGAACATGGCCCTTTAAAAAACATTCAATATTTAAACCATTGAACCTTTGAACCAAAAGAGTTCAACATTCAAGGTTCAAAGAGGTTCAAGAAACTGGTGATGTCCCCACAGACATCAAATTCATGGTGATGGAATAACCGTTGGTTTTTCAAAAGGCACTGAAAGAGATAGATGAAAGTGAGAAGATAGCCCTGAAATATCAAATCACCAAGAAGAGACAAAACATGGCAAGGAAAGAGAGAATAACTATAGGAAATCTAGAAATATCTATACTAGAGTTATTCTAGTAGTGTGGAATAGTCTACCAAGTGGACGTCAAAGAACACAAATGTTCAAAGGTGCAGCTTATTTTTTTGCATTAAGTAAAGGCGAATGGACAACCGTGTAAACATCATAAAGAAGACCAAACAACCCATGCTTAGGAGGAGATATTTGAGATGATTTAGAATGCCAAAGTTAAGGTTGATGACCTATTCCAGCATGGCCCTTTCACAGATATTCAATACATTCAATTCAACATGGGCCATTTTCATGGAAACAAGCACCCAAGTCTTTCTTGTGATGTTATATATTGTAATCTCTCATTTTGTATATTAGAGATCTCTCTATTATTATAAGTGAAGCTCTACCCAAATTAAAAGGTATTTTTGAGACTTTGAGCTCAGACTGGTAATCATATTTTTTTAAATGAATGAGAAAGCAAGTGACCTTTGAGACTTTGTATTGGAATAAGCTTATGTCATCTAGAAAATTGTTCTTATGTCTATTTTCTAAATACAGTCTTGTCCATTTAATCAAACAAGAAGAACAAGTGGAAATAAGTTGGAAGATGTCTTGAAGCTGACCGTGGGAGACTTTGTTCTACCATACGTGTCTTTAGTTTGTGTTTTGTGTATAGGATACTAGAGAGACTTTGAGCTCTCTTTATCCTTCATAATCCTTTACTCTATTGTAGTTTTAGGTAGAGACCTTGAGCTGCGCTTAATCCTACGGTGTTATTTATCCTAATCAGTGGGAGGAACAATGAAAGACTTTGTACTTTTATGGGTTTCTTTTGGTTTTTTTTACTGCCCAGGAAGGATCCTACTATTGGCTAAATATCACTTCTAAAAGAAGAGAAGTGCCTTCAGTAGTTACACCAAAATTATCCTCTATTCTATGAACATCATCTTTGAAAAAAAAGAGATGGATGATATGATTTCACCCCTGTGTCTATTTTTAGCTTATATATATATATATATATATATATATATATATATATATATATATATATATATACACACTATAGTTTATAGGGAACCTCCCCTTGCTAAGAGGAGAGATTTATCTCAATCTGGCTATGGTCACCACACCCATTTTGTTTCATAAATCTTCTTATGCTGTGGTTGATGTAACCATTTTGCCGTTAGTCAGCTAGTGACAAAATATTCACCCAATAGACTTGAGCACCAAATCAAGGGGGAAATCATGTTTTGAGCCACATTTAGATGATGGGATGTTATTGGGAAGGTATTATATGTGATTTATTTATTTATCTCTTAATTTTCATTTTCCAATCCCCATCGAAAGAGTTGGCTTAGCTTGTTATGTTCTTATGCATTTTTCTCAAGTTTTCATGACTAATGCTTGATCTAACCATATTTTTAATCCATATCTACAACTAAGAGGTTAAATTTTATATTTTTTCAACCTTCATGGCCCTACTCATAAATATTTCTACAAAAAAAATCTTTTTCAAGACAAATATTGATCAAAACTATGAAAAACACAATATATTCCTACATTGGAGGTGACATTGACTGTGTGGCAAAAAATGATTAGACTAAGAATATTGTGCTACCACTAATAATATTGAAAGTGAAGTTGTATAAATAATTATTATGTCAATACCCTACTATTGAGTAGGTTATGGTGGATAAATATGTAAATATGACAGTTAAGTTTCCTTCCTCGCATGTAGTAGCTTGATGAACTCAATAGGTGAGACATATTTTGGTTCATTATTGATGTATTAGACTAAACTTATAAGGTTTCCTAAATCATACTTATAATTGGTTTAGTCTATCAATGCATCCTTGACCATTTTTAATAGTGTAAAAATATGTGTTTGACTTTGCATGATTGTTTGAACATCATCATCACTCACAGCTAGAATGAGTAGCTAGTGCATCATAATTTTTTGATATATGTCTTATATTATTTTCTCCATTAATTACACATAACATTTCATTTTCACCTTCACAAATGTGTTGTTGTACATCTCCAACTCCCATGTTCACATTTTGATCATAAAATTATTTCTCAATAATAATGATTCCTATATAATGTTTTCCATTTACACTATTGATGCTTAAATTTCCATGATTTCCTTCAATTGATAAACTTGTATCAATTCAGGTGTGATGTATTCTAATGTATCATAGATTTGATCCTTCTAGTAGAGAAACTACCATTAAATTTTTTTGGATTGATACGTAACTATATTCATGACTTTCCCATATTCCTATAGCAAATTTAATATTGCCTAACCTTCATTGCAAAGCTTACATACTAGATCTTTGATTTATTGTAGTCATTATGTTGCTACCTAATCTTGTGTGAATTTGGTGATGAGAGTGGTGAATTTATTTGAGTCAAACATTACCTAGTCACTTAGGACTTATTTTACCAAGGTCTGCATGCCTCATTAATTATATATTTTGCCTTTGCAAATCTCTCCTACAACTTAGTATTTTCCTTCCATAGACAACCATTATCATACTAAATATTACCTACCTTTTACATAATGTAAGTATGAATTGCAATAGAGCCTTATATTTTATTTTTTAAAGGAAGTTATGTAACATCATACAAGACTTCTTGAGCTATGATAGTTAATATGATTTAAGTTGAGGAAATTGAAGGTGTCATTTGTGATTGTCAGGTGTGTGCTAGAGGTATGGTTAAAGTTATGCATCAAATAGTTATAACCTAGATATCCATCCACTTGGCTAATGTTCTTTCTATTATTGAGGTTGATGGTTGAATTATGCTTGAGATTGAGCCTATGATTGGGCCAATGGTTGAGCTTATGGCTACTTGGCTCCTAGTGGCATGAATTACAATGGTTGAACACTCTCCACAACTAAGTTATTTTGCTAGATAAATTATGTTCTCACCATGTAGATATCAATGAAGAAGGGAAGGGGTAACATTGGTAGATTTTATAGCTCATGAATTATTATTTTTACTCCATTATGGATCTTGGTAATGGTTGTGATAAGATTGAGATATCCCATGACATCCTTGGGAACATGTGTATTAACTAATATGATTCCTTGAATATGCAAACACCATGCTATGAAATTTCCACCTTGTAGGTTGATTAACTCTAAAATATAAATTAAGGGATATAAGGTTAAATGAGTATAGATAGTATAGGGCATAGGGTGATAAATATCTCTATAAGAGGCTAATTAATTTTCAAACTCAGATAAACAATATTATAAATTTAAATGCTATGATATGCAAAAAAAGAGTAAGTACACCTAGTAATTGATATTATGATAAATGGAAAACAAGAGTACTTAGCTAGTCAAATGAGCACATTCAAATATAACATGAAACAAGATATAAATAGACTAGATTATTACCTTGCATCAGTCATCATATTATAGAAATTTGACCTTTATGGCCTCAAACACTCGTATCAACCTTGGATAGTTACATTGATGTTTTTGTCTAACTTGAACACATGTTCAATATGAAATACTTGATAGATCTAGATGTAACCACCTATGATATTATGGGTTTTATGTCACATTTACTCTAGTGTGCTTAGATATGGATAATGGTTTATCACTCTTTTTTAAATAGTAAAACCCTAGTTCTTCATCTTCATAATGATTATGAGAAAATGGGTTAGTGGGATCATAGTGTTGAGATAAACCTGTTAGTGCCCAAAATTAAACTAAAGAAATTAAACCCTTATCAAGTATGAATGCTTGAGTTTTTTTAGCCCAATTCTAGTTTTCAAGTATTCATTAGTCTGTCAAAGGTAAAGTTGAAAATCATGTCTATGCACTTTGAAACCCTTGTTCCAATTACCTTAGCTTAAGACCTCTAATTTAATATCAAATTAAGTGGGAACATTTTAAATATGTCAAGGACTTAGTTTTATTTTTTATATACTAAGGCTTGGTCGTATTTATTAACATGACCAAACCTTATATCATAATGCTTGGTCCTTTTTATTTCCTATATTTGGTCCCTTTTATTTATTTACATGGTTTAGCTAATGCTCATGGTCCCTTTTATTTATTTATGTGTTCTAGGTAATTCCAAGTCCCTTTGTTATAAACTAAGCTAAAATTCCTAGGTGCTCTTCATATTTATAAATAGCCAAAAACCTTAGGCTAAGTAATTTATCCTAAGTCTTTGCATCTCAAGATCAAACTTGGTACTTTTCTTTGTAAAATTTTGAGTTAACCACATCCGAGCTAGTGGATCATGATCTAACAATGTGCTTTACCATGGAGGAAGTTGATTTGACTGTGTGTGGAAAGGTCAATGTTTTAACAAAGCCCTAAGATGAGCATGGATGTGATAAGTGTCTAACTCTTGATAAGAGACCAAGTAGTGTGATGGTCATACAAATGTCATTGATGGTCGTACATACATCAAAATTAAGCTGAGCTATTATCTATTAGGGCTAAAATTTCATGATCACATGGATGTCATTGGTAGTTATGTGAATATCAAATGATGTGTGCATAGATGTCAAATTTAAGTTATGGTAATTATCCATAGGGGCTTAAATTTTATGTTTGTGTGCCCATTAAAGATGTTCATATAGACATCAAATGATGAAAATGTGGATGTCAAATTTAAGCCATAGTAGACATCCAATGGCATTTTATCCTTTAGATCTAGATCGATCATGAACATTTGATCATGTAAATCAAGATCGATAGTGCGAATGAAATCTAAATTGTCAAAGGACTCAAGTTGAATAAAGAGCTACCATATGGTAGAAGGGTACTAGCCTGATAAATATTAACTATGTAAGGTGTAAGAAATCCCATGGATTATCCAAGTGTTATGATCTCAAGGGGTCTTAATATAAATCTAACGGCTCATAGTACAAGTTAATACTAAGGGGATAATGAGAACCCACAGAGCTACCAAGTGGCATACTCATATTCATCATGGGAAATGGTCACATTTAAAGTAAATGAATAGAGTGACATGGCAATGCCACATAGGCATGGACAAAAAACTCAAGGATCTTATGCAAGGAAATTGGTAGAGCTTCTACCACTAACAACATCTTGGCAATTTACAAATTCCAAATTTGTGAGAGGGGCTAGGGTTTGCCCAAATAAATTAAAGATTAAAAATAGTGCATTTATTAATTAAAAATGGAAATATGAAGGAAACCCTAAAAGGCCAAGTGTAAAAAGGCAAAAGTGTTAAAATGTGAAAATATAGGTAGGAGCCAAAAATGGAAAAGTAAATATAATCTAAGTATTTTGCATTATTTATTGTGGTATTTGTCCAAGATACTTCATGGAAGGGTATTTCAAGTTTACAAGTCCAAGGTGGGCCACTCCAAAGAAGATAATTTAAGTAGCCATAAATCCAAAATATTCCCAAGCCATCATTGCAAGAGTAGGTTATTTTATGACATGCATAAAGGAGAGGGCAACTGTTTAGAGGTTTTTAGCTATGTAAGCTAGTAGTTCAGGTCATCTTCGAGTAGTTACACATGAGGACAAATTTTTTTTGGCCTCCATCATGAATATCCTCCTTTTAGATCATGTAAAATGCATCTCCATCTAAGAAAATCAAAAGACATATTAAAAATCTCCATTATTCCTTGTTAAGATAGTTCCAACAATCATTTTACTTGCAAATTCATGAAGATTCCAAGTGTGAAAAGGATATTTTATATATAGGAGCCTCTTGGTGAGCCTTTGTTAATTAAAATTTTGAAATGGGTAAAAATGTATAAATAAAGGGCTCTTCCTCTATTCAAGGGGCTGGTTGGCCATTATGTTGGTTTCTATTGGTCTTTGTTTTTCTCTAAGTCTAGGTTCTATAATACATTTTTTGGGATCTATTACTCTATGTATATCTTGTCTCTCTTGATAAGGTGGTTGTAGTTGTACATCCATTAGAAATATTTGAGAGCATGTTTATGTCTCCCTTGGAAAAAAATCAAACTCACCATGCTTGTCCCATTGAAATCATTTTGAAAACTAATGTATGTAAGGTTTCTTTTCAAGTTAATTAAAATGTTTTGTGGTTCTATGCTATTTCATGTTGATGAAGTGCAGTAATATGTTCTACAAGTTTTGATGATTGGACGTTTGGGCTTATGTTCATTATTGGTTATGATTTTGAGCATAGGTCTAGATTATAAACCCTTTCTACATTATTTTGGGATATATTGTTGAATAACTTGTTAGGGTACCCTAGGTTTATAGGGAAATGTATCTGAACGCTTAGTTTCAGTGTATATTTGAATATTTCAAGGATCATTTGGCATTTGGTTTAGATTGAATTTGAGTCTTTTTAACATCTCTACAAAGGATAATGTCATGAATATTTCAAGATACCTTGCTATTTAAAAAATCTCTAGCACACCACCATGCCCTTCCTCTTTATTATTAACAAACTATCCTACAATATCCTACCCTGTAAATGATACAATCCTTATTACATATAATAAGTTTCATTTGCCTATAAATGCATAAGATCTTTCTCATATAACATGTATTTGCACCTTGTGTTTTAAATCTTAGCATTGAAATATTTTATTCAGCCCTTTATTGTCTTAAAATTCTTCAAAATGAAGGTTGCATGTACATCCCCATCTGTCTTCAATAGTTTATTTATGACTTAGAGCATTTGTGCATTCATTTAAGACAACCCTTCCCAAGTGGAGTGTGCAAGTTTGGTTATACTCTGATCATATGTGTTATTATTTTATGCCAAAAATCTCCATGGAGGTTTAATTGCATAATCTCTCCATGTGAGCAAGATACCTCATAGGTTCTCTCACCTTGGTTCAGGTAGACCCAAAAGTAGCAGGGAGTTAACCACACCCTTTGTAGGTGCCTCTCAATCATTTTCTCTATTTAGTTTATTCTATATGCCAAACCCTTCCCTAGCTACAATGACATATCATTAGTTTTTTCATATTTGCTTACCATTTTATTTCAAAGTATGTGAGGCTGAGTGTTAGAGGTGTACAAATGAGAACCAACACTTTACTAGTGTGATTATTGGGGACTAAACTAAACTCCTTGGTAATTTGTGCTACTAGGGACTCTTGTAAAGATCTAGAGTTGGACTCTTGTAGAGAGCTATAAGTATTTCAAGTTTAAAGGTTGTTTGCTTGTTATTTTCTACATTTGAACTATCTTGGTCGTCAATGTCATAACACTCTACTAGGGATATGCCAAGATTTGAGATATTTACCAATTTGACTTATACTAAGTTTATTATAAAGAGAAATAAAAATTAAATGTTGAAAGGTGATTTCTCCCCTTTTGAAACATATTTTGAAAATTTTAGTGTATTTATTTTCTATCTCATTAAGCTTCATCAAGTTTGATTTCAACATGTATCACAAATAGTTTGTCAACTATTATATTTTATAAGTTTGATTCTAGTGGTAACTCTAATCTCATCATTTGGTTTCGAGGAAGATCAATGCCTTGTTTGAATATATGTGCTAAATTTCATCTTTGAGTATTTTCTTATTTGCAAAGCTAGAAGGATTGAGGTCATCCTTCAAAGGTGACTCATCCAAATAACTTGTCCCACCCTTAAGTTTGCATCAATGATGAAGGAGACAAGTTTGGAGGTCCATTGAAGAGCATAATACAACTATAAAATATTGCTTGGATTATCAAGATCCTGATGATCTTGAACATTTTATTGAGATCCCCATTGTTGAGGATTATCATATCTCTCCTAACAACTCTAAAATTTATAGTCTATTTTATAATCTAATTCCTTCTCAACTAGATGAATCCCCTCCCATGTGTGAACCACAAAGTCCACCTCATTCACCCCCTCACATCCCTTTGCCAGTTGTTCTTGAACCAATCATGAGGCATAGGGACCTAGATGAGAATTAACATCTTGCATTATATGTTCCTAGATTCAAGCCTATAAATTTTAATGACATGGAAGGTTATCCTAATGAATTCTAAAATGAAGTAAGGAAATGCCTTCCAAAATTCCAAGGGAATAATGTAGTGAGTGATGATCAGTACCTGAGGGCTTTTCACAATATTATCAAACATTATGAGGTTGAGCATGAGGATGTGTGCATTAAGTTGTTTGTGCACATGTTGGAGGAAGATGCTCACAAATGGTTCAATTCTCTTCTTAGTGGATGCATTGATTCATGGGAAGAAATTAGGAATATTTTCAAAATTTAATATGGTGATAAAATTGATCCAAGGTTCCTTTTGGATGAATTTTAAAACATCAAGAAGAACCCCAATGAATGTGTTTAGGACTTTAATATATGGTTCAAAAAAACTATGATGTGACCAACTAAAAACATTATGCTTAGTGATATAACATGTTTGATAAAATATTGTGATGCCTTTGATAAGAAGGCTACATACTACTTGAGGGACAAGGCTCCCATAAACCTGTAGCTGGAATTTAATATGGCTATCCAAATTAAAAATAACATAAAGGCTATGGGAAAGCCTATGAACAAGTGGGATGATGTGAAATTGGTCAATCCATAAAAAACATAGTCCACAAAGACAACAAACCTTGAGGAGACTATTGGCTTCTACTATCAAATAAATATCATACAAGTTGGATAGATCTGAAAAGGAGATCCCTCATATGTCTACCAATCAAGAGAGGGATCTAAATCCAAATCAAGCACAAGGAAGGCCTGCTTTCCACCATTGAGACAATGATAGAGGGAAGAGGCATACACATGAAGAAAGAATAGATAGAAACTAGAATAGAGGGGATAGAAAATAAGTACCTAATCTGATAAATGCCAAGGTGAATGTAGTAGGTTATGACATTGATATTGATTGGTGTGATAAGTGTTTCCTTCTACATCCTCCATGTGATACAATTGAACTAATTGATTAAAATGTGGATGAACTTGAGTATATGTCATCTAAAGATGATATTTTGATGTTCAATTATCAAAGTCCTTAAATCAAGATGTTTGTCTCCATGGAATTATTGAGTGCTGCTACTATTAATTAGTTTTGGAGTGCAGTTAAAAGGGTAATTATCCCAACTTATGAATTTGCTTATGATGTTAACATGGAATAAGCATATGAATTACCCATTCATTATTTTGATTTTTTAAGATCATTTATGATTAAAAAATATTATGGGGGAAATCTGTCGATTGAGGATAGGTAACTACTAATTAATGCAATAAGTTCCCAAGAGAAAGAATATTACTTGAGAAGCAACTATCAAACGGTTGCTCCTCAAGACATTACCCCTATAAATCCAAAGGTATGGGATGCAAGTAAGGAAGCTAAAATAACTATAATAGTCCTAAAGGATTCCAAAAGAGAAACCATTTCCCAAGCTGTTAGACCTAGAGGTTCTCCTACTAAGAATAAAGTACCTTTATTATCTAGTATTCCTAAAGGTGTGAATGATGTTAAACAAAATCCACCTTTAAAGGCTATTATTAAAAATGCCAATTCATCCTAACATACTCCATTTTAGACATTAATTGATTACATCCTAGCTGAAGGTGTTGTTACCCTTCCACCAAATACTCCTCTTCCTCAATATAGCATATGTGATATGGTCCATGTGTTGAGCCAACTAAAAATCACCATATTACTTATTAAATTATTATGAATACCTGAACATAGGAAGAAATCATTTGAGTACTTGGAATTTGGTGAGAAATCAATTGTAAATGAAATTAAGCTACCCAAACACCCCTAGAAACTAGTGAAGAATCTGAAGAGATTATTTAACCTACTTTAGTAGTCTATTTAGGGACTACATTGGTAGAAACTCAACTAGATGTGGATCCATTTTATACAACCTTATTTATCTATGGTTTGATTATTCATAATTGTATGTTTGATTCTAGTGCTTCCTACAATGTGATTCCCTTGGGTGTCCTAAATAAGCTCAGTGTGAAGATTAAATTAGCTTTTGGCAAGTGTTACACCATGGAATCATAAGAAGTTCTAGTTATTGGACAAGTCAAGGGGTTGGTTGTGTAGTTAGCAGTACATCTAGGTAATTTTTTAATATGGATGTGGTAGTTTTAGACTACCCACCTAAGTGGGGGATGTTATTGTCACAAAAGTGGGCTACTAACATGGGTGGAAGTGTAAATATGGACTTTTCTTATGCCACCATTCCATTAGAGGGTAATATGGTCAAACTTTATAGAGAGCCAAAGATGTTACATGTAATTGAAGATCCAAAAGATGCTCTCAATGAAGTGTTGTGCACGTATGTTGACTTGGGTAGATTTGTTGGAAATATTGATGTGTTTTAACAACCTGCTACTCTTGATGTTGAACCTGATAGTGAAGGAGTATTTTGGAGGATGTGATTTGATGGGGCTTTCTCCAATCTTGGAAATGGAACTAGGGTTGTATTCCATGCCCCTAATGGTAAGTGCTTCAAGATTTCTTTCAAGTTATCCTTTGAGTGCAATAATAATGCTACTAAGGATAAGGCACTCTTTTTGGGTCGATGGATTGCCCACGAACATGGAATTAAAAGATTAATTGTCAAGGGTGATTCTAAGCTAGTGGTAAAGTAGGTTCACAATGTTAATGCCACAAAAAATAAAAGGTTAAAATAATATCAAAATATTATTTGGGATTTTCTTGAATTCTTTGATGCATTCAATATTTTTTATTATGATAGAAGTTTCAATAAAGAACCTAACAAAATTTTAGGTTTAGGTGCTCAATTTGATATTGCAAATACAAACCCTCATTGTCAGTATCAGGCGGAGGTTATTGTTAGGCATTTTGTCCTAGATAATGTTCATTATTTGCATGTGTTTGATGATGATGATAAAATTAGAATGTTCTAAATTGTGAAATAGATTTCTATGATCAACTCATAGACTTAGAATCTATGGTTCAAGTTTTTGATGCAAAGGAAACCTTGTTTGGGAAGGAAATTATTTAGCTAAAGATAAATACTCTCCCTAGAGGATTGGTAAGTTTAGAAGCATCTTTTGATGGAGTAGATAGAATCAAGATTCAAGACACATTCATTTCAAAGGATGTGACTGACTATAATTTGGGTTCTCATGAGAATCCAAGAAAGGTTTGGCTAGGTACTCACCTGAGTGCAGCTGAGAAACAAGCTTACATGTAGCTATTAAGGAAGTACCAAGATTGTCTATCATGGTCTTATTTTGAGTTAAAATCATATAGGGATTACTTATTACAATATGTCATCCCATTATACCCTGATATCAAGCCTTTTAGGTAGAAAAAAATACCTATTAATCCCATCTTGGCCACCAAGATGCAAGTTGAGTTAAAGAAGCTAAGGGATGGTGGAATCATTTGACCCATTAGGTATTCATCATGGGTTGAAAATTTAGTCCCTATGAGAAAGAAAAATGGTGACATCCATTTGTGTGTGGATTTATAAAATTTGAATAAAGCTTTTTTAAAAGATAATTATCCCCTACCCAATATGGAAAACCTATTGCAAAGTGTTATAGGATCAGAGATGTTGTCCACATTAGATGATTTCTCAGGATATAACCAAGTTATGGTGAAGGAATCTGAGAGACCCAAGGCTGCATTTACTATGCCTTATGGCATGTATGTATATATAAGGATGCCTTTTGGGTTAATAAATGCTGGTGTAATATTTCAATGAGCCATGGATGTTGATTTTATAGGGGTAATTAATAAGTTTATATCTATGTATCAGGATGATATCATCATGTACTCCAATACTAGATAAGAACATTTGGAGCATCTAGAGAAAGTTTTTATCAAATTTAGGGATTTGGAATTTTTATTAATCCCAAAAAGTACCACTTTGGAAAGAAAAAGGCCAAGTTGGGACATATAGTGTCCAAGGATGGTGTCATGATTGATCTTAAAAGGGTAGAAGCCATTGACAAAGTGTCTATCCTACAATATAAAAAAGGAATTCAATCCTTTTTTGGATAAATTAATGTTATAAGGAGGTTTGTGTCTAAATTTATAGATATCACTCTTCTTGTTATTTCTATGTTAAAGAAAGACCAGACCATCAAGTGGGAGGAGAAGCCATACAAGAATTCAGTGACATCAAAGGAGCTTTAAAATTTTCCTCTATTCTAGCCAACTTTGATTACACTAAGCCATTTTAGATATTCTCTTTTGCACCATATAATAATGTTGTTATTTTTCAAAAGAATGAATATAGTCACAAGTAGCCAATAGCTTTATTTAACAAAGCTATGCAAGGTACTAAACTAAATTACATGATCATGAAAAAGCAAGCCTTCACTCTCCTGAAGGCTATTAAAATGTTCAAGCCTTATATTCTAAGTTTAAGGATTGTTTCTTGTGTCTTGTATACCATGGTGAAGGACATCTTGACTCAAAATGAAGTAGCTAGCTTTCCAGCTAAGCTCATGGTTGAGACCAATTTGCAAGACATTGAAGTAAACACTATTGTTTTCTATTTTTATGATTCTTTTAGTCAATTTCATGTCTCCATAGTATAGGGATATTGTCTATTACTTGAAAATTTTGAATTATCTCCCTGACTTAGACATGAATCAAAGTAGGAATCTTATTCTTGTTTCCCAAAAATACCTCTTGACTAAAAATGGACTTACATGGAAGAATTTAGATGGGGTTCTCTTGAGATGCATACTAGAAGACCAAACTAATGACATGATTTAAGACTTCTATAGTAGCATACGTGGTGGCCATTTTTCACCAAAAATTATAGCTCATAAATTTTTGATAACTAGTTATTGGTGGCCATCATTATTTAGATATGTTGCTCAAAAAGTCAAAAAATGAAAAAAATGCTAGCACTTTATTGGGAGGATGAAAGCTTCAGGTTCTCTTCCCTTGCATCCCATGATGATTGAAAGCCCATTCAAGATATGGGGAATGGATTTAATTGGAGAAATTATTGATTCATCAAGCACTAGACATAGATGGTACTAGTTGCAATTGATTACTTCATGAAATGGTTTGAAGTGATCCCTAAAAATAAAGTAACACACTAGGTAGTTATGAATTTTTTGTTGAATCAGATTACTTGTAGATTTGGTGTGCCTGTCAAATTAATTGTTGATAATTCAATGAGTTTCAAAGTTAAAATTTTAGTGACATTTTCCAAAGAGTATGGGATTGAATTGACAAATTCTTCCAATTACAACCCTTAAGGGAATGGGAAAGTAGAATCCAATAACAAGAACTTGTTCAAAATCATTAGATGAACATCAAAAGAAAATAAGAAGTGTGGTGAATAGTTGAAGTTTGATTTATGAGATAATAGTATCATGCCTAAGAGAGATATGTGCAAAAGCTCTTTTGAGCTTGTCTATAGAGCTTAGTCATTTTTGCCTATGAATTTGTGATTGACAACCTATCAGCTCATGCAACAACTTGAAGATGATGAGCAAGTCAACCACTATGAAATTAGAATGAAATAGATTATTGAGCTTGATGAGATTTGAAGACAAGCTCATGAAAGATACCTCAAGTTCAAAGAGAAGTTGAATAAAATATTTGATAGGAAGGTTATTCCAAGAACCTTCTAATTAGGTGATTTGGTTCTAATTTGGGACAAAAATAATGAGGAGAAAGGCAATCATGGTAAATTTTATGCCTTGTGGATGGGTCCCTATTCTATTGATTAGTAGATTGGGGAACACACTTACTTCTTGAAAGACTTGGATGGTGAAATACTATAGCTACTAGTTAATGGTAGATATTTGAAGAACTTTGTAGATTGAGTCCATTTGTAACTATGTACATAATCATATAGTGTTTTATTACTTTGTATTTTTGTTACTTTCTTACCCCTCTACTTCGGGCCTTGTTTGTATAGTTTCCTTTCATTCTTTTGTCTTGTTTTCATTTTCACATCTTCCTAATCTATTTTTGTTGAGCTTTCATAAGTGTCACTGATAAATTGCTAAGTCTTGACTATGTGACCCAATGGATTGGCACTTGGTCTTATGTTTTGCGGTTCTTTATACACTTGTAGGGGGTGTATATCCTTGATTGAGAGCCAATGTTAGTTCCCAAAATTACACTAAATCAATTGAGCCCTTGTCAAGTATAAATGCCTAAGTTTTTTTATCCCAATTCTAGTTTTCAAGTGTTCATTGGTTTGTCAGAAGTCAAGTTGAAATTCATGTCTATGCACTTTAAAACCCTTGTTTTAATTAAATTAGTCTTGTCCCTCTTATTTAAAATCAAATTAAGTAGGAATATTTTAAATATGCAAAGGACTTAGTTTTATTCTTTATATACTAAGGATTAGTCATATTTATTAACATGACCAAAGCTTAATTCATAATTGTTGGTCCTTTTTATTTCTTGTAGCTTGGTCCCTTTTATTTATTTACATGGTCTGGCTAATGCCTATAGTCCTTTATTTATTTATGTGGTCTAGGTAATGTCGAGTCCCTTTTTTATATACTAATCTCAAATTCCTAGGTCCCCTTCATATTTATAAATGCCCCAAAACCTTAGGCTAAGTCCATTATCCTAAGTCTTTGCATCCTAAGCTAGAACTTGGTACTTGTTAAATTTTGAGCCAATCACGGTTGAGTTGGAAGATCATGGTCTAATGGTGTGCTTTACCATGGAGCAAGTTGATTTGATGACATGTGGAAAGTTCAATGTTTCAATGAATCCCTAGGATGAGCATAAACATGCCAAGTGTCAAACTCTCGGTAAGTGACCAAGCAATATGATGAACACGTAGATGTCATTAATGGTCATGCAAAAATAAAAATTAAGATAAAAAATTATCCATTAGGTCTTATATTTGATGGTCATGTGGATGTCATTGATAGTCATATGAATGTCAAATGATAGGCATGTGGATGTCAAATTTAATTCAAAATAATTATCCATTGGGGATTAAATTTGATGGTCACATGCCTGTTAAAGACAATCATGTGGAAATTAAATTATGGGCATGAAAATGTCAAATTTAAGTCATACTAGACAACCAATGACATTTTATCCTTCAAATCTGGATAAATAGCCCATGTTTGATCATGAAAATCAAGATCAATGGTGTGAATGAAAGCTAACTTGTCAAAGGACTTGGGCCGAATAAGAAGCTACCACATGGTAGAAGGGCACTGGCCCAACAAAGATTGACTATGTAAGGTGTAATAAATCCCATGGATTATCTAAGTGGCATGTTTTTTGGGGGTCCTAATATAAATCTAATGGCTCATAGTATAAGATAATGTTAAGGGGACACCAAGAGTCTACAAAGCTACCTAGTGGCACACTCACATTTTTCATGGGAAATGATCACATTTCAAGTAAATGAATAGAGTGACATGGAGATTCCACATAGGGATGTATGACACATTCAAGGACCCTATGCATGGAAATAAGTGGAGCTTCCACCACTGACATTAGTTTGGTATTTTGTGAATTACAAATTTGTAAGAGGGGCTAGGGTTTGAACAAATAATTCAAAGGTTAAAAATAGTGAATTTATGCATTAAAAGAGGAAAATATGAAGGAAGCCCTAAAATTACAAGTGAAAATTTGTAAAATTACTAAAATGTGAAAATACATGTTGGAGCTAAAAAATGGAAAAGTTAAAAATAACCTAAGTCTTGCATTTTTCATTGTGGTGCTTGTCCAAGCTCTTCCATAGAAGGGTATTATAGGTTTGTAAGTACAAGGTGGGACACTGCAAAGAAGACCATTTAAGTAGCCATAAATTTAGAATATTTTGAAGCCATCATTACAAGAGTAGTTTGTTCCATGGCATGCATAAAGGGGAGGGCAATGGTCTAAAGGTTTCCAGCTATGCAAGCAAGTAGTCTAAGGCATCTTTAGGTAATTATGTATGAGGACAAAGTTTGTTTAGCCTCCACCATGAATATCCTCCTTCTAGATCATGTGAAAGGAATCTCCAACCAAGAAAATCAAAATATTTATTGTAAATATCCATCATTCCTTATAAAGGTAGTTGCAACAATCATTTCCTTGTAAATATATGAAGATTTCAAGTGTGGCAAAGGATTTATTCTAGCTAAGAGCACCTTGGTGGGACTTTTGCAATTGAGAATTTTAAATGGGTTAAAATTGTTATAAATAGAGGGATCCTCCTATATTCAAGGGGTTGGTTGGCCATTGTGTTGGTCATTCTGTTGGTTTTTGTTGATCTTTGTTCTTCTCTAAGTCTGGGTTATACAATAATTTTTTTGGGATCTATTGTTGTGTGTAGATATTGTCTTTCTTAATAAGGTGGTTGTAGTTGTACAAACATTATCAATCTTTGAGATCATGTTTATGTCTCCCTTGTCAAACTAATAAACTCACCATGCTTATCCCATTGGTATCATTTTAAAAATTGATGTATGTAAGGTTTATTTTCAAGTTAATAAAAATGTTTGTGGTTCTATGTTATTTTCTATTGATGAAGTGCAATAATATGTTTTGTAAGTTTTGTTGATTGGATGTTTGGGATTGTGTTCATTATTGGTTATCATTCTGAGCATAGGTCTATATTATAAACCCTTTCTACATTATTTTGGGATATATTGTTGAATAACTTGTTAGGGTACCCTAGGTTTATGGAGTTGACAAGGAAAAGTGTTTGAAAGATTAGTTTTAGTGTATGTTCTAATTTTTTAGGGATCATTTGGAATTTGATTTAGCTTACATTTGAGTTTTTTCTACATCTCTATAAAGGATAATGTCATGAATATTTTAAGATATCCTAATATTTGAAAAATCTCCAACACACCACCATGCCCTTTTTCTTTATTATTAACAAACTATCCTACCCTGTCCTACCCTATAAATTATACAATCCTTGTTATATATCATAAGTGTCATTTGCCTATAAATGCATAAGATATTACTCATATAACATGTATTTTCACCTTGTGTTTTAAATATTATCATTTCAATATTTTATTTAGCCCTTTATTGTTGAAAATTTCTTCAGAATGAAGGTTGCATGCACATTCCCATCTATCTTTAGTAGCTTGTGTATGACTTAGAGCATTTGTGCATTCATTTATGACAACACATCTTAGGTAGAGTGTGAAATTTTGGTTGTGAATTGGTCATATGTGTTATTATTTTGTGCCAAAAATCCCCATGGAGGTTGAACTATAAAATCTCTCTATGTGAGCAACCTACCCCATAGGTCCTCTCACCTTGGTTCAAGAAGATCCAAAAGTAGCAAGGAGATGAACATACCCTTTATAAGTTCCTCTAAATAATTTTATCAATTTTATTTATTATATATGCCAAACCATTCCCTATCTATAATGACATATCATTGGGTTTTGCATCTTTGCTCGTCATTTTCTTTCAAAGTGTGCGAGGCCAAGCATTAGAGGTGTACAACTGTAAACCAAAAAACTCCAAAGACCCCTCTATTAGTGGGTGTTACCTACATAACCAATAATATAAATAGGGCCTAAAATTGATGGATTTATTATTTATGTGTTGGAATGTGTGTGCACAAGTGTGAAATATGTGGAAAGCAAGTACAATAGTGACCTAGTTTGAAACTTAGAAAATAGGACTCATGGGATTCAATAATTTAGAATTGTATATGTCATTTACTTGACTGATATGGAAATAAGATAAAATAGGGAATATTTTACCACTTGAATGCTTGGTTGAATGTTTTTGGTACTTTTCTTGTGAGAGGTAGGAAGTTACTAGGTCTATGCTAAGTGAGGAATGAATCATGATTGATCATGCATATATACAAATCATATTTGGAAATATATAGTATTAAGAACTTAGGTTGACCATAGGGACACATTAAAATTTGAAAATTTTATGACTTTAGGGCATTAGACACATGTGTTGGAATATGACACTAGTATCAATGTAGGCATCTAATTGAGACACAAGTATTTTGGAAGTAAGAAAGTGTGTACAAGTCTAGAACTTGTAGAGATAAAAGATAAGTATGCTTATAGAACTTTGAGCATGATAAAAGGTCAGATTCATCAAAATAAAATTGCCTAGACCAAGAGATACATAATGAGCATAAAGAGATAATAGATATGAGCTTTTAGATAGTAGGAAAGATATAGAACTAAGAGGAACAACCAAGGTACATATTTTCCAAGTGAACAAGACTAAGGTGCTATATAATTTATATAGTGTATACATTTTCCCTCCCTTTAATATAATAATGAAATATATATTTTAAAGGAAAATAAATATGTACCTAGGTGTGTATAATATACCTTGCCTTTGTATGAGCCCAATTTGAGTGCTTTGCTAGTGATTGACTTGAAACTAATAACATGTTACAATATACAGTGCATATAATTTGAAATATAAAGAATTTAAATTATTGAAATAGAAAGATCAAGGTTTAGGAGTACACTTGTGTATCATTATAATTGCCTTGCCTTTTGGTAGTTTGATTTAAAAATATTCATCATTATAAACCATTATAACTGAGATTAAGAAAAATATAAATATATAAAGTGCATATGTATATAAAAATTAGAGGACAGATGCCCCTCAACCATGAATAAAAGTGTGAGTTTTCACCCAGTAGTTGAGATTAACTCTACCATGCAACTCAATCATACTTATAACCTAGTGAGCATAAGTGAAATAAGTTGACTCACACTATAAATTTGGTGAGGTTGGATGATGTAATCAAGTCCAACCTATAAAATTGGCAAGATTAAGTTATTTAATCACCTCAACCATACCAAAATAGAACCAAATACTACAGTAGATTGGCTTAATATTATCCATGACAATCTAACCTAGTGAATTAAAGTCCATAGAAGTGTTTTAGATTTGAAATCTAATTTGATTTTGTAATTTAGATGCCCTTTTCCATAGAATATGCACCTTATATATGTCTCATGCTGAAACTTGGGTATAACATGATACCAATATATAGAACTCTACCATAACTATGTATTTGAACTATATAACTATGAATTTTATCCAATTTATAAAATGTGTAAGTATGGAGAACATGTTTCCATAACATGCCCCCACTATACTATAAAACTAAAAACTAGTGTAAGTGTGGAGAACATGTTTTCAAAACTTGCCCCCACTGTATATCTAAAACTATGACAAATATGGAGAACATTTTTGAAAACATTCCCCTACTACAATATGAATCTATGAATAATGTGGAATCCATACCTTTATGACATGACCCCACTAATATTCCCCCCTTTTGAGTTTAGGGGAAGTAACAACTAGTAGTTACCTTACCTCAAAATGATAAGATAACCATGTAAACCATGAATGTATCATGTAGCATATATGAGAAACTTGTTTAAGTAGATATATAATTGAAGTGTATAGAATGTGATCACATAAAGGCATAAGATACATTATATATACCATGGAAACATTTATAGAGTAACAATACAATCTCAACATGAAATTAAGCACATGTGCAAGAGCACTCAAAATCAATTTAAATGACAATGATCTAAAGAGATCATAAACAAGGGGCATGTTCAAATTCCACATAATCAAAGGGACATAAATTATTCAAATGTCCACAAGGAAAGTAATGACATATTCAAATGTCAACATACAATAAACTATTATATATGAAAATGTCACAATAAGCAAACATAGACATAGGGTCCAAAATCAATGGAGAATATTCAAATTCTCAAACAAGTAATACAATGAATGATATTATAAATCAAGGAACACAATCATAAAGGTGAAAAAATAAAAGCATGGAAAATAAGAAACTAACAAAAACATATCATACAAATTCTTGGATATATGTGTTATCAAAAAATGTCAAACACATAGCATATCACATACACTATGAAATATATAAGCATGGATAAATGCATGTGTAAGTATATAAGCTCAAACATTATAATGGAAAGTGATTATAGAATTGTATAACCTATGTGTATCATGATCAAATAATTGGATTCCCCCAATGTCCACATGACATGAGTAGAAGGAAGACCAACATCTTAAAGTACATAGATCATGTATCTTTGTATACCTATATCATACTAAAAATATGTGTGAAACATTTTTATATATAAATAAATGATATGTTATCTACAAACATGTAACTAATAACATATACACCAAGGAGATAATAAAACACGTAAATGTTGAAAATATTTTGGATTTTGAAGTTTTTTCATTTTTTTGGTATTTTTGGAATATATTAAATACTTCAAGAAATATATTTAAGCAAATGAATAATATTCATTAGGTTTTTTAGAGGTTTTCCTTCAAGTGTAACTAGGCATTACATGTTTTTTCCCAATTTTTCTATAACTGTAAATGGTCCCAAACCAATTTGGTTTGAACTTTATTTTCTTGTCTTTTTCTACATTGGGTTATTTTGATTTTATTTTATTATTATGTCACCCAAAATAAATTTTTGTGGTTGAACCTTTTTTTATATGCATGATTAATGTGATCTTGATAAACCTATAAGTGTTCATCAGTTGTCGTGCATTTTTTTCTCAATTATTCTAATTGATGTAATCTTTTTTCATGACATTAATTATCTTTTAGAATATCTTTGAGAGATACATGTAGGTAAGGTATCTCAATATGAATTGATAACACTATGTCTATACCATAAACCAAATAATAAGGCATAGCCTGAGTAGGTGTGTGAACACTAGTATGGTATGCCCATAAAGCATACACCATCTACTAGTGCTAATATGTGTTGTATCATGCAACTATTTTTCCAAGTATTTTTAAAATGGTTTTATTTATTGCCTCTACCTATCCATTAGCCTATGGGTATTAAGGTGTGGAAAAGGTATATTTGATTTTATACTTACTCAAAAAGTGTTTCACTATCTTATTTTTGAATGATGATCCATTGTCAATAATAATAACTAAAGGTATGCTAAAATGGAAAATAATATTGGTCATCAAAAACTTGCATATATCATCCCCTATAGTAAACTCAAGTGGAATTAAATCCACACATTTTGTAAAATATTTTTAAGCTATGATTATGAATTTGTGTCGATTGGAAGACATGGGATTTATATTTCCAATCAAACCAAAACCCCATATGAGAGAGGCCATGGTGAAAAAATTGATTATAACTCACGAGATGGTGCATGGTTCAAATTAATATATTTATGGCATTATAAACATAATTTTAAATGTTCAATACATTATTGTTCTATGTTAGGACAATAATAACCTTGGTTTAATAATTTTTTGGGCATGGCCTTACTAATCAAATGTCTCCTATACTCACTATCATGTATTTCTAATAGTGTTGTGTATGCCTCATATATGTTTAAGCATTTGAGTAACTATCCATAAAAACCTCATCTGAACAATTAATTTTAAATGATAACATAACAAAGTATTTCTTTTTATAATTTATGTTTATCACTATGCTTAAATTGGTCTAGTATGTAAGTTTGGTAGAGAAAATTATAAATATCACTTTACCATTCTATATTTGTAGAACTAAGAGTAATATCAAGAATGACTAATGCATCCATTCTATCAAAATAAATGGAATAATCATGTAACTAGTGTATGGTAAAGATTATATGGTCATTATTAACATCAAAAGGCATCAATGATGATACATTGGACATTACATTTGCTTGGTGGTTATCTTTATGAGGAGTACTATTGATGTAAAATGTATCAGATGTCTCCTTAAGTTTATCCAATATTTATTTATATGGTAGTAAATTTTATTATTTGGTTTGGTAATGATTAGTAACTTTATTAACAAATAAATGAGAGTCGCAAAAAACTTTAATTTCTTTGATATGGATCTTTTGTGCTATTGATAACCCAATTATCAAGGATTCATATTTTATTCTATTATTTGTGCAAGAAAAGTCTAACCTATAAAAGAATGAAATGTACTAACCCTTGGGGTTTTAAAATATAATACTTGAAACCACTCCTAATCTACATCTGGATTCATCAAAAAGCACTGTCTATGGATTTGAAGATATATTATATGACTCAAATTCATTAAGAAAAGCTTTGATAATGAAAAAGGGATATGGTAATGTAGTTGTAACCAATTAGTCAGATATAACTTGTCCTTTTATCAATTTTTGGGATATATAATTAATATGAAACTCTCTAAATTTCATCACCCATTTTACAATATGGTTGGTGAGGTGTGTTTTATTCATAAGTAACTTTAATGGATCTTATTTAATTATAATATGGACCTCATTATTGAGAAAATAATGCCATAGTTTTTGTGTAGACAAAACCAAAGCTAAACATAATTTTTACATTACTATATATTTGCATTAATAATCAACCAATTGGTGACTAATGTAATATATTTCCTATTCTTTATGAACATCATCATATTTTGCTAATAGGGATCCAAGGGCCTCATGAGTGGCTGAGATATAGAGAAGCAATGGTCTATCCAAAATAGGAGGAAGAACATTGGTGGGTTTGCTAAATATTCTTTGATTTTATAAAAAATTGTTGAAAAATGTCATCCCATATAAATTTTATGTCATTTTTTAGTAAATGTGTGAAAATAATTGTTTTATCAGCCAACTAACCAATGAAACATTAAATACCCTAAATTTTACCTTGTAAACATCATAACTATTTTAGATTAGTTGGTGGTGGCATCTAAAAAATTTATTTTAATTTTTTTGGATCAACCTCAATGCCTTACTAAGAAAAATTTACCTGAGAAGCTTTTTGGAAAACACTCCAAAAACACATTTTGGGGATTCAATCGTACACTAAAATTTTACAAGCGTTTAAATGTTTTTCATAAATTAATAGAATGGTCTTAGTGACTTTTGGATTTTTAGTGTAAATCATAAACATAATCCTTAATAGTTTTGTGAATAAGATCATGAAATGTATGATTCATGACCCTTTGGTATGTTTCTCTCACATTTTTTAGTCCAAAAAGCATGATTGTATAATAAAATGTGCCCCATGGAGTAGTAAATGCTATATTTTCTTGATATCTTGGGTTAATTTTGATTTCATTATATCTAACAAACCATTCATAAATGAAAATGTCTCATATCCGACTATAGAATCAATAATCATGTTGATTTTAGGTAATGAAAAATCATCTTTTGGACAATTTTTGTTTAAATAATGATAATCGATGAAACATCAAATGTCACCATTAGGCTTAGTAATAGGTAAAATGTTAGACACCAAATCAAAAAGTGTAATGGATCTTATAAATTATCTATTTAATAACTTTTAAAACTCATCCTTTACTAGCAATGCCACTTTGGGATGCATTTTATGAGTCTTTTATTTAATAGGTTTTGCATCTGAATACCATAATATATTGTGCATTACCACTAAGTGGTAAGTCCTAGGCATATCTAACAAAGCATAATAAAATAGTTTTGGGTAATCATGTAGGAAATGTGATATTCCTTTCCTTCATTATACTACATCAATGTGACAAGTAATATTGATCAAGGATATTGATCTATTCTATAGTTATATTATATTATTTCTTCATTCAACAAGGTGGATCATTCAATGATAAATTCATAATTGAAATAATATTATGCGCATAATTTTTGACAATAGTATCTTTGATCTCACCAAAGTGATCATGAGTAGAGGTGGTATTAGGAAACCTATTCTTATGATAGAGGGAAGGGAGATCCTCACATGCCCCAAGTACTCAACCAAAGACTCATCATTTGAGAACTTGTCTAATTCCAAAATTTATAGATAAGTGTTCTTATCAATAATATGAGAATTGACCAATTGTATACCCATTGTATAGGTATGTATAATTTATGATTTATCCTTTTAGAAATAAGTCTTGGTGTGAGTAGATGGTTTATGACTTACATATTGTCTTGAGAAACCTAAACTATGCCAACTAGTGTTATTTGAAGGAGAGATATGTTGAGTTATACCTTGATAATTTTTTACAAACCCTTATAATTTATACCCATATTTGAGAAAACATCAAGAAATAAAATCAATATTATAGGATTGTAGTGTAGGATTGTTTGTTTACTAGACCATTGAATAATGTTTGAAGTGATAAATATCCAATAGACTTGTGTAAATAGATCCCTAAAGGATGAATTTTAAGCACGCATACAAATTAGAGGAAACCACATACATATCATGTATGTAAGGTTATTTCAAAGTATAGTATAGTTCATATCATTTGGCATAAAGTAGGTAATGTTCAAGGTCCTGTGCTAATGTTCAAGGATATTTTCCCCTATACTTGTCATGAAATGTTATTAATTAAGTTTATTCTCATGTTGGATGGTTTCAAATATTTAAGTCTAATGTCACATAAATAAAGAAAGGATATGTTGTAAATGTTGAGTCCCAAACCATCATCCATGACGACTCTTATAACCATTTTATTGCACACACATATCTAAATGTATAAGGGTAAGCAATAATTTATGAGGTATTGAGGTGGAAAATCCTCTTTCTCAAAATGAATATTATGTTTAATCCATTTTATATAATTTAACATGGAAGACACATGTGGAGGCTCCACATTAATTGGTAAAAAATTCATACATAACACATCCAAAAGGACCTCCTTGTAATGTGAAGAATGTCACAATAAGTCCAAGATTGAAGTTATAGAAATGATATAATTAGAATAGGTTTTAATATGGTGGGAAGAGAAATAATGTTTCATGCATTCTCTTTGGCACTTTGTGGCAATAGGTATAAGTTCATTGTGAATATTATGATAGTAAGAAATATTTAAGAATGTATTGAATTTGAAATGACCAAGTTTTAAAATCCTTAGATAGTTTATTGAATTACCACACATGAAACATAACAAGTAAAAAATACCATGATAGAATATAAAATAAAGTAATTAAAACACACACACACACACACACACACACACACAGTACATACATTACACATGCATTTGTAAAAGGAAAATTGTGTTTTTTTTTTTTTTGAATATTTTGAAAAATATAAATTAGAAAATGTAGGAAAAATATAAGACCCTAAGCCTTATGGATTTTTGAGACTAATGGTTAGGTTCACCAAATGTTTAACAATAAAATATATAAGTGGGTTTCTAGGGTTAAATGGGTAGAGAGCCTAGGGCACAAGGGTGATAAACTATCTATTTAGTAGGTCAATTAATGTGAAAACTTAGATAAGAAATATTATAAATTTAAATACTGAGATATGCTAAAAATAGTAAGTACACCTAGTGATTGATATTATAATAAATGTAAAATAATATTACTTAACTAGTCAACTAAGTGCATTCAAATTTGACATAGAATAGGCTAGATTAGTGGCCTAGATCAGTCATCATGTTTTGGAAATTTGAAATATGTGGCCTTAGATGCTTGTGTCAACCTTAGATAGTCATATTTATGCTTCTATCTGACTTAAAAATAGGTGTCCAGTATGGAATACATATTGTATCTTGATGTAACCACCTAGGATATTCTAGGTTATGTGTCACATTCACTTTAGTGTTCTCAAATCTAGATCATGGGTTGTTGCTTTTTATCAAATATCAAAACCCTAGGTATTCATAATCATAGTAATTATGTAAAAAATGAGTTAGTAGGATAATAGTGTCGAGTTAACCCTAAATAACCCTCTATTAATGGGTATTTTCTTCATATCCATTATCTCAAAGAGGGATTTAGACTAATGTAATTTTACCCTAATGTGTTGGCTTGTGTGTGTACAAGGGTCCAATATGTGGAAAGAAAGGATAATAATGACTTAGTTTGTAACTTTAAAATATTACTCATGACATGCTCCTTTAGTACTTCAGACCTATATATGTGTTGTCCCTATGATTGATATGGAAATAGGATAAAATAGGTAACCTTTACTCATTTGAATTTTTATTGAATGTTTTTGGTACTTTTCCTTATGAGAGGTAGGAAGTTGCTAGGTCTATGCTAGGTGAGGAATGAATGAGGATTGATCATGCATATATACTAAAATTTTTTGGAAATATATCACTTAAGATAATCATAGGGACACATTATAATTTTTAAAATTGATGGCTTTAGGTCAATAGACACTCTAATTGGAACATGACACTAGCATCAACATAGGCATCTAGCTGGGATGCAAGTGTTTAGAAAGTAGGAAAATAGGTACATGTTTATAACTTGAAAAGATATAAGATAAGTAGGTATATAACATTTTGAGAATGATATAAGGTCTGAGTCATTATAATAAAAATTTTCAAACTAAGAGATAAGAAATTGGCACATAAAGATAACAAATATAATTCTTTTGATAAAGATAAAGGTCTAGGACTGAGAAGAACAACCAAAGTCCATATTTTACAAGTGTACAAGATTGAGGTGATGAAAAATTCATAAATAGTGTGTACATAGGTAATTTTTGCCATTTAATGTATATATTAGGTTAGGTAATTCATTCTATAGCAAATAATCAACATTAGGAGCAATTTTCCCCTTAAGGGACATCTATTGCATAAACAAAGCAAGAGTACCAAAAAATTATTACTAAAATGATTGGGTTGTGTTGGATAATAAATGTTATGCATTAATTTTGATCTATGATTTAATAAATATAGGATAATTAAATTCCTATCCAAACCTTACCATATGGTGCATAATATTAATTATGCCTTTTTTACCTACTTATCACCTTGTATGATAGGCCAATATCAACACATGATGCATTCTTCAAGAACCCTTACTAGTGAATTTGTAACTTGTGTGATGGTAATTCCTTAACTAATCCAAAATTTATAGGTGGATGGGAGGATTTATTATCTTGTAGGCATGAAGTGACTTTCCTCTCACCAACAAACCTATTTTCTACACATTGGTGTTCACATTGATGTAAACTATCACCTTTAGTGATAAATGAATATCTATCTCATTTTATATACTTATAAGGGTCATCATCAACTCATCATGTTGTTAAAATTAAGGCAACATCTTTAACCATTCAAAATTTTATCCTCATAGTGTGTTGGTAAGGAAAAGTACTCCTTATCTAGGTGTATCTCCTTGTGGTTGAGAAAACCACTCTATGTTAGTTGCATCAATGAATTTTTCAGGCTTCATGTCTGTCCATATATATTTTCATAATGACAAAGTAATTCCCATCTCATCCTTTTGATCCTTACTCAATGGGATAAGGATCTAGTGCATGGCCATTTCATCTTCTAATTGTTAACTAGTTTGTTGTCTTTATTGTGATGGACACTAGGAAATTATAGACAATCTCAGATAATGAATTTAAAATTTGGTAAATATAAAAAGTGTGAGTTACATAGGTATTCATTTTTTATAGAAAAAATATTTCCCTTTACTTTTATTGATCCATTAATCTACCTTGTACATCCCATATGTATGTCTTAAATCTAGTGGCCATTTATGAGTTGACACATGGACATTACATAGTTCTATTTTAACTTGAATAATGTGACACACTATCATTCCATTTTAATGTACTTTCCTCTTTTGAAAATTAACTATTTTTTCTTAAAATATGCCCTTTTTGGTATCTATGTGATATTATTTTTATTGTCATTAAATGTCTCATCGAATTGATTTTTATTAGTCTATGATCACTTCTCATTTTTTATTTGAGAATCCTTCTCAAAATTAATTGAGTTGTAAATATATAACATATCACTCTCAATAATTTAACCTAACCTTTATATTGATAGTAGTACCAAAATATTCACTTGATTACATTATTTTATCTCTCATGATTGTAATTATGTTACACTATCCTAGTTCTATCTTCTAGTGCTATCAAACCCATAAAAATAAAAAAGAAAAATCCTACTCTACTTTGTGATATACAACACTAATTTATGCAATGCTTGCTTGATTGAGATCATTGGTAGTAGGGATTGATCCTACTACTATTTATTCCTCATGGTATAATATTTCCATGTATATATCTTAGTACTATAGTGCCTTACTCAGATAACTAGTGAATTATATAAGTAACTTTCCACCTAATTCATAACTTACCTAGTTGTGCCCTAAGATTGATTTCATATAATAAGATAATTTGTTTAGGTTGGAAATATTTGGATTGGAGTTTTTTATTATTCCATGTTTTTTTACTTCACTTATGTACCTCTTGATTATAATTCACCAATATCCTTATTTATTTCATGTATCTATTGGTAGTAAAAATGTCTAAAAAATCATAGCATAATTGGTGTACATGTGTATTAATAAAACTATTTTATCTTTTGTATCTCTTTTTGTATGTATTCGACACTTAAAATAATGTCAAGAGTCTTCAGAATGTGAAGAGTCTTTCATTTTTTGTAGCGAAAAGATGTAATATGATGCAAAAATACCTTATAAAATCTCTCTATATAACATTAAATTATATTGTAAAAATGTTCCAATGTGATAAAGATTATTATAGAGTTATGTAATAGTTTTTCCTGAAAGTCTTTTATCGTTGTTCTATGCATAGTGAATGTTTTGTTTATTTAAATCTATTTAATCATGTAGAATAATAATGTATGTTCTATATCTATTAAGACTATATTCTCTTGCATAAATATACCATATTTAACTAAAGAATATATTTTTTCATTATTAAAATATGTCTATGTTATAATTATATTCATACTTCACACAACTACCCTTATATTAGCATGTTTTGATGGGGTTTCTAGAAACCTCTATTAATAATAGTGTGGTGAGCATGGAATGTTAAAACATGTTACAATGGATACCAAGATAGAGATATTTAGAGATATGGATAGATGAAATAATCCATAAATTCATAGAAGAGGTGAAGAGGATAGGACACACTATGAGAGAAGTTATTCATAAGCATATACATGGTGAAATCTAAGAAATATTTTGGTGCAAGTTTCCTAGATTACTGGCTACGTGGTTATCAAAACTATAATACTACTACTTTCAACCAAGAGAGATAAAGATCATAAATTAGATAGATAAACAATTATAAACCCTAAAAAATATGGAGAGTGTCTTAACCCATGTGATAGATCACTAGAAAAAACTACTATCAATGAATAAATTACAAAATTTACTATATAATGATATATAGCTTTTGAAGCTACATAGGACCTATTTTTTATAGGAATCTAAGGAGAGTTTCTCTAGTAACAACCTACTCTTATCAAGATGTTAGTTATTAAAAATCTTTGGTGCCTTCACCTAAAAACATGGAGTAGTCACTTTATGCATTATGGGGGTATATACGATAAAGGAGAGAATGACAAAGATTTAAGAAGAAGAACTTGAACCCAAACCCAAATACGGAGGACAAAAAGAATTAGAGTGAGAATAAAATTATAGGAAAAGAAAACTATGATAACAGATAAGGTGGAATAAACAAAATAACCAAAATGTAATTGAGAATAGGAGTAAGAGTATAATAAAGGATATATAAGAGAGGGAATCCTAGAGAGAGGCTACATAATTATATAATTTGGATAATTTTGAGATTTTATAGAGTAAGGAATAACATGGATTGAGAGAGAAGAAGACAAGAAATAAGATATAAAGGACATGGAGTAGAGTAATGACAAAGGTAAAAGTATAGTAGTGGCAGAACATTAGAGGATAGTGGTATATTTTAGTACATAAGAGGATATAGTTTAGACTAGGGAAAAAACATTATTTGGAAGATGTTATGCTAAATCATAGGATTAACACAAGTTCAAGGTCATAGAAGGAAGAAGTTAAAGACACATATCATTATTTTTTTAAGTATACATCCTCAAGCCCATTTTATCATTAGAAAGGAGAAACAAAAGTGAAGAAGCTAGGATAGGTGGTAATTTTTTTGACTTATTTATAGTTAAATTTGGTAAAATTAGTGTATAGACTCAAAAAACAATAGACAAGAAGAAGTTAGAAGAAGCTAGGTTTTATTTTGCATCAAGTTTTAAGACACCAATAAAGACTAGTTCACATAAAGCAATAGTAATATTTATAATTACACCAAGAATGTATTCTAATGTAGGAATGTTCATTAATTTGACACCATATTATGGGTATTTTGACCTTGAGTAGTATTTTTTAACTTGTGACATGAAATGGAAGGTTAAGGGAATGACCACTAATGATGTGAAAAAGTGAAAGCTCATTAGTGCCTTAACAAGCTAAGATATGGAATTCATATACAAAAGAGATATTCCTTCCATAAGTATTTAATATGCTAAGGAATAATTAATCATAAAATTCAAAATGAATAAGTCTACCAGCCAGACCATTCAAGATATTATACATATTTGATAGAGAAGTGGTGAATCAATATGTGATTATGATTGTATATTCTCAAATGCAATGAACAAACTTGACTACATTTTGGAAGATATAAATAAGGATGAGTAGTTTGTGGAGGGATTATAATCAAGGATTAGGTTTTACATTGTGCAATCATAGTTCATTAATATGGTTTATGCATGAGTATCTATAATTCAAGTATATCAAATTGTGGATTATGGATGCTCCATCGATTGACACTAAAGTTAATATGAAAATAGATGATTTTTTGAAAATAATGAATGAGATTCATGACAATAACAAGCTATGAATATGTTTTATGGATTGTGGTAAATAAAAGAATAATAAGATTGATTTCCCTAAAATAAAAGTAGATTTATGTAACATATGTAGGGTAGATAGGCATGTAACATTAAAACATCATCTACTATAGTAGTACACTAAAAAACTACATAGTATGTACTATAATTTTTGTAAGTTTCCAAATAATGATGAGAATATTTGTCATGATATATAGGAATAAAATAAGACATCACTAATAACATCTTTTTAGTCATAACAAAATAAATACATATTGTAAAGCTAATAATTTTAAGCCCAAATGTAGAAATATATAGTGCAACACAAGTTGTTCTTGGGTAGATGATTTCATCACCACAATATCAACCCTAGGATCTGGTAGGATGGACACCATCATATCCACAATATAAGTACTAGTCATCTTGGGATATTGTTTAATTTAATCTTTTAGGGTTTTACAGTAGAAATCCTATGTTTAGATTAAAGGGCCAAGATGCCTAAATCAGTTAAATAAATATGCAATAATTAAGTACTTATTTTTTATGGAATTTTAATTTGTTTGAATTTATAATAATATAAATAAATAAGGATAAATATAGACTTATATTAAAATTAGCTATCATGGATGATCTGGGTTCTGAAAGTTGAGATCTAGGAAGTTATCTCTGTCATCAACAAAATTTTGGTGTTCATCTGCTCACTGAATAATAACACCTAATATGGATAGTAGTGCCATCTATGTAGTGTCCTCAATGTGGCACTAATGTCTCCTTTGTGATACTATTCATATTTTCTAGGAGCACCTACACCTATGTCTGTATGTCATGTTCCTACATGCATGAAACCTAAAGATTTGTGTTGTGCCTAGAAAACCTAATTTAATGTGCAAACCTTATTTTTACCTACAATTACGAAATGATAAATAATTTTGTGTTTTATTATGATGGATTGTAAATACTCAAAATCTTTTTATGTAGAGAGTTACCTACATACCAATACTCTGAAGAGGGATCAAGTTCAATGCAGTTCTCCCACCTATTATTTTTTATATGTGAAATTAAATGTTATAATGAGAGTGGCCTTGGGTGCCTTGAGTGTGTTTGAGATTTGAAATTATTGAAAAATGGGCTTAGGGATGTTTTATATGGTTGTATGTATAAGTATGGAAGAATATGAAGAAATACCTTAAACTTTATCAACTTTGTCTTTAGTTTGAATGGTTATTGCATCTATTTTCCATATAGTGAATAGAGTTGGACTTATATTTATAGGGTTTTATTACTTATGAAAATAATAAAATGAGCTTAGGCTGACCTTAGGATGGGTATGCATTTGAAAAACTATCCATTAGGAAGAGTTAGGGCTAAGGATAGTAGTACCCAATTAGGGACACTAGCACCATGTGGCTATAGTGTCCCAAATGTGGTGATAATGTCCTTTTTGTAAATTGATTCAAAATTTAGATTGGGATATAAGATGATAATTTTGGGACTATGTTGTAACTAGCTATAGGTTATTGTGGCCTGTTGAATGATATTAAATGTAAGTCTAATGCTCAAGGATAGGTCTATGGCTAGCCTAGGGATAGGTTAAATCAAGTGACACTCTTAAAATCTAATTACCACTTTTAGGTGATTAAATTATGATTCCTAAACCACAACAATAAATTTTGGTTCCATCATCCCCTTATCAACATTATGGAGGATATGGTGCTCAACAACAAAAGAAGGGGGATTTAATGGGAAAAATTTCAAGGTTAGGGTTTTTAAGAAAATAAAAGGGAATTTAGAGGGGGATTTCATGATGGATATCATGGATGTTATAACACTGATAACTAATAATCTTGTTACCCAATTCAGTGTTATTTGTGTGATGAATACAATCACTTCACATGAAACATCCCTACTAATCCTCAGGGGAAAATGTACCACATCTAATATAGAGTTTTAGGAAAAAACCATACTAAATATTATCTAGTTTTAGAGAATCAGAAGAAATAGAAATCTATGTGAAACATAAAAATGATATATTTACACCCCAAGGAGAATGTGTTCATGCAAGTAGTTACAAGAAAATAGTATGCAGAGTAGGGATTTCCTCCTTTAGAAATTCCATAGGATTAGAGAATTAGAAAGATAAAAAAGATAAATATCCTAACCTTATGATAGAAAAAGCCTTGATGTAAAAAAAATACCAAGTTATTTAGAACATACAAAAATAGACTGCATTAAAGGGTGATTCCACTACCATTGATGCACATATGTATGGCTAAATTATCTGAATAATGAGGCAAGAGGATTAATGACTACCTTGACTGACCTTTTAAAAAATTTGAGAACTCTTAAAAATGAATAAATATAGAATAATATTACAAATATTATACATAACTTTTTGGATTGCATACAATGAGGTCAGTAGCATAATGATAAACTAGTTTGGTACATAAACACTAAGAAGCCATAGGATGTTGATTCTAGCATGGATATTGATTTGGAAGGATATGAATTATCCAACACTATATATATTTTTTAAGTAAAAATAATATGATTCCTTGTTTTACATGGGAATCTATTAGATGGCCATCACTCAATTACAGTCCAATAAAACTAAGCCTCATAGACTGTGGTAGGATTTAACCTATTAATTAAATGGAAGATGTGGAAATAAAAGTGGATGAACTAAGCCTATGAGGATACTTTGAAGTAATTGACATGAAGATTGATAAGTGCACTACCCAACATTAACTAGTAAGACGTAGGCCTATGATGGTTAGATGATAATTAATATAATGTACAATCAACTAGAAGTGCACAAAAGGGATATAATCATCATTGTACCCATAAATAAAGTAGAGAAAAATATATACACCATACTCAAGTAATCATATTCATGTATGTGTATAGAGATTGTAGTTGATTCAAGGTGAGTATAGAATTTAATCCTAATACTCTATAAGTTATAGAATAAATTTTTTCCATATAGAAATGTAACCTCAACAATAGATACACCCAACTGAATAATTTACCTTTGGAGGCATGATCATAAAGGCACTAGTTTTGTAGTTTCAAATTGATGAATGTAGGTCACCTTCTATACAATCACTAACTAGGTATAAAGAGTATATACTATAAAAAATAGGTGGGATAAACATGGACTACACAAAGCCAATGAAGGAAGGTAATTAACTTTGGGAGACTACATCTTCAGTCTGTGGTGACTCAGATAATTACATGATAAGTTGGTCAAGGGGAGATCATGAATTATGCACAATGTGCATGGTTTTTACCATACAACATCAACTACCTAAATATATTGTTAGTGATGACTTGAATCAATTTATTCTAAGGCCATAACATCATGTGTCAAATATAGATTAGATGGTGATTGTATTAAATTATGCACCAAAATAAATTGATACAACTTGGTAGGCATTCCACATGATAAATTATTTATAATGAAATGATGTCTTTGAATTAATATGCACTCAATTCAAAATACCACCTACTATCAGGGGAAAATGGCCCTTTTATAGGAAGGATAGTGCCTATAAATGCACATTAGGGAAAAATGGATTGCACAGGGTGTAGAACCCAAATACTAGGTGTACCTATTTAGATATAATTTGGAAATGCTCCCAATAGCTTGGTACATGAACTAGTAATGCATGAAAGAGATAAATAATTGGTTGTAGGTACAATATGATTTCATTTAGAATTTATTTTTAAGGATGAAAATACTCTTGTTTATAATGCTCTACAGAAGTTAAAAATATTTATATGTTATGGGTGAGCAGAAAACTTAAGTACTGTGATAGAATCATCTTCATAACAAGAAGTAACTAGAGATTTAAACGTAGATATCAAAAGTTATAAGGCAAGCAAATAGAAGGAGAAAATTTTCATCAAACCATGAAATAGGATCACAAATGATGAATAATTAATATATTTCACTAATAGTGATGAAGACTTGGATTTAAATGTATTTTTTAGGCCATTACAAGAAGTGAAGGAGCTTAAATCCAAATTTAGATACTAAAATTAAGGCCAATATATGTAAAATCTTAGTATACATGAGCAATAAGGACACATAACAATTCAAGATTCCAATCCAAGTGGTTTTAACAAAATATATTAGGATCCATTAAAAAATTTGGTAGGAAATATTGGGACAAAGTTAGTTCCAAATTTTGTGACTTTAGGCGACTATTAGATGCATAATGAGATTTTATAAAAATTATAAATACTATAATATTATCAAGATGTATGTCCAACAAAGTTCACAAAATTGAAATGGGTATAAACATCTTTAGGAAAAATGCATATAGAGATAAAGGAATACACAAAAAACTATGAAAAATTGACCATATAGGTTAAACCCCAACATGAAGTTGAAACTAAAGGCTAAAGTGGATCGTATATAAGACATAAACATTATATATCTAGTGGAAATGGTAGATTAGGTCAGCCCCATGGTGGTGAAACCTAAGAAGTCTATGGAAATTATATTGTGTGGAGAATACCTATGCTAAATGATACTTGCATAAATGATAATTTTCCAATTATATTCACATATGAAGTATTGGAATCAGTCAAAGCACATGAAGTGTACTCTTTCATAGATAGGTTCAGTGGTTACCATTATATTCTAATCATAATAGAGGATCAATCCAAAAAAACATTTACAATAGAGTGGGGATATTTTACATATAAGGTAATGTCATTTGGGTTGAATAATAATCTAGCTATGTTCTCTAGGGTAGCGGTCACTTCTTTTAAATACTTCATCCATGATTTTCTTGAAGTCTACATTTTTGATTGGGCTATATTTTACTTATTCAAATAATACATATCTAAGCTATGACTTATGATAAAACAATGTTGATCTTTGAAAATTGCACTAAACTTGAATAAGTTCTTGTTTTTCACCCATTTTGGTGTCCTTCTAGGACACATAATATGTAATGATGGGATATTGGTGGGTGAAGACAAAATAATAGTAATTTTGGGCATGCCACCTTATATAAACTATACAAAGTTACAATCATTCTTAGGGCATACAAGATACTATAGTAAATTTATAAAAGGCTATGAAACTATATCTCCCCCATGAATAAGTTATTATGTAAAGATACAAGGTTTGAATGGAAAAATGAGTGCCAAACAACATTCATGGATCTATAGAGATTGGTCATAGCTCCTATTTTGGTGTTTCTTGACTAGATAAAACCTTTCCATGTTCATGTATATGCTTCAATAACTTTGGTAGGAAATACTCTCACACAACCAAGAGATGGAGGATTAGATCATCCAATCCACTTTTCAAGTCACAAAATCTTAGTTTTAGAGAAAAATTATACAACTACAAAATGGGAATCTTTGGAAATGGTTTTCACACTCCAAAAGTTTAGACATTACCTTTAGGCAATGCCATTTGAATTTTTCATTTATCATTAGGCTCTATGATACTTGGTAAATAAGCCTATGTTATGGGGAAATATATCTCACTGGTTTATGTTATTTCAATAGTTTTAGCTTAGGATCATTGTCAGTCTAAGAATGGAAAATGTGGGAGTAGACCATCTGAGATGAATACACAATGGATAATAACCCTAAGAAAGTAAATATGAATCATCATATGAATATTTGTTTTACATATCTATAATTCTTGAGATCATGGAAGAAAACACATTTTTTAGAACATGTGATCTCTCCTGCATACTATATAGAAAGGAAAAAAATCAATTGATTACAGGAGACATTCCATTTAGCATCATTAATAGGTTTTTGTATAAAGTGGCATAGATGATGTATTATATAAAGTGAATTTAGAGCACAAAAAACCTCAAATTATTAAGGAGACACATTAAGGAATCACAAGAGGAGATTTTTTAGGAGAATCTAATGCAAGGAATATTTTTTAAATTGGTCTATGGTGGCCTACACTATTTTAATATGCACACCAAGTAAAAAAAAATTGATATATACTAAAGGATGGGCAAGCCTAATTAGATAGATGAAATTCCATTAAATCATGTCCTAGTGGAGCAACCATTTGAATAGTGGTGAATCAAATTTGTAGGTCTAATCAATCCACCCAGTAAGCACAATAATGAAACATACATCATTATTATGGAAAATTACTTCACCAAATGTGTGGAATCAGTTATGGCATTAAGTTATAGTGTTAAGGATATAACCAAGTTAATGTATGAAAATATCATAACCATATGTGGGTTTTTTAATCAATTTGTTTACTTATAGAGGCACACATTTCATAAATAACACCATCAAGACTCTAATGGAAGAGTTTATGATATCACACCATAAAAATGTGACATATCATCTACAATAAAATGGACAAGTTGAAGCATGAAATAAATCCCTTGGAAAGATGCTCACAATGATATATGATGTCTAAATAGATGATTTAGAGGATTATATTAATTTTATCCTATAGTCGTATAGGAAAAATTACAAGCATGTAACATGTTTCATGTCATTTTAGTTAGTCTATGGACTTGAAGAACTTATTCCCATGTAATACATAGTTCATAGTCTGTACATTATAATGATCATGAGACTAGGGGATCAAGATTATATGTAGGAATGGTTGATGTATTTAAGAAGAATGGAATAAAATAGATAAAGGGAATAATGGACATAGGAAGTTATCAAGCTAAGTCAGAAAGCATGGTATGATTACAAATTATAATATAAATAATAGAAAATTTAGAGCATTTATAGGCAAGTTATGCATTAGATAGAAGGGACCTTAAATCATTCAAGACTACTCACATCAAGTAAAATTCATTATAAAATATATTTAGGGAACCATTCTAACAAGATGTGTAAATAGATACAGGCTTAAGCCTTACCATCAATAATCTCTATCAGTTCTCATAAAAATGAGAGAGGGTGCTGAGTAGCACTATGTAGTTTAGGATTTTTTATCAATGTATTATTTTCCTATTTCCATTATAGGTTTGTGTGTTTTTTATAGTGTAATATTTATATCACATGACATAAGAACTAGGGTTGAAAAGTCAAAGTCACAAAGTGTTATTTGTGAACAAATATAACATGAAGGGAAGATAGCTTGAAATGATTACATGGGGATAATCAAGTACAAAAATTAGGTGATGATAACTAAGGTATAGTGAAAGGACAATCAATAGTATTTCAAAAATTGTTAATGATGATACACTTGAAATATTTAATCTTTCCCAAAATAGACCAAATGTCAAAATTAATGGATGTATGATAAAGGAAAGTAGATCAATGAGAAGATTATGCATCACATCAAAAAATACTACTATATGAATAAATATTTATAGACATAAAATAAAAAACATCACATCTCCAACAACCAATTGACATTAATTCACTAGGTGAAATCATGTGTAACTAGCTCAACACATTCAAAACATTCTATCAAATGGATTTGACTGACAAAATATATATAACCATGGGAATAAAGAACACATGGACATTACACACTATTTTGAACAATATATCTCTATGATATAAGTCTAGTTCACTTAATTGTGACTAAATTCCTCATTAAAGTCACTATAGCCAAATAAATTCTTAAAACATGACTAAAATAGAGAACACAAATTGTCCACAACTCTTAATCTCCCTCATAGATGCACCAAAATAAGAAATGGGAATTAGTTTTACACTTAGACAAACTATATACCATGATCTAAACCCCTTTGAATTCATTGATTCCATAAAATCCAATATGTTCGGCCATGACTAATCAGTAAAAGCACAAACAAGATCCCTAACACTCTAACACCCTCTACGAGGCTCTGATATAGATTGAATCATCAAACTTCCTACCTTTAGGTAATTGGATGAGGTGATGATCACATGAATTAGCTTATCTAAATAGGGTGTGATCCATATCTCATAAGTTATCAACATTTTAATCACCTCTATAACCATGGCACAAGTAATAGGACTCTCAACCTAGTGAATATCTTTTCTACTCTAAAACCAAGGCTCTCCTAATTCATTCAGGTTCAAAGGAGAATCATAATAGGGAATCCAATAATTTCCCTATCAAAATGATAGAGGACATGTTAGTGTGCATTCTCTCTAAGTTCATTAAAAATAATTTATATCAGACCACCAAAATTACACACCAAGAAACCAAAGGGATCATTGGCATTACCTACTAAATGACCAAGTTGCACAAGAACTTTAATTGGCCCAATTTTTTGGCTTATGATATCACAACCAATATTGAGAAGGTCCTCATTGGAACATAAAAAGTATTCCAATACCAATTTTTTGTCCTACTACTCTATTTTATATAGTGGAAGTTACTAGAGGGTCTAGTTAACATATATGAATAATTTTAGACTAAAATGCATTCTCCAACCTTACTTGTACTAATAAAGGGAAATACTAAAATCAATTGAGCATGTTTAACCAATGGTTGGTTGATATCTAAGCCCCAATCATCTCACACCCTAGGGTATCTAAGGACATTTTTTAGTATCTAGGGCAACATGCATCTCTCATAAAGCTTCATGATGGGATTCACATCAAAGTCATGAACTACCCAAGGAAAAATCCACTTCACTACTCTTATTAATTATCATGTTGTATGTCAAGGTATAAGTATTGTGACAATAAGCCCTAGTTGCTAGAATAGTGAAACCCTTGTAGTCTATGCCTTTAGGTTCATAACATCCCTTGTTTCCATAATCCCAAGCACAAGCACAAGTACCATCATATAAAGGAATAACTCAATCTAATATTGTTATGGACAAGTATAAGGCACTATCATAATGAGCCTCACCACCACCACCAAAGAAGAGATATCATAACACCAAATCTTGGTTGAATAATAAGCATGTCCCAAAAATTATTGTATAATTAAATCTTATAGAATTGGACATTGAAAAAGAGAAATTTTTGCAGTCAATTATCACAACCATTAATGAGGTTTATGATCAAGAATAATAAAAATAAATTTTATTATAGAAGTCAATATGCACATGCCTAGTGCAGAATCAAGTGTGACATGATTGATGGGTTGATATTACCTAGCCTCCTCCATCAATAATAGTAGATACCATTGGGTAAGAAGCAATGCAAAAACATATATAATCTGAGCTCTTTCAATGTGAAATTAGAGGAATCAACACTACATGAAATCCCACAACCAGCTTTGGTGCATAAGCAAAGGACCCATTCTATGTCTAAAGTGTCCCCAAAAATCAAGGAGTGGATGGTTTCTTTTACATATTCACTATAGGAAGTTAAAGTGCATTAGGCCTAGGGACCCAAGTAATAGCCTCAAGAGACAGTCTAAGTTTACAAGAGATTGAAAAAGGCTCTAACTCATCCATCATTTTCTAGGTGAAAGGCATCAACACATGGAGGCATTATGATTAAATCAACCTCATCATATGATTCATAGTCAATCTTAGTGCTTAATTAACCAACTCACATGTAGGATTAAAAAGAGACAAATCCACCATATCTCGAGTAACCAACCAAATAAATAGATATCATAGCATAATAATAAGCTACCATCAATCAACAAGAAGAAGAAAAGGCATATAAGGTAGTTATGAAGAAGACTTGAAAGATAGAGATGAAGAATAAGAAGAAAGAGGTGAAATGTAAGGCTAAAAAAGGTGAAGAGAAAAAAAAGAAGAAAGAAGAGGAAATTAGGGAAAATGATGAGGAAGCTAAGGCAAAAAAGAAAAGGGCCAAGGAAAAAGAGGTGAAAAAGAAAATAGAGGAATAAGCTGAAAGGAAGAAACAAGAGTAGGTGAATAAAGAAGAACAATAAACATAGAAGAAGAAAGATGAAGTTGAGGCAATAATTGTTGGTCCATTTATTTACTTTATTTCATTTACTTGTATTTATTGTGTATTATTTTGGTTCACTAATTACATATTGTAATTAGCTTGTTATGTTTATTAATAATTTGCATAGGATAAGCTTGCTTAGCTAGTAGTTAACTTAGACACTTATCTTGTTATAGTGGAGTTCCACTCCACTATTCAGGGTAAGATAGGATACAATTGTTTAACTAATAGTTAATTTGTGTTGATCATTTACAAAAGTTGGACACCTATCTTGTTAGTGTGGAGTTTCACTCCACTATTCATGTAGATAGATATCAGTTGAACTACACGTGTTATGTGAGTTCCCTGATCTTTATCATGCACACCTTGATCTATATAAGTAATGGATATCTATGTATTCTATATTATTTAATATTGAATTATCATATTAATTCATCATATTTGATTTATTTATTCATTTATGTTATTACCTCAAATATACAATTATTGTTTATTACTATTACTATTTTATCTCTTATTTATGATTTCTATTAGATTCATTAGATCATGTAGATAATTCTAATGAAAATAAAGGCCCACAAAGAGGATAATAAAAAATAAGGACCATGCACTCAGTAAGAGAAAACAAAGAGATAGGCCCAAGAGAAAGAGGCAAAGTGTAACATCCCCACTAGGATCTACTTAGAAAAACATGTTTAAAAAAAAATGATTAATGTATTATTTCATTAGAATTCACCAAGAGAATCTAATTATTGATCCATATGTAACACACTTAAGCATGTTAACTATAAAATAATAATGTAACATCTATTTATCACTAATCACTACCATTAGATGAAACAACATAACTAAATATATAAAATAATTATAAATACCAACCATGACTGGTACAATGATACAACCACTGATGTTAATGTATAAATAAGTAAATAATTACATCTCAACATAAATACTATTTTAATAATAATAATAAATCCAATCCAATATACAATATACAAGATACTATCTCAAGTGTAGTCTCTAAATAAGTACTACTACGGGGAGGGAGAGCATCATCCTAGTATTTTTACACACCAACTATAGACCATCAATCTCCTGCATAATCACCCCATCAAGGAATATCCCTTCCTTCATGAATGAGTAGATAGTGATGATATAGGAATCCAGTGAGATAAGCTAGTACCCATATACTATATGATTTCTAAGAACATGGAGTGTGTCATGAAGAAATCCATTCCAACATGATACTGCATAAACATGTAAATCATACATATGAAATGATAATGTCTAACTAAAATTTCTTTGGCCAATTTTTTCAATAGTTATTGATCTCTAAGATCAATCAAATGCATACATGCCAATTTATCGAATTACCCTCATCTGTCATTGGTGATGCTAGTAAGCTAGTGAAGTTTGTCTCACTACTTACTTAGTACCAACAATTTGAGATTTGGTTAACATATATATAACCAATAGATTCATATAGATTACTTCCTGCTAGTAGGCATAAAACATGATAAACACTAGAATAATCAAAATGCATACATTTAGCCCATCAAATGTATGAATGAATCTTCACTATATTATTTACCACATAAATAATAAGCATACCAAATATAGTTTATACTAGATAGGTATAATATATACTTAGACTACCTATTTCTAGTTTCTTTAAGTGAATGTAGTACCACCAACAATATCTTGGTATATTATACATACTACTTGATTACATCCATCAATCAATATAAATTCACTTATAAACCAAAGCATAATATTTCATTTATGTAAATTATTATACTTTTAGGAGGTTTTGTGCATATAAATATAACACTCTATCCTTCAAGATTTTGTGACTTATTTTACTAGTCAGAATCTATAATTATAAGCATGCATCCCAATGTATATATAAGTTATATATGTATAAAATTACCTATTTTTCATATAGACATATTCCATATATTTATGCACCTTGCATAACATATACTACATAATAAATATATTTTAATGCACAATTATTGTTCTGCCATACTAATAGTATTTTTCATTTTTCTAAAATAAAACTTATGTGCTTATAATAACTATTTAACTTTTCATGAAAAAGACATCAAGTTCTATATAGGGTATTCTACATTTCTAAAACCCTTATTTTGACTCACTTATTCCTATATAAAGGATATAATTAAACTATGATAAAATTCATTTTAATTTAGTTTCCCTCTTTTTCTCCAATCTATGTACTTAGTTTTGACGTAGAAGATTGCACCCTTGGTAGGAGGCCGAGCTCCTACCTTCTTCACGCAACAATGGGACTAGAAAAGCTAGAGGGGAGAGTCTCTAGATGAGGGCTATCTCCCTCTAATGTATCCTTTAGGCCCTGGTTTCTCCTACTGCTAACAAACAAATGTAAAAAGGGGGGATGAAGAGAGAGAGAGAGAGAGAGAGAGAGAGAGAGAGAGAGAGAGAGAGAGAGAGAGAGAGAGAGAGAGAGATGCTGAAAATAGAACCTAAGCCTAAAAAGTAAAAGGTGATACACCAAAAAATGTGTGATCTACTCCACCTAAACATACACTTTCCACTAAGAAACAACTCCCATACACTTCATTTGACATGAGAGAACCTTCTGCATCAGTGGGTCAGGGGTTCGTGGAGATATAGGGAGGAAATAACTACTAGAGGCATTCTGAGATACACTGTAGTAGCCTATCAACTTCACCTATACTCCTCTAGGGACATTTCTGATAGACCTGTAAAAGGAAACTCAAAAATACACCAGACATGCTAAAATCATTCTACAAAAGCATTAAGAAAATGAATTAAAAAAAAATCAAGGCATAGACACATACTAAAGATGCAAAACTTAGAATGGAGGTAAAAGTGCTATGTTTTGATTCAAGGTAAAATCCAGTAGCTCTGCCTTACAAGCTCGAGAGATTTTTAGGCAGAGTTTTGCCTTAAGGCTGAGAGTTGATCCTTCTCAAATGAGAAATTTTTATAATATATAGAAAGAGGAAGATAACTTGGTGCTTCCTGGGAAAGATTTTGGCACTCATTTTTTCAAGTGGCCTATGTGCGTTCTGAACCTTGGGAAGAGGAAAATCACTGCTACTAATGTCATTCTTCTAGAAGAGGCCTATTAGAACCATGTTGTATAATCACCAAAATTGACTTTGGCATTTAAGAATTAATGTAAGAACATGGATGTGCCTCTTTTTTACAAATAGACTGTAGTTTATCCCCTCTTAGATGTCAACTTAGAGAAAAAATAAGCCACACCGCTCATCTGGCGGTAGCTCACCTTCCCTTCACCACTTGAATGCTTTGTGTTTTCTGCTCCTTGTCTTCTTCCTACTCTTTCAACCCTCGGGGGTGATCTCTTGGTGGGTTGCTACATTCCTTGGGCTCCTTCCATGGTTGGTGCTCTTTTAATTCAAAATAAAATAGCTATTTCATTGCATTAAATTTGACGTTCATGTAGTTGTCACCCAACAACTAGTTTATCTACTTAAATTTGGCAGCCTTCAGGATGTCACCGTCCTCGACAAAAGTCATCGGATCATTTAGTGGGATTTTTCATGGGTTTTTTTACTTCAGGATTTTTTCCCATGGATAAAAGTCTACAGGAATTGGCCACTTTGTTTATCCTTCTCAGAGGGAAAAGACCCTTCAGCTTCTTGAGAAATGGCCCATTATCTTCAGTGAGAGCCCTCTACAAGGGAACATACCCTTTAGGTGGGCTTCTTCCTTTGGTCCCTTTAGCTATGGCCTTTTGGTGAAAATATTCAAACAAAAAGTCTAAAATAATTCTGACTTTAAAAGAAAACCACAAAAAATGCTCCTTTTGGCTACCTTTGAACTCTAACTGTCCTCCACAAGGGCTTTTGGACCTTGAACTACCCTTCAACTTTGGGACACACCCTTGAACCAAGATGTTGAACCAAAATTGGTTCAACAGTCTAATTGGTTCAAGACTGCATGTTGAGCATGTTGAACTGATGCGTTGAACCAACGCATTGAATCGAATCGTTGAACCGGTTTAATAGTTCAATGATGTGCATTGAGCCACTTGAATTGTTCATTGAATCTCCTCCTTGAACTGTCCATTAAACTAAAATGATTGAACCAAAGTGTTGAACTTTAACCACTGAACCAAGGCCTTGAACTTTGCCGATGAACTTGTCATTGAACTAGTTCAATGAACTAAGGCTGATTGAACCAAGGCATTGAACCAAGGCTTTGAACTAGGCAATGAACCAAATGATTGAACCAGGTGTTAAACCAAAGCATTGAACTAGTTGAATGGTTCAACCATGCCAACTTTCTTCATGATTTTCTTTAGATAAGAGCCCAAAGAAGCCTTGTAAAACCCAACACTCTATGAACTAATCCTTCATGTGCCAAAGGACTAACCTGTTGAGTCCATAGAAATCTAAAACCTGTAGAGTCTGTAGAAATCCAAAACCTATAGAGTCCATAGATTTAGACCTACAGAGTCTGTGGAAATTCTATAGAGTCTATAAAAATGAACAGATTCATGCAAAATCAGAAAATGAAATGGCCTAGAATAGCAGGGACAAAAGGGGACCGATTTTTGGCCTGTTGGGAAAAAAATGGTCAACACTTAGACTATATTATGTTATCCCAAATTATTAAAAACTGAGTGTAATAAGCAAACATCCATACATACCTAGCTCTACCTTTATTTATCAAATTGGAGGTTTATACTCTTTTTGAGTCTCCTTAAGTGTTTATAAGATCAAATCTAAAAATAATTTAGTGAGAACCAAATACTTTCTGACCTTAACACCATTGTATGATTGTTTTAATAATGTAATCGGTACTTATATATATTATTTTTAGTTTGACACAGTCAAATTCACACTTAAAGACTCTAAACACATTAGATCTGGCAAAGATATCACTATGCATATATGGTATATGAAATTCTATATATATCCATATATCTATATACTTCTTCACATGAAACATCTGTTGTTATAAATCACATCAATAAATCATGTACATATAGACAACATATAAATCTATCACTATATATAATTCACTAAATATATGTACATAATTATTTATATTTCACTATATATATATGAATCTATCGATACATTTATTTTGCTAAATAGTTTTATAAATAAGATAATTAGATATATATCACTATATATTTCCTCGCCATTGAATTATGTTGTCTATATATATATATATATATATATATATATATATATATATATATAGACACACACACACACACACACATTTATTTTGCTAAATAGTTTTATAAATAAGATAATTAGATATATATCGCTATATATTTCCTCACCATTGAATTATGTTGTCTATATGTGCATGTATTAGGTATAAATCATATAAATCAGAATTAAAGCAGATGGATGATCATGTATTAATAACAAGGGTAATTAGAGAAATAACTATATCTGATGATATGCAAATATACATATGGATATTGATACATTAAATGACTATATACTTAGGTCACTATATATACATATCAGTTCATTGTATATAACTATATCATTATTATTTTTATGTTATTATACATAACATTGTATATACATATAACATCCCCTAATCTCTGAATTTATATATTATAAAAATTTCTATATCTACATTACCATTAAGCTTAGATTTCTATAATACATAGTGCACTAATTTTTAACACACAGTTTGCTATTATGAATATATATCACTATTTTTTTATGTATATTTATACACCATTATACCTAGAACTTATGAATCAAGATAAATTTGCTACATATACATATTTCTATTTGAAATATTTTTAATTTCATACACAGATCTAAGCAAAGCATTAATGTATAGATTATTATATCACTATATCTTAACTTTTACGAAACTTAAGATTACACCTACCTTGTGAAATTGTCATAATTGGTATGAAACAATACCAAAGTCCTTTTCTTAGTTGGTATTTCTCCCCTCCTCAATGCTTTTCTATTTTTCCTTCTCTACTCTGTGCTCCACACTTGCTTCTCTTATGTCATGCCTCTTTTCTTCTTATCTTTTATGCCCCCTTTTCCATTTCCTTCTTTGCATGAATATGGCACTTTAATGCTTACCCTTTAAATCTTACCATTATTTTATTTTATTTTATTGAATGATTTTTCTCTTTTTTTTTGTTTGAAAATATTCTTCTCTTTAAAGCTCGCTCCTTACCTTTAGAGTTCACCAAACTTTATTAAATCTTGCATTTTCCTTTTCGATATTTTTATTTTTCTATTTTTTAATTAACTTTATTTGTTTTTCTTTTAATTTTCCAAATTTACTTTCTAAAATCATTACTTTAATCTATGTTTTTATTTTTTAATTATAACAAATAAAAATAGCATAGTATATTGATATTCCATTAATATACTAATAAAGATAGAATTGCATACATATGATTACTATGATCTTACTAGACTTAACACATCGATACTAATTTTAAATACCTATATTTTGTTATCCTCATATATTAAGGTGTGTGTTGATATTCCCAAATACATATGATAACAAGCTAATGTTTAAAAAAATTACAAGAACATTATGGTTAGTCTATTTACCATAGTAACATGATACTATTCATGTTGATTTATGCTCATGTAAACATTAACTATTATGACTATAAAAACATAACATAATCATACTATAAAATTTACATTTAAACCTATGTATAATATCCTTAATTCAATCATACGTGATTTATTCCACATAAAAGTATTAAACTGAATTAACACACACATATAATTATTTAAATGTAGATAACATAAAAAATAAACTAATACTAACAATTTAAACAATGCATATAATATGTACTATCTAACATGGTGTGTGCATGGGTTGTATCATTCCTATATCATCCCCCAAGACCTCCATCTATGTCACCCTCTCTGATGATGCTCTTCCTTCATCATGTTCTAGGTGATGAATCTCTCCTATGTCCACTCATGAAAAGAAGGTAATCAATCCATAATACTGTGACATGTATCATAAAAAAAATTGTAATAATAAATCATCATGATCAAAATGTAAATAATATACAATATATTTAACTTATAGTAATGAAATCAAGTAATCATAACACATAAAAATATCCCATAAAAACATATAACTCATAGTTAATTTAAATAATAATCAAATCAAATTTCCAACCATAAAAATCCATGGATATCATGTAAACTATCTTATTGATGAATCAAGATATGATATCCTTCCCCCTAAAACTGATCATTACCTTGATGACACTTATTCAAATATTATTTATAAATTAAATACATTATTTAGCAATAAAGTAACATAGTATAAATCATCAAATAAAGCAAATAAATGTGAAAATAACCTATAGAACTCATCATAGTCATCCAAAGTAGTATTATCTTCATAGTATTGGTCCCACAAGACCTTACACTATGATATATCTATATTATGAAAATAAATTTTACAAGTGTCAATTACTCTGATTGGTTCTACCATGACCACCCCAAGATCTAGAACCTGCAAAGCATTCTAATCCAACACATGCAAAGGATCAGATATATACTTTTTAAGATAAGAAACATGGAAGGCATTATGTAATAAAGCTAGGTATGGTGGCAATGAAATCCCATACACTATAGTATTAACCACTTCTAACACCTCAAAGGGTCCCACATTTATTGATGAAAGTTTCACTGACTTCCTAAATTTAATCAAACTCTTATGTGGCTTAACCCATAAGAACACTTTAACACCTATTGAGAAATGCCTATATGTTCTCTTCAGATCAATATAACTCTTTTGCCTATCATTAGTCTCAGCCAATATCTACATGATTATTTTGACTTGATATTCCATTTATGAAAGCATCTCAGGGCCAAAGACTACCTTGTCTTCTAACCTATCCCAATTAATTGGTGTCCTGGACCTTCTTCCATATAATGCTTCAAATGTTGTCATCTTCAAATCTGAGTGGTATGAGTTATTGTATGCAAACTCAACCAACAGAAGATAATCTTCCTATTTATATTGTTTATGCATGTGATACATACAAATAAGATCCTCTAACACTTGATTAACTTGTTTAGTTTGACCATTAGTTTTTGGGTGATATACAATGCTAAAGTTTAATTGCATACCCAAAGCTGAATTTAAAGTTACCCAAAATATAGAATTCATCTTTGAGTCATGATATGAAATGATATTCTCTATAAATCCATGTAACCAATATACTTTCTTTACAAACCTCTTCATAAGAGTGGGTGCATCATTTGTCAAATTTACTTGTATAAAATGAGATACCTTAGTTAGCTTATAAACTAAAACCAAGATCATGTCATGCGTATTTCATGATAATGGTAAATCTTGGACAAAGTACATATTTATCACCTACCACTTTCATTCTGATATATCATGTGGATATAATAATCTATCTGGATGCACATGTTCAAGTTACACTCCCTAACATTCCAAACAATGTGACACAAAGTCTGCTACATATTTCTTGAATCCTTTCTAGACATAAAGTGGTCTAAGTCCTACCATGAGGTTGGTTACTCTTGGGTTCTTGAATATGGAGCATTATGTAGTTCCTTCAGTACTGTGCTTTTCACATTATCTTGATCTAGCACATACATCCTTCCATTGTATCATAAAAGACCATAATTTTCTAATCATAATCCTTTATACCTAAGATTATGGGAATTATCAAACAATGCTTTACTAAATTGATCATAAAATTCATCTATTGGTGAGAATGTGATCACTTGATCCTTGAAAGTACTCCTAATAGTAGCCATGACTACTATGTACCTCATATGACTTAAGGCATCAACTACTCTATTTTCCTTTCCTTTGATATATTTGATATCAAAGTCATAGTTAAACAAGAAATATAGCTAGCATCTTTGGTGAGAATTTAGATTTGGTTTGGTGAAGATGTACTTGAGTCCTAAGTTGTCAGTCTTGAGCTCAAATGGTTTTCCCAACAAATAATGCCTCCACACTTATAAATCATACACTATTACTTCAAGTTCTAGATTATGAGGGGCATAATTCACCTCATGAGGCTTTAAATTTCTTTATTCATAATATACCACTACACCATCCTATATAAGGAATCCTCTTAGTCTATCCCCAAATGCATCTTTGATCACTAAAAATTGACCATTAGGGTCAGCAACTCTTAGTACTAGTGTTGAAGTAAGCCTTCTTTTTAATTCTTGAAAAGATACTTCACACTTATCTAACCAGATAAAAATTTAGTTCTTATGCTATAGAGAGGTATTTATATTAGCTATCTTAGAAAAATTCAGAATGAAATTCCTATAATAACTCACTAATCTCATGAAGCTTCTTACCTCATGGACTTATTTGGTGCTAACCAATCCACAATGGCTCTTATCTTTGCTAGATCTACTGAATACCATTTGTACAGATAATATATCATAGATACTAAACTTTATCTTGGAAAAATGTGCACTTAGATAACCTGATGTATAACTTATGCTTCTACAACCATTATAGAACCAATTCCAGATATTGAAGATGTTCCTCTTCATTTTTGGAGTACATAACAATGTCATCAAGAAAGACCAAAAGAAAATGTTCTAGATAATCTCTGAACACACTGTTTATGAGATTCATGAATGTTGCTAGAGTATTTATCAACCCAAATGGTAATAATATGACTCATAGTGACCATATCAAGCTCTAAATTTTGTCTTAGGAATACCATTATCCCTTATCCTTAACTAATGATATCTTAGTCTAAGTTTAATATTAGAAAAGACCATTAATCATAGCATTTAATCAAAAAGATCATCTATATGAGGTAATAGATACCTATTTTTTATAGTTTCCTTATTCAACATTATATAATCTATGAAAATATGAAGAGTACCATCCTTATTCTTGATAAAGACAATTGGTTCACCCCATGGTGACACACTTGGCCTGATCAACCCCTTTGCCAACAATTCTTGGAGTTGAGCCTTTAATTCAACGAATTCATTGGTTATCATCCTGTATGGTGCCTTAGATTATGGTTTTGATCTAGGTATGATATCAATAGAGAAATCAAACTCACATTTAGGAGGTAATCTTGGCAATTCCTCTCGAAACACGTCATGAAAATTCCTAAGGAATGGATAATCTTTGAAAGATGGTTCCTTAGATTACTCCATTTCATTTATAATGATGATAAATTCTTGGCACCCTTTTACTTGTATCTTTTTGAGTTATATGGTATAAATTTTCCTAAGCCTTAACTCTCTCTTCTTGCCTTGTATTTGTGTCTAATTCCCAAAATCATCCAGACACTTAACATTATTTAGATAGACATCAACCTTGGCTTTATGCTTCGCAAACCAGTTAACTCCTAAGATCACATCATATGACCCTAGTGGTTCTACATCAAGATCCACTACTATTATTAATTCAAAAATCATATCCTTAGCTTTAACTAAACACTTGTCAACTTTGAATCTTAAATCATTCCCATATTATATTGGCCATGCATTTGCCATTACTCCAGCTCTTTTAGATAACTTACTAAGAATTTTAGGAGATATAAAACATTTTGTATCCATTATATCTATCAAAATGGAAATTGGATATTCAAACAAAATAAATAACATTTATATGGGTGAAACTTATAATTTAACTTGTCGATTATCAACTATTGCATGAATATGCTATTGAAAAGTTCCTTTTGAGGACTATAAATTTTATTATTTGACTTATCCTAGGTACACTCATGAGCATAATGGTTAGATCAAAAAATGAATAAACCTCCAAGTGGTCCTTTTCTATTAGACTATTGGTTTCCCTTGAAACCACCTTTGAAACCATTACCTAGTTTCTTATTTTTTGAACCATTATTGAATCTAGCATTCTAATTTTTAAACTGAATCCTAGAGTCTCCCCTCGTCTACTTCCAATTTTTATTTTTAAAAGTTGGCTTAGAAATTCTAATTTTTTTATTAAACTTATCATTGGCTTGAGAAAGAGACTTTAATTTTATTTTCTTTCTTGACTACATTCTCTAAGACTTGATTCATGGTAGATGGCCCATGAACATGTACCTCTCTATCAATCTAGGGTTTCAATCCCATGATGAACTTATTAATTCTAAACCTCTCAGTTATCTATACTAAGGTACATACTTTAGAAGTTTAGTGAACTATTCCCAGTACTAATTCACTGATAAGTCTCCTTTCTTTATATTTTAGAAATCTATAAGCTTCTGGTCAAAGTATAACTGTGGAAACCACCATGATCTAAACAATGTCACAAATTGCTCCCATGTAGTGGTGGTTGACTTGAGATTCATTTATAAATTTTTTTGGCCCACCATGTAGTTGATTTACCAACCAATTGGTAAGCTCTCCAAAATAATTTAGTGAATTTATATTAGTTTAAAATTTCTAAATACTTATCCATCTCATTCAACCATGCTTTAGCTCCATCACCCAAAATATTTCATCAAACTTAGGTGGATTCACCTTATTCATATCTCTAGCCAATTATATAGCTACCTAATCTTTCTCATCTTAAGGGTTTTCCTACTCAATTAGATGTTCTTTGGTTACATCCTGATGTTCTTCCTCTTCATATCCAAGAAATTCTTACTCTAGTGTTGAAATTTGATCCCTGGTCTCATTCATGGTTGTGATAATTTGATCAAACTTTGTTGTTTTCTCAATGATAAATCAATTAGGATTAAATGGAGGGTTGTCATTAAAATTTGAAGGACCCTCTCTAGATTTTATAAATTTTAACATTATCCTTTTTATAAACAAAAATATATGAAAAAATTATTCAAATCATTAGGTCCTAGAGTTTGGTTTGTAACTTTGATACCACATCTAACATCCCCACTAGGATCTACTTAGACAAACATGGTTTTTTTAAATTTAATAAATGCATTATTTCATTATAATTCACCATGATAATCTAATTAGTGATTCAATAATAACACACTTAAGCATTTTAACTATAAAATAATCATGTAACATTTATTTGTCACTGATCACTATCAATAGATGAAACAACATAACTGAATATAGAAAGTAATTACAAATATCTAGTCATGGATAATATAATGATACAACCATTTTTGTAAATGTATAGATAAGCAGATAGCTACATATCAACAAAAATAATGTTTCAATAGTTATAAATCTAATATAATATACAAGATATAAGATACATGGCTCCACGAAGCATGAGTTCCCCATACTCCAATATCTATGGCAATCTCAAGTGTAGTCTCCAAATAAGTAATATTGTGGGGAGGGAGAGTATCATCTAAATATTTTTCCACACAAACCATGGACCATCAATCCCCTACATAATCTTCCCATCATGGAATGTCCCTCCCTTCACAGATGAGTAGATAGTGATGGTATAGAAATCTAGAGAGACGAGTTAGTACCCATGTGGTGTATAATTTCTAAGAACATGAAGTGTACCATAAATAAATATTTTTTAACATGATATTGTACAAACATGTGAATCATACATATGAAATTACAATGTCTAACTAACATTACTTTGGCCAATTTTTTAAAAAGTTATTGATCTCTAGGATCAGTCAAATTCATACACACCACTTGATTGGATTACCCTCATTTGGCATTGGTGATGATAGTAAGCTAGTGAATTATATCTCACTACTTAGTAACAATGATATGAGATTTGGTTAACACATATATAACTAATAGATTCATGTAGTTACTTCCTACTAGTAGGCATAAAACATGCTAAATATAAGAACAATCAAAATACATGCATTTAGTCTATCAAATATATGAATGAATCTTCACTATATTATTTACCACATAAATAATAATCATATCAAATATAATTTATACTAGATGGGTACAATATATACTTAGACTACCTATTTATAGTTTTCATAAATAAATGTAGTACCACCAATAATATCTTAGTATATTATACATACTACTCAATTACATCTAGTAGTCAAGATAAATTAACTTATAAACTAAATCATATTCTTTCATTTATGTAAATTATTATACTTTTAGGATGTTTTTTACATATAAATATAGTACCCTATCCTTTAGGATTATGTGTCTTATTTTACTATTCAGAATCTATAATTATAGGCATACATCCCAATGCATATAAATAAGATATATCTATATAAAAGTACCTATGTTCTCATATAAACATATTTCATATATTTATGCACCTTGCATAACATATACTACATAATAAATATGTTTTAATACATAATTATTGTTATACCATACTAACAATATTCTTCATTTTTCTAAAAGAAAACTTATGTACTTCTAACAATTATTTAACTTTTCATCAAAAAGGCATCAAGTTATATATAGGTTTTTATACATTTCCAAAACCCTTATTTTTGCTCACTTATTCCTACATAAATGATATAATTCAGCTATGAACAAATTCATTCTAATTCAATTTCCCTCTTTTTCGCCAACCTATCTACTTAGACTGTATCACATTATCCCAAATTATTGAAAACTTAGTGTAATAAGTAAATACCCATACATATCTAAATCTGCCTTTATTTATCAAATTGGAGGTTTATAATCTTTATGAGTTTTCTTAAGTTTTTATAATATTAAATCTAAAACTAATTCAATGAGAACCAAATACTTTTTGAACTTGACACCGTTGTATGAGTGTTTGAACAATGCAACCAGTTCTTATATATATTCTTTTTAGTTTGACACATTCGACTTCACACTTAAAGAATCCAAACACATTAGGCAAATATATCACTATGCATATATAGTATATGAAAATCTATACATACATACATACATACATACATACATACATACATGCATGCATGCATACATACATGCATGCATGCATACATACATACATATACATATATATATATATATATATATATATATATATATATATATATATATATATATATATATATATATATATATATATATATATATATATCCACATGAAACATCCGTTGGTATAAATCTATCACTATATATATTTTTCTAAATATATCTACATAATTATTTATATTTCAATATATCTATATATATATATATATATATATGTATGTATGTATGTATGTATGTATAAATATATTTATTTATTTGTTTTTCTAAATATTTTTCTAAATCAGATAATTAAATATATATTGCTATATATATATTTCCTCACCATTAAATTATGTTGTCTATATGTGCATGTATCAAGTATAAATCATATAAATAACAATTAAAGTAGATGGATTCTCATGTATGAGTAACATGGGTAATTAAATAAATAACTATATATGATGATATGAAAATATAAATATGGATATCACTATATTGAATGAATATATACTCAAGTCACTATATCTATTAGATCAATTCACTGTATATAATAATATCACTATTTTTTGATGTTATTATACATATCAATGTATATATATATTCATGTATATACATATAACATCCCTAATCTCTAATTTCATATATTATACATCTCACTATATTTACATTACTACTAAGCTCAGATTGCTATAATACATAGTTCACTAAATTTTAATACACACTTCACTATTATGAATATACATCACTAGATTTTTTATATGTATACTTATACATTATTGTACCTAGAAATTATGAATCAAGATCAGTTCACTAAATATATGTTACACATATATATTTTTATTTACAATATTTTTAATTTAATACATAGATCTGAGTAAAGCATTGATGTACAAATTTTATATCACTATATCTTAACTTTAACAAAATTCAAGATGCTACCTACATTGTGAAAGCATCTAAACTAGTATGACACAATCCCGAAGTCCTTTTCTTGGATATTATTTCTATCCTTCTCAATGCTCTACTCTTTTTCCTTCTCTACTCCATGCTCCACACTTCCTTATCTTATGTTGCACTTTTTTTCTTCTTATCTTCTATGCTGCCATTTCCATTTCCTTCTTTGCATGAATATAACACTTTAAGTCTTGCCCTTTAAAGCTTTCTATTCTTTTATTTTATTTTATTGAATGATTTTTCTCTTTTTTTATATGAATATATTCTTATATTTAAAGTTCACTCCTTCCCTTTAGAGTTTGCCAATCTTCATTAAAGCTTATATTTTCCTTTTTGGTGTTTTTCTTTTTCTAATTTTCTAATTCACTTTATTTGTTTTTCTTCTAATTCACCAACTTTCCTTTCTAATATCATTGCTTTAATCTACGTTTTTATTTTATAATTATAAAAAATAACATAATATATTGATATTCCATTATTATGCTAACACCTATAAACTTTTAGTGTATAATAATAAAGCTAGATTGGCATACATATGATTAATATGGTCTTACTAGACTTAATACACATATATACTAATTTGAAATAACTTTATTTTATTATCCTCATATATTACGGCATGTGTTGATATTAGAAAATATCATATGATAACAAGCTAATGTTTAAATACATTATAAGGATATTATGGTTAGTTTATATACCATAGTAACCTGATACTATCCACTTTGATTTATGCTCCCATAAAATTTAATAATTATGACTATAACAAAATAACATAATCATACTACAACATTTACATTTAAACCTATGCATAATATCCTTAATTAAATCACACATGATTTATTCCACATACAAGTATTAAACTAAACTAACACACACATATAATTATATAAATATAGATAATATAAAAAACTTACTAATAATAACAATTCAAATAATGCATATAATATGTATTATCTAACATGGTGGGTGCATGGGTTTTATTCATTCCTATATCCTCTCCCAACACCTCCATTTACGTCACACTCTCCAATGATGCTCTCCCTCTATCATGCTTTGATGTATGAATCTCTCTTGCATCCAACTCATGACAAGAAGGAAGTCAATCCATAACATTATGATGTGTATTATAAAATACTATTGTAATAACAAATCAACATGATCACAATGTAAAGAATATATAATGTAGATAACTTATAGTAATGAAATCAAGTAATAAGAGCACATAAAAATGTCCCATAACAACATATAACTAATAGTTTAGCTAAATAATAATCAAATCAAATTTCTAACCATAAAAATCCATGGATATCAAGTAAATTTACTTAATGAGTAATTGGGATGTGACACAAATAATAACGCTGAGGTAGCTACCAAATATAATGTAGAGTGAGATGTCAAAGCCAAGGTATAGGAAAATGCCAAAGCCAAGGCAAAGTTAGATGAAAACTCCAAGGTAGAGGTAGATGCCAAATACAAGGTAGCAGTAGATCACAAGTTTGAACAAGAAAGCACAACCAAATAGGTAGTAGAGAGCACTAATATGGTGGTATACTTAAGACATAACATCTATCATCCACATCTCAAGACTCAAATTCTACTTAGAGGGTACACAGGTGGATACATCTCATCACATGTCATAAATCTCTAGCCAATGATTATGGGATGTCCCTTCACTCTCCATGCATCACACAACATTTTAGTTACCCATAGTGTATATCAAGAAGGCACCTATGATGAATATGAATATGAATTTGGCCCTAGATACAATGGTGCAATAAGTATCACTTGATGTTTCATATATTCCTTATTTTGAGAAAATAAAGGGAACAACTAACTTTTATAAATCCATCATGTAAAAGGCATCTACCTTAGAATAGGATATGTTACAACTCAGGGAGGAGAACCTAGACCTAGACCTATACCTCTACTTCATCAAATCTCATGAGTTTATTGATGTTAAATTTCTTACCTTGGTCACTAAAGTTTTGGGTGACCAATCCATGTCAAATGATATAAATTTCACAAAGCTTCTCTCATAACTCACATAAGACTAGGTTGCTACCCAAAAGTTACAAAAAATTTGCACACAAGGGTAAAATATCAAGGCTAAAACAATGATCATTTTTTATTTCCTTGAGTAATATTATCAAGTCCTCAAAACTACTTCACATCAAACTCACATCATATCTCATAAAATGCTTGACTAGAAGCAATAATTGTCTAACACATGGATAGAGGCTAAGCCAAATTTCATAAAGGTTGATAAATCCAATTCCACCATAGATGACCATTATGATACCTCAAATACACTATATGTCATAATCAATTAATTACTTTAATCTAGAATTAGTGTCATGTAGACTTAAAAAATTAAATGTTGTGCAATACATTTGACAATTTTCAAATACAAAGTCCTGTAGATAAGCTGGAGGAGTTAGTACAAGATATTCAAATGAAAGTATCTAATGTAAGGGCTATGATAATAATGATGAAATATTATAATATATATATTTTGATTAAGTGCCAAGTTTTGATTTGCAATAAAAGTAATATGGTTAAAGAATCTATCATGAATTCGATAATATTCAAAAAGGACATTGTCATTTTGATAACTCTATCATAGAGATCATCCAAGAGCCTTAATTCATTCCTCCAAACCAAATATAGTAGGAAATCCACCAAAAAAATGTTACTATAGTTACACATATTGTGCCTAAACCACAACAAATGCCTCCACCATCAAATTTTGTAGTAACAACTTATTATTTAACTTCTTAAGTAAAACCATCTTCATAGCTTCCTCCAACTTAGCTAACATAGTCTATACCACTGCCTTCATTATAGGAACTACATACACTCCAATTTTATATTTTTGAAATACTTTTATAGTAGGAAGGACTTGAACATTAGGATCAAGGCTAGGTTGGTTGAAAACTCATAAAGGGTGGCCACTTATTTATGCTAATATATTAAAAACCCACAAGGGCAGTAGATTAATACACTACTTAGTTAAAAACCTAAAATGTCAATAAAGTAGTGCATAAGAGGTAAAAATTGGTAAATGGCACCTTGAGTGATTACCACAACTTATGGTTCTAGTATAATTCCTTATAAAAAACATAGTTTTTAGCTTAAACACATGACATACTTATTGAAACTTTATCTTGAGATGAGACAATTGTTTAAGTCTAGGAAAGTGTTGGTAGTAAATAAAGCTAAAAAATTACAAAGTGTAATTGGTGAGCATGTTGAAACTTACACTATTTTTTATTTTAAATCTCTTTTTGTATGTATTCGATGCTTGAAAGCATGCCAAGAATCTTTATAATGGAAAGAGTCTTTATTTTGTCTGTAACAAAAGGATAGAATATGAAGTGACAATGCTTTGTAATATATATATATATAGAGAGAGAGAGAGAGAGAGAGAGTTTAGTTGTATTTTAAAATATTTTTGATGTGATAAAGATTAATATATAATTATATAATGGTTTTTCATGAAAGTATATATATATATATATAGAGAGAGAGAGAGAGAGAGAGTTTAGCTGTATTTTAAAAGAGTTCTAATGTGATAAAGATTAATATATAATTCTATAATAGTTTTTCATGAAAGTATTTTATCATTATTTTGTGTGCAATAAATGATTTATTTGTTAAATTTGTTTATTCATGTAGAATAATATTATATGTTATGTAAATATTAAAACTAATTTATATTGCATAAATACGCCATATTTAACTAAAAAATATATGTATTTAGTATATGACTATGTCTATGTTATAATTTCATTCCTACTTTTTATAGCTATCATTGTTTAACATGTTTTGATGGGTTTTCTAGGAACCTCTGCTAACAATAACTTAGCTCCAATAAGAAATTTTTTAAGGACTCTGTGTCACCTAGTCATTTTATCAATAAAATTCACATGTTGGGTATAAGGTACTCCATTGGCATGATTGGTTCCATTCAATTAACTATTTTATGATGTAATCATGGTAGGGTTATAAATTAAGATATTCCTTAGACCACACAGCCCTCATAATACATAGATGGAAATTTCAATGGAATGCAAAATCATAAATTCAAATATATATTATATTCTAGTAAAATGAAGTATAGAAGGCACAATTCTAATGATTACACTGTAATCTCACATTGAGATTCATTCCAATATCAATTACATAGATCACAACTTGATAAATCATATTATTTATATGTACATATATGTGTGTGTGTGTGTGTGTGTGTGTGTGTGTGTGTGTGTGTGTGTGTGTGTACGTATAAATAATGTGATTATCTTTCATGAATTTTGGAATTAAATTCCAAACAATCAACAATGACTCCTTCCATAACATAACATAGGGTATATGAACCCAGACGAAGTGTAAGTAAAGTTACATGAAATCACAAGACTTTATAACTAGTAAATACCATGAAAACCTTTGCATCATGAATCTTATTTCTACTTAAAATTGATACCACACTTTATCATAAACTTTCCAAATGATTTAAAATTCAAATCATACCCTGTGTAATGAAAAATTAGTTCCCCCAAGAAACCTCATCTAAATAACTATTTGATACTAAAGACTCTACTAAATGCTCTGTTGCTCAAGAGGTATCACAAATCAATAGAAAGATACTAAAAATATTCACACATTTATACTAGAGTAATAGATTAACACAAATTATTGCATAAAAATTCATAGGATTATTTAGATAAGAAACATATATAAAAGATGAAAAAACATTACAAACATGTGCATTCATAGGCAACACAAGTCTATTCTAAACACATGCACACACAAAGATGGGAAAAAATAACATAAAGAAGGTTTGAAAAATGCAAAAAAAATTCAAAAAATTACAAAAATACATATGCATAATTGGAATCTTGTGTAATACAACATTCAAACAATTTTCTAAACTAATATTTTTTAGATTGATGCAAGATTAAATGTGAACACAAATGTTTTGCATCATACACCTTACTTAAGAAAATAATCATGTGCTCCTACTCATGTGGCTTATAAAATTTTTGCTAATGGCATTCTTTATTTTTTAACTCCTGATGAACTAATCCATGTTTCATTTTCTATCTTGGCCTTTACATTTTACTAGATATTCTTTTCTTTACATAGTTTTTCCAACTTGATTGTTAATTAATTAATTTTATTCGCACTCTTTCTGACCTATCTGAAATATCTAATCTATTTATTCAAAATATGAAATTAAATTTTCATTATTTTATACTTCATAACATGGTTACAAATCAACCACATTGAAAATAGGTGATATATATCTATTACTTAATGTAATTATATCTTGTATGCATTCTTCACAAACTTTGACAAAACTCCTTACATGGATCAATTTTTCCACTTCAATTTATCATAAGTACCTATTGATAATTTTGCCTCTTAGACCAAATATCAACCCCTATAATTCAAAATATTATCATGAGGCCCCTCTAAGCTTGTATAATGTTACCTAAATCTTGTCATAGTCTTCAAAATGGTCAATTAAACCTCATTATCATTATTTAAGGTTTCATTTTATGTTGACTGTGTATAAGGGTCTAGACCAAGTCTTAGTGTGGTATTCATGATCCAAAGTCATTCATAATAGGATGGCCTATGGTGTTGTATCCCATGACCAGTCATGTGTCTATTTAAGCATGCCAAGAACCAACAAAATATGGAAAAATTAGAGGGATTGGAGCTAGTGTGAGGAGATAATGATAAATTTATTTGAAATCCATTAAAAATTTTTAAGGTTTTCTAGCAAATGTTAAGGTAAATTCTTCATTGTTATTACATTTGATATCATTTATATATTGCCTTCAAGGGGTATTCAAACTATGTGAATAGTGTTATTATGGCCCCTAAGACATCATTAAGTCATCATCAAGGGTAAAAATGTTCCCAAAAGGTTTCATAATCAATGGAAAATCATTATAAGGTGGTTTTATATGTAAAAAGGGTCTTTTTAAGAGGTCAAACATCCTTCATTCACCAAAAAGGTCCCCACATTCTTAAAAAGTGACATTTTAGCTTCCCTCCATCATAACCCATGATTTTAAAATGTTTTTAACCTCTCATTTCCATCCTTTTGGCCTCCAATGGTTTCTCAATATCTCAAACCTAAAAAAATGTAGAGAAAATATGTTTTGTAAGTGTTTTCAAGACTTATACAGACTTGTATAATTAGGTCAAGGTCATAAGAGGTCATACATCTCATGGGGAATCCATTATAAACATCATATAGAAGAATACATGATTTTAAATCCAAGAAAAAGGGAAAAAAATGAAACAAAATATCCATCAATCTCTTGGCAAGCTCACAAGGACCAGATTGAGTTGAATGGTATGGTCCATATAGGGAGAGTCAAAGCCCAAGCTCTTGGATAGAGGTATATCCCATAGTGGGATTTAATTTAGTGGCATTGGATTGTAGATCAAATCCCTAAGCTTTATGAACAATCATTAAGATCCCAAGGTGGTCTTAAATCCTTTGCAAACCCCACAAGCTTGGTTATAGGAAAATTTATGATCATTTCAATCTTATTGTGGTAATTTGAGCATGGGAAAGGTATAAAAAGGTATTAAAAGTATCATAAACTCCTATGATCATGCTCTCATGGCCCTTTCAGGGCTATATCAATATCCAATCTTCTATGGTTGCTAGGTTATAGGTTTATATGTTATAATTTCTATGTTTCATGAAGGAACAAATCAAAAGGATAATCAATGAAGATTTTATATGCTACCCCAATATTCCTCACATACTCTAAATGGTAAATAATAGTTCATATCATATCCCATTCTAGTCCCCTTAATGCCTACCATGTGAAAGAAGGAGAAAAGATTCAAGCATGACTCAACCTACTCTCATGGCAACCAATCTAAAGGTTGTAATTATATGGATGATGACTTATTTAGGATTGTGGTGTAATTCAATAATGTGGAGAAATTCCTCTTTTAAAAGCAAATAAATTTTCACATGGTCCTTAACCAACACCTATAAACTAGTTCTAAAAGAACTCATAGGCTATTTAGCATAGTTTAAGTTTCTTTTCATTATTTAAGGTTTTTGAGGATTCTTAGTTTCATTTTCTCCATTAAGGTATTTAATTTAGCTAGTCAGATGCATTACCTTGTTGGATACTTAGGTGGAGGATTCTTAGGTCTCAATAGGTGGTCTTGAGTAGAAAGTAACAATCCATATGAGGTCTCACAAAAACATTTGATCCTAAATAAATGCATCAAGCCATTTTCACCTTATAATGAGCCCTATCTCCCAAACTTAGAACTTCAAAAGACTGCATAATACACTACAAGCGAGCTAGGGTGGCTTGTTATAAGTAGTATAATAATGGGAGTGTCAATGGAATTATAGAAGTCCAAGTTGGTTGTGAAGGAATTCTCATGAATTTTAAGTGTGTATCAAGGTTAATATCCCAGTTAAAAGGGTAGGTTTTAAAGCTTAAAACTTACAAATTCTAAGTCACACCTACATGACTAACTAGTGACTCAGTGGCCTACAAAATCAAGAGAGAAGAGATTTATTAGTTGAATAAAAATAAGTAAAAACTCTACATACTATAAAAAAATATCCTTGAATGCTCAAAGTTTTGTATAAGAACTCTAAATCCCATACATAGGTAAGTCTCAAAAGTGACCACCTACAGGTTGGTATAAGATAATTATTTTTGGTTTGTAAAATTAAGAAGTAGATGAAATGAATAACATATGATTTTAAGTGTATATATATCCATTTGTAAAGGACGTTTTATATGAATGAGTATGTTTTAAAGAATATACAAAGAGACCAGTTAAGATAGACCTACTTAACCCTGCATACATAGTTGGTTTAGTGCATATAGGTCTACCTAGTCAAAATTAGAATGCCTAATTGATTTGAATAATGATATCTATTATAAGAAACAAGACATGATAAAATTAACCTATAATGATATTATTAACTTTTTATGGTATTCAATTTCTTGAAGTCAAGGTCAGGGTTTAGAAAGAGCTACCCAAGCCTGACTAAACACTCACAAACACACAGGCTTATTTATGTATGGTTATTAAAGTGTGTTTGATTTCAAAGTATGAGGGAGACCCAAGTTTAAAAAGGTGATGATATATCTAGGGGGAAATTCCATGAGGGTTCAAACATCCTTAGTAGTGAGGAAAGGAGGAAACATATGCTACTTGGGTCATTGACATCAATTGGCTTAAGAACCTAACATAGGCCAATAATGGTCATAATAGGTTTAAAGGGGAAGAATGGTAGAGAAAAAGGTATATGACATAATGAGAATATATAAATGGTTTAATTTTAATAGAAAATATGATAATCAGGCTTTGAGGTCACCATAATCATCTATAGGTGGTTTATGCCTTGAAGATCAATTTAGGCCTGTAAGGCCTAAAACCCTACATAAGCCCTTAGACCTCCAACTTCATTCTTGGGACAAGGTGAGTGACTCAATAATATTTATGGATATAATATGATGTTTAATGATGGTACAAGTATTAAATAAGGTGTTTTAGGTAGTGAGAACTAGAAAAGGTGCCTTTTTGGCCTAAAATCCTTCCTCAAGCTCTCTCATCATAGTCTGCTAACTCAAGATATAAGTTTGGATTCACATATATTTCATGAAGAGGTGCATAGGGCATAGTGATCTTAGGTGAATTTGACTTAAATACATGGTGGAGAGAGATGTATTCAAAAGGGTATCTTTTATAACAATCATTACAACTATAAGCATGCCTAAACTGCCTAGAAAAAACTTGAGGGGTATCAAAATTTGCTCAATCTGACTAGATAAGATGCATGGGACCAAGATATATTAAGGAAATTTAAGAGGTTATATATACTCAATATTAATTTTCTTAAGTTTTCAATCTAAGGCCTATGCTTTATGAACCATCATTAAGATGGCAGGCCACTCCAAACTCTCCAAAACCCTCATAAAGAACCTGATGGCCAAAAAACTACTACTAATGACTCTAATGGACCTAAAACAACTTGAAAACATCAAGAAGATACTTATAGGTCCTATGTTATCCCTATGTACTAGTAATTTGGCATGTGTGGAGAAAAATATATTAGGAAATGGCTTATAATGTCTAGTTTTGGGGCTATTTTCATAATTTTTGAGTATGTTTAAGATCCTAAGTAGATTGGGAGGCTTTCTAGACCTATGTAGAGATGGAATGGTCTCCAAAAAATCAATATTTAATCCATAAAGTGGAGTAAGAAAGCTTGATGAGTATAACTGGAGTGAAATAAGAGAGATAACCTCATTTGCATTGAGAGAAGGATGTTGTAGGTGTATTCACATAGAGAAAAGGATTTCTAAGGTAGAAATATCATTGTATCAATCTCTCCAAGACATTATAAAACTTATAAATCACTTGAAAATGTCTAAGTCTTATGTCTCTCACCCATTAAAGTAACAAATGCATTGTATGGGTTATGAATGGCATTAAAAGTGGAAGTTAGGCAAGTAATGGCCATATTCAAACATGTAACTGCCTTCTCAGAATATATGCATGACTTCTTACTATATTTCAAGGAGTAATAGATAATTTTAAAGGAACATGGTGCCTTTGTGGAGTCAATTATGACCAAAAATAGGTCACCTACCACACTTCTATGCCCAAAAGGCTCATTGAAGGCCACTATGCCATTGAGACAATGCATGTGGAGAGTTATAAGACTATTTTATACCCCTCATTCATGTTTTTAATTATTTATTGGATGAGTGATGGTCATTATAATCTCTCCACTCCATTTATTTTCCATATTATTTATCTCTCATGTTTTATAAATGGGGCTTAGAAATACATTGTAAGGATCCCTCTGATGGGTATGAGAAATTCCTACCCATTTGTATCTATTAACCTTTGAGCTAATATAAGGATTGATTCAAACTTCTCCATATTATTCTATAGTGTGTTTCATGATTGTTTGATTTTTAGAAGTGGTTGATCCTTTTCTCCTTTTGTAGGTCTTTTTCTCTCACCTAAATGGTAGTGGAATATCTTATGTAGGTCACATGGTGTGTGAAGGTGCTTATGCTTGTGATCATAGTGGAAACTAATTTTTTAGTGTCTTTTATCAGACCTTGTAATATGTAGTTGGCATGGCCTCTATGTGAATCACTGATGAGTAGGAGTCTTTTGGAGAGAGTATGTTAGCAATTAGTCTTTATTTTATCCATAAGTATTGTTGAAGGATCAAGTAGAGGAGACATAACATTGGTGCATCACCTCATATAGTATAAAGTTTGATTTCATGTATTTATTCTATCCATTTTCATTGAAAATTTAAGTATACTTAGTAGTTGAGCTTAGATTATGCATCAATGGAGACAAACCCAAAACTAGAGACTCACCTCACTCATTAGGCTACCCACACCTAGAGGTTATTCCATTGTATCAATTAGATGAGGTAGGTTTGAAAATATTTTACCTTAAGGGTGTAATCTAGACTGATAACACTCTCTACATGGACCAAGTTTTCCACTTCAATATATCATAAGTACCTTTTGTAAATATCTCTTTTCTTAAGTGTGATAAGACTAATTCTCCCACCTAGTGTTCAAATTATCTTATCTTTAGGTCTACACATTGTGTATAACAATTGAAATGAAACTAGTCTATTAATTAATCCTAGCTTATAGAAGATAAATCATACTTACACTTCTGATTGTTGATATATTAGATGTTTGAGGTCCTGACCAAGATAGATCTGATAGACCTAACCAAGGGATCTCTTACCATAATAACATCACTAGAGAGGGATCTAAAGCCTCTAATCAAGTAACACTATGTAATAACCCTAGATAGGTCCTATGTTTTTGTATTCACTAAGTAAATGATTAGTAAATCAAAATCAAATCTAGTGCTCACCAAAGTTTGTGGCAAAAAGTGGGGGTAATAAAAATAAAAAGTAAACATGCATAAAAGAATCATATTTAAGATATGTATAGGTAAAACCTTAATGCATGGAGAGAGAAATATATTCAAAATCCATTTTTTATTCCACTTTTATCTACTAAAATAGAGGAGTAAAGTTAGAGATACTTATCTTGAAGATGAACCCATTGAGACTCAATCTCTCCCTTAGCCAAAGGTGCTTCGCAAGAGTTTGTTTTGGTTTGTAAGGATAAATAAGAAATTCCTAAGCATCCAATACTTTTCCACAAGATAATAGTATTATCTAAGTATAAACCTTAATTAATAGCTCCTCAAGAAGAATGGTGGAAGATTAGATTGTAAAGAAGTGAAAATGAATAATTAATTTTGTTCTCTCTTTAAGAAATGGTGAAAAGAATGTGTATATATAAATGAATATAACCCTAAAACTTTCCAAAACTTTATCTAATAGGGTCATCCCAATAAAACTTGTATTTTTAATTGATAAAAATAAGTTAGATCTTATTTTAGGTTGGCTAGAGCTGACCTAGACCCATAATGTGATTTTAACAATTTGAATATAGGGTCAGCCTAGATGACTATGTAATGTAAAATATCAAAAAGTATTTTAGGCTTAGGAATGGGATATGTGAGGTAGTGAATTACTTATAGGAGTGTGAAATAGAGAAGGCAAGGCTTAGGAAAGAGTATAGGAAAATTTTGTGTAGTTATAAAGTGGTAGTATAGGAAAAAACAATTATGTGAAGCACCAATGGTCTTCCCACCCCTTTCCCAGTGTACCCTTTAAGGTATGCACTCAAAGAGATTAATACTTGATAGGTTCCTAAAATATAAAAAGAATTATCAATTAATAATTTGAATACATTATGTGTATACATATTCCCCACTCAAATCTCATGACATGTCTCTCAAGTGAAATAGGGGATGGTGCTTCTAGAAAATAACATAGCAACACAAAATATTGAATCTAAATAAATTTTAGTATTTTAAAGCATAAAATAACTAAAAGTGGATGGATGAAATGAAATAATTAAAAAATAAAATTAATGTATGTGTACCTTGAATTACCTTTATCACTAGATGGTTATCTATTATGTTTGTAGTTTTGATCATGGAGGGCACAAAGACTTCTTTAGACAAACCCAAGGATAAAAAACTAAATAAAAAAAACAAGTAAATGTAGGAACACTAAGATAACTAATGTGGTGTAAGAATGATATACTTGGAAATAATTTGGGAAGCTGGGGTGTCAAATGCTAAGCTAGGATAAAATGATGAAGTCAAAATTTATAGTAAATTATGTAACTAAAAAACCAAGGATAATAAATGACCAAATAAATAAAACAAGTAAACCTTAAGTAATAAAGACAAACAAACAAATTCAAACCAAGGATACATGTAAAAATGGTAATCAAATATCAATGGAAAAGTAGTAAAAATCCTTATTTAAACAAAGATGGGAAATAAAGTGGTAAAACAACATTGATGAGTGAGTAGTAACAATCCTTACTCAATCATTAATGTAAAATGTATATAAAAGGTAAAACTATAGTGTTGAATAAGAATAAACAAGCCAACCTCACTCAACAATTGAAAAAGTACTAAAAAATAGAAATAAATGTAGATGTCCAATAAAAGGAGGTAAAACAATGGAAATTTTTAATTAAATCAAGACAATTATATATATATAAATAAATGGTGTAAATAAAGTAATTTTTAGTCCCTCAAGCACACTATTTTAGCCTAAGGATAGTTAAAATGAAAAAAAAGTAGTGCTAGCATATTTTAATATGTGAATAAGAAGGAATATAGAAGTGGAAAAATAGATTTAGAATTAAACTTTCATGTCAAGGGGGAAATTAAATGAGTGGAGGGGAAATAAATAAAAAATAAGGTAGAGAAACTCTTTATCAAATTTAAGACACTTAAATTAGGTTTGTCAAAACAAGCAAAATTTTGACATTAATGACTTTGAAGAATTTTTCCTAGCCACACAAATCTTAGGTCACCAAATAAATTATGAATATCATACCATGAAGGCTATATGCATGAAAATTAAAATGGACTTACCTTCCCACAACATTATTCCCTATTCCTCAAGACCCCTTTGAGATTCATCAGTCTATTACAAAGATTGGATACTTTTGTGAGAAAGTAGGTAACACTATAGATTATTTTGAATTATCCTATCCCAATATACTAGCCTATCACACCCCAATGGACCTCAAATATATCTTGAGACCAATTATGGATTTTGAGCTTTGCTTAGAGATAGGAGATGTGCTATTGATCATTTTTTTCGTGTGAATTTGAATTTTGACTTTGTATGTTACCTTTTAATTATTGTCTTTTGTTTCAAATGATTTGGATTTTAACTTTTGAGGCCTTTTTTTATTCCTCTTCCATAAGGATTCAAAGAACCAAACATAGGGGATAAATATGACTATCATTTAAAAAATTAGGACTTAGTATCTAATAAAGATAACTTAGAGAACATGGTGTCTAAGAGTCTTGTTTATTCATGTGAAATAAGAGTGTTATCTTGACTTTAACCTTAGTTTATCCAAAGTGGAATGGAAGGAAAGGAAATCAATGGGAATGAACATGAAATAATTTTAGTGACTTTAAATCATAAAAAATGTTGACAAAGGTGAAAAGGGATATAATGATAGGTAAGTATGATTCCTTTTCTAAAAAATATATGTAAGTGTAGGAAAACATGCTAGCATAGTTTTTTGTACAAGTTTTATCTACAAAAGAAATAAAAATTAATGTAGATAATAAGGGATCACAAGTTTGTAATCATTTCTTAACATATAAAAAAGAACATTGAATGAATTAAATCATGGTTCTATCCATGGTCTTATATTGAAAATCATAAAAGATAAACCCAAGAGGGTGAACAAATCATGTTACAAATAAAGTGACAAAGATGGTATTTGTGAGGAAGTTCAAGACCTATCCTAGGTCTTAAACTAAAACTCACAAAAAAAAATGAAGAAGGTGTAAAATACATTAGAGAATAACAAAATTGATATAAAATCCAAATTAATTCATGAAAAATACTGGGTCTTATCCATGGTTTTATAAATCAACTCATGATAAAGATAAACCAAAGTACTAAGTGAAGGAACTAAGGTTTGTGGAAAGAGAAACTATTGTACAGGGTGAGACCCATGTAGAAATCCTACAAAAAGTATTAGTAGGATAACACATATAAAGCATGATAAGGAGGGAAGGATCTAAGTGAAGTACTTTTTCAAGAATTATGCATTGGTGGCCTCTTCGAAAACATGACCTTCATTAGTTTGGAGGTGATAAGTGTTAGGACCAAGAATATCTTTCACTAAATAAAAGCCCCACCATTTTTGGGTGTATTTTCCTTCATTATAATGAGTGTAGTCTAATTTAAGGACTAGATCACCAATATTAAAAGTGAAAACTTTAAACTTCTTATATGTTATTTGGTGACACAAGCCTTGTATTGGTGATTATGTTGTAGAGCAGTGAGATAGTGTTCATCAAGAGGATCAAGATCTTGAAGGTGAGCCTTATGTAATTCTATGTTAGGTATGATATTTTAAAGCAATATACATAACTATGAAAGCTCAACTTATAATGGTAGGATAGACTCGGAATCATAGACTAGCAAGAATGGTGTTGCCCTAGTAGTAGTGTGTATGCTAGTGTGATAGGCCCAAAGTGCAAGATATAAGTAAAGTTTTTGTTTCATTTTTTTTAGAATAATGGAGTTTTATTCCTAGATAAATAAATAGGTCTGATCAAGTAAATTAGTAAATAATATGCAAGAATTAATCTACTAATTTGTGTAAATAGATTTGTATTTTTACCTTTTCTAAATATAGTAATAAATAAGAGAAATTTAAGTTAGCTTATTCTGAATGATTTAGACTAAGACATGGTTTGATACTGGAGGAGAATGATTGGAAAACTATCAAAAACTAGATCTTGAGGTTCATTTATAGATTGGATAGGATCACCAAAAGTGGGACACCATGTTGTATAGTCTTTTTTCTATCACTATTGTATAGGTAGTCTGAGCTTTCTAGGTTTTGTTCTATAGGCCTGGGTTACCTTGTCAATGAAATATCAAAGCTTGGAAGCTTTTATAGCTTTTTGTGCATCCATTTTAAATATTTAAATTCCTAGGAGCTCTTTTTTCTTGAACTTTAATGGAAACTTGGAAAAGATAGAGAAGAGGTTAGTGTGTAAAGGATATGTTGGATTCACTTCACACCCTATGTGTGGGCATGCTGCCTACATACCAATACTCTGAGGAGGGATCAAACTAATGTAGTTCTCCTATTGAAGTGCTTGGTGTAATTGTGTATGATAAATGCAACTAGATGAAAAACTAGATGTCCTTCAGATGGCTAGGAACATGTGCAAAGGTTTGAATGAGCTTGAAATGATTTTAGAAGACTATATGTAGAGAATAGGGAAGAGTGCTTGAGTGTGCTTGCTTATATTCTTACTTCTCTCTTAAAAATTAGTTCCAACCCTTCTAAATGGACTTTGATGGCCTTTTATAAGGGATTAAATGATCATGGGTTAAATGAGTTCACATTAGGCTGATAAGGAAAAGGATAAGGATCTAAAAGAATCTAAACATTATAACCAAAAATAAACTTGGAAAATAGTGATAGAAACAAGACACCCTATGTTACAACACTCCTATCCAAGTTGGGAACTATTGTCCTAAGGGAATGAGACTTGGGAGAATGGATTTGGGCCTAAAATAATTATCTAGGTCTATAAGGATTAAGTATAGAAGGTTATGGGTGACTAGGAATTAGTGAAGGAATAGCCTATAAGGGTTATGTAAGCAACTAGGAATACCTATGGATTGGGTGTCATTATCCATGCTTAAGTCATCTAATTTGGCATTTTATATGACTAAATTTTCACCCCCTTTATTCTAGTGATGCAACAAAGCAAAATATTAGGATAAAGGAAAGTTAAAAGCATACCTAAACTTACCTATAAGGGAGAAGCTCATGAAGCTATGTGATGCTAGATGTGCATAGAGAGAGCATGCTATGAAATGTGAATTTATAATGAAAACATAAAATTAGATTAGTTTTTACTAGATACACTATATTTAAAATAAGAACATATAAAAGCTAAGAGGAAGAGAAAGGAATGAAAACACCTCACTGAGTACGTGAACCAATACAAAACTTCTTGTGATGCTAGATTATGTTGGATGATGCTAGGTATGTGTTGAATCAAGATTAATATCACAAAAAAATTTAAGTGCTCAATTCCCTAGAAAGTGGCTCAAGAATACAAAGGTTAGCCCTTTGGCTCCATTGTCACCCACTAAGTAAAGCTAACAAATCATGTGTATGTTAATCAGTGTCTAAAATATGTGTCCAATCCCTATAAATAGGTGGCTCAAGAATAAAAAGGTTGGTCCTTTGGCTCCATCATTGTCCAATGAGTGAAGCTAATGAATCATGCATGTGTTAATCTATGTTTGGACTATGTGTCCAATCCCTCTAAATAGGTGGCTCAAGAATGCAAAGGCTAGACCTTTGGCTCCATCATTGCCCACTAAGTGAAGCTAATGAATCATGTGTGTGTTAATAAATGTTTGGACTATGTGTCTAATCCCTCTAAATAAGTGGCTCAAGAATGCAAAGGCTAGCCATTTAGCTCCATCATTACCCACTAAGTGAATATAATGAATCATGTGTGTGTCAATCGATGTTTAGACTATGTGTCCAATCCCTTTGAATAGGTGGCTAAAGAATGCAAAGGTTGGCCCTTTAACTCCATCATTGCCCCTTGAAGTGAAGCTATGAAGTGGTATCAATATAGAATAGATGTCATATGAGATAGCTCATGGAGCCCATGGATGTACTATAAATCTGACAATGTGGTATGGATATTCTAAATGTATGTTGGAAACTAGGCCACTCTTGGCCATTTCAAAAGATGGAGGTGAGGCTTGTATAAAATCCACTCCAAAACTAATGTACTAGGCTTATATGAAATCTAACTTAGGAAATTAGGTACTCAAAAAGTTAAAATTGTATGAAATTTCAAATTTAAAGTGATTCCAACCACTTGCAAATGAACTAAGGTACAAAACTACTGAGAATGCTTAGATAGTAAACTAAACTTAGAAATAAAATAAGACCAATGTACCATGCACATTGCCCCCAATCAATGGTGTCTAAAAAATGGATTCTAATTTAGAAGTTATGTTAACTACCTAATCTGAAACTAAAAGTGAGAAACATCATGTTGCACATGTAACTCCCTATATCTAGATTTTTTGAGAAAATTGTACTAAACTATTGATTCTGACTAATCTAGTTGTGCAAAAACTGTATCTAAACTAAATTTTTTGCATATTTCTAGAAAACTTGAGTGTTTTCTACCTAGATAGGAGAAATAAAATAAGGACACCCCTATGTTTAGTGCTACTATCCATTTTTTTTACTATTGTCTAAATGGTCTAATCTTTTTGGGTTTTATTCAGTAGGCCTGTGTTACCCTATCAATGAAATATTGAAGCTTGCAAGCCTATAGATCTCATTGTGAATTTGTTTTAATATTCAAATCATTAGGATCCCTTTGTGTTTGAACTTGAATGAAAACTTAGAAAAGATAGAGAATGGGTTAGTGTGTAAAGGATACACTAGATGCACTTCAAACGTTGTGTGTGGGCATGTTACCTATATACCAATACTCCAAAGAGGGATCAAGCTAATGTAATTATCCCATTAAAGTGCTTGGTGCAATTGTGTATGATAATTTCAACTAGATGTAAAATTAAATGTACCTTGGATGGCTGTGGATATATGTAAAGGTTTAAATGAGCTTGAAATGATCTTATAAGGTTGTATGCAGAGAATAGGGAAGAGTGCTTACTTGTATTTTTGCTTCTCTCTTGTAAATGATTGTTAACCCTTCTAAATGGACTTTGAATGGTATTTTATAAGGGATTAAATGGTCATGGCTTAAATGACTTCATGTTAGGATGATAAGGAAAAGGATAATGATCTGAATGAATCTGACTGTTAGGACCAAAAATGAACTTGGACAACAACGCTAGAAATAAAACACCCTAGGTTCTAGTGCTCCTATCCAAGTTAGGCATTGTTATCCTAAGGGAATAAAATGTAGGGGGATGTATCTAGGCCTAAAAGAGCTATCTAGGTCTATAAGGGTTAAGTACAGAAGGTTTTGGGTGACTAGGAATTAGTGAAGGAATAACCTAGAAGGGTTATGTAAGCAAGTAGGAAGGCCTATGGATTGGGTGTCATTAGCCATGATTAAGTCATCCAATTTTGCATTTTATATGACTAAATTTTCCACCCTTTATTTTATTGATGCAACAAATCAAAATACTAAGATAAAGAAAAGTAAAAATCATACCTAAAAATACCTATAAGGTAGAAGCTCATAAATTTATGTGATGCTAGATGTGCATAGAGAGAGCATGCTATGAAATGTAAATTTACAATGAAAACATAAAATTAGACTAGTTCTTACTAGATACACTATATCTAAAATAAGAATGTACAAAATCTAAGTAAGATTAAGATAAAGGAATAAATACACCTTATTATATACATGAACCAATACAAAACCTGTTGTGATGCTGGATTTTGCTAGATGATGCTAGGTATGTATTGAATCAAGAGTAATATCACAAACAAAGCTGAGTGCTTAATTATTTGGAAGGTGGCTCAAGAATGTAAAGTCTAGTCCTTTGGCTCCATAATTACTAGCTAAGTGAAGTTAATGAATCATGCATGTGTTAATCAATGTTTGAATTATGTGTCTAACCCCTTTAAATAGTGGCTCAAGAATACAAAGGTTGGCCCTTTGGCTCCATCATAAATCATAATAATGGAGTTTTATTCCTAGTTAAATAAATAGGTTTGAGAAAGTAAATTAGTAAATAATATGCATGAGTTAAAATACTAATTTATGTAAATAGATTTGTATTTTTACCTTTTCTAAATATAGTAAAAAATAAGATAAATTTAACTTAGCTTATTCTGAATGATACAAATTGAGATAGGGTCTGATACTGGAGGAGTAAGACTAGGAAACTATCAAAATCTAAATCTTAAGGTTCATTTCTAAATTGGATAAGAGTATCAAAAGTGGGACACCCTATTATCTGATACTATAGTCCTTTTTTGTTGTTATTGTCTAAGTGGTCTGAGCTTTTTAGGCTCTATTTGGTAGGCTTGTGTTACATTATCAGTAAAATATCAAAGCCTAGAAGACTGTAGAGCTCACTATGGATATGTTTTAAATATTTAAATCCCTAGGATCTCTTTATGCTTAAACTTGAATGGAAACTTGGAGAAGGTAGAGAAGGTGTTAGTGTGTAAAAGATACACTAGATGCACTTCACACCCCATGTGTGGGTATGCTACCTATATACCAATACTCTGAGGAGGGATCAAGCTAATGTAATTCTTCCATTGAAGTGCTTGATATAATTGTGTATGACAAATACAACTAGATGTGAAACTATATGTACTTTGGATGGATAGGGATAGGTGAAAAGGTTTGAATGAGATTGAAAATATCTTGGAAGGTTGTATGCAAAGAATAGGGAAGAGTACTTAAGTGTGCTTGCTTGTATTCTTGATTCTCTTTTGTAAATGAGTGCCAACCCTTATAAATGGACTTTGAATGGAATTTTATATGGGATTAAATGATCAAGGGTTAAATTAGTTCACATTAGGCTAACAAAAAAAAGGATAAGGATCCAAATAAATTTGATTGTTAAGACCAAAAATAACTTAGACAATAGCGTTAGAAACAAGACACCCTAGGTTCTAACACTCCTATCTAATTTGGGTGATATTATCCTAAGGGAATGAGACAAAGTGGGATGCATCTATGCCTAAAATAGATATCTATGTCTATAAGGGTTAAGGCTAGAAGGTTGTGGGTGACTAGGAATTAGTGAAGGAATAGCCTAAAAAGGTTGTGTAAGCAAGTAGGAAGACCTATGGATTGGGTGCCATTATCCATGCTTAAGTCATCTAATTTCTCATTTTATATGACTACATTCCCCCCCACTTTATTCTAGTTATGCAAAAAAGCAAAATACTAGGATAAAGGAAAGTAAAAAAACATACCTAAACCTACTTGTAAGTTTAAAGCTCATGAAGTTGTGTGATGTTGGATGTGCATAGAGAGAACACATTATGAACTATGAATCTACTATTAAAACATATATGTAGATTAGTTCTTACTAGATACACTATATCTAAAATAATAATGTATAAAACCTGAGTAAGAGGAAGAGAAAGGAATGAATACACCTCACTGGGTATTTGAACCACTACAAAACTTGTTAAGATGTTAGATTGTGCTAGATGATGTTGGGTATGTATTGAATTAAGAGTAATATTACAAATGGAGCTGAGTGCTCAATTCCCTAAAATGTGGCTCAATAATTCAAAGGTTGACCCTTTGGCCCCATTATTTCTAATTAAGTGAAGTTAACAAATAATACATGTGTCAATCAATGTCTAAACTGTGTGTCTAATCCCTCTAAATAGGTGGCTCAAGAATGCACAAGCTAGCCCTTTGGCTCCATCATTTCCCCATGAAGTGAAGCTATGAAGTGGTACCAGTATATAGTATATGTCGTATGATATGGCTCATGGATCCCATGGATGTAATATAAATATTATAATGTGGCATAGATAGCCTGAATATATGATGGAAACTAGGCCACTCTTGGCCATTTCAAAATATGGAGGTGAAGCTTGTATGAAAGCCACTTTGAAAATGATGTACTAGGATTATATGAAAGATAAATTAGGAAATAAATTACTCAAAAATTTAAAATTATATGAATGTTCAACTTGAAAGTGATGCCAACCACCTGCAGATGGAGTAAGGCACATAACTACTAAAATTGCCTAGATAATAAACTGAACTTAGAAATAAAATAAGACCAATGTGATGCACACATTTCCCCTAATCACTAGTGTCTATAACATGGATTAAGATCTATAAGTTATGTCAAATTCCTAAACTAAAACTAAAAGTGAGAACCATCATGTTTTTCATGATAATTCCCTATATCTAGATTCTCTAAGAAAATCGTATTAAACTATTGATTTTGACTGATCTAGATGTGAAAAACTATATATAAACTATTTTTTTTGCATATTTATAGAAAATTTGAGTTTTTTCCTACCTATAAAAGAGTTCCAAAATGATTACACCCCTATTTTTGACACTACTATCCATTTCTAGCACTGTTATCCTATGTTAAAACTAGTTGTTGATCTAGAACTGTCACTATTTTTCTACTTTATTCTGACTAGTTTGACCTCTAGATTCTAAATTGGGTGATCTAAATTCTATTGTTTTTATTTTTATGAGATTTTATCTCTATGATAAAACCCCTATTTATTGCCTCCTCTTCTTAGGGTATGAATGATGAACCTATAGTGACTACCCTCAAAAGAAATATTCCTGCAAGTGTGTTAAGTTGTATAGATATATGATATAATAGTGATATTTGACAAGATATTTATAGATATATCAATGTTTGTATTGAGAGATTGTTAGATAAATAGGGGTATGATTAGATAAATATAAAAATGTAAAAGCATGTGTAAACTATTGAACTAAAATTAAAAATGTTAGTTGTTAGTTGTCAAGGAGGGATGGAGCATGATGTCCATCATAGCATCTGAGAAAGCAAGGTAAATGCATGATATGGATCATGGAATTGAAAATAAGGGTAGGAAATCAATAAAAAATCATAAAAAAAGAAGCAAGCATCAAGAAGCATACAAGGTTGGCCAAGGGGCTATGCAAATAAGGGACATGGACACATGTCACTCAAATTGGAAAGCAATCATACAAGGCATATTCAAATGCCACATACACATATAATTTGAAACAAGAAAATATTTGCATGAGGGACATAGGTACACAAAAGAGTATAAGCAAGGGACATTGGAAAATGTCTAAAGATATACACACATAAATAGAAGCAAAGGACATTAGAAAATGTCTTAAGGCACACATAAGAAACAAACTTGAATTGGAAATGCAAAAAAATATAGCTATGCAAAGTGAGAAAGGAAAGCATGTAAATTGGAAAGGTAGAAACACATCTAACTAATCAAAGAAAGAGTGAGAGTATGTAAAACATGCTTAGTACAAGACTAGGTATATGCTAAGAGATACACACATGCTAGATATTATTGAAATGTTGATATAGTAATCTATGTAATCTAGTAAGTAATGTACATCAAAATTATAAATCAGAATGTGTAGTGTAGGAATGACATAACTTGGATGATGTAATCATGTAGAATATACCCTCAGTGGATAGGTATATCAATGTGTGTCTTGAATGTATAAGTAAGAGTGCCCCCTCAATGGGTAAAGTGAAGCAATTAAGAAGCTAGATGTCACTGCACATACTCAAATAAGATAAATTAAAGCATGGTAATGTATAAAAATCAACATATAATAGCATGAAATAATAAATGTAGGTCCTAGCATGATATTAGCAATGAAAAGGCATGGATGATGCATATAATCAAAATGTTTTTGGTATTTTGATATATTTGAATGTTTTTGTATTTTTATAAAAGCTATGTACAATCAAGAAAAAGAGATTATATACAAGTAATGTTTGAAAAGAAACTATGGACATGCATGTAGGTAAAGAAATATGTACATGATAAAATAAAAGACTAGGCTGGTGGGGGGAAGGGATCCAAGGATGGAGCCTAATGGGGATGGAAATGGAGGAAAGAATCATAGTCATCATCAAATTCCTCAAGATATTCATCATAAGTATCATCATATGACATGGATACTGTGTTTATGGTGGCATCATGTTGAATGTGAACTAAAGGTTGCTTTGGTGGTAGAGATGCTAACTCTACTCTAGGATGTTTAATCCTACTAGTATATGACTTAAGTGGAAGTGGTGGATCTAGTGTTTCTAGTGGTGTTATAATCTAAATAATGCCTTGATCTTATAGTTTATCAAAAAATATTCTTAAAGTTGTACATGAATTTGTATCATAGCTTATAATCTTATGAAAAGTACAAAATGGGTAACCATCCTAATGTGACAATCTATTCATAGATATATGTTATACTATAGGTAATGTGATCAATCCATGATCAATATATATATATATATATATATAACATAAACTATGGTTGATGTTATGTGCTACTTGATTGAATTTGAATAACTGGCTCTATATTCATATAGGTAACCATGTGAATTGTATGTGCTAAGTGGTCTGACTGTGGCCATGAGTGTGGAGTATATCTTGTGAGTGTAGTAAAAGATGCTAAAATTTATATAAGATGTGGTATGAGAGCTCTAGATTCATCTCGATACTCTCTTGTGTTGATTGGTGTAAAGCTCAATCCACATAAATAGTCATCTATGAGTGTGGGTGTCATATCATCATTGGAATAAGCTTTTGAATCTATATCAGTATCATATACATATGGTAACTTATAATTTACCACAAGGGGTAATTGTGATATAGGAGTCTCATCATCTATAGTGATAGAAGATGGTATTACTGTAAAGGTGTCTATAGCTGGTGGAGTAACTTTTGAATCAACTAAAACCACTAGTATTACTATTGATGATGGTGGATGTGTAACAGTTGTCAGAACTATGATTGATGAAGTATCTATAATGGATGAAGCTACTATAATTGTTAGAATAGCTAATGTTAACAGTGTGGCTGTAAGTGGAGTGTGAGAAGTGATAGTCTCTCCAACCTCATATGTAAATATTTCATCAAGAGAAATGTTATGAGATGGTGGTTGTACTATGAGATATGGTGTCCCATTTGGTAAAATGGTCAAATATGACTCTATAAATCAATAATATTTGAATGGATAGCTATTTTTTTGGATATGTGTATAAATATCCCTCATAGAGAAACTTAATACATTAATGTAGAGTGGAGGGAATGGCCCCCATGGTATGTATCCAGGGTCATCTAAGTAAAATATTATAGAGGAGAGGAGCTGACATGACCTGGAATTGTGTAGAGAGGGTTTCTGGTCCCACCATGATATCTAAAGTAATAGTGCCCAATGTCTATCATGGTATATCATCAAACCCTCTACTATTCTTATATGTTTTTTCCATTGATTCCAAATCTACACCTATGGCCTATAAGAATGTGATATTAAATAAATTTTGTCTAAAACCATTGTCAATAAGAACTCTTTTGATTGCATTGGTTTTGACTTGTACTTATATGAATAGTGACAATTTTTGATCAATAATTGTCTGAGAAGGCATGTCCTCATGATCAAAATAAATTACATCTTCTATAGTTTTTAAAGTGTTGACCACTAATGCAAAATAAGAAGGTTCTGAATAAATATGCATAAAAGTTTGAGTGAGTTCCTAATAAATAATATCCTTGAACATATTATATTTTTGAAGTAGTTCTAACATGGAAATTTTAGCTAGAGTGTTTCTCAATTGATCAACAATATCATATGCCTTATGTAAATATACTTGTGCAGGTGGGTTGGGACTAGGATGGGATGGAATAGTGGGGTGATGAGGCTCTTAGGTAGGTGGAAGAGGCATAGTGGCACATTGAGTAATAAATCTAACCACATTATCTACTATCCATATAGGAGTAGTAGTAGCTATGGGAGGATAATGAAGATAATCGATGGGTCAAGGAGGTGGAGGGACAAAAGGTGTCAATTGGGCTCTCTAGCGATGGGTAATCACCTAGGGAAGAGTGAAATGGACCATGTGACATGATTTGGTACAAGGGAGGGGCTCTAATGGAGGTGATGCAAGAGATGGATTAACATGTTTAAGAATAACTTGCTTAACATCATCCCATCTAATGAAAAATAAGCATGAAATGCAAATAATGAAGCTTTGAACTAAAATATGATAGACTTCATCATTCATGTACATGATAGGGCCCATTAAGGTTTCCTTATTATTTTCAAGAAATGTAAAAAAAGTTTGTAAATAAATTAGTATCATTTTTTCAAGTTTAATTATGGATGTAAGGTGATACCTCAAGAAGCAAAGGAAGAGCTAGTATATGCAACTAGGGATTTTGAATGAATTTTTTTTAATTCTTGTAATAATTTTTAAAAATTTAGAGACAATTTTTAAAAAAATTCTTGAAAAATTTAGGAAAAATCAGAAAATATTTCTAAAATTAGCAATATGTTTTTCATAGTGTTTGGAATGTGTTTGTATGCAAGAAGGACCTAATATGTGCAAACTAGGCTTTTAACAAAATATGTGATATTTTTGAAATTAAATTATAGATTTCTAATTTTTAAAAGCAAGAAAAATTAGGAAATTATGGGGAAAAATTATAAATAATTATCCCTAGCATTTTTATGCAAAATTTTAAGTAAGTCAGGTTCACCAAATGTTTTATTGTTTTTATAATAATGGAGTTTTATTCCTAGTTAAATAAATAGGTCTAAGAAAGTAAAATAGTAAATAATATGCAAGAATTAAGCTACTAATTTGTGTAAATAGATTTATATTTTTACCTTTTTAAAATGTAGTAATAAATAAGATAAATCTAACCTAGCTTATTCTAAATGATCTAGAATAAGATAGGGTCTGATACTAGAGGAGCACGACAGGGAAACTATCAAAAACTAGATCCTGAGGTTTGTTTTTAGATTAGATAAGAGTGTTAAAAGTGAGACACCCTAATGTCTGACATTGTAGTCCTTTTTTGACACTATTGTCTAGGTGGTCTAAGGTTTCTAGGTTCTATTCATCAGGTCTATGCTACCCTATAAGTGAGGTATCAAAGCTTAAAAGCTTGTAGAGTTCATTGTGTGTTTGTTTTAAATATTCAAATTCCTAGGAGCTCATTGTGATTGAAATTGAATGGAAACTTGGAAAAGATAGAGAATGGGCTAGTGTGTAAAAAATACATTGGATGCACTTCACACCCTATGCATGGGCATGCTTCCTACATACTAATACTCTAAGGAGGGATCAAGCTAATGTAGTTCTCATTGAAGTGCTTGGTGCAATTATGTATGATAAATGCAACTATATGCAAAACTAGATGTACTTCGGATGGCTAGGGATAGGTGTAAAGGTTTGAATGATCTTTAAATGATATTTTAAGGCTATATATAGAGAATAGGGAAGAGTACTTGAGTGTGCTTTCTTGTATTCTTGATTATCTCTTGTAAATGAGTGCCAACCCTTATAAATGGACTTTGAATGGCCTTTTATAGGGGATTAAATGATCATGGATTAAATGAGTTAAAATTAGGATGACAAGGATAAGGATAAGGATCTAAATGAATCTGACTATTAGGACCAAAAATGAACTTGGACAACAGTGCCAAAAATAGGACACCTTGGGTTCTAGTGCTCCTATCCAATTTGGGCACTGTTGTCCTACAAGATTGAGACTGAGGGGGATGGATCTGGGCCTAAAATATTTGTCTAGGTCTATAAGGGTTAAGTCTAAAATGATGTGGGTGATTGGAAATCAATGAAAGAATATCCTAGAAGGGTTGTGTAAACAAGTAGGAAGACCTATGGATTAGGTGTCATTAGTCATGCTTAAGTCATCCAATTTTGCATTTTATATGACTAAAATTTCCAATCTATGCAATTTTAATAGATTATCTTTTGGAGGATTTTATTGATAAATTTTAAGTGGCCTTAGCTTAGCCATTGCATTTTGGATGATAGAGTGTGGAAAATTTGTGGGAAATTTTGAATTCAGCACATAGTTATTTCATGTCCTTATTTTTGAAATTGCCATCATTATTAGAAATGATAGTATGGGGAAATCTAAAACAATAAATGATTAGATTAAGGATGAAATTTTAAATAGTGGTTATCATAACAATGATGAGAGGCATGGATTATACCCATTTGGTAAAATATATAGTAGCCATGATGGTAAAAACATGCCCATCTCATGATCTAGGTAGTTTTCCTATGAGATCTAATCCCCATATGGAGAATGGATAAGGATATTCTATAGTTTGGAGTTTTACTGGTGGTGAATGGATTATATCATTGTGAATTTGAAAAATAATACATTTTTTAGTGAACTTGATATCATCCTTTTCAAGTGTAGGCTAAAATTATCCCATACATAAGAATTTGTGTGCTATAGCATGTCTACTATAGTGACCACTAAAAATTCCCCCATGTTATTATTCAAGGAGAAGAGGAACCTCTTATTTCATTACATAGTAGAGTAGGGTACCTTTAGTGTTTTGATAATAAAGGGTGTTATATCAAAATACATATTTTAAAACTTATTTATGAATTTGAGTCTTTTCATGTGAATTTGTATTCAAAGGATAATTTTGATGCTCAAGGAATTGGATAATGTCTTTTAACCATGGGATCTATCAAATGGTGTTAGCCTCAATATGATAGATAAGTGAATATTATGGTTAGATGGAATATGGGGAGTTTTTTATTTGAATAAGAAAGTTGGAATCAATGAAAAATTGGTGGGGATGAAATAAGGATGTCAAAGAAGCAAGTGAATTAATGATAGCATTTTGATCTCTAGGGATGGGATTAATGGTAAAAGAAAAAAATTATTTGGAAAGGGTAGTGTATATTTGATGAAAATCAATATGATTTTCAATTTTACATTGCTAGTCACCACTAACAAATCGACAAATGAGCTAAGAGTAACCCAAAGCATACAAATATGTAATATTTGAGTCAAGTGCCACTCTCATGCCTAGGATTAATGATTCATATTCCACCATGTTATTAGTGACATCAAAAGTAAGTCAAAATTCCAAAGGGATAATTTTACCATGAAGACTAGTGAGTCTACAACCTACCCTAGCTCTATGGATATGTTTAGTACCATCAAAATGAAGGGTCTAAGTGTCTTCATGTAAATCAACGTTGATTTTGGGAAGATATTTGATGAATACTTTAGATTTAGTAGTATCAATAATGATGTATGAATATTCTTGATTACTTGCTTCTAAATCAGTAGTGAAGTTATGGGAGTAATCTTTAAGAGATATAACTTGATTAAGACCTTCAATATAGAGGATATTATCATTGAGGAGACTATATTGAAGATGATTAGTAGTGAATATGGGTGCTAATGTGAGTTGGTTAATAATGACTTATCCTTTGACAAATTTATACATTATGATGTAGAGATCAAATTCTATCAAAATAACCACCCACTTGCCAATTCTATCTCTAGGGAGAAAGGCTTTAGAGAAAAAGTGATGAAGTGGTTTAGAATGAACTATGACATAAGTTGTTTGATAAATCATGTAATGATGAATCTTTTCAAATATGAAATAGATAGTGAGGCAATCACCTTCTACTTTGGTATAACATTCTTTTTAATCGATGAGACTTTGACTAATATAGTAGATATTGTAAACACCTAAAACTAGTCATAACTAGCTTTTGACTTGACTTCAAACCGATTCCTACCAACCATTACAAATTAAGCTTAGGAATCACTAAATTTCCCAAATTTTATTGTGCATCATTCATAAAATCTTGGAATCACATTGAGACATCCCTAATTAAAGTATCCTATCATACGCAATAATAACCTCTCACATATTCATCCCTAATCATCTAGTGGCATCATAACAATCAAATTGGCTTATGGACCTATTAATTAGGGCACTTGCACACTTAAATAAAATATTGGAAATGATAAATGGATAATCAAAATTAATTAACAATCTAAATCAAATTAAATGCCTAGTTGAATTATCTATGTGTAATTAATGAATAACTAAAAAAAAAGAAATTTAAAAATAAAAATATCCTAGCCTTTCTTCATGACCTTTGTGAGTTTTCAAGCTCTTTGAAAATATCCTAAAATGTCTCATTTTGGATACCCATGACTATTCATTACAAATCATAATTAATTGACAACTGTTAACTCTACTGGGGTTATATTTCACTCACCTAGGTTAGGTTTGAACCCATTCTGAAACTTAACTCCACCTTGAATCACCTTGGGTTGGTGTTATATCCATTTTATATAAATACAATGCCTTTCCTATTGAATTTAAATCTATTTTGGTGAAAATTTATCATGTAAAAATGACTTCAAAGATTGGATATTGTAGAGTTATAATGTAGGTTTGTTGCATGAGATTCATATCAATAGTCTTATAATTCCAAAATCTTGATCCAATCCATAACACAAGCCAATGGTGCCAAGGATAGAAGGAGCAAAAAATATTCATTTTCCAAAGACTCTTTGAAGAAAAAGCCAAGAAATCCACTTAAAAATGCATTTGGAACTCTCAAGGAAGGTAAAGGATTTTTTATCTTTTGCATTTTATTTGTGTTTTCATTTGTATTTTTTTACTAAGCTCACCCCTAAAATTTATGCTTGGAGTGTAAGTGTTAGTGTGTTTATTGATTTTTTTATTACTTAAACTAAAATTTTATTAACCTCCCTTATTAGATTATTATGATCATAAATGGCACACCTGGTGGGACCTGCACCCCACAAAGTTGCTCCTAAGGCCTTTAAGAGCATTCTACTAATGATTTTCATGTAAAAATTTGAGCTTGCTAACCAAAATAGGTGAAAATTAGAGGTTAAATTACATTTTTATAGAAGTTAAAAAGTTTGCTTATGCAACCTTTATTTCACTCTCTGGAGTCATGATGTTGCAGTAATATTGTAACTCACATAGTTGCAGTTTTACCTTTGTTTTAGTATTTTTACATCTAATTATCAATTTTTTAGATAGCTATTTAATACCTATAGGTAATTTTTTGATATTACAATATCATGATTCTTATAGTCACAATATTTCAATACAATTATTTTGTAAATTATGATATCACCTAACCATCAATAATATTGCATCATAACTACTAGTTATTAGGCTGACCATTTCAAGTTACATTGCAATAACATGACTCTTAGAGAAGTGATATTTATCTATGTTAATTTATTTTGAACTTATAGTAGTGATATTGTATTTTATGCTCTATTTTAATACAATTTGCATTTTTGCACTTACATTTTATGTTTTGTAGATTTATATTTTTTCTCTATGTTCTACAGTTTTAAACTGTGTAAACCTGAGATCAAGTTTTAGGAAATGATTTATTCATTCATGAAAGTGATTATAATCACAAGGACTCTATAAAATTGTTTTCAGGACCCAAAGGCCATAAAGAGACATTTAAAACACTTTTCACTTGAAAATTTAAACATTTCAACTGGTGTTTTAATAATCTTTTTGTTTACATCATTTTTGCTTTGTCAAAGTTTTTAACAAACAAATGCCAAAGGGCTAAAAATTCATAATAAGACTCATTTTGGTGCATTAAAATTAACTTTAAACACTTAGCTACATGATTTTTTGAATTTTTAATTTATTCTTGTTTGATTAAAAGTTATTTATTTTCATAAAATGATTGATGTGTGTATGCTCTCCCCCATCCCCTTTAGGGAACTACAATGACCAAAAATTCTCTTTCTTTGAATTTTTGACTTGTCCAAAGGCATGAAAATAATTTAATTAAGGGTCTCCTCAAATCCATATGGTTTGGGTGATATAAACATGACCCTAAAATATTTTCACATATTTTTTTATTTTATGCATTTTGGCTTGTGAGCAGGAGTTCACTGCCTTCTCACAGGTTCTCCAAGGAAGCATTGACCTAGGAATTCATTATCTTGACATTATTTCAACCCCACTCTATGGTGGGGTATACAAATTGAGCTTAAATTACTAAAACATTTATTTTAATGGTAAGCAAACTATATTATTAAGATACTACCTCGAATTGTAAGGACAACTCAGACATCACACTACATTAAACAAGTGATGGATGTAGTGGTTGTGAAAAGGATAATAAATTTTCACAACAAGATAGTTGACATGGATCCAAATGTTGTGAGCATATCATGTGTTTTCCACACTTTGGGCCATCCATATGCACATGAAAATTTAGTTTTAGAGTAATCCCACTTGTTGAAAATATATTGTTGATATAGGGAAAGTAGCCCAAAGTTCCATATCACCGTATAATCTCTTGAGATAATGGGGGTGTAAAAACCCTACTTATATATGAGCTTTTATTATTTATTAAAACTTAAAATCCTCTCAAGAGCATGTATATATATGGAATTTAATATTACTATGCAACCTTGTCAGTTTTAGGATTGAGGACATTCCACTTAGGTGTTTGTGTCATTTTATTCATTTATTACATGGTTTTTATTCTAAATTATCTATTTTTTTTATTATTACATGTAAAAATGAGTCTTGTCTTACACACCACTCCATTTTTTGAGGAGGCATTACATTGTCTATTTGACACCATAATTTTGCCTTAGTCTTTTGATAAATCTTTATGAGTGTGTCACTTGATTTAAAAGGGTAATGTTATGATCCCAAATTAATTTAAAGTTTTGGTGCCTTGAAGTCTTAAAACAAACCATCCATTACATATATAGAGTGTAATAATTTCATTACACTACTTGAATCATTTCATACACTTGTTTGCCTTATGTCCAAGTTTTCATTGTCAAAACCAATCCATGTGTGCCTTTTGGATCTTTACTTAATGTAGTTATGTCATTTAATTTCATCTAGCTTGTTTTTTGTTCAAAGACGTCTAATTTTCCTAAGTTGAGTTTTTAATAAACCTTAACAAGTTTAAATCCAAACATTGATTGATTTTTGTTTATTACTTGTTTAATTTTGGCTTAGACACTGATATTTCTCTTTTGGGTTGTGCAACTTAGGTTAATTCTTTACCCAATTTGAAAACTTTTGTTTGTGCCTTTATTTGGGAGAAACAACCTAGATTCCTCATGCCTTTTATTTCATGCCTTATACCAATTGACCAAGATCATGTCTAAAGTATAATGCCTAGTCTATGCCAAAGTGTTTTATATTTTTTAGATTAAATCATACCCCTTTTGTTTAAAGTCTAGATTTTGTGCTTTTTCTACCAAAATTCCTAACATATGCCTATTTTGAGCCTAGCCTTTGATGTTGGTTTTAGACAAAAGACCTAGAAACTTTTATTTTCTTAGATTAGATTTGTTTAGAACACTTTTTTCTCTAGAGTTTGTCATTTTGGATTTGGTTCATCCACTTGAACTTTTGTGTGAGACATTTAATGATAGATATTTAACATTAGGTTATTATACCAAGTTTAGCATAGACCCATTTTGGAGATATAGCTCCATTATTTGACCAAGTTCAAACCATTTTTCCTTTGGATATTATTTTTCATAGTTTATATCTCTATCCTTTTCATGAAACATTTATTGTTGATTTGAAGATGTCTCACTATACTCATAGTGGTGCTATGTATAATCTAGGATATGGTAATGTGGTCACACAAGAAGACTTTGTTCAATACCCCTATAGTGATGATGTCATTTGTGAAAAGAATCCTTATCCACCTTATAACACTCAATTGAGGGAACAAATACAAGGTTCTCTAGCCTACTATTTGGTCAACATGCCTCTATACTCAGAGCAGGATCTTGAGCAAATAACATAATACCTAGCTAGCATATCGTTAGTTTTAGACCAAGTTTAACAAAAAATGTACTATGTTATGATGCCATCAACATATGACCCTTATCTATTTGATCATCAATTTCTTTCAAATAAGGATAAAGTCTTAATTAGATCCATGGAGATAGGGATTAATTTTCTAGCAAACCTCCCCCACTAAAACTTTCCAAGTCTTGTAAGAGTACCTTACAACATACCTTATAATCAAACTAATGAACATGCCTCTTTTAGCAATCCTCAAACTCTATTGTTGATGTCATATCAGGACCCTTGTATTCTTATTATAGGAAAGGGTCTCATGGAGGATCACTTCATATATATGTAAACAACATACTAAACCTATTTAAACTTAACATGTAACTTTAATAATATGACCATGTCAAACTCTCATCTTATTGAGTTAGCTCCTTTAACAGGAGTCTTCATCAAATTGATAGGCTAATAAAATTAGGGTATAGAACCATTTTCAAAAATCACTTTATTTTTATACATGTTCAGTTATCTAACCATCAAAGAAGTGTCTTCTATTTCTATGCAAAATAGTGAGCCAAACATAGTAGATAATGTGTGTCATCTAATCTTGACCAAAGTGATGTAAATGCACAAACAACTAGTCCATAATAAAATGTGCCTTCAGTTAACACCATGATTGGTTCATAAATGTAGTGGGTAGGAACATATGCCTCCCAACTATAACTAACTACCTCTAATCCTCAACCATCTACTTCTTCAATCACACAACCACAAGGATTAATTAGTCAACCTCAAACTAGTGTTGTGCCTCAACAAAATGTGACAAATGTTAATCCATAATAATAGGTGATGACTAAAATTTCAAAACCATAGACACATTATAATATACCCACATGTATGAGATTGAGCATTTTACCACCTCAATAGAGGGTAACTAATGTTCTACTTCATCAGGTAGTGATGAGTGTACCTCAATAATTATAGACTAACATACCATTATAATAATAAATGATGTCTAATAAACATCATACATTTATTGGTTAGTGATAAATGTTGAACACTCTACAAATGTCTACTTCATAATAGGGGTTCACATAACTAATAGGTTCTACTATTCCATAAGTGTCGATTAGGTAGCAATTACCTTTTGTTCTAAATGTGCCATAAACTTAATGACAGGGGTTTGGTTCACAAGTTAACCTTATTTAACTAGGTTTGAATAGTTAGTATAAATTCACTAATCAACCTTATCAGGCACAGTAATTCACCCCCAACCATGTCCTTCCATATTAGCCATAATTTCCCCAAAACTAGGCCTACATACCTAATCTGAGCTAGAATATCAAACTGTAACATGTACAATTTCAATAATTACATCCTAATCTATATATGCATATTTTTGGTCAATTCCCTATCCAAACCCACCTTATATAATAAACCATGCATCCATTATACCTTGATCAAACTAATTCACTTTTAACCACCTAGCCTCCACCTCAGGCCAATATTCCCTCTAAATTCCTAGCATAAGAACTATAACAAATGAAGGATGTCATTACCACCATCCATGCTAGGAAATAGATAAATAATTTTAAGTTGGATGATGTGTGTTCCTACCTTTTCAACATGGATTATCTAGAATACCATTTCCTCTAGGGTACAAACCATTAAAATTTGATGAATATAAGGGTAAAGGAGACCCCAAGCCCATTTAATGGAATTATTTGTTTCTTGTTAACCAATGGCCTACATCAATATATACCATCTACTATTATTTCCAATGAGTTTAGTAAAACAAGCTTTGGAGTGGTTTTGAAATTGTCAAAGAACTCAATATCTGATTTTGATGATCTTTCAGACAGGTTTATGTAACATTTCTCCTACAATATTGAACATAATATTCATTGGTAGATTTGATGCAAGCCAAATAGAAGGTTAGTGAAATATTTTTAAGTTATCTACATTGATGGAGAGTACTTTCCATTTGATTGACCCACAATTTACTAAAAAAATAACTAGCCACTATGTTTACCAAGAATTTACATAGCGAAGTATCTTACCATGTAGAGTTGTAATGTGCACACACTTTCGAGGAAATAATTGACAAAGGATTATTGATCAAAAAGGACCTTATTAACAAAGGTATCATCAAGATTAATTCATAAAATTAGAACTAGAATCAAAATCAAATCAATAGAAAAAATAAAAACCAAGTCTAAGTGCAAGATCATAACTAGCCCAAGCCAATAATTATGAAAATTCCAAGCCATTTAATCCTAAAAATAAAGTTGTTGTAAATGGATTAACTAATTTTAAAACATGTCCAAATGGTGAAAACACCATTTGTTTAGCCTATATTGCATATGCAAAATAATCCTAACTAACAACCTCTTCAGAAAGTATAACCTTTAAAACAGCCTCGACAAATGCAACAAATACAACAATATTTGCCTTTATAAACCCCTCCTCTAATGAGAATTATGCCTACTCATTTAATATTTAGTGACCTTAGATAACCAATTAAAGTAATGTTTTCCAAGCTAACCAACACTAATTTGATTAGTTGACCAATTCTAAAGCACTCTCTTGATAGCATTCCTTATCCAAATTAGTATAGACAAACTAAATTCTATGAATACAATCAAGTTAATGGATATAATTTGTGCCATTGTGTGCAAATCAAACATCTTATTTAGAATATGTTAGAAAATGGGGATATAACATTAGATAATGGGGCTTCCACATCCAATCAAAACTTGGGAATTTATCAAAACCACTTTCTATAACACAATAGCCAACAACAACAATAACAAAGGCTAGAATAATAGTAACAATAGTGTTAAAAATCAAGAAAAAACCAACAAAAATAAACAAATGGATGGAACCAATGCCAAAATGATGCCAATAACCAATAGACCTACCACATAGTTTTACATGACTATAATAAGGCTGTAGGCCATATTATGGTAGGTCATGTTTCTACCATTTCCATCAATCGAAGAAAAAATTATTAACCAAAGAAGATCATTGCTAAATAATTCCAACCAACAAACCCATGAAATTGATCCTTCCTTGACTTGAGACTGCATATAGGCATACCAATAAATAGGGATTGCTAATTTTAGACCTTATATCGATAACTCATCATTGACCTATGACCACATAAAAGTACACTGATAATTGAGACTTTTCCTATCTGGTCCCCCTCAACCATTATTTATTAGTAACAATGGTCTTGTATCTAATCTTAATTATGCAATCATAACTCGAAAGTCAAATATTACCATCCTAGGCCCACATCCATTTGCCACTTCACCCATCCAACCCACTATTTTGGCTATGAACAAGCCATTTACTATTGTAAAGGAAAAGATATTTGATATTTTGGAAAAACTTTAGAATATGCCCACACAAATTTCCATTTTAGATTTTTTACATACATCTACCATCCGTAAGAACATCTTGACATAGTTCTTCAACCAATCCCATGTTCCCAATGGCATATCCCCTGACAAATTCCAAGCTTTGGTTGGACATTTAGCCCTAGGTCATTAGTTATCCTTCAACTAAAGTGATATGTCATCCCTTTGCCCTCTTCATAATAATCCATTGTACATTGAAGTTTTCATAATGTGATATAAAGATAAATATGTCCTCATATAAAATGGATTGGGTCTAAATATTGTGTCTCTAAAGCTCATCAAGCTTCTCAGGTATACAATAGATGATGTTTAATCAAAAATGATCACCATCAAATCCTATGACAATGAAGAATGGGAGTCATAATATACCATTATCTTACTAGTTATCATTGGCCCTTGACCCATGATATATTATGCCATGTGTTACACCTTGATTTGTCATATAATTTACTTTTGGGTAGACCTTGTATACATGAAATTCATGTAATCCATTTGACATTGCACCAGTGCATCAAGTTATCTCATTTAGGTATGGAGGTCACCACTCATAGAGATTTGTAGCCCTACGAGCATTGTAAACATTTGAATGCTGAGTAAAAAATCTATAACTACCATTTTATGTTGAATACATTTCCCAAAAAGGATAAGGGGAAAGAAATACTTGTTGATTCACTAGAGACCAATTACATTGATCCCAATACCCTTCATTCACTTTCCCATATGTTGATTCCTAAAATATATAATCATTTTACCATCTTGGCTAATATCTTAGGAGAATACTTGACCCATGATACATTACACATTTCTAATCTTCCACATAACCCCAAGTCTTATGGAAGACCTAAAGCCAAACCACCTTACATGGAATGGTAGCAAAAGGGAAAATCCAAACTATATAGTCTAACACCTATCATTTTGACACCAACCACTAGTCAAGAATAGGACCTACTTATAAATGATAAATCATGGTTATACAATGAAAAATCATATGATTGCTATTATAATATCAAGTACCCTATTCCTAGCATTATCATGGAAAAACATGACTATCAAGGAGGAGGTCTCAAGCCCAATCAATAAGGAACAATTGAACCAATTTCTACCACTTGGTATAGAGAAACCTATGGTCTTAGATTTAAACCATCTAAAGATGATCCCACATATCTTATTCATGTTCCAATGCCAATGACTAGTAACAATGATGCTGACTACAAAGTAGAGTCTAATCATATCCCTTACAAAGACCTATCCAATACCAATTTATTTGATACCAATGTCATTTATACCCTTAGAATAGTTATTCATGATAATATACTTTCTCTTTATCACCCTCAACTTATATTCTATGACCAAAAAGAATCCATAGTGCTTATAGATGAGTTTGAAAATGATGAGGCCTTATGCAATTTTCTAGGCCTAAGGGACAATGTTCTATTGGGAAACCACAAAAAGGGTTCTCAATCAAACTGGATCCTACAACCTATTTTGGAGAATGGGTGAACACCCTTAGCCATAAACAAATGAATAAAACATTGAGGCCTCAAAGTGAAAACCTCATTGAGGCACTTTTAGACCAGGGTAAAATTAAAGAGAAAGTCTAGTTTAGTAGTGAAAACCTATTTTAGGTGCAATTAGACAGGGGTGTTCAACCTTTCTCACACATAGTCTAGGAGACCACCAATGATGAACTTACTTATGGGTATGAGTTTAGTTATGAAGAACAATAAGCTTTTGATCGAATCATCCAAGAGTTCCTAATAGTTTTTATCACATGGATATCCCTCCCATTAGGAGATTATAATTATTTGTACCTTAGAGAAATTAAAGATCCAATCCTAATAAAAGAATCTATCATTTCAATTCAATTTAAATCCTTGCCAACTATTTTAAAAGGCAATTTGACTCTCCTAGTTGAAGATATGATAGAAGTCAACATCTAGACTCCAAATGACCTAAAAAGGATCAAAATAGGTGTGTTTCTTGTTGAAGAGGAATGTGACATATTTATATTCCTTTTAAGGGAATTTGTTGACATATTCGCTTGGGCCTACTCAAACATGCTAGGTTTAGACCTTGTCTTGGTTGTATACCATCTTTTTGTACATTCGAATGCCAAGCCCATGAAATGGAAACTATGTAAGATGCATCCTCACATTATTGTATTAGTAAAGTAAGAGTTGGAATAATTCTTGGAAGTGATATGTATTTGATTGATTAACTACTCATAGTGGATCTCAAATGTTGTTCCAATCAGTAAGAAGCTAGAAGGAAATTGAATCTACACTAATTTTAGAGACATAAACAAGGTCTACCCCAAGGATGACTTTCCTCTACCAAACATTGGCATGATTGTTGATTCTATAACCAGGTATGAAATACTTTCACTAATGGATATATTCTCAAGATATAGCTTGATTTAAAAATTAGACTACCCCCTTAGATAAATCAAATAGTTTTTAAAAATTGAATATTAAAAATCCTAATTCCTTAAGTGAAATATAATTGGATATGGAATATTATAAGAATGAATGAAAAGTGATAAAAAAAAACTCTATGCTATGTACCTAGGGATATGATATATTATTGTATATGGGTTGATGGAGATACCACTTGATATGATCATATCCCTAAGTACATATCACTCTGTAACTCATTTCCTTCTTTAAAACTCTTGATTTGTATCATTTTATAATTTTTAATAATTAGTTATAGTGTTCCATTAATTCATTTTCCAAACTAAATTATAAACTAAAATTCATAACAAATTGTAAGGAAAAAGGCACAAACTTGATAATAGAGTTCACCCTTTTGAGGGGCTACATCTCTGAGTTTGTAATCATGAACCAATCCATTAAAATAAGATGTAATATCAATAATTAAAAACTTACATCTCAGTATGAATTTATAACCTACAATAGTGTTGAAACTGACTATGTGAAGACTCTGAAACTGATCAACAAAATGTCTTCTCAAGTCCATAGCACCAATTTGTCTTTTTTGTGCATTTAGGTATGGTTTCTCCATTAGAGTGTATGAAAACTCTAATACATAGGCATAATGTTGATTAAGGAGTGTTCTTTGCCTTCTAACAGACATTCAACTCCTTTTAAAAACTTGTAATGACAAATGTAATTAGTTAAATGGCCAAAGGCCTTAAAAAATAGGAGCATCCACCTATATCATTTGGGCTCAATGTAACATTCAAATACATTACTACATAGTATATATACTAGTGTGTCTTTATTGGTCTAATGGTAAGATTTATTATTTTTGTAAGAGGAAGATCATAGTTCGAAGCACATCTCAACCCCTTTGGTTTCTCATAGACTTGGGTCTATCAAAATGAACCTTCTCTAGCCTAGCTTAAAATCTTTAATAAATAGGCATTCTTTATCCATTCAAGACTATGTATTATTTAATTTAATAACCACACACATACCTATCTTCCATGGCTGAAGGCCATATAAATAAAATAAATTTTAATCCTCCCATCTTGGTTTTGTATGTGTGCCAATATATAGTCATCTAAATATAACTTCCATGGCCACAATCCATATAAATGGAATAACATGTCAACACAGGCTCAGGGTTGCATCCTTGTCAATACATAGTCTCATAGATGCATTTTCACCAAAATGGCTCAACTTAAAAACCTTCACCATATCTTGGGTCTACATCCTTACAAACATACCTCATTTTCCATCAACAACAATCCCCTCTTAGCCTTTACCAAATAAGTGAATCTTAACTTTCTATTCGATACTAGGGAATATCATATATCATATTTGAAACTATATGTTTTCTTCTAATGCTGAGGATAACTATATATTTCCATGTTCATTCTAATGGCAAGCTTCCAATACCACTTGACTACCTCTAATATCAGGTTTTGTAGACTAATTTTAGCCTAAAGGTTGTGACCTAATGTCAAAGCCTTAGTCTTTTTCAAGAGAGGTCATAGGTTCAACCTTTAATCTCAGCATGCCTTTTTCCTTTAAAGGATTAAAATCCCACATTTGTCATGTAGCAACATTTTGAGGGATTATATAGCCCAAATCCCCTCCATTATTTTTTGGCTATGGCCACATCTCTCACATTTTATTTGGGCTTAGTTTAAACTATCATGGCTATCCTTTAAGCTCAAATCTCACCCAAACTTAGGTGATGTTAGAACCATTGTGAGTTAGAACGATGATCTGGCTCGATGAATTAACTAATCTCAAATTGGTTGTTGAGCTAGCACTCAGGCTCGATCTTGAGATCAGTCACATCGAGTTGGTACTTGAGTTGTGTTATTTGAACTTGGCATAGAGAATGCATTTATATCTTGAAAAATAAATGTAATAATTTAATAATATTGAGATTATTAGTCCCACATGCAATGTGTTTTATTGTTTTCATAATAATGGGGTTTTAGTCCAAGTTAAATAAACAAGTTTGATCAAAGTAAATTAGTAAATAATATGCAGGAATTAAGTTACTAATTTGTGTAAATAGATTTGAATTTTTGCCTTTTATAAATATAGTAATGAATAAGAGAAATATAACTTAGCTTATTATAAATGATTGAAACTGAGACAGGGTCTAATACTAGAGGAGCAGAACTAGGAAACTATTGAGAACTAGATCCTGAAGTTCATTTTTGGGTTGGATAGGAGTGATAAAAATGGGACACCCTACTATTTGGTATTGTAGTCCTTTTCTAGTGTTGTTGTCTAGGTGGTATGAGCTTTCTAGGTTCTATTTGATAGGCTTGTATTACCCTATTAGTGAAATATCAAAGCCTAAAATCCTATAGAGCTCACTGTGCATTTGTTTTTAAACTTCAAATCCCTAGGAACTCATTGTGCTTGAAATTGAATGGAAACTTGGAAAATATAGATAAAGGGTTAGTGTGTGAAGGATACGCTAGACACACTTCACATTTTTTGTGTGGGCACACTACCTACTTACCAATACTCTGAGGAGAGATCAAGCTAATGTAGTTCTCTCATTGAAGTGCTTGGTGCAATTATGTATGATAAATATAACTAGATATAAAATTGGATGTACTTCAGATGGCTAGGGATAGGTTCAAAGATTTGAATAAGATTGAAATTATCTTTTAAGGTTGTATGTAGATAATAGGGAAGAGTGCTTGAGTGTACTTGTTGGTATTCTTGTTCTTCTCTTGTAAATGAGTGCGCACCCTTCTAAATGGACTTTGAATGGCCTTTTATAGGGAAATTAATGATCATGGATTAAATGAATTCATGTTAGGATGATAAATAAAAGGACAAGGATCTAAAATAATCTAACTATTAATACCAAAAATGAACTTGGACAACAGTGCCAAAATCAAGACACCCTAGGTTTTAGCACTCCTATCTCAGTTGGGCATTATTGTCCTAAGGGAATGAGGCCTAAGGGGATGGATCTAGGCCTAAAAGGGTTAAGTTTATAAGGATAAGGATGACTGGGAATTAGTGAAAGAATATCCTAGAAGGGTTGTGTGAGTAAGAAAGATGACCTATGGATTGGGTGTCATTAGCCATGCTTAAGTCATCCAATTTTTCATTTTGTATGACTACATTTTCCCGCCCTTTATTCTAGTGATGTAGCAAAGAAAAATACTAGGATAAAGTAAAAATAGAAAGCGTACTTAAACTTACCTACAAAGGTAAATCCCGTGAAGCTTATGTGATGCTAAGTAATGCTAGATAGTGCATAGAGAGCACATTATGCAAGTGTGATTCTGCAAAATGAAACAAAGAGTAGATTAGTTCTTATTATATGTGATATAAAATAAGAACATAAAAAATTTGAGTAAAAAAAAGGAAGAGAAAGGAATGAATATACTTCATCAGGTACGTGAACCAATACCAAACATATTATGATCCTGAGTAATGTTGATTAATGTTGGATTGTGTTGGATTATGTTATACTAAAAGTTATATCACAAACAAAAATGCATGTTGAATTCCCTAGAAAGTGGCTCAAGAATGAAAAGGCTATCCCTTTGGCTCCATCATCACCAACTAAGTGAAGATAATGAATCATACCTGTTAAAATCAATGTTTAGACTGTGTGTCTAATCCCTCTAAATAAGTGGCTCAAGAATACAAAGGTTGGCCCTTTGGCTCCATCATCACCCCATGAAGTGAAGCTATGAAGTGATACTAATATAGAATAAATGTCATATGATATGGCTCATATATTCCATGGATGTTCTAGAAATTTGACAATGTAGCATGGATAGCTTGAATGTATGTTGAAAAATAGGCCATTCTTATCCATTTCAAAAGATGGAGGTTAGGATTGTATGAAATCCACTCCAAAACTGATGTTCTAGGCTTATATGAAAGCCAACTTAGAAAATTAGGTAATCAAAAAGTTAAACTTGTATGAAATTTCAAATTGAAAGTGATGCCAACCACATATAGATGGAGTAAGGCATAAAACTATTGAGAATGCTTGGAAAATTAACTAAACTCATAAATAAAATAAGACCAATATGTCATGCACATTACCCCCAATCACTAGTTTCTATAACATGGATTCTAATCTAGAAGTTATATCAACTACCTAATCTAAAACTAAAATTCATAACCATCATGTCATGCATGATAACCCCCTATATCTAGATTCTCTAAGAAAATTGTAATAAATTATTGATTTTGACTAATCTAGATGTGAAAAAATTGTATCTAAACTAAAATTTTTTCCTATTTATAGAAAACTTGAGTGTTTTTCTACCTAGATAGGATCAACAAAATGAGTAAACCCCTATGTTTGGCACTACTATCCATTTTTGGCACTATTGTCCTATGTTAAAATTGGTTGTTGATTTGGATATGTCACTATTTTTCTACTCAGTTATGACTAGTTTGACCTCTAAATTCTAAACTAAATGATTTAAATGTTATTGTTTTGACTATTAGGAGATTTGATCTCTATGATAAAACCCCTATTTATTTCCCCCTCTTCTAAGGGTAGGAATTATGAACCTATAATTACTTCCCTCAAAATAAAGAGTCCTGTAAGTGTGTTATGTTGTATAGATACATGATATAGCAGTGAAATTTGACAAGATATTTGTAGATATAGCAATGTTTGTATTGATAGATTATTCAATCAATAGGGGTATGCCTAGATAGATATAAAAATGTAAAATCATGTGCAAAGTATTGAACTAGAATTAGAAATGTTTGATGTTAGTTGGAGGGATGGAGCATGATGTTCATCATGGAATCCAAGAAAGCAATGGAAATACATGATGTGGATCGTGGTATTGCACACATTGAGAAGAAAACAAGAAAGAAGCATGCTAGGATGGCCAAGGGGCCATGAAAACATGGGACATGGGCACATTTCACTCAAATTGAAAAGCAAGCATAGAAGGCATGTTCAAATGCCACATACACATACAATTTTGAAACAAGTAAAAATTGGCATGAGGGCCATAGGTACATGAAAGAGTAAAATCAAAGGACTTTGGTAAATATCCTAAGGAACACACATAAATAGAAGAAAAAGACATTGGAAAATGTCCTAAGGCATAAAAAAGAAATAAGTAGGAACTAGAAATGCAACCACACAAGCTACACTAAGCAAGAGGAGAAAACATGTAATATATAAAAAGGTGGAATGACATCTAACTAATCAAAGAAAATGTGAAAGTGTGAAAAACATGTGTAGTACAAGACTAGGTATATGCTAATAAATACACAAGTGATAGATACTAGTGAAATGTTGATATAGTAATCTATGTAATCTTAAAAAGGAATATACATTAGTATGATAACTCAGAGTGTGTAGTGTAGGAATGACATAAATTGGATGGTGTAGTCATATAGAATATACCCCTAGTGGGTATGTATATCGATGTGTGTCTCAAATGTAGAAGTAGGAATGCCCCCTAAATGGGTAGATTGAAGCAATCAAGTAGTTGGATGTCACTGCACACACTCAAAAGAGATCAAGTGAAGCATGGTAATGTAGAAAAATTGACATATAATAACATGAAATAGAAAATGTAAGTCCTAGCATGATAGTGGTAATATAAAGCGTGAATGATGTATAAAATTGAAATTTTTTTAGTATTTTTAAAATATTTGAATGTTTTTGTATTTTGATTTTTTTTGTATTTTGATATAAGCTATGTACAAGTAAAACTAGGAAGAAATGATACTAACTTATGAGTCTCAAATGAGACTCCCTATCATGGTATCATATATTAGACAACTAAATCAAGCATTATCATGAGGCATAATTGAATGTTTGAAAGTGGATGAAACTATAGGGCTCTTAGGGACCCATCTAAAAGTAGAAAAAGCTCTCTGAATGGGTACTCTCTATGTAGCTACATGAGACCTTAATGTTACTTCTCTAAGTGTGAACACTATAGCTAGAAGCTGTGTAGAATCTTCAAAATGTGGAGTTGTGTGAAATATTTATACTATCAATGGATGCTACAATTATGTTTAGATCTAAAGTGGAAGTGGAAATAAAATTGGAGGATAAATTGAGATAGGTATAAGATCTAGAATTGGTATTTGTAAGATGGTAGATGGATCTGAAGTGGGGAGTGGTGACTCATAAAGAACTCCATTGACTATAATAACCTAATTAACATGAATGAATTTCATGCATCCATCAACTACAGAGGGTACTACCCTGAGTTTTTGAATCCATGGCCAACCAAGTAATATGTCAAAAACTCTTGCATTAGGAACTATAGTGAATGGTGTTTCCAAATATGTAGGACCAACCTATAGTGGAATTACTATCTCACCCAATGAAATATATATATGCCCACTAAAACCAATAATAATTGTGTCTATTAAAGTGATATCCTACTCAAAATAACCCAAAAGTTGTAGAAGTGTCAAGGTGCACATTTAAGGCTAGAGTCATTGTCAATAAGCACACTACAAATAGGTTTATTATGAATATGTGCTCTGATAAAAAGTGCATTATAATCTATATTATCCTCCACAATATCTTGATCTAAAAAATATATCAAAGGTCTATTTAGAACTCTATACTCATACACACCTATCATACATCTCAAATGATGTGCCTCAACTGAAGGTGCCTGTTATGTAGCTGGTAGAGGATGTGCATGGTATGTATGGTAAAATTTGAGGTATCCTCTTTCTCCTATTTATAATGATGTGGAAATGGATTTGAGAAGATTTTTAAATCTTTATCTTATGTTGGATTTACTTTTGGAGGCTCAACTAAAGTGCCTAGATCAAGTAGATTATCATCTATCAAATCTTGTATTTTATGTCTCAAACTGATGCATCTATTTGTTATGTGGCCTGGTGCCTTTTAAAAATCACAAAATGCATGCTAATCATAGAAGAGGCTTTGCTGGGTCATCTTATTAGATAAGAGGTAGAGTGATGATGTTACATTCCAATAACTACAGTAAAACCTTGGCTGCAGACATTGGTGGATTGGTAAATGCACAATGAGGAGGTGTTAATAAAACCACACACAGAGGGGGCTTTGAAGCTGCATTGATTTTTGGTTGATTCTAATTCTTATTATCATTTATTGACCTTATATGGGACTTTTCTATTACTCTTTTTTTTTTTGTCTGAGATACTTGAGTACTTAAGTTTGCCCATTAAAATTAGCTTGACTTATCTTTCTTTTAGTGTGTAACACAATTTAGTGAAGGAATAGAATCACTTAAACATGATTGATTCATGAATTGATGGTAGAAGACTCTATTTGAAGAGGTCCTATAACTCATGATCTATCATGGGACTAGTCATCTTAGCCAAGATGGTCTTATACCAAAGAACATAGTCTATGAGATTCTCATTTGGTCATTGTTTCTGTTGAGAAATTTAAGCATATGAAACCTTATCACCAATGTTGATACTGAAATGTGATAGGAACATGTCTACTAAAGGATTTAATGTCATGATTGATTGATTTGGTAGACTATAAAACCATTATAAATCATAATCATTTAGACTTTATGGAAATATCTTGGTAAGTAGCCAATCATTGGGTACATAATCCAAACATGTTGTGCAAAAATCTCTCAAGTTTGTCTCTAGATCACCCTTTCCATCATAAAGAGTAAGCTTGGGTTAAATGAAACCTTATGGTAAAGGTGTAAAAGTGATATGATGTACCAATGATGTATGTAAAAGAGAAAAATAATCCAAAGCCTATGTAGGTCTAGTGGTACCTTGCTCAAGATGTTGCACCTTAGATTGAAGAGATCTTATCTCTTGTACAAGGGCTGCCACATTAAGAGATAGGGATGTACTATTTGTAGCTAGTGTCATAGAAGAAGGTTAGAATGCTATAGGGGGTTGTTGAGACATAGTTTCCCCCATAGTGTCATTTGTAACTAGTGGCTCTATGGTTTGAGACAATTTACCATTGTTCACTTTTTTTTGTTCCTCTTGTATAATTCTAAGCATGTCATCTTGCATATCCGAATGTTTTGTTAAGAGTTCTTGAAGTTCTATTTTATTAATTTCATCAAAACTAGTATATTGGGCCATTGTGAAAGTAGGAAAACAATTTATAATGTGTTTAAATATTTTGAAATAAGTTTTAATAGGAAATGTGCTAAAAAAGGAATGTATTGAATATAATAAATGCAAAGTATTAAAAATTGTTAATTGGAATATGTGTAAAAAGGATATGGATATCCCAAACATGTAAGGTGATATCTCAAGAAGAAAAATTGGAGCTAGTACATGAAACTAAGTATTTTATAGAAATATTTATGCAAAATACTATGAAATTTTGAATTTGAAATTGATTTTTTGAGTTTGATATGGAACTAAAAATGTATAAAATGATTGGAAAAGTACTAGAAAATAACTGGGAACTAGTTGATGCAACTAGGGTTTTTTTGAATGAATTTTTAAAATTAGTATGATAATTTTAAAACTTTGATATGAATTTATAGAAAAATAGTATAATTTTGTTTATAAAATTTAGGAAAAGTCATAAAATATTTCTAAAATTAGAAATATATTATTCCTTGTGTTTGGAATGTGTTTGTATGGAAAAAGAACCTAGTATGTGCAAACTAGGGTTTTAACAAAATATGTGATATTTTTGCAATTAAATTTTAAATTTTTTATTTTTAAATGCAAAAAAAATTATTAAATTATGGAAAAAAATCAAAAATAATTATCCCTAGGATTTTTAATGTTTTTATACAAAACTCAAAGTAAGTTGGGTTCACTAAATGTTTTATTGTTTTCAAAATAATGGGGTTTTATTCCTAGTTAAATAAATAGGTCTGAGCAAAGTAAATTAGTAAATAATATGCAAGAATTAAGATACTAATTTGTGTAAATATATATATATTTTTTCCTTTTCTAAATATAGTATTGAATAAGAGAAATCTAATTTAGCTTATTCTAAATGATTCAGACTAACATAGGGTCTGATACTGGAGGAGTAAAACTAGGAAACTATTGAGAACTAGATCCTAAAGTTCATTTTTGGGTTGGATAGGATCAACAAAAGTGGGATACCCTACTATCTAGTGTTGTAGTCCTTTTCCAGTGCTATTGTCTAGGTGGTTTGAGCTTTTTGGTTTCTGTTCAGTAGGCCTATGTTACTCTGTCAGTGAAATATCAAAGCCTGGAATCCTATGGAGCTTATTCTACATCTATTTTTAATCTTCAAAGCCCTATAAGATATTTTTTCTTAAACTTAAATGGAAACTTGGAAAAGATAGAGTAGGGTTTAGTGTGTAAAGGATATCTAGACACACTTCACACCTCGTGTGTGGACACCTTACCTTCATACCAATACTCTGAGGAGGGATCAACCTAATGTAGTTCTCCCATTGAAGTTCTTGGTGCAATTATGTATGATAAATGCAACTATATGTGAAATTGGATGTACATCAGATGGCTAGGGATAGGTGTAAAGTTTTGAATAAACTTGAAATGATCTTGGAAGGCTATATGTAGAGAATAGGGAAGAGTGCTTAAGTGTACTTACTTATATTCTTGCTCCTCTCTTGTAAATGAGTAACAACCCTTTTAAATGGAATTTGAATGGACTTTTATATGTAAATTAATGATCATATATTAAATTAATTTAAATTAGGTTGACAAGGAAAAGGATAATGATCCAAAATAATCTGACTGTTAGGACCAAAAATGAACTTAGACAATAACACCAAAATCAAGACACCCTAGGTTTTAGTGCTCCTATTTAAGTTAGGCACTATTATCCTAAGGGAATGAGGCTTGGGGGGATGTATTTGGGCTTGAAAGAGATGCCTAGGCCTAAAAGGGTTAAGTTTGGAAGGCTGGGAATGACTGGGAATCAGTGAAAGAATAACCTATAAGAGTTGTGTGAGTAAGAAAGAAGAACTATGGATTGGATGTCATTAACCATGCTTAAGTCATCTAATTTCACATTTTATATGACTACACAATTTATAATCAATACTAAGGCATATATAAATAAAAATGTGTTAATGGTAATATGAAGATTCAGAGGCAAAGGCACCCTTCCATAAAAAGATTGTGTCAACCCTGCCTAAGGGTCCCCAACTAGAAAATAGTAAGGCCCATTTGTCTGAACATGAGTGTCAAAGACATGAGGTAAAAGTAAACACAATTTTACCATTACACTTTCATGCATCACATGTTGATTGGTCTAATTGGTAACCATTTGACTATTGACCATTTTTTAATCCAAACTTTGACCAATGATATTTGAAGCATATGATGTCCATTTTATGCATTCCAAGATGTAATAGAAAGCTTTGAGAATGATCTTTAGCACTATAATAGTTTTGGGAGATCTTAGGAACTATAAATTGTGAAAATACTCTAGATCTAACCTCCCCATAAAGAGGCTTTTGGTCTCCAAAATTCCCAATAATCCAAATGACCCAAAAAGATCTCTATGAGTTCTCTTATTTGCCATTGACAATCTTCCTACACTAATTCCAAACATACAAGAGGAAAAAATATCATATGAAGGAGTTATAAAGTTAATATATCAAAATGACACAATAAAACTCCATTTTAAAAACATAAGTCTACATTAGTGAAATAAGATGTTATAAAACTTCTTTGCAAGCAAGAAGTGAATTGTACAGCTGAAAACTTTAACCTGATTATGGAGAATAAAGAAAACTCTTTACCCATTTTGCCAAATGACCTATTACCCAAAATAGTCATTTAATCTGGGAGATTATTTTAACCTCTACATTACATGAAGGTTAAGTTGTTTTCCTTATTATCAACATCACACAATGGAAAATAAAATGTGTTGCATACCCCTATAGGACTTGTAAAAAATTGAAACACATGTACACTTTCATTTACAAACATTGACCATCTATGGGTCTTTGAAAGGACATCTACATGATGTGCATGACAAACATACATGTGAGTGTACTAAAATTTGTAATACAAACACTACCAAAGATACAATGGGACTTAAACATATATGTCAAGTATAACAATGTGAAACTAATTTATCTATCATGAGGTTACTAATGCAAAATATGCACAAAAAAGAGATTCTTTACAAAATCACAAAATGCACAACTAAATGTAAGACATATCATAAACATGATGAGAAACTAAGAATTTTAAACCTATCTTGAAGTTTCCTCACTTTGGACTGCTCCTTGATTCATAACTCCACACTTATCAAACTGAGTTAGTTTCCAAAATTTTATCATAATGGAAAACTAAAATAGGAGATGGAAAAATATCCTTCATAAGACAAGGGTTATCAAATTCCTTCCTAGATCTAAGTAATTAAGAATTACCTAAAAATATTATTTTGAATTGAAACTAAGCATACTATTTAATACTATAGTTATGCTTTATCAAAACTATCTAAGTTAACCATGTTATTAATAAGGTATGTTCCCTCTTCATGGTTTCCAATAAATTAATGGAAGGTTTCATCTTGTCAAATCTATCTTACTAAGATTTAGATGATCCATTTTAATTTCCAAAAGGATTTAAAAATAATTCTACATCAAGGCATATTTTACTTCCAAATCAACCCTCTTTAGAAACTATTAAGTGCACCTATTGAGCAATGGTTGGCATACTTTTGGTGTTAAAACAACTTACTATTTGCTTACTACAACTCTTTAAAAATTTGTGAAAACATAAACCAACTTATAAACTAATTAAAAACTCAAAACTCAAAGTGTAAAAACCTATTCAATTTCTTTAACAATGCCCTATTTGCCATTTCCATATCTTGCCATGACAACTATGATTTTCACTTATTCCTATAATTAAGGACATAGGCATCCATAATATGATTATTTATTCAAAAATAAAGGCTACACAATTGGTTATCAAATACCAACATGAAATCAGATCATCATCATACCTTAATTTGCCTTTATGGAAAAATAGTAATAGGAATGCAATTGATTCCTCTTGGATGTGCATCATTGAAAATGCCTTGCATTTTATTTGAATGTCTCACAAGAAGAAAGTCTTATCCTCTCTCAACACCATCTCACACCATCAAGTGATAATTATTTGTTTATCATCTGGATTAAACCTACAAGACTAGTGGTTTCAAAACCTTGGTTGTTATAAGCTTGTATTCTTCCAATGAATTGGAACACCTTCCAATTTTACTTTGCACTAGCCAACTTGCATAATCAAATCAACAGAAGAATAATACCAAGAATCTAATATCTAAAAACTCCAAACTGAAGTATATCAACAACTAAATCAAGTCTTGTATCAACCTAATTTGATACAAAAATTAATATAAAAATTGGACTTACCCCCTTAGATAAATCAAATAGTTTTTTTAAATTAGATACTAAAAATCTCATTTCCTTAAGTGAAATAGAATTATATAGAGAATATTCTAGGAATGAATGAAAAGTGATCAAAAAACTATGTAACTCATTTCCTACTTTAAAACTCTTGATTTGTGTCATTTATAATTTCATGTAATTAGTGCTAGTGTTCCATTAATTTATTTTCCAAATTGAATAATAAACTAAAAATCATAATGAACTATAAGGAAAAAGACACAAACTTGATAACAGAGTTCACCCTTTTAGGGGATACATATATGGGTTCATAATCATGAACTGATCCATTCAAATAAGATTTAAATATCAAAAATTACAAAATTACATCTCAATATGGATTTAAAATCTATAATAGTGCTGAAAATAACTATGTGAAGACTTTAAAATTGATCATCAAAACATCTTCTCAAGTCTATAGTACCTATTCATCTTCTCTATGCATTCGGTCATGGTTTCTCCATTAAAGTGTATGTAAACTCTAATATATGGGCATAATTTTGATTAAGGAGTGTTCTTTGAATTATAATAGACTTGAAAATCCTTTAATAACCTTGTAATGACAAATTTAATTAGCTCCATGGCTAAAGGCCTTAAAAAATAGGAGCATCCACTTATATCATCCAGGCTTTGTATAACATTCAAATACATTATCACATAATACATATACTAGTGCATCTTACTTGGTCTAATGGCAAGACTTATGTTTTTTTTAAAGAGGAATATCATGGTTTGAAGCACATCCTAACCCTTTTGGTTTCTCATAGACTCAAGTCTATTAAAATTAACCTTCTCTACCCTAGCTTAAAATCCTTACCAAATAGGCATTCTTTCTCTATTTTAGACTATGTATTCTTCAATTTAACAACCACACACATACCTATCTTCGATGGCCAATGGCCATACAAAAAGAATAAATTATAATCCTCCTATCTCTATTCTCTATGTGTGCTAATATAAAGTCATCTACATATAAATTCCATGTCCAAAATCCATACAAATGTAAGAACACATCAACACAAGCTCATACCTGAATCCCTATCAATACATAGTCTCACAGATGCATATTCACCAAAATGGCTTGAATTGAAAACCTTCACCACATTTTGGGTTTATACCCTTACAAACATACCTCATTCACCATCATCCACAATCCACTCTCAGCCTTTACCAAATAGGTAAAACTCCCCTTTCTATTTGAGACTGAGGAGTCCCATATATCCTATTTGAGACTGTATGTTTTTTCAAATGTTGAGGTTAAATTTATATTACCATGCTCATTCCATTGGTGAGCTTCCAATGCCAATTGACTACCTCTAATAGTAGGTTTTGTAGACCACTTTTACCTTAAGGCCATGACCTAATGGCCAAGCCTTAGCCTTTTTCAAGAGAAGTCATAAGTTTGACCTTTAATATTGGCATGTCTTTTTCCTTTAAGGGATTAAAATCCCACATCTATCAGGTAGAAACATTTCAAGGGCTTAATATATCTTGAATCCCCTCCATTATTTTATGGTTATGGCCATATCTCTTGCCTTTTATTTATGCCTTATTAAATTATTCTAGCTATCTTTCAAGCTTGGATCTTGACCAAACTTAGGTGGTATTAGAACTATTGTGAGATAGAACAATGAGCTAGCTCAGTGACTTAACTAATCTTGAGTTGGTTGTTGAGTTGGCACTCAGGCTCAATCTTGAGCTTGGTCACATTGAGTTGGTACTCAAGCTACATACTTCAAACTCAAATTAGAGCATGCATTTGTATCTTGAAAAATGCATGGAATAGTTTAATAATATTAGGATTATTAGTCCCACATGTAATGTATAATCAACATTGAGGCATATATAAAAATATGTCTCAATGATAATATGAAGATTGGACGTAAAGGTACCCCTCCATAAAAAGAGTGTGTTGAACCTAGCTGAGGGTCCCTAGCTATCAAATAGTGGGGCTCATTTGTATAAACATGAGTGTCGAAGACTAAAGGCCAAAACAAACACATTTTTACCATTGTCATGCTACATGTCACATGTTGATTGGTCCACTTGGTAACCATTTGACTATTGACCATTTTTTATCCAAAATTTGACTAGTGATATTTGGATCATATTATGTCCATTTTATGCATTCCAATATGCATTAAAAATATCTCAGAATGCTCTTCAACACTATACTAATTTTGGGAGATATTTGAAAGGTGAAAAATCATTTAAATCACAACTAGATACTAGAAGACCAATATAAAACAATGTTCACCACTTCATGGGGAACATTCTATTATCAGGTTATGCCATTTGGTCTAAAAAATGTTGGGGTCACATACCAAAGAGACATGACTATCATATTCCATGATATGATGCATGACATTATTGAATACTATGCCAATAACATACTGGGAAAATCTAAGACTAGGGATACCCATTTGATAGCACTATGATGCATATTTGGGAGACTAAATGAATACAAAGTTAGGGTCAATCCTAAGAAGTGTGTTTTTGAAGATATTTTAGGCAAATTTCTAGGCTTTATTATGTCTTATCAAGGCATTAAAGTCGATCTATCCAAAGTACAAGCCATAACAGAGATTTCACCATTGACTAATTTGAAGTAGCTTCATAGTTTATAGGGAAAGATCTAATCTATTAGATGCTTCATATCTTAGTTGGTTGATAAATTCCATAATTTTACACATCTCCTAGATAAGGGTGTCACATTTCATTGGGATGATGAATGCCAAAAATCCTTTCAGTGTTTAAAAGAATACCTTGCCAATTTGCCTATTTTGTTGCCACCAATGCCAAAAAATCCATTCTTATTGTATCTATCAACCATAAACAAATCCTAAGCGGAAATTTTATCTCAACATGTTGATAATGGAAAATATCACTTTGTGTACTATCTAAGCTATACACTAGTCATATATGACAACAATTATATACCCATTAAAAAATCCTATTTAACTATGGTCTTTATAGCTCAAAAATTATGACATTACATATTAACCAACAAGACCATGGTCATTTTAAAAGTAGATCTGCTCAAGTATCTACTATCTAAAATATCTTTACAAAGTTACATGGCCAAATATATCATTCTTCTGAGTGAGTTTAAGATAGAATACATTAACCAGAAAGCTATCAATGGATAAGTTATTGTAGATTAGCTCACTAAAGCACCTATTATAAATTTAGAACCACTAACATTTCAACTCTTAGATGAGTCCATTTGACCATCATTAAAACACCTATTGAGGAGTATAACTAGAAGTTATATTTTGATGGATCCTTCACAACACATGGATTGGGGGTAGGCCTTTTATTTATTACACTATAGGGGGATATTATCCCTAAATCATTCTAGATTATCTTTCCTTGTACTAACAACATGGCTGAATATGAAACACTAAATATATGACTTTGTCAGGGAGTATAATGTAATATTCAACATCTAAAGGTTTATGGTGATTCTTAGTTAATCATCAATCAAGTTACAAACCACTTTCAGACTAAGGATGACAAGCTAGTGCCCTACAAGGCCATGGTTGACACTCTTAAACAACAAATTGTTGAAGTACAATTTGAACATATACCAATGGCCAATAAAAAAATAGTAGATGTCATGGCCACCACTAGATCTTTGATTCATCATATAGATACAACAAAATAATATCAATTTCTCATTGAAAATATGCTAACACTAGCTCATGAACCTTCAACTATCGCAATAATCTATGATATTATTAGTCCCAACTCTATATGGTATTTAAACATGTATGCTTATTTTCATGACCAGATAATGCCTCTAGACCTATCCCATAAACAATCCAAGTCCTTTATCTACCATGTTGCACATTATACCTTACTTAGACTGACCCTTTACTATCATAGCTTTGATGGAACTCTACTTCATTGTTTAACTTTGATAGAATCAAAATAGCATTAAAAGAAGTTTATGAAGGCATATGTGGATCCCACATAAGTGAGGTTGTCCTAACCAAAAATATCCTATGTACCAAGTATTATTGGCTAATGATGGATGTCAATGCAACTGCATATTTTTAAAAGTGTGATAAATGTCAATGACATCCCAATCTAATTCATACCCTAGCCAAGACTTTGAAACCAATGCTTAAACCCTAGTTATTTACTATTTGTGGCCTTGATCTAATTAGGAAAATAAACCCCACCTCATCTAATGGCCATAAACATATTCTTACCACTACTAAATATTTCACTAAGAGGGTTGAATCTATACACCTCACTTACATTAATGGAAAACAAATTTCTAAATTCATCTTCAACCATGTCATTTGATGCTATGGTATCCTATCTGACATTATATCTGATAATGGTGTATCATTCAAAAATAATGATGTCAAATCTCTATGTGTTAAGTAAAAAATTACTCAACATTTTTCCATGGTATATCACCCATAAGGTAACAATCAATCTAAATCATCTAACAAAACCATTGTCAACATCCTTAAAAATATTGCCAATAATGATATCTATAATTGGCACCTCCAAATATTTTTTTCCCTGTGGGCATATCATACCAACCACCATAATCCAATATGCACCACTCCATATACACTTGTTTATGGCACTAAGGTCTTTCTTCCCATTGAGTTTGAGTTACCTTCTTTACGCATCTCTCTGAAACATGTCCTTGATAATGAAGATTATCAAGTATCTCACTTGTAAGAGCTAGAGTTACTTGATGAGAAATGCATGGCTGTAGTTAACAAAATTCAAGCATACCAAAACTGACAATGTGGCAATTATAAATGATGGGTCATCTACAGATAATTTGAGTTTGGTGATCTTGTTCTTAAATATATCCAATAAAATACCACAACTAAGAAGAAACACAAAGGAAAGTTTAAACCCAATTGGATAAGCCCATTCATCATTGTTGCAAACTATGGTGCTGGAGATACAGGCTTACTACACCAGATAGGGATGAACTTGATGAGTTAATAAACACTATACACCTCAAGTGTTACTTCACTTGAGAGACTTGGTGTATTGTCTATGAGGCCCATTTTTGTTTTACTATAATATCAACATTCTTCTTTGTACCATACCATTCTATCACTTTACTATTCCACCATACCATTCTACTATTCCTTTTCTATCGACTGAGTTATTTTACCCCTCCTTACCTAGCCCTTTGACCTTGGTTTTGATTATATTGGTTCCACAACCACTTTTAGTACAAGGATTCTGATCAAGTTTTAGCAGTTCTTTCAACATTCTAGATAGAGACCACATTTTGGAGCTATATGATAGTAGTTTGGTAACTGTATCCTTTATTTCTTGTTCTATTCTATACCACGCATTCTTGATTATAACCACCTTTAGGAAAATTAGTGTTATATTGGTGTGCTACTAATTATAACCATTTATGGAAAAATTAGTATCATTGACTTATGTTGTTGTTTCCTAATTATAACCATCTATGGGAAAACTAGTATCATTGACATATGTCATTTTTTTCTAATTATAATCACCTATGGTAATATTAGGAACAACTACCTTAAAGTACCACCTTGCCATGCCTATGTTGTACTATGCCATTTACCAACTTTGTTTGTTTTGTTTGAATTTGTTGCTACCTATTCAGATTCCTCTAATATAAAATGGATTTACATTGACTTAAGGTCCCATCCTAGGACTATATTGGTAGTGCTCAATTTACTTTGAGGTTATCTTAGTCACCCTTTGCCATGCTCTTGCCATTTTTTGAGCATTAAATACTCTCACCATTTTATGAGCATTTTTAGTATCTCCTAATTCTCAATAAATTTGAGATACTTTGAAAATGCCAAAAAAAAATTGAAATTGATCTACAAAACCTTAAGAAATTCCCATCGACCACTTCTTTATGCGATCAAGGAATCCAAAAAGGGAGGTAGATCAAGTAACAAAACTTGAATAGAAACACACTAACATGCTAACGCTTACTTGTCTAGATCATAGGGGGAGCTTAATGAACAAAATACAATTGAAAACCTAACTAAAATGCAAAGAATAACAATTTTTACCTTCCTTGGGAGCTCCACGTGATTTGTTTGTGGCTTGTTTGGTTTGTGTTCAAAGAGTCTTTGGCAATGGAGTATTATTTGCTCCTTCTCTCCTTGAAACCATTATTTGCTTGCTTGAAGTGGCTTGATATAGCTTATTAATTATGATGGATTGTCTTAATATTTTGGCATTATAACACTATTGTCATGAGTCTTATTAAAAAACTTGCATTATAATTCTATAATTTCTAAGCCCTATAATGAAGAGGCAAAGACTTGTATTTATAGGCTTAGTAACTAAGCCCAACTCAAGGTGAGTTAAGGTGTATTTTAAACATGGAATAGGTCCAAACCTAACATAAGTGAGTTAATTAATCCCATTAGATTTAAAAAGTGTCAATAATTAATTATTTGAAATGAATAGGCATGGGTGAGATATTTTGAGATATTTTTAAAGACTTGACAAATCACAAAAGGTAATCATGAAAAGCTAGGATATTTCATATTTTATTAATTTATTAATTACACATGGATAATTTAACTAGGCATTTAATTTGGTTTATCTTTTTAATTAATTTTTCTTAGGATTTCTAGAATTTTCAAGATTTAATTTTATGTCCATATTTCCTACTTAATATGTTTATAGGTCAAATTGGATGTTATGATGTTGCATGATGAATAGAGATGAATATGTGAGATGCTTGTGTTGCTTATGGTAGGACACCCTAATTATGGATGTCTCAACATGATTCTAAGCTTTGAAAAATGATGCATAAGTTAATTTGGGGCATTCAATGATTTTTAAGCTTAATTTGTAAATATTGGTAAGAATCAGTCTGAAGTTCAGTCGAAGGTCATTGGTGGCTAGTTTTAGGTGTCTATAGTTTTCCCTTGTTTGGGAAGGTGTTGCAAGATATAATCATAGTAATGTCTTAACAAATAATGAAAAGGTCATGTATGCTTACAACTTCAACAATAATGGATGAACTGTAGGTGTCCACTAAAGGGAGAATTTGGAAAACGATTTGGTAATTGGTCCCTTAAAAGGAGGAAATAATTGGACCAAAATGATGTAATGGGGTGGAAGGGACTAATTTTCCCATAGGTAGTTATAATTAATGGCATATAGAACTACCTCGATTAGGGTAGACAAATAGGATGATTTGCCCATAGGTAGTTATAATCATCAGAACAAGTGGGATAAAATAGGTAATGATTTGACCAAAGGTGGTTATAATCATTTAAAAAGGCTTAGGGTAATAAGAGGATGATTTTCCCAAAGGTTGTTATAATCATCAAAAGGGGAAAAAATGATTTACCCATAGGTAGTTATAATCATTAATAAGAAAAAAAATGCCCCAATTGGGTAGATAGAGATAATGGTTTTCCCAAAGGTAGTTATAAGCATTATTATAATGAAAACATGCCCCAATTAGGTATAATAAAGATAATGATTTTCCCATAGTTAGTTATAATCTTTAACCTTAAAATGGATGAAAACACAATGATTTTACTAAAGGTGGTTATAATCATTAGTTATGTAAATGGGATGGTATACAATGATTCTCCTAAAGGCAGTTGTAATCATTATACCCTAATTATGGAAAACATGATATAAAAGATGATGTCAAATTGGTAAAGAGGAGAAAGATGAATTTTTGCAACCTACTAGTATGGAGATGCTCATCTAAACTAGAAAAAGTTAAAATTATTTCATTATTTAATTATTTTATTCAAGATATGATTTGGATTAGATCAGGGATTAGTGGTGCTAAGGAGATATATCATTGCTTCATTACCATGTATATTCCCAGAGCTAATTTTTGATATAGCATGTAATGGTAGGCATCATGATATAACACCATGATAACTTGGCCAAAATATGCATATGGACTGACACTCGATCCAATACTCAATGGAAAATAATGCACTAATGATAAAAGCCATGATGATCATGTTGGCATATGAATATGGATGGATTCAGTAAGAATGCACAAGGAATAACCTAATGAATGCACATAGATTGAATCAAGGCACAGCAAAAAAGCAAATAAATAGGCAAATAAATAAACAAATAAAACACCCAAAAAATAAAGAAAATAAAGAAAAATAATAATGGTTAATTACAATGTTAGTACAAACCAAATGATAGAAACAAGACGATGAAAATTTCCCATAGAAGATATGAGATAATTCAACAAACAAACATAATGGAAGAAAGGGAAGGGGTGGCTGATCTATCTCCAGATGCACTAGGCAAGTGAATACTACTTACATAGTTCCATGGATGTAATATCCAAAAAAAAATTAAGCCAAATTTAGTTCTCCTCGGAAATGGGATAGAATAAAATGATGAGAAAGAAAACATTATGAATGTGATAAAAAAATGTGGGAATGAGTTCACAAAATGTGAGAGCATGGGATGCACTGGCCAAGAAGGATGGGGAAACTAAATTACAAGTGGTTTCTTGTGACTTAGTGAGGGTTCCCATAATCCTTATGGAAATGAAGTGTTCAATGTATAGGATTTTCTAGATCTATTTTCAAATTTTTTATATTTTTCTAAGCATCTAGAAAAATCTAAAAATGTTTGAAAATAGATCTAGAAAATCTTAAACATGGCAAGGTGGTACTTTAAGGCATGATAAATAGTCAAATTTGGAAAATCACATAGTATGTCATAGGCATGGAAAGGTGGTACTTCAATGCATGATAAACAAGTGGTGTTCCTTATTTTCCCATAGGAGGTTATAATTAGGAAACAAAAACATAGGTCAATGATACTAATTTTCACATAGGCAGTTATAATTAGTAACATGATGGTGAAACATTGATTTTCCTAAAGGTGGTTATAATTAGGAACACTTGGTATATAATAGAAAAAGAAATGAAGGATGAAACTACCAAACCACTTTCATACTACTCAAAAATATGGGCTTTATTTGAAATACTAAAAAAACTATTGAAACTTGATTTGAATCTATGTGCTGAAAGTGTCTATGAAACTAATGGAATAAAATTAAGGTCAAATAAGCTAGGTATGGAGGGTGAAAATAAATTGGTCAATGAAAAAGGTATGGTAGAATGTTAAATTTATATAATGATATATTACAAATTATAAATTCAATATTATGATACAATTAAAACAAACCTCATATAAAATACACCAAGTTTCTTATGCAAAGTAACACTTGAGGTGTATAATGTTCATTGGCTCATCAAGTTCATCCCCATCTGGTGTAGTGAGACTATATGCTTCAGTGCCATAATGTGTAAAAATGATGAAGGGGCCCATATATTTGGGTTTGAACTTACCCTTGTGTTTCTTCTCAGCCATTGTATTCTACTAGTTTTCTTTAAGGACAAGATCACCAAGCTCAAATTCTTGATGTATGATGCACTAGTTATAATGACCACAGAGTCAGTTCTAGTATACTTGAAGGATATTAACTATGTAAATACATTTCTCATCAAGTAAATTTAGATATTATAAATTATCTACTCTATATTATTCATCATTTAGGATATGCTTCAAATATATGCACAAAAAAGGTAACTTGACCTCAATGGGAAGAATGGCTTTAGTGCCATAAACAAGTGAGTATGGAGTGGCTCCTATTAGAGTATGATGATTGGTAAGGTATGCCTAGAGTGCATAAAATATTTGAAGATGAAAATCATATCCAGTGTCATTGATAATCTTTTTAAGGATGTTGATAATGGTTTTGTTAGATGCTTCAACTTGGCCATTACCTTGAGGGTAATATGCTATGGAAAAATGTTGAGTAATTTTGTATCCGGCACATAGCGATTTGACATCCTTATTTTTTAAAAATATACCATTATAATATATAATGTCTAAGGGGATACCATAGTGTAAAATGATAATGTTAAATATGAATTTATAAATTTGTTTTCCAATCACGTGAGGGGTATAACTTCAACCCACTTAGTGAAATATTTTGTGGTGGTAAGGCTATGTTTATGGATGTTGGATGAGGTAGGCTTTATCTTCCTAATGGGATTGAGGCCCCATGTATCAAATTTTCATGATTTAATCATTGCTTTCAGATTTTTGGTTGGGGCATAAATCAGATTGGCATGCCTTTGAGATTTATCACATCTTTTCACATACACAGCTACATCTACATCCATTATGGGCCAATAATACCCAATATGTAAGATATTTTTGGATAGGATGGCCTCACTAGTGTACGATAAACATAATCCATGAAATTATTATAATTCTAATGTAGATTCTACCAAAATTAAACAACAAATAAGAGTTACATCAAAACTATGGTGGTATAGGTTTGATCTGAGTAAGGTATAATGTGTGACATGGTGGATAAAGGCTTTGGATTGTTTGTGGGATAGGTCTTATGGAATTATTTGGTCATGGATATATGTTTATATGTTTTAAAATACCAAATATATATAGGACCAAAAATATCATAGATCATTACAATAATTGAAGGCTAATGAGCTAGCGCTAGTAATTTTTCAACAAGAAATTGGTATTCTTTGGCCATGTCTAAATGTTGAATCAAAGATCCAATGATGGCCATGGTATTAGTTTTTATATTATTGTCTCTTGGTATATGTTCAAATTGTACATTAGTAACTTGTTGTTTGAGAGTCTTAACCATGGCCTTATATGCTACTAATTTTTCATCTTTAGTCTAAAAATGGTTTGTAACATAATTGATGATTAATTGAGAGTCACCATAAACATTGATATGTTATATGTTCCATTTTACTACCTATAAAATTCATACCATAAGCGATTCATACTTAGCCATGTTTTTGGTAGAAGGAAAGTAGATCTTGAATGACTTAATGATTAAATCCCCCTATGGAGTAATACAAAAAGGTCTGACCCTAATCCATATGTTGTGAATGATCCATTAAAATACAAATTCCAATTCTACTCCTCAAGAGGTGTTTCAATGATGGTGATAATGGATTAATCTAGGAATTATAAGGTTGGAAGCTCTGTATTTATAAGGGGTGCTTCAACAGGGTGATCTACAAGAACTTACCCCTTGATGGATTTCTGATTGACGTATTATATCTCAAACTCACTGAGAAGCATGATCCATTTAGCCATGTAGCCTTGTAAATATATTTTAGATAGTAGATACTTGAGCATATATACTTTTTAAATAACCATGGTCTTGTTATTCAACATGCAATGTCATAATCTTTGATCTATGAAGATTATAGCTAAATAAGCTTTTTTAATGAGCATATAATTATGCTTATACGTGACCAATGTATGGCTTAGCTAGTAAATGTCATACTCTTTTCCATTATCATTATGTTGAGATAGAAGTTCTCCCAAGGATTTATCTATGACCAATAGATATAATAAGAACAACTTTCCTAGTATAAGAGGCAATAAAATAGGCAGATTTACAAGATAGTCCTTTAATTGTTGAAAAGCTTTCTGGCATTTTCCATCCCAATGAAATATGACCCCTTTCTTTAGGAGGTGTGTAAATGAATGGCACTTGTCTATTAATTGAGATATGAAGTGTTTAATAGATTGGATTTTACCCTGTAAACTATGGAGATGTTTCAAATTAGATGGTGGTGTCATGTTTGTTATGGCATATTCCTTAGTTGGGTTGATTTTAATGCCTCAATGAGACATAATGAACATAATAAATTTGCCTAAATTAATTCCAAAAACACAATTATTAGGGTTAAACCTAACTTTTTTTTCATGTAATCACTCAAATATATGTCATAGTGTTGTTGGATGATTATCCCTAGTCTTGGATTTCCTTAGTATGTCATCGATATAGTCTTCGACAATATCATGCATCATATCATGAAATATGATGGCGATAGCTCTTTGGTAGGTGGCCCTTATATTTTTGAGACCAAATGGCATAACTTGATAATATAATGTTCCACATAAAGTGGTGAATACTATTTTATGTTGGTTTTCTAGTATAATTTGGATCTGATTATAGCCTGAGAATCTGTCCATTAGTGAAAGAATTTCATAATCCATTGTGGATTCAATAATCATATCAAAGTTTGGAAAAGGAAAGTCATCCTTGGGGTAGGCTTTGTTTATGTTTCTAAAATCAGTATAGATATTGATTCCTTTTGGTTTCTTATTGATGAGTACAACATTGGAGATCCACTCTGAGTAGTCTATCAGTCAAATACATCTCACTTCCAAGAGTTTTTATAAATACTTTTTTACTAATATAATAATACAAGGATGCATCTTGTATAAATTTTTTTTCACGAGTTTGGCATCAAGATGTACCATGAGGTGGTGTAAAACCAAGGTGGGGTCCAAACCTAGCATGTCTAAGTAGGCCCAAGCAAATATATCAACAAATTCCCTCAAAAGGGATGTAAAGACTTAACATTTTTCCTCAATTAGGGGAATTCCTAATTTGATCCATTTTAGGTCATGTAGAGTCCTAATTTTAACTTTTATAGTATCTTCCATTAAAAGGGTTGAACCATCTTCTAAAATGGTCGATGAAGATTTAAATTGGCCTACAATGGTAGAGTCCTCTATTAGGATTGGTTCTTCAAGTTCTCCTAATAATGATGAATCAAAATACCCCAAATTTAGGGATGGCCATGTAACAAATACTATTAGAAATTCCTACATGATTTGATCAAAATATTGCTATTTTTCAAGACTGAACTTGAACTCATAGGCAAGTTCATCATTAGTGGTCTCTTGATCTATGTTTGAGGAAGGTTGAAAACCTTTATTTAATGGTGCCTAAAATAGGTTTTCAACACTATAATGGCCTTTATCTTTACTATTTCCTTGGTCCAAAAGTAACTCAAAGAGGTTTTCACTTTGGTACCTTAATTTTTTATTTAATTACTTGTGGTTAAGGGTGTTCACTCATTCTCCAAAATAGGCTATAGGATCCAATTTGATTGAGAACCCTTGTTTATGGTCTCCCAATAGAACATTGTCCCTTAGGCCTATAAAATCATAAAAGGCCTCATCATTCTAAAACTCACCAATTGACATTGTTGATTCTTGTAGGCCCTAGTCTATCAGTTGAGGGTAATATAATGGAAGTGGACTGTAGTGAATAATTGGTTGAAGGGTACAAATGGAAATATTATCAAACAAATTAGTGTTGTCTAGGTTATCAAAATGGTTATGATCATACTATACTTCACTTTCATCATCATCATCACTATTCATTAGCATTATAACATGAATAAGGTATATGGGGTCACCCCCAGGTGGTTTAAATTTGATTCCATAGGTTCCTTTGTACTAATTGGAAAAAAAATTGCTCAAGTGGACCTTGTTGATTCAGTCTAAGGCCTCCTCCTTCATAATCATGATTCTCCATGATTTTTTTTGAAATAGGATCCTTGGCATTGATATAGTAGTCATCCAATTTGTCATTATACAACCATGATACATCACCTGAAAGTGGGTCCTATTATTGGCCAGTGGCCAATATGAAAATGATAGGTAGCTATGAATTTTTCCCTTTCCCTTTCTTTACCATTCTATGCAAATTAGTTTTCCTTTAGGTCTTACATATGAATTGGGGTTCTATGTAAATTGGTAATGTGGAATGTATCATGGGTCAAATATTCTCTAGGGTCATTAGACGAGATAGTATAATGAATAGATATTCCAGGAGGTAGCATGTGGGAAAGTGAATAAAGGGTATAAGGGTCAATTAATTTGGACTTTGATGAATCAACAAGTATCTCTTTCCCTTTGTCTTTCTTAAAAATTTAATTCAAGCCAAAATGGTAGTTATAGCTCTAGTACTTAGCTTCTAAATGGTTGTAATGCTCGTATGGCTACAAATATCCATGGATAGTGACCTCCATACCTGAAAGGGAGAACTTGATACATTGGTACAATGTTGAAGGTATTTCACGTATTTCATGTATCTAAGGAAAAGCATATTTTAGATACCCAAAATAGGCCACCAAAGGCTTCATACCAAACTTTAGATTGATTCTTACTAACCTTTGTAAATCTAGCTTAAAAATCACTAAATGTCTCAAATTTGGCTTCATAAAATGCTATTTGGTCTATAAACCAATTAAATGGGATAAATGCACACATAAAATTAATTCAAATCTTTAAAAAATCTAAAATCCCTAAATAGAATTAATTAAAAATCAAAATCAAATCAAATGCCTAATTGAATCATCCATGAGCAATTAAATGAATTATCAAAAAGGAAATTTAAAAATCAAAGAATAACCTAAGAATTCATAATTACCTTTTTATGAGTTTTCAAATATCCTAAAATATCTCAAACATGCCTATTCATTTCTAATCATGACCATTTGACACCTTTTAACTCTATCGGGGTTAATTAACTCACTAAGGTTAGGTTTGAACCCATTCCAAAATATAACTACACTCTAACTCACCTTGAGTTGGGGTTAGTTTATAAACCTATAAATACAATCATTTGACTTTCATTTAGGATATCTTGGACATAGTAATGTTATAATGTTGGTTTTATGACAAGATTGGAAATAATAGAGTTATAATGCCAAAATTCTGAATCACAAGCTAATCCATCAAGATACATCAAGCAAGCATGAGCCAAACCATGGTACAAAGGGGATAAGGAGCCACACAACTCCATTTTCCAAAGACTTATTGAGCATAATCCAATAAATCCAATGAATAAATATCTTGGATCACTAAAATAAGGTAAAAAAAGGTTGTTTTTCTTACATTTTAGTTGTGTTTTATCAATTAGTTTTCTTCACTAACCTCCCCACCTATGATCTAGGCAAGATAGTGTTATGCATGTTAGTGTGTTTCATTTCATTTTGATTTCATTGTAAATCTAACACATGATATAAATACCCTTCTTGGATTCCTTGATCACAAATGGCACACCTGGTGGGACAAGAAGCATCCCACATAGTAAGGAGATGAAGATGTAACTCAAAAATTGATAAAATAATGGTTAAATTCCTTCAAATTTGTAATTTTAGATTTGATTTTGCCATATTTTTAATTATTGATTTAACTCAAATATACATAGAGACCAACATCAGTTAGGCTTAACTAGCATCAATTATGCGTGACCATTATCGATTAAACCAAATTGAGCTCAAGTTTATGTAATCGATGTCATTCAATATGCAAGGGGAAAACATAATTTATAAAGATTGCATTTTGAAACTTTCTAACCTTACTTTTCATTTTTTATTGTTTCTAGTAGCATTTAAAATCTCATAATAATCATCTCTTTTTATATTTCAAGAAGTTATTATTTATTTTTGAGCTAACTTAACATTTTTCATCTTATTTGGTTTTGTCTTTAAGTTCACAGGTTGGCTGACATTGGTTTTAGTCAACTGGTATCATTCATCTACTACCATCATCGGTTCTCTTTGAGATCGACCAACATCATTCAATTCTAATTAAGCATGGTCACTATGTTTTAAAAAATAAAACCCAAGATCTAATTTTCTAAAGTTCATTTGCTCACAATCATAAGTGATTTTAAGCAGGAGGAGACTATCTAATAATTACAGGTATAAGGCTTGATTGGAACACAAATTTGTAAGTTTTAGTGGTTTTAAAATTTCAATTTGGGTACCTAAAAGGAATTATCTAAATCATTCACACTTTGTTTTATTGTTAAAATGAACAAGTTAAGTCTTACACATTTGATCTTTGGTGCTTAAAAGGAGTTATGATTGTTATTGTTTTTAAACACTTCATTATTTGTGCTTAAAAATAATGCTTAAGTCTTGAACACTTATTTTTGGTGCTTAAAAAAAACCTAGGCTAAATCTCGAATTGGGGCTTAAAATGAACATAAATGCTTTTGCTTAAGTTTTGGTGTGCAATTATATCAATATTTTTCACTTAAGCCAAGGGTCCAAGTAAAGAACATCATCACATTTCAATTTGGTGTCTAAAATCAAACTTCAATCACAATTTATTGTAAACTATTTATTGATTGTTTGTTTTTAAAAAAATAATAATGCATGTATACTCTCCCCCCATCCCCTATATGGAATTCAGGTGATCAAAAGCACATTTTCATTAAATTTGTGCCTAGTCAAAGGCATAGAAAGATATTTGTCTAGGCTCTCCCCAAAACCCATATGGTATTGGGTGATCTAAAATATACCCTAATGTCTTTCTACTTTGTCTTTCATTTTCATGCAATTTGGCTTATGAAGGGATGTCATTAGCTCTCATGATATCTTTAGGGAAGCATTACCCAGGGCTTCATGTCTTGACAATGTTTCAACCCCTCTTCATGGTGGGGTATACAAATTAGGATATGTATACTAATATATCTAGGTGATTGAGAAACTAACCTCTCCTTTAGTAATGAAGGCTTGAGTCAGGTATATCAACTAGGGGATTCCACTAAGTAGTCCATGAATGGAATCATCATGTAAATGAATAGACCCTTGAATGATAATTTGATTGGTATGAACTCAATTTACATGATTATTCTCTTATGTTATCTACACTTGGAATCAATCTAGATGGTCATAAATTGTAATTTTTAATCAACCCCACTTTGCCACACCTTGATAGGATCTAAGACAATATACTTAATTATATTTTTGTCATTTATTCTTTTATTTCTTAGTGTTTTGTGTCTAAAACTTATGTTTTTTATACCACAATATGAATGATTTTTTTTGTCTACACTACTTCATTGTTTAAGGAGACATTATGTCATTCGTTTGACACCTTTATTTATCCTAGAAGACTCTTTATGTCAAAAACATTCAGTGTGGCACTTGATTGAGATAGGTAATGTTATGTTATCCAAATCAATTCATGTTTTTAGCCTTAGAAGTCTTTGACACAAAAAATTATTTATACCTTTTGAGAGCACTAATGTCATTACACTACTCAAATTATTTCAAAAGCCTTGTCTTGTCTTGTGTTTAAATTGTCATTATTTAAACCAAATCATGTGTCTTTTGGGATTTTTGTTTTAGTGTAGTCATGTTGTTCAAATTTTTCTAGCTTGTTTGTCAATAAAATCTAAGTTTTCTTAAGTTGAATCTTTAATTAAATTTTACAAGTTCAAATCCAAACATTGATTGATTTATTTTTAGGCCTCATTTTACCAAGGCTGATACACAGATCTTTCTCTTTTGGGTTGCATAACTTAGGTTAATTTTTAAACCAAAATTCAAAAACTATATCATTTGTGCCTTTGTTTATGAGAATTAGTCTATCTTCAAATACATTTTGTTTAGTTATTTATACTAATTTAATCATATTTATGTCTAGAATAAAGTGCTTTGTTTATTCTAAAGTGTTACAAATTTGTTAGATTAAAAATCATCCTTTTGTTTCAAGTCTAGATTTTGACATCATGTTTGGATAAAAGTCGTGGCACATGCCTTGTTTTTATCCTATCTTTTGACATCACATTTGGTCAAAATACCTAGAAAATTTTCTTTTTCCTAGTTTAGACCTATTTGGAATATCTTTGGACCTAGAGTTTGCATCTTTTTTTTGATTCATTTTACTTGACCTTGTTTGTGTAAGGCATTCAATGTTAGACATTTGATGTTATACTATTTTTACCAAATCTTTGCATAGGCATTTTGAACCTTTGATAAAGTTAGATCTAGTTAAACCTTTTGTCTTTTCAGACATTCCTTTTTAGAATTTTTATAACTCTAACCTCTCTTATCATGAAATGTTTGCCAGTTGATTTGACTATGTCTCACTATACACATAGTGGAGCAATGTATAATCCAAGATATGGAAATTTTGTCACAAAATATGAATTTTTTCAAGACCCTTATGGAGATGATGTTGTTTTGGAAATGGATTCTTATCCACCATACAAAACTCAAACATGGGAATAGAGTCAAAATCCTTTGGCCAATTATTTGGTTAGCACGCCTCCATATATAGAGCAAAACCAAGAATAAATGGCCCAATATTTGGATAGTGTACCTTTTGTTGTGGAAAATGTTAAATAGAAACCATATTATGTTATAATTTCATTATCATATGATCCTAATAGAGCCACAAAGGTAGGGCATGAAAAATTACAAGTCTAGTAAGAGAGCCTTATAACATGTCTTACAGTCATAACTATGAACAAGTCTCTTATAACAACCCTAATGCCATTTTATCGATGATGTTTCAAGATCCATGTATGATTATCACACAAAGAGGCCTCATGGAGGATCAAATCATTCAAATGTATATAATAAAATAAACATATCAAAACCTAGTGCATAACTTTAATAATATGGACATGTCAAATGCACCTCTCATTAAGTCACTTCCTTTAACAAGAGTCTTCCTTGAGTTGAGAGGTCAATAAAATAAAGGTTTTGACCTAATTACACAAATGAAATTGGGAGAGAAAATGTTCAATACCCCAACCATCAAGTAAGTGTCTTTTGTTTCTATGAAAAATAGTTAGCTGAACATAGTGGATAATACGCAAGTAACATCCAATTTAAACCAAAGTGGTGTTAGCGCATAAATAAATAATCAATAACAAAATGTGCCTATAAAAAACACCACAAGTGGTTCATAAACTTAGGGGGTAGGAGTTTATACTACCCAACTGTTAGCCAAATTTGATACCTTTGTTTTGAAATTTCCTTTGGCTAAAGTTCAACATCTCTTGTCTCTTTTAAATTCATTGTGAAGGAATCATGAAGAAACTAGTTATTTTCTCTTCTTCAAAAGCTTTATTTCATCCTTCTTCAAGTGTTTTTCACCCATTGTTCCTAAGTGTTACCTCTCTTGGAAAGGTTCCTTTGTTTCAATTTTTTTATCCAAGCCTTGGAATTCTTTTGGACCTTTTGTCTCAGATAAAAAGTATAAAAAGATCCTCCCTTTGTCTTTGTTTCAGTATTTTTGTCTCAAAAAAAAATTCTAAAGGTTTTCCCTTGTCTTTTAACTTCAAGTTTTCCCTTCAAAGCTTTTTTTAAGGGTCTCTACTCTCTCCAAGTGCCCTTCAAAACTTTTTTGAAGGGTCACTTTTACATCTAATTACCCTTTGGAATTTTTTGAAGGGTCAATTTTCTTCCAAGTGCCCTTCAAAAAGTTTTGAAGGGTCACTTTTGCTTCCAAGTTCCCTTCAAAAAGTTTTTAAGGTTCAATTTTACTTTCCAGTGCCCTTTAGAACTTTTTTGAAGTGTTACTTTGCCTTCGAGTTTCCATTCATAAAAGTTTAAAAGGGCCACTTCCCTTCAAAGTGCCCTTCAAAATTTTCCTAAGGGGCACTTTCCCTTGAAATTTCCCTTTGGAAAAATTCTAAAGGGTCACTTCCTTCAAAGTGCCCTTCAAAAAAATTCTGAAGGGTCACTTCCTTGAAAGTTCCCTTCATAAAAATTTTGAAGGGTCACTTCCTTCCAAAAGCACCTTCAGAAAAATTCTTAAGGTTCACTTCCTTGAAAAAGTGCCCCTCAAAACGATTTTGAAGGGTCACCTCCCCTTGAAAGTGCCCTTTGGAAAAAATATGAAGGGTCACTTTCCAAGCCTTGAGAAAAAGGCTTGAAAAGGATAAGGACATTTAAAGGGGAAGAAGCCCATGGGAAATCTTTTAGGGAAATTGTCCAAGAGAAGTGCCCACAGGAAAATTATTTCAAATTTTTTATTCAAAACAAAAAGTCTAAAATAAATAATCTAGTTTCAATGAGCAAGAAGCAAAGATAGATAAAAATTCTAAAGGAATTATTTTATAAAAATTGTTCAAAAGAATTTTTTCAAGAGAAAAGGCTAAAAAAAGATCTTGCAAAAAACTTGAAAGAAATATTCCCAAATGAATTGTATCGATGAAGTGATGGGTCAAGGGATGTCAAAATCAATGTCATGAACTAGCCATTAGAAGTAATCAAGTTTGAAAATCCTAAAAACTTAAGGCTTGAAAATCTCAAATTAAGTGAGTCCCAAAAACTTGAATTTGTCAAGCTTGAAGGACATGAAGTAGAAGAGCCAAGAAATCCCAAAAAGGTCTTGACAGTGCAAATTAGGTTTTCAAGACTACTTAACTTATAAATCTTGATCCAATGGCTAATCTATGATAGGTAGATCAATAGTAAAAATCAATGATTCATGTCATTCTAGATAGCCAATGGAAATATCAATCAATGAGCACACAAATTCTTAGTAATACCTCTCTAAGGCAAAACTGAATGAAAGTGACTTTTTTCATGCCATTGCACAAATCGACAAGCCAAGGAAAAGTGGTTAGGCATCAAAATATATTTCTAGTAGGTAGATCCATTAATAACAACCATTTTTAATGTCATCTCTAATATCTTTATTCTATTTAGCAGCCATTAGAGAAGCATCTTTAAGAGGGCAATCCAAGGGCATTCAAGAGAGTGACATGGATCAATCAGAATGCCCTAATGAGTATCATTAGCAAAGTCAATTATAGCTAAAGATAAATACTTCAAAAAAAATGATTCCTCTCTTCAGTGCTAAAATATTTCCTCTCTCTCTTCCTTCTTGTTATATATACAACCCTTTGGCTAGTGAAAAGGGAGACCGCACAGTGTATGGTGAAGCCCTATTGGAATGATATCACTTTATACCTTTAAGAATTAGCATAAGTATTTTATTTTAATTTTTTGGATAATGGTCTAAGTTTGAAAGATATGTATAGTGGTAGCATGTGATGATTTTCCATCCTCGTACCACTTTATCCTTCATACTTGAACAAGAGTTCTTGGTCTAACTAGTCACATAGTATTCACCCAAGTGTATTTAATTTTTGCATGTGTATTATTGTCTTAAATATGAAAAGTTTGCCTTTCATCTCATTTACCTTGTTTTATCTTACACATCTCACCTCTATGTTGAAATACTATTGCTAAAGTATTTATATGTTGGGAATGGCTTGTGTTTTTGTTGAATTGTACACTAGAATCTAACATTCATGTGGAAAAATAATTTTGGTGTATCACCACTCTTAGAATAAGATTTCCTTTTCTATAGTTTCTAACTTGTTTCCTTTTAAACAAGTTGGTTTAGTATATATTGTCTTATAGATACATATTTATGGAGCTAGCCCTATAATCTAGAGGTCCATTTCCTCCATAGGCATACCCACAATCTTGGAAATGTTCTAACATTACCCAAATCTTGGAGAGAATTGAACACTCTCTTCTAGGGTGCAATATTTGGAGACAACAAAGAATGTTAGCCAAATTTTCTACCTTTGTTTTGAAATTTCCTTTGGCTAAAGTTTAGCATCTCTTATCTATTTTAAATTCATTGTGAAGGACTTGTGAAGAAACTAGTTGTTTTCTCTTCTTCAGAAGCATTTTTTCAGCCTTGTTCAAGTGTTTTTCACCCCTTTTTCCTAAGTGTTACCTCTCTTATAAAGGTTCCTTTGTTTCAAGTTTTTTTTCCAAGCCTTGGAATTATTTCAAACCTTTTATCTTAGATAAAAGGTCTAAAAGGATCCTCCCTTTGTCTTTGTTTTAGCCTTTTTGTCTTGAACTTTTTGTCTCAAATAAAAAGTCTAAAGTTTTTCCCTTCAGAACTTTTCCTAAGGGTATTTTCTCTCTCAAAGTGCCTTTAAAACTTTTTGAAGGGTCACTTTTGCATCCAAGTGGCCTTCAAAAAAATTTCAAAGGGTCACTTTTCTTCCAAGTTCCCTTCGAAAAGTTTTGAAGGGTCATTTTGCCTCTGAATTACCCTTCACAATTTTTTGAAGGACCACTTCTCTTCTAAGTGCCCTTCATAAAAATTTTGAAGGGTCACTTCCTTCTAAAAGTGCCCTTCAAAAAAATTACAAAGGGTCACCTCCCCCTAAAAGTGCCCTTCGAAAAAATTCCAAAGGGTCACTTTCCAAGACATGAGAAAAAGGCCCAAAAAGGATAGGGACATTAAAATGGGAAGAATCCCATGAAAAATATTTTAGGGAAATTATTCAAGAGAAGTGCCCATAGGAAAATTATTTTGGAATTTTTGTCTGAAACAAATAGTCTAAAACAAATATTCTGGTTCTAATGAGCAAGAATAAAAGATGAATAAATTTTTTTAACAAATTTATTCAAACAAATTTTCTAAAATAATTCCTTCAAGAGAAAAGGCTGAAGTAAAGAGATTGAAAAAAAACTTGAAAGAAATATTTGTGAAGGAATTATATCGATGAAGTGATGGGCTGAGGGACATCAAAATCAACATCATGAACTAGCCATTAGAAGTAATAAAATTTGAAAATTTCAAAGACTTAAGGTTTGATAATCCCAAAGTAGGTGAGTCCCAAAAACCCAAATTTGTTAAGCTTGAAGGACCTAAAGTAGAAGAGCCAAGAAAACCTGAAAAGGTCTTGACAGTGCAAATTAGGTTTTCAAGACTACTTAACTTATAAAGCTTGATCTAACAGCTGATCCATGTTAGGTAGATCAATGATGCAAATCAATGATATGTGTCATTATATATATCCAATGTAAATATCAATCAATCATCACATAGATTCCCAATAATACCTCTCCAAGGCAAAATTGAATGAACGTAACTTTTTCCATGCCATTACACAAATTGATAAGCCAAGTAGAAGTGGTTGGGTGCCAAAATAGATTTTTAGGAGGTAGCTCAATTGATAATAACCATTTTTAATTCCATCTCCAATATCTTGATTCTATTGAGCAATAATTGGAAAAGCATCTTCAAGAGGGAAAGCAAAGGGCATTCAAGAGAGTGACATGGATTAATCAGAATGCCCTAATGAGCATAATTGGCAAAGTTAGTTGTAGCTAAAGATAGAGACTTCCAATAGAATTGATTCATCTCCTTAGTGACAAAATATTTCCTCTCTCTCTCTTCCTTATTGTTATATATACATCCCCTTGTCTAGTGAAAATGGAGACCAAACAATGTATAGTGAAGCCCTACTGGAATGATATCACTTTTTGCCTTTAAGCATTAGCATAAGTATTTTCTTTCAATTTTTTAGACAATGGTCTGAGTGTTATAGTGGAAGCATGTGATGATTTTCCATCCTTATGCCCCTTTATCCATTATACCTGAACAAGAGTTCTTGGTATAACTAGTCACATAGTGTGTACCCAAGTGTATTGAATTTTTTCATTTGTATTACTATATTGAATGTGCAAATTTTATCTTTCAACTCATTTACCTTGTGTTATCTTGCACGTCTCACCTCTGTGTTGAAATACTATTGTTAAAGTATTTAGAATTTGGGAATGGTTTTTGTTTTTTTTATATTTTTCACTAAAATTTAACATTCATGTGGAGAAATAGTTTTGGTGTATCACCACTCTTAGAATAAGATTTCCTTTTCTACAGTTTCTAACTCTTTTACTTATAAACAAGCTAGTTTAGTAGAGATTATCTTGTAGAGACATATTCAGAGACCTACCCCTATAATCTAGAGTTCCATTTCCTCCATAGGAATACCCATGGGATTGGAAATGTTCCAAAATTTCCCAAATCTAGGAGAGAACTGAACAATCTCTTCTAAGATGCAAGATTTTGAGACAACAGTTCTGGCATGCTCAGTAGGACAAATTTTTTGACATGTCAAGGTGAATGCTAGTCTTGACAAGTCTAAAGTTTTAGAAGTATCCTTAACCCAACATTTGGTGACTCTAAAAGGGTGAGAATCCCTAATTATAGATTAAGTTCCCCACATTATACTTCATGGTCCTCACTAGGTCATCTAGGACTTCTGACCAAACCCCCCTAGCTGAAGCTATTATTGAATAACAACACCCTAAACCATTCCTAGTGCTTAGAGATCCTTAGCAAGGAGGTTTTGGAGAAAAAGAAGAAGTTGAGGAAGTTGGATAAATAAGAGATCAAGAGGAAAGAAGAGAAATGGAAAGATAACCACCTTTTCGATCCTTTAACACACAAAATCCAATTGACCTTCCTGCATATGACCTATTCCTCCCAATACTACCAAGAGTCTCCCTATTTTCAATGGTGAAGATCCTATTATACCATCAAAGCATATTAGAGACATTTCAAACTTCTATAATTTCCATAATGTCACCTAAGCCAATATAGCCATTAGATTATTGATTGTCTCTGAAAGTCAAGGCACTTGATTGGTAGAGAATGTTGGAAGGTGGTTGCATTACAAACTAGGATGGCTTTTGGGAATTCTTGGTAGCTAGATTTGAAAACAAAAGTGAGCATACTTTACTGATTCATTAGCTAAATGTAATAAAGAGAGGTCCTAATGAATCCATGGGGGATTTTAATGAAAGGTTTTAGAGAACATGGCATAGGCTACCACCTATCATGAGACCTCCTCCAAGCTTTATATTCCCCATGTATCTCAAAGGTATTGATAATGATGTGTCTATTGTGTTATAGTCAATGGGAGGTTTCACTTTGTCTAATGCATATGAGATAGCCATTGAAGCTAAGAATATCTTGATATAGGATAGAAAGCTACCTCTAAGAGTTTTCATACTTTTTTTATCTCATAATTTTGTTGAATCTCCAAGAATAGCACAAGTTCCTAATGCCAATGTGAAGCCAAGATCCTTTCCCAAGAAGATGGATAATGTTGTGGATAAAGATGAAGATATCTAATCATTATGAACTTAATTCAAATAAGCTCAATTATAGATGAGTGCTCAACCTAATCATCAATATTATCCTCAAAAAAGATATATAACACCACCCCAATACAAATACCAAGGGAGAGGACAAAATCAGAAAGGTTACAATAGGCATCCCAATGCCTATAATCCTAATTTCACTCCTCCTGTGAAGGTTGTTGTCCCAGTACATGCAAACTTGTTCCAAGGAGATGATCATTTAGACTAATAGGGATAGCCTCAAGGTCATTTCATGCATGATTATGTATAATACAACTGAGATTTGGTGACACAAAAGGAGACTACTCCTTATATAACTTCAAAGGAAGCAGACTTATGCAAAGAGATAACTATGGAAAAGGTAGCAGTGAAAATATAAGAATGATGAATTTTCAAGATAAAGATGATTATGTGTTGAACCAGATCACATCAGTTACATCCAACACAAGATCCAAAATGAGAGCTTTGGGATATGTTCTAGGAGTATATGTGACTCTAAGTGATGCTTCTCCAAGGCCACAAGCTATGAATTCTAGTATAACACCTACTACCAATCATGTTCCCTAATAAAAGCAAAATGTAAGTGGGGTTGTCAAGCCTACAATGCAGCAAGCTCAAACTCCCTCACTATCATCAATAATGAAAGAGAGGGTAAACTCTTCCCCTCTAAACATTTTTGATTCATTGAAGAATGCCAAGACAAGTATATCTCTATGGGAAGTCTTGCACATGCCTAGTCAAAAAGAGCTCTTACAAGAATAGCTTGCAAACATTCATGTAGCCCCTCAAGCTTCTAAAAACAATAGTGTGGCTCTTACCAATTCTCCAAATCATATCTTGGATCCCTCCACCAAATTTTAAAATCCTCCACCTTTGTACCTCACACTCATTATGGGAAACAAGTTGGTCCATAATTGCATTGCGGATAGTGGAGCAAGTACCACTGTCATGCCTAAAGTGGTGGCTGACAAATTGGGGTTGAAGTATGAACCACATAGAAAATGCATGTTACATCTTAATGGGACTCCAACCAATATATTAGGATTGGCCAAAGGTCTAAAAGTATTTCTACATGGCTGCCCAAGTTTCCCCATCATACAAGACGTTGTGGTGGTAGACCTTCTAGCACATTTTGCTATTTGCTTATTAAGGGACTTCATAAAAAATATAGGAGGATACCTTTCTACTAACTAGTATTTTCTAGATTTTAAAACAAGATATGGGACCAAGGTGACTATAAGGACTCAACCCTTAGTAAGGTTTCATATTGAGCCATATATGGAGACAATTCAAATCAAAATTGTCTAATCAGCAAAGAATAAAAAACTATCATAAATGGTGAAATATCCTCCCCACTTGAAGGTATTTCTAATATTTTCCCTTATAAATATAGTACTGAGACACATGGAATTGATCCATACACCTTCATATAATAGACTAATTTGAGAGTTTATTATATGCATGAAAAGGATGTTCTAACCCTTTCACTCATTAATGAATACCATGAGCTTGAAAGGATGTGGGAAATGTTTTTTGATGACTCAAGAAGCAAAGTAGGTTCCAACACTAGCATCATGATTATTTATCCATCAAATAATCAATACTACTATTCTTATAGATTCCATTTTAGTTTCACCTATAATGTGGCAGAATATGAAGGCTTAGTTCATGGCCTCTAATGGGAAAAGAGGAGAGGGATCAAGAATTTGAAGGCCTATGGGGATAGTGAGTTGGTCATTCATTAAGAAAGAAATCAAGCTACATCCAAGAATACTTTTCTTAAATCCTACAAGCATAGGATATGGGACCTATTTGAAGACTTTGATGCCTTTAACATACATCCCATACCAAGGGGTTCAAATAAACATGCTGATAGGTTGGCTACCATGGGGGCATGGTTCAATGTAGCTATTGATGTAAGAAAAGAGAAAGATCAGTCTCACATCAAATTCATTATGAGGCCTTCTATCTTAGATAATGAAGTGTCATGGTATGTGTTTGAAAGTGATGAACACATTACACACTTCTTACAAAATGAGGTTGGTTTATCCTCAAGGAACCAAAAGAGATTGCATGATCATTATGAAGAACAAATTATACAATTGAAGATAAACAAGATACCCAAGGGGCTGAGTACCTTGGAGAGTGTCTTTAATTAAGATGATCAAAATAAGAAGGAAAGAGTGATCATGTCCAAAAAAAAAGAGAATTATGAGAGATTCATGATTTACAATGACAAGCTCCTAAATATTGGTAAGATTTTTTCTTGGTCTAAAAGGCAGGCCTTTGTTGAACTATTCAAAGAAAATTCATGATATCTTTGCTTGGGAATATAAATATTTGAAAGGGTTTGATCCAAGTCTAGCTCATCACACCATTGAGCTAGAACCTAGAGCTAAACTAGTTAGGCAAAAGTAACATCCTAGCAATCCCAAGATAGAAAATTTGATGAAGGAGTTGACCAAGCTAGTTGAGTCTAGGATTATATTTCCTATCAAGCACTCAACTTGGGTGGTTAATCTTGTACCTATCCAAAAAAATAATGGATAAATCAGGATTTATGTGGATTTTTGAGATCTTAATAGAGTGTCTCTTAAGGATCATTATCCACTACCTTCCATGGAGCAAATTCTACAAGTTATTTAAGGTTCTCAATGCTTCTCACTTCTTGATGGTTATTTTAGGTACAATTAGATATTGGTCAATGAATAAGATTAGTTAAAGATAACCTTCACTATGAAATGGGGGACCTTTTCCTATAACAAGATGACTTTTGGTTTATCAAATGCTACATCCATATTTTAAATGGCAATGGACATGGATTTTAAAGGTATAATCAATAATTTTCTACTAGTTTATCTTGATGATATAATCATTTTCTCAAAGGATACTAATGATTACATGAAACATCTTAGGTAGGTGTTTGAGAAATGTATGGAGTATCTAATATCCATTAATCCAAATAAGTGCATCTTTACTATCCATGAAGGTAAGCTTTTGGATCATATTATTTCAAAAGAAAGCTTGTTTACTGACCCCAAAAGGATTGATGCTATTATAGGCTTGTCCTTGCCTCAACACAAGAAAGGGTTGTAAAGCTTCTTAGGGAAAATAAACTTTGTAAGGACATTTATTCTAACCTTTGCAATTGTGGGAAATCCTATCATAGCCATGCTCAAGAAAAACCAAGCTTTTGCTTGGAGAAAGGAAGGTAAGAGAAGTTTTGAGGCAATCAAGAAATTAATTGAAAAATATCCTACTCTCTTAAATCTAAACTTTGCCAAGGATTTCATACTCTATACCTTTTTTAACCTTGATATGATCTTAGCTATGCTTATACAAAAAAATGATGAAGAGGTTGAGTAACCCATTGCATTATTCAACCAAGGATTAGAGGATTATGAGGTCAGGTATTCTTTTGTTAAGAAGTAGGCTCTAACAATGATTAGAGGATTGAATAAATTCAGACACATGGTCTCCAACAACAAGATACATGTCATGGTTTTTCATCCTATCACCAAGGAGTTTCTCTTAAGAAAGGACCTCAATGAAAAGAGAGAGGGATGGATTACAAAGGTGATGGAGTATGACATGTATATTAAAGTAATGAGCTTGGTAAGAGGAAGAGGATTATGTGAGAATTTAGCTTCAGATCTTCAAGAGACAAAAGAGGAAGCCTTGGTAAACCAAGTTCAACCCAAACCAACTGATCAAATGTAAGCTCAAAGTTGGACACAAGACATCATTGGTTTTCTTCAAAATGGTGAGTATCCCAATAGCTTGAAAAAGTCTCAAAGGAGATATTTTAGACTACAGACCATTCCTTATTGTCTTTTGGATGGTGTTATTCTTATAAATGATATGAATAGTGTGCTTCTAATATGTGCTAACAATGATCAATTTGATATGCTGCTAGAGAAGCTCCACAATAGTGTAGATGGAGGTCATCTCTCTCCTAAGATGATAGTTGTAAAGATAATGAGGGTTGATTACTATTAGCCTAGTCTTTTTAAAGGTCGTTACTAGTGGGTTAGAAAGTGTCCTCAATGTGCATTATTTGTAGGCAAATAGAAACTTGTATCCCTTCCATTAAGACCTATCTAAGTGGACCAACCTTTCATGCATTGGGGTCTCAATTTCATTGGCATGATCAACCCTCCATCAAGTGCTGAACACAAATGGATATTGACAACCACTGACTAATTTACAAGGTGGGTAGAGGTTGTTTCATTGAATGAGGTAAATGAAAATTCTATCTTAGATTTTTATGATAGCATTGTGACAAGGTTTGGAGTTTCCCATGTCATCATTTCTAATAATACACTTACTTTCAAAAGTGATAAAACTTTTGATTGGGAATAAAGAATGGATTTTACTTGAGTATCTCATCCAATTATTACCCTCAAGGTAATGGATTGGCTGAGTCTACCAATAATAACCTCATCAAGTTTATTAAGAAAGCCTTGGAGAATAATCAAAGAGCTTGACACAAGCTAAAAATAGATTTATGGGTAGACAAGATTACTCCTAAGAAATCAATTGGTAACTCTCCCTTTGTACTTGTTTATGGGAGAGAAGCTAGGTTGTCTATATCATAATAAATCCTTGCCTTGTAATTTGCATAGTAGTTTAAATTACTTGAAAACACTCCAATGGAAGTCAGGTTAACAGAACTAATGCAGTTGCAAGAGGCAAGGGATGATGCCCACAAGGCCATGGAACAACATCAAGTGCTCATGAAGAGATCCTTTAACAAAAGGATAAGTGTAAGGGTGTTCAAAGAGGGTGACTTAGTTCTAAAGTGGGATGAAGATAGAGAAAAACTAGGCAAGCATACAAATTTTGACACTTTTTGGAGAGGCCTTTATATCATCAGCAAGTGAAAGCAAAACAACTCCTTTCAACTATCCAAAATAAATGGAGAAAGTTACCTATCCCTTTGAATGGGATACACTTGAAATGTTTCTATTCTCCCTTGCTCATATTTTTTTAAATATGAGTTTATATGTGTGTGTTTCCTTTTGTTCATTGTTGTGTTCCCTAAGTGCTTTGTAGCACAAGTGTTTTCCTTCCTCATCTCTACCTTGTGTGTGATCAATCCAGCTAGTGTGTTTTTTGATCCAAAGCTTGTTCAATTATCTTTGAAGTGCCTATATACATGACTCCATGCCCAATTGGAAGGATTTAATTGACTGGTCTTTGGCATAGCAGACATGCCTCCCCTAGGAATCACCAAGAATGTTAGCTAAATTTGCTACCTTTATTTTAAAATTTTCTTTAGCTAGATTTCAGCATCTCTTGTCTATTTTAAATTCATTGTGAATGACTCATGAAGAAACCAATTATTTTATCTTCTTTAGAAGCTTTATTTTAGTCTTGTTCAAGTATTTTTCACCCCTTTTGCCTAAGTTTTACCTCTCTTGGAAAGGTTCCTTTATTTCAAGTTTTTTGTCCAAGCCTTAGAATTTTTTCAGACCTTTTGTCTCAGACAAAAAGGTTTGAAAGGATCCTCCCTTTATATTTGTTTTAGCCTTTTTGTCTCAAAAATTTTATCTTAGACAAAATTTTTGAAGGTTTGCCCTTGTCTTTTCAATTCAATTTTTCCCTTCAGAACTTTTTTGAAGGGTCTTTTCTCTCTCTAAGTGCCCTTCAAAACTTTTTTGAAGGGTCACTTTTGTGTCCAAGTGCCCTTTAAAACTTTTTTTAAGGGTCACTTTTCTTCCAATTTCCCTTTAAAAAGTTATGAAGGGTCACTTTTGCTTCCAAGTTCCCTTAAAAAAAATTTGAAGGGTCACTTTTGCTTCCTAGTGCCCTTCATAACTTTTTTGAAGGGCTACTTTGCCTCTGAGTTACCCTTCAAAAAAGTTTTGAAGGGCCACTTCCCTTCGAAGTGCCCTTAAAAATTTTCCTAAGGGGCACTTTCCCTTGAAAGTGCCCTTTCAAAAAAAAATTGAAGGGTCACTTCCTTGAAAGTTCCCTTCAAAAAAAATTTGAAGGGTCACTTCCTTCCAAAAGTGCCCTTCAAAAAAATTTTGAAGGGTCACCTCCTTCCAAAAGTACCCTTCAAAAAAATTTCAAAGGGTCACCTCCCTCTGAAAGTGCCATTCCAAAAAAATTTGAAGGGTCACTTTCCAAGCCATGAGAAAAAGTCCCAAAAAGGATAGGGACATTCAAATGGGAAGAAGCCCATAGGAAATCTTTCAGGGAAATTATCTAAGAGAAGTGCCCATGGGAAAATTCTTTCAGACTTTTTGTCTAAAATAAATAGTCTAGTTATGATAAGCAAGAAGAACATATGAACAAAAAATTTGATAGAATTCCTTTAGAATTTTTTTTGAAAGAATTCCTTTTAGAGAAAAGGCTGAAGGAAAGAGCATGCAAAAAAGCTAAAAGAAATATTCTTGAAGGAATTATACCAATGAAGTGGTAGGCTAAGGGATGTCAAAATCAACATCATGAACTAGCCATTAGAAGTAATTAGATTTGAAAATCTCAAAGACTTAAGGCTTGAAAATCCCAAAGTAGGTGAGTCCTAAAAGCTTGAATTTGTACATCTTGAAAGACCTGAAGTAGAAGAGCCAAGAAAGCCCAAAAAGGTCTTGATAGTACAAATCAAGTTTTCAAGACTACTTAACTTATAAAGGTTAATCCAATAGCTGATCCATGACAAGTAGATCAATGGTACAAATCAATGATCCATGTCATTCTACATAACTAATGGAAATATCAATCAATGAGCACATGGATTCCCAACAATTCCTCTCGAAGGCAAAACTAAATGAAAGTGACTTTTTTCATGCCATTGCACAAATTGACAAGCCAAGGAGAAGTGGTTGGGCATCGAGATAGATTTATAGTAGGTGGATCCATTGAAAACAACCATTTTTAATGCCATCTCCAATATCTCAATTTTGTTTAGCAGTTGTTAGAGAAGCATCTTCAAGAGGGAAAGCCAAGGGTGTTCAAGAGAGTGACATGGATCAATCAGAATGCCCTAATGAGAATCATTGGTAAATTAAATTGTAGTTGAAGATATAGACTTCCAATAGAATTTATTCATCTCGTTGGTGCCAAAATATTTCCTCTCTCTCTTCTTTCCTTTTATATATACAGCCTTTTGGCTAGTGAAAAGGGAAACCACATAGTGTATGGTGAAGTCTTGCTAGAATGATATCACTTTCTACCTTTAAGAATTAGCATAAGTATTTTATTTAAATTTTATGGATAATGGTCTGAGTGTGAAAGAGATGTATAGAGGTAGCATGTGATGATTTTCCATCCTCATGCCCCTTTATCCTTCATACCTAAACAAGAGTTCTTGGTCTAACTAGTCACACAGTGTGTACCCAAGTGTATTAAATTTCTACATGTGTATTATTGTCTTGAATGTGCAAAGTTTTCCTTTTAGCTCATTTACCTTGTGTTATCTTGCATGTCTCACCTCTATGTTGAAATACTATTTTTAGAGTTTTTAGATCTTGGGAATGGTTTGTGCTTTTGCTATATTGTGCACTAGAATATGACATTCATGTGGAAAAATAGTTTTGGTGTATCACCACTCTTATAATAAGATTTCCTTTTATGCATTTTCTAGCTCTTTTCCTTTTAAACAAGCTAGTTTAACAGATATTGTCTTGTAGGGACATATTTAGGGAGCTATCCCTATAATATAGAGGTTCATTTCCTCCATAGGCATACCCATAGGCTTGGAAATTTTCCAACATTTCCCAAATCTAGCAGAGAACTGAACACTCTCTTCTAGGGTGCAAGATTTGGAGACAACACCAACCTCAGCCAACTACCTCTAATCCTCAACTAGTTATTTCTTAAAATACCCAACATTAAAGATTAAGTAGTCAACCAATGACCAGTGCCACACCATAACAAAATATGATGAATCTTACTCCATCCCTATAGGTGATGAGTCATATTCCACAATAATAGGCACTGTCAAACATACCCACATAGCAAAAGAAAAACATATTTCCACCTTAACATGGGGAAATCAATGTTTCACCTCTCTAGGTTTCAGTGAGCATACCTCTTTAGTTGTAGACTAACATGTCGATCTAAAACTAAATTATCTCTAACCAATAACATATAAATATTGGTTAGTGACAAATTCCAAATTTCCAAAATGCATCCACTTCCCAATATGGATTCACACAACTAAGAGGTTATAATGTTCTTCAAGTACCTATTAGGAAATAATTAACTTTTATTCAAAACATACCATAAGTTTAAATATAGGGTCTTGGTTCATAAGTTCTCCTTAATTAGTAAGGTATGACTACTCAACAACATCTATGTACTCAACCTCATCAGGCACAATATGGCCATATTCATCCATCCCAACTATAGTATTACCAACATTAGGCCTACATACCCAATCCCAACTATAATATCACACTACATACATGTAATTTTAACAATTTCGCCCTAATATGTATATGTGTATTCCTATTCCATTCCCTAGCCAATCCAACATTCCCTAAAAAATGCCTCCATCATACCTCAGTCAAAGTGATCTAATTTTGACCACATAAACTCCAACTCAATAGGCCAATGATCCCACTAGTTTTCTTGCATATGAACTACAAAAAATTAAGGATGCAATTGTCCTCATCCAAGTGGGGAAACAAACCAAGAAATTAAAGTTGGGTGATGTGTGTTTTTACCCTTTCAACATAGAGTACTTATAGATACCATTTCCTCCAAGGTATGAGCATCTAATTTTTGACAAATACAATGGGAAAGGTGACCCCAAGGAACATTTAATGGAATTCTTTTTTGAGTGCTAACCAATGGCCTATAGTGACATCTATCTTTTATTGATGTTTCCATGAATCCTAGTAGGACAAGCATTGGAATAGTTCTTGAATTTGCCTAAGAATTTAGCATTTTATTTTGATGATCTTTTAAACAAGTTTATACAACACTTCTTTTATAATCTCAAACATGAGATTTCATTAGTAGACTTAACACAAGTTAAAAAAAATTGGTGAAATCTTCACAAGCTATTTTCAGTGATGGAGAGCCCTTGCAATTTGATTTACCCATAGTTTACTAGATAAGTAACTAGTTGTGTCATGTTTACCAAAAACCTACATAGTAAGATGTCTTATTATTTGGAGTTTTAGTTTGTGCACATGTTCAAATAAATCATTGACAAAGGTTTGTTGATTGAGAAATCCCTTATTAACAAAGGGATCATTAAACTAACCTCATCAAATCAAAACTAGAACCAAAATCAAAATAATGACCAAAATCAAAATCTAGTCCAAGCACAAGCATCGTAGCAAACCCAGGCCAATAACTATGAAAAACCAAAATAGTCTAATTGCAAAAATAATGTTGTAGGGAATAGAATAAATGATTCAAGGCATGTTTAAATGGCGCAATCACCATCTACATAGCCTATGATACATATGCAAATACCTCTTAACCAACAACCTCTTCAAAAAATGTAGAAGAATAGACCAATGCAGCAAGTGTAGAAAATAAAATAAATGTAATAACTTATGCCTTTACAAAACCCTCCTTCAAGAATAATGTTGCCTGTGTTATGTTTTTAGGAACCTTGGATAGCCTAATAAGACTGTGTTTCATAATCTTATCATAGCTAATTGATTAGATGGCTTATTTTGAATGGCCTTCATAAGGGTACTAACTATCTAGACTGGTATAAGCCAAATGAATTTTACAGATATCATCGAGTCAATGGACATAACTAAAAATGTTGTGTGAAAATTAAACATGTCATTAAAACTATGTTAAAAATAGAGAGATCACATTTGATCATGGAGCTTCCATATCCAATCACCACTTGGGAATCTATCAGAATCCTTTTCCCCAACATAATAACTAATAATAGAAATAACTTCCAGTGTAACATTAACAACAATAGTATCAACAACTAAGGTTGAACCAAAAAAACCAACAATCAATACAACAAATAGAAAAATAACCAACAACATAAAAATAATAGATGGAACCAATGCCAAAATGGTGTCAACAACCAATAGACCTAACATTCAGTTTCACATGACTAAAACATAGTTTTAGACTATATTACAAGAGGTTTCATTAACACCATTTCAATTAATCCAAGAACAAGTACCAATCAGACAAGATTATTTCTAATCATACCCAATCAACCAACCTATACCAGTAATCCTTCCTTGACTTGGGACAACATACAAGTGAACTAAAATGTAGGGATTCCCATGTTTGAACCTTATGATGATAACTCATCATTATCCCATGACCATGAAAAGTACATTGATAATTGATACTTGTCCTATATAGTCCCCCTCTACCATATTTTATTATCAATGTTGGTCCTATACCTAATCCCAATTATGTAATCATAACTCAGTGATCAAGGATTACCATATCAAGCCCACAACCATATGCCACTTCACCCATCATCCAACCAACTATTCTGGTTAGGACAAGCCATTTAAAATTTTACTTAAAAAGATGTTTGACATTGTGTAATAATTATAGAAGACACCAGCACAAATCTCCATTTTATTTTTTTTACATACGTCTGCCATCCACAAAAACATTTTGATATAATTATTTGGCCAATCCAAAGTTCCAAATGGCATATCCCCTGACAAATTTCAAGGTTTGGCTAGAGAGCTAGTTCCAAGACAATAATTAACCTTCAACCAAATAAATATGTCATCTCTTGGCCTAATTCATAATAATCCTATGTACATTAAGGTTTACATAATGTGGCACAAGGTGAAGCATGTCCTCATATATAATGGATCAGCCCTAAATATTGTGTCTCTAAAGCTCATCAATATTTTTAGGTACACGATAGTAGATCTCCAAGAAAAAATAATCACCATCAAATCCTATAAAAATGAAGAACCAGAATCACAAGGCACCATTAGCTTGTCAATTATTATTGGGCCCTTGACCCATGATACACTATGTCATGTGTTAGATCACAATTTATCATATAACATGCTTTTGAGTAGACCTTGGACACACGAGTTCATGTAATCCCATTGATTTTTCACCAATGTATCAAGTTTTCCCATTCAATAATGGAGGTTTCTATTCCAGGAGACTTGCATCCATATGAACATTATAAGCATTTAGAGGTTGAGTTCGAAAGATATAACTACCATTTCATCATGAATCTAGTTGCCAAAAATGACAAGGGGAAAGCAATACTTATTGAATCACCAAAAGCCAACTTCATTGATCATGACACCCTTGATTCAATTTCTCACATGCTACCTCTTGAAAAGTCCAATCATTATACCATCTCAACTAATGGCCCAGGAGAGTACTTGACCCATGACACCTTTCAAATAGAAAATCTTCCATAGAACCCCAATTCATTTTGAAGACCAAAAGCTAAACCACTCAAGTAATGGTAAAGAAAGGGCAAATGCCAAATGCATATTCCAATACCTATCACTTTATACCAACCTCTGGGCAAGAATAGGACTCGCTCGAAGGTAATGAATCATGGTTATATAATGACAACTTGGCCAATTATTACAAGAGTTCTAGTTATCCCATTCCTAATTAGATCATGTAAAACCAAGACTATGAAGAAAGAGGCTTAAGGCCAAATTAGTATGGAACACTTGAGCCAATTTCTATGACTAGGTACAAAGGAACCTATGGACTTAGATTTCAATTTCCTGGGGGTGACCACATGTATCTTATTTGAGATTCATCACCAATGACTAGTGATGATCATGTTGATAGTGAAGTAGAGTCTAATCATAGCCAACGCGATGACCTATCCCATACTAATTTGTTTGATAATAATGTCATATGTACCCTTTGACTAGTCATTCATCATAATCCATTTCTATTATATTATGCCTAACTGATAGACTAGGGCCAATAATAATCCAACATGACAATTGATGAGTTTTAAAATGATGGGTCCTTCTATGATTTTCTAGGCCTTAAGGACAATGTTCTATTGGGAGACCACAAAAAATGGTTCTCAATCAAGTTGGATCATGAAGCCTATTTTAGAGTGTGGGTGAAAGCCCTTAGCCCAAAATAAATAAATAAACATTGAGGTCCCAAATTGAAAACCTCTTTGAGGCACTTTTGGACTAGGGAAAGAGTAAAGATAAAGGCCATTCTAGTGGTGAAAACCTTTCAAGCACCACTAGATGGGTGTGTTCAACCTTCTTCAAATATAGACCAAGAGACCACCAATAATGAATTTGTCTTTAGGTCCAAGTTTAGTCTTGAAGAACAACAAGATTTTGATCAAGTCATCCAAGAGATAACTAATGATGAACTTATCTATGGGTTTAAATTTAGTCTTAAAGAATATCAATCATTTTATTTCATCATCCAAGAGTTTCCAACTGCATTTGTTACATGGACATCATTCCCTTTGGGGTATTCTGATTCATTATGCCTAGGAGAAATTGAAGAACAAGTTCTAATAGAGGACTCTGACATAGAATAATAATTCAAATCTTTGCCCACTATTCTTGAAGATGGTTCGACCCTTCTAGTAGAATGCATAATAGAGGTGAACATCAAAATTCCAAATGACTTGAAATGGATTAAATTAGGTGTGTGTCTCACCAAGGAGGAACGTGAAGTCCTTATAGCCCTTTCAAAGTAATTTATGGATATATTTGTTTAGACCTACTTTGGCATGCCTAGTTTAGACCCTACCTTGGTTTTTCACCACCTTGTGGTACATATTGATGCTAAACCTGTTAAACAAAAATTGTGCAAGATGTATCCTCACATTTCTATATTAGTAAATACACAATTGGAAAAATTCTTAGAAGTAAGATGTATTAGGCCAATCGACTATTCTAAATGGATTTCCAATACAGTGTTAGTCAATAAAAAGCTAAAAAGAATCAAAATTTTCACTAATTTCTAGGACATAAACAAATCCTACCCTAAGGAATGATTTTTGAATCCACGGTGGGTTATGAAATGCTTTCACTAATGGACATATTTTCAAGTTATACAGATCTGAATCTCCCTAGAAGACCAACACAAAATGTTCACCACTCTATGGGGAACATTTCATTATCAGGTTATGCCATTTGGTCTCAAAAACATAGGGTCCACCTATAAAATATCCATGGCCATCATATTCATGATATTATGCATGTCATTATTTAATATTATGTCAATGATATACTAGGTAAATCGAAGACAAGAGCTAATCATCCAGCAACACTAAGGAGGATATTTGAATGATTGCATGAATACAAATTCATTCTCAACACTAAGAAGTGTGTTTTTGGCATCACATTAGGAAAATTTCTTAGCTTTATTATGTCTTGCAGGGGCATTGAAGTCAATCTAGCTAAAGTACAAACCATAACAAACATGCCACCACCAACCAATTCGAAGTAGCTCTATAATTTTTAGGGTAAGATACAATCCATCAGATGCTTCATCTCTTAATTGGATGACAATTGCCATCCATTAACACACCTAATAAATAAGGGTGTAACATTTCTTTAGGATGATGATTATGAGAAATATTTTCAACAGCTAAAGGATTATATTGAAAATCCACCAATTTTATTGCCTTCTATGCTAAGAAAATTGTTCCTTCTATACCTATCAATGATAGACAAAGCCCTAGGGGAACTTCTAGCTCAACATGATGATAATGAAAAGTAGTATGTCATGTACTATCTAAGCTATATAATAGTCATGTATGAGCATAATTATATGCCCATTAAAAAATCATGTTTATTTATGGTCTTTATAGCTCAAAAACTATGTTATTACATGTTAAACAATAAGACCATGGTCATTTCAAAATTAGATCTACTCAAGTATCTACTATATAAAACATCTATACAAGGATGCATGGCCAAATGGATCATGCTTCTTAGTGAGTTTGAGATAGAGTATGTTAATCAAAAATCCATTAAGGGGTAAGTTCTTACAAATTAGCTTATTGAATCACCCCTTACAAATGTAAATCCACTGACATTACAATTCTTAGATGACTCCATTATGACCATCATCAAAACACCTCTTAAAGAGTATCATTATAAGTTGTATTTTGATGGATCATTCATAACACATGGATCATGGGCAGGTCTTTTGTTTATAATACCACAAGGGGATTTAAGCCCTAAGTCATTTAGAATCAACTTTCCTTGTACTAACAACATGGTCAAATATGAAGAACTCATTATAGGGCTTTGATAGGTAGTATAATGGAATATACATCATCTAAAATTTTATGGTGATTCTTAGTTAATCATCAATCAAGTTATATACCACTTTCATACCAAAGATGACAAGTCGGTTCCCTACAAGGCCATGGTCAACACTCTCAAGTAACATATTGTCAACATCTAGTTTGATCATAAATCTAGGGCTAGTAACAGAACAATAGATGCTATGGATACCATTAGATCTTTGATTTGAAATATATATATAGTAAAATACTACCATTTTCTCATTAATAATTTGTTAGTATTAGCTCATGAACCATCAACTATCATAATGATCTATGATATTATTGGTCCTAGCTCTACTTGGTATTCAAACCTATACACTTATCTCTATGACCATATTATGCCACCAAACTTATCTTTCAAACATTCCAAATCCTTCATCCATAATTCCCAATATTATACCTTACTCAGACCAACCCTATGCCATCATAGTTTTGATGAAACTCTACTTCATTATTTACCTGGAATAGAATCAACATTAGCATTATGAAAAGTTCATGAAGGGATTTATGGATTCCACACCACCAGGACCATCCTATCCAAAAAAAATTATGTATCAAGTAATATTATCCAATGATGGATGTAAATGTATTTGCATATGTCAAAAGATGTGATTATTGTCAATAACATGTCAATCTTATTCATGCCCTAGCCAAGACTTTGAAACCAATGTTAACACCATGGATATTTTATACATGGGGCCTCGATGTCATTGGGAAGATAAGCCCCACCTCATTTGATGGCCATAAACATATCTTAACCACCACAAAATATTTCATTAAGTGCGTTTAATCTATACCCCTTACTAATATAATTGGAAAGCAAATTTCCAAATTCATCTTCAACCATCCCATTTACCATAATAGTATCCCTTCTAACATTATATCTGATAATGGTGGATCATTCAATAACAAGGATGTTTAAAAGCTATGTGTTGAATATAATATCGCACAACACTTCTCCATGGCATATTACCCACAAGGTAATGGCTAGGTAGAAGCATCAAATAAAACCATTGCCAACATCCATAAAAATATTGTCAATGATGTTGGCCATGATTGGTACCTCCAAATATTCCATGCCCTCTAATCATACCAAACCAACCATCATAATCCCACATGTACCACTCCATACTCACTTATTTATGGTACTAAATCCATTCTTCCCATTAAGGTCAAGTTTCCTTCATTATGCATCTCTTTGAAGCATATCCTAGATGATAAAGACTATCAAGTGGATCACCTATAAGAGATGGAGTTACTTGATGAGAAATGGCTGGACACAATCAATAACCTATAAACATATCAAAATTGACTCTTTGGCCACTAAAAGCAATGTGTGAAACATAAACAATTTGTAATTGGTGATATTTTTCTTATATAAAACCAAAAGAATACCATGGCCAAGAAGAAACATAAAGGTAAGTTCAAACCCAACTGGGTAGGTCCTTTCATCATTATTTCAAAATATGGTGCTAGAGCATATAGGCTTGCCATACCAAATAGGGATGAAATTGATGAGCTGATGAACATTATACACCTCAAGAATTAACTTGCTTGACTGACTTGGTATATTGTTTATGAGGACCCATTTCAAGTTGTACCATATTATCAACATTCTTATTTGTACCATATCATTAAACCATTTTATCACTTTTCCATTCTACCATTTTATTCTACCATAACTTTTCTATCAACTAACATGTTTTGACCCTCCCTACCTAGCCCATTTGACCTTGGTTCATTCATTGGTTCAACTTTCAACATGAAGAATCAAATTAATTTTAGTAGTTTTTTTAAATATTCTAGATAGAGGTCATATTTTGGAGCAGTATGATAGAATTTTTTGTAGTTGTATCCTTCATTTCTTTTTTCATTATATATCATGATTTATTTATGTGGGCTTGATTATAACCACCTATGGGCAAATTAGTGCCTCGTCGATCTTGCTACTAATTATAACCGCTTATGGGAAAATTAGTATCATTGATCTATGTCATTATTTTATATTTATAAATACCTATGGGAAAACTAGGGGCACCATTTGTTTATTGTGCCTTGACATACCAATTTGTCATTCCTTTGTCTTACTATGCCGTTATGCCAACTATGCCTTTTTCTTTTGAATTGGCTACTACGCTAGTCAGATTTCTCCATTGTAAGGTGGAACTAATGCGATCTGAGACCATTTTGGGATTATTAGGATAATACTCGATACTTATTTAGGTTAGTTTAGTCCTTATTTTCCATATTATCTCACCATTTTATGATCAACATTTCAATTTGAATGCTCTCTATATTTTACAATATTAGACCATGTAGTATCTCATCATTCTTGATTGATTTGAGATACTTTAAAATTCCAAAAACATTTATAAAATTGATTTAGAAAAAAACAAAAAAATTAATGACTTCTTTGCCTTAAGGATTCTAGGAACCCTTACTAAGTCATAACAAATCACTTGTCATTTAGTTTCCCCATCATTTTTGGCCTTGTCCTATGCTCTCGCCATTTTATGAGCTCATTATCAAATTATTCTAAAGCAATCATTATGTTTTCTTTCTCATCATGTTTCTTCTATCCCATATCCTAAGAGAACTACATTCAACCTAAAGTTTTTGTTGGATATTACCTCCATGGAACTATGTAGGTGACACCTACTTGCCTAGTGCATATGGAGATAGCTTGGCCACCCCATTCCTTTTCTTCCATTCCCCCATCTTGTTTATTTGTTAAGTTGTTTCCTATTTTCTAGGGGCAATATTTGTCATCTTGTTTATGTCATGTTTTTTATACTAATAAATGTGACTAACCATTATTTGTTTGTTTTTTGTCTTTGATTTGTTTGTTTGTTTGCTTATGTGTCTATTTTTTTACTTTAAGTATTGGTGTCTTGATTCAGTCTACATATGTTCATTGGATGATTCCTTACATATTATTCTTGAATCCATCCATATTTATATGTCAACATTGTCATCATATTTTTTATCATTGGTGCATTATTTTCAATTGAGTATTGGATCGGGAGTTAGTCCTTATGCATATTTTTTCCAAGTCCTCATGGTGTTCTATCATGATTCTTACCATCACATGCTATATCAAAAATCAGCTTTGAGGAGTCTATACAGCAAATACAGCAATAATATCTCCTTAGCACTAGCACCAGAAACATTCCCATTATAATCCAAATCATATACCAAATATAGTAACTAAACAATGAAAGAATTTTCCTCCTTACTAGTTTGGATGAGTATCTCCCTACTGGTAGTTTGTCTAATTCATATTTATCCTCTGTATCAATTTGACATTATCATATTTGCCATCACTATTTCATATCATGTTTTCCACTATCAGGATATAATGCTTATAACCACCTTTGGGTAAATAATTATCTATGATCCCACTTATTTTCTATAATCAGGGTCTAATGATGATAACCACCTTTGGGCAAATCATTGCACACCATCCCACTTGCATTACTAATGTTATAACTACTTTCTAGAAAATCTTTATGTTTTCACCAATTTGAAGGTTAATGATTATAACCACCTTTGGGTAAATCATTCACTTTATTCTACCCACATGGGGCTTATTTTTATCTAGACAATTATTATAACTACATGTAGGAAAATCATTATTTTCCCTTTAACTGATTATAACTATCTTTGGGCAAGTCAATCTCTTGTTACCCTACAACTTTTTTGATGATTATAACCACCTATCAAAAAATCATCTTTTTTGTCTACCCTAATTGGAGAAGCTCCATATGCAACTAATTATAACCACCTTTGTGGAAATTAGTCTATTCCATCCCATCATTTCATCTATTTGGTTCACTTTTTTCCTTCTTTCAAGGGACTATTTGTTGACCCCTTTGCCAATCACTCCTTCAAGGGGGAAACTATAGTTAATCCATTGTCTTTGAAGTTGTAAGCATGTAAGACATTTTCAATCTTTAAGAAGATGTTACTATGCTTAAAGCTTGTAATGCCTTCCCAAATAGGGGAAAATTGTAAACACCCAAAATTAGCCACCAAAGGCTTCATACCAGACTTTAGACTGATTATTACCAACTTTTGTAAATCTAGATTAAGAATCACTAAGCATCTCAAATTTGGCTTCATAAAATTCTATTTGGCCTATAAACCAATTAAATGGGAAAAATTCACATATCAAATTAATTCAAATCTTGAAAATTATAAAACCCCTAAATTGAATTAACTAAAAAACAAAATCAAATCAAATGCCTAATTGAATCATCCATGAACAATTAAATGAATTGTCAAAAAGGAAATTTAAAAATCAAATAATATCCTAGGATTCATAATTACCTTTTTTTGAGTTGTCAAATATCCTAAAATATCTCAAACATGAATATGTATTGCTAATCATAACCATTTGACACCTTTTAACACTAGTAGGATTAATTAACTCACTAAGGTTAGGTTTGAACCCATTCCAAGATCTAACAACACTCTAACTCACCTTGAGTTGGGGTTAGTTTCTAAACCTATAAATACAAGCATTTGCCTCTCATTTAGGAGAGATTGGACATAGTAATGTTATAATGTTGGTTTTATGATAAGATTGAAAAAATAGATTTTTCTTTCTGGATGAAGGATCACAAGTGTTGATCTGAAACACATCAATCATCTAAATGTGACACAATATCTTCCAAAAAATTATGTTGTTAATAACAGAGTTATAATTCCAAAATTTTAAATCACAAGCCAAGCCATAAATCCATCAAGCTACATCAAGCAAGCATGAGCCAAACTATGGTGCTAAGGGGAGAAGGATCCACACAACTCCATTTGCCAAAGACTTATTGAGCACAAGCCAAGCAACCTAACAAAGAAATATCTTGGAGCATTAAAGTAAGGTAAAAAAAAGTTATTTTTCTTGCATTTTAGTTGTGCTTTGTAAATTGGTTTTATTTACTAAGGTCCCCCCATGATGTAGGAAAAATAGTGTTATGTATGTTGGTGTGTTTCCTTTTATTTTGATTTCATTATGAAGCTAACACATGATCTAACCACCTTTATTGGATTACTTGATCAAGATAATACATGGCATAGTGTATCTTGGGTTAAGGGCCCAAAAATAACTAGCAAGCTAATGGTGCCTTGTGATTCTTGTTTTTCATTTTCAAAGGCCTTGATGGTGATTATTTCTAGCTAAAGATCAGTCATGGTGTACCCAAGAATCTTCATGAGATTTAGAGACATAATATTTAGACATGATCCATTGTCTATGATGACATGTTTCACTTTGTGCTATTTTATGATAACTTCAATGTACCATGGATTATTATGTAGTCGGCGAAGGGATGACATATCACTTTGGTTGAAGATAGATTGTTAGCCTAAAGCTAGATGTCCAACCAAAGCTTGAAATTTTTCTAGAGATATGTCATTGGGAAATTGGGATTAACCAAACAACTATGTCAAGATATTGTTTTGGATTGTATATGTATGCAACAAATATAAAATGGAAATTTGTGTGGGCATATTCTATAATTATGCCATAATATCAAACGTATTTTTTTAGACAATAAGAAATGGCTTATTCCTATCTAGAATAGTTGGTTGGATGGGTGAAGTGGTAGATGGCTATGGGTTTGGTATGGTAATCTTTGACCATTAATTTTTGATTACATAATTGGCATTAGATACAAGACCATTGGTGTTAACAAATGATGGTGTATGGGGGCCAAATAGGATAAGTCTCAGTTACTAGTGCACTTATGCATGGTCATGGGATAATGATGAGTTATCAATATAAGATCCAAAAGTGAGAATCCCTACTTGCTAGTATGCTTGTATGTAGTCCCAGATCAAGGAAAGATCACCTACATGGGTTGGTTTTTTGGGAATGATTAGCAATGGTCTTATTTGATTGATACTTGGTCTTAGAATGATGGAAATGTAAACTCCTTGAATATATCCTACAACCTTGTTGTAGTCACATGAAACTACATGGTAGGTGTATTGGTTGTTTCCATCATTTTGGCTTAGTTCCATCTATTTATTTGACATTTTTGGTTCTACTATTGGTTTTATTGGCTCTATATTGGCTGTTGATATTGTTGTTGTTATACTGCCCATTTAGTTATTGTTTTTGGTTGTTCTGTTATGGAAAGGGATTTTAATAAATGTTGAGGTTTTGATTGGATGTGGAAGCTCTATGATCCAATGTGATCTCTCTATTCTCCAACATATTTTCAATCAAATATTTAATTTGCACATAATGATGCAAATTATTTCCATTGACTTGATGATACTCATATAATTCATTTTGCTTGTACCTGTTTAGATATTCAATGCCCTCAAAATGGTGTTTTGAAATAGGCTAGTTAATTAGATTAGCTATGGTGAGCTTATAAAACACAAATTTAATGGATTCTCCAAGGTCACCAAAGACATGATGAGTGGGCACATTTCTCTTTGGAGGAGGGGTTTTCAAACGTAAAGGTTGTTGCATTTGTTATGTTGGTCTAGGTTGTTTTACTTATTGTGTTTGTTGAATGGGTTGTTGGTTAGGAGTAATTTGAAAATTTAGTGTAGGCTAAGTAGATGTTGTTCATACCATTTGGACATGTCATGACTTAGTTACTCTATTTCCAATAACATTCTTGTTGGGATTGAATTTTTTGGGTTTTGTCATGATTATTGGCCTAGGTTTGTTGTGATGCTTGTACTTGGACTTGGTTCTGATTTTGACCATTGTTATGGTTTTAGCTCTGGATCTGATTTGATGACTTAATTTTAATGATACCTTTGTTAATAAGGGATATATATATCAATAAGCCTTTGTCAATGATTTCCTTAAAGGTATGGGCACACTACATCTCAATATGGTAAGATATCTCACAATGCAAACTCTTGGTAAACACAACGTCTAATTGCTTGTCTAGGAGATTATGGGTGCATTGGCTTGCAAGGGCTCTCCATCACTATAGATAAATCATGAAGATTTCACTATCCTTTTTTTTGTCTTGCATCAAATTTACTAATGAGATCTCATGTTTGATATTATAAGAGAAGTGTTACACAAATTTGTCTAAAAGATCATCAAAATCAAAAACTAAATTCTTGGGTAATTTTAGGAACCATTATAATGATTGTACTGATAGGCTCCTTGGAAAAAATATTAAAATTTATATGTCATTGTAGGACACTTGTTGGCATACAATAAATAATTCCATCAAATGGGCCTTGGGGTCACCTTTCTCCTTATACTTGTCAAATTTTAGTGGTTCATACCCTGGAGGAAATGATAGTTGTAAATACTACATGTTGAAGGGGTAGGAACACAAGTCATCCAACTTAAACTTTTTGGTCTATTTCATAACCTATATGGTGGCAATTTCATCCTTCATTTATTGTAATTCTTGGGATAGGAAACTGGATTGAACATTGGCTTAAGGTGGAGGGTGAGTGGTCACAAGTGGATTACTTTGATCAAGATATAATGGAGGAATTTATTGGGGAATGTTTTTTTGTTCAATAATGGACCAATAATATTAATATATGTATTAGGGTATGATTATTTAAAATGCATGCACTATGGTGTGATATTTTGGTTAGGATTTGGTATATGGTCCTAGTTTTGGAGAAATTGTGGCTTAGATAGAAGGATATGGTTATATTGTGCATGTTGAAGGTGAATAGGGACTTGATGATGAATATAAAACCTTATTGATTAATGTTAACTTGTGAACCAAGGCTCTATCATTAATTTTGTGTCATGTTAGGCACAAAAGGCAATTATTGCCTAATCAGTACTTGTGGAACACTAAAACCTCTTAGATACATGAACCCCTATTGTGAAGTAGATGCATGTTGAAGGGTTAGAATTTATCATTGACCAATAATTTTATGTTATTTATTATACATAATTTATGATTATAATGTCATGTTAGTATGTGATTGAAGAGGTATGTTCATCACTACCTAACAAGGTGGAGCACTAGTTTCCCTTTATTGAGGTGTCAGAATGTTTGGCCTCTACTGTGTTGATATGTTGGAAGGTGATTATTGTTATGGAATTTTATTCATCACCTACTATGGTGGAGTAACATTCATCAAATTTTGTTGAGGTGTGAGACTGGTCATTTCTTGACTACTTAATCTTTGTTGTTATGTGCTAAAATAAATAACTGGTTGAGGATTAAAGGTAGTTTTTTGTAGTTGGGAGGTATAATTTACTACTCCATATGTTTATGAACCACTCATGGTGTTTCCTAATGGCACATTTTATTTTTGAATAATTATTTATGTTTTTACACCAATTTTGTCTAGATTGGATGGTACTTGCATATTATCCACTATGTTTGGCTCACTATTCTACGTAGAAGTAGAAGACACTTCTTCGATAGTTTGGGTATTAAACATGTTTTCCACTTAAGTTATTTATGTGAATTTGTTTGTACCCTAATTTTATTTTCCTTTCAATTCCATTAAGACTCACGTTGAAGGAGCTAGCTCAATAAGAGGAGCATTTGACATGTTTATATTATTAAAGTTGCATGTTAAATTCAAATATGTTTGGTATGTTATCTATATTTGTATAAAATGATCCTCCATGAGGAATTTTTTTATGACAAACATAAAAGGTTCCTAATATGACATCAGCACTATATCATATAGATTTATAGAAGAGGCATGTTCAATGTTCTGATTAGAAGGCATGTGTATGGCCCTCTTACTATACTTGGCAAGTTTTCATGGGTAAAGTTTGTTGAAAACTTAGCCCCTACCTCTAAGGCTCTAATTAAGACCTCATATTTATTACAATAAAGTTATTATTAAATAAATAAGGTTCATATGATGATGGAATTATAACATAGTATTAAGGTTGTTGGACTTGTTCTATAATCAAAGGCACACTAGCTAAATATTATGCCATTTGTTTTTGGTCCTACTCTGAGTATGGAGGCATGTTGACCAAATAATGGGCCAAATTATATTGACTCTATTCCCCTATTTGGGTATTTTAAGGTGGATAAGGATCCATCTCACAAAAAACATCATCTCCATAAGGGTCTTGAAAAAAATCTTCGTATGCGATCACATTACTATATCACATATTTTACATGACACCACTACACGTATAGTGAGACATGTTCAAATAAATAGTGAATTTTTCACAACAAAAAGGGATTAGAGCTCTAAAAACTAAAAAAAATAATGTCTAAGAATACAAAAGGCTCAAACTCAATCTAACTTGGTCAAAATATGGAGTTGTATCTCCAAAATAGTTTTTGACAAAACTTGGTATAAAATACTATAACATCAAATGTCTAATGTTAAATGTCTCACACAAATAAGGACAAGTGGATGAACTAAAAACAAAATGACAAACTCTAGGTTTAAAGTGTTCCAAATAGGTCTCCTCTAATAAAATAAAGGTTGCTAGGTCTTTTGGCCAAACATGGCATCAAAATCTAGGCTCAAATAAGGCATGTGCTAGGACTTTTATCCAAATTTGATGTCAAAATCTAGATTTTAAATAAAATGATGTATTTAATATAACAAACTTTAAACACTTTGGCATAGACTAGGGACTTGATTTTAGACATAAACTTGGTCAAATTGATATGAGGCACAAAATAAAAGGCATTTGGAGATAAACTATTTTCTACCAAATAATAGTTTTTTAATTTGGGTAAATAATCAACCTAAGTTACGCAACCCAAAAGAGAAAGATTGGTATCTAAGCCCCAATTAGACAAGGCCTAAATAGAAATCAATCAATGTTTAAATTGAACTTGTCAAGGTTAATTAAAAACTCAACTTAGGAAAACTATGACTTTGTTACAAGCTATATGGAATTGAACTACATAATAGTACTATAAAAATACCTTGAAGACACACATGGATTGGTTTTAAACGTGAAACATGGACATAAGACAAGACAAGTCTATGAAACTATTTGAATAATGTAATAATGTCATTACTCTCTAAATATATGGATAATGGTTTATTTTAAGACCCCAAGACACAAACTTGAAATTATTTAGGTAGCATAACATTACCCATTTCAATCAAGTAATACTCACAACATGTTTGACACAAAAAAATTTAAGGTAAAGAAAGGTGTCAAATGGATGGCATAACACCTCCTTAAATAATGGAGTATTGTGGACTAACAACTTTTTTTTGACATGGAAATACAAACAAATTTTAAATTCAAAGACCAAGCAAGTAAAAATGAAAAATACCAAATACAACTAAGTAAATCATCCTAATCCCTCAACTTACAAGGTTGCATCGTATTGTTGAAATGCATCTATATACGTGCTCTTGGGAAGATTTTAAGTATTAATCCAAAAATAAATTCACATGAATTATTAGTATGTTTACACCCCCCTTCTCCCAAGATATTCTATGATGACATGGACCTTCAGGATACTCTCCATGCATCAATAATATTTCTACAACAAGTGGGGTTTATTTAAAACTTAAATTTTTGATCATCTAGATGGTCCCAAATTTGGCTAATGCTAGAGATGCCTCACATAAATTAAGTTCATATTGATTAACTTACTATGAAAGAGTCTATTCCTTTGAATATTGATTTCATCTATGTACTACTTAGTGGAATCCCCTAGTTAATCATACCTAACATGGGTTTTCTTAATGAAAGGAGAGGTTAGTCACTCAACCCATTGGCTCTCACAGTATGTGTATCCTAATTTGTATACCTCTCCATAGAAAGGGGTTGAAATAATGTTAAGAAATGAAACCTTGGGTCAAATATTCCCTAAAGAACTCATTAAGAAGATATTAACTCCCCTTCATAATCCAAATTTCATGAAAGAAATGACTAAGTGGAAAGATTTTAGAGGTTATTTTTAGATCACCCAAACAAGATAGGTTTTGGTGAGAGCCTAGACAACATTCTTTCCATGCCTTGGACTCGGCACAAATTTCAAGTGAAAAGGCACTTTTGGTCACCCAAGTTCCCTATAAGGGATGGGAGAGAGCATACATGCACTCTTCATTTTGCACAAAAAAATAAACAAGTTGTAATCAAATAAGCATAAAATGAAAAACTCTTATGAATTGTCTAACTAATGTGAGAATTCATTTTATTGCACCAAGATTAAATATGAAAGAAATTTAGGCCCATTGGCATGTGTTTGTTAAAAAATTTGACATAATAAAAAATGACTTTAAATATAAATATTATCAAAACACCAATTAAAATGTTAATTTTAAAAATGTAAAGTGTTTTAAATGTTCCCTTGTGGCCTTTGGTGTTAGGTTATGGAGCTAAAAGCTTCAACCCTTTGCAAACTAAGGAATAGAAGGTTGCTGAGATCCAGGAGCACCGGCGTCGGCAGTAGGACCGACGTCAGTCGAGACCAGTGCAGAAGGCCATCGGCAACGGTAGGATGTCGGCCGATGTCGGCAGAACCAGACAAGCAGGGACCGGCGTCAGTCGCCTGTGTGTTCTAGAACTGTTCATTGCATAGATAGTTAGTTAAGTGAACAAAGAGTTTGCATGTTAAGACCAGTCAGAGTCTTGGGCTGCATGGATAATTATCTAAATTAAGATTCTAAGTTATTGTTTAAGTTAGGGATCTATTTACAGACCCATTGGCATGTATTGTTTATGCATGAGATAGAAAGGAAGAGTTCCTTCTACTTGTAAGATCATTGAGTTGTAGGTTGTTGCAAGCTCATAGGAGATCTACATGTAAGTTTAGTATGTTGAATTGTAGGTTGCAGGTTCATGGGAGATCAGCTTGAAGTGCTATAGAGTGCTTGGTGTACCGGCAGGGTTATTACTGACTGGTTGGTGAGGTGAACACCAATTCTGTGTGTGAGTTGGTTGTTGGGACCATTTTTTGTGTAGGAGAGTGTGTGTGAGAAGAATTACTATACACTTGAGGTGTGGCAAACCTCTGTAAGGTGGAAGAGTGTGGCGGCTCTTTGTTGTATGCTTTTCTGTAAAGTGTTAATACAAGATAGTGTATTGTCTCTCATATTCTGTGCTATTGGTGAATTCTAGTTACTTGTGTTTCTGGTTATTTCCGCATATTTAATTGCTTATATTTGGTAATCATACTGTGCTCTTTTTGAGGAGCAAGATCCTAACAGGTGGAATTAGAATAGTGTGTTTGTTCTTGGATTACCACCACCCCTAACAACTGGTATCAGAGCTTTTGGTTGGGATACTAACAAATTGGTTTAGATCTGGGTAGTGTGTTTTGATTAAAGATTACTCACAGGGTTTCTATTTGAGTGGGAGTTGAGCAATGGCAGAAGACAGTAAGCTACGAATGGAAAAGTTTAATGGCAAGAACTACCAATTATGGAGGATGCAGATTGAGGACTATCTGTATCAGAAAGATTTGTACTTACCGTTGGGTGGGGTTAATAGCAAACCCTCGGATATGAAGGATGAAGAATGGGAGGTTCTTGATCGAAAGGCTCTGGGATCTATTAGATTGATTCTTGCATCATCTGTGATTTCCAGCTTATCACAGTGTAAGACAACGGTGGAGTTGATGGAATCTTTGGCAAATTTGTATGAAAAACCCTCAGCTTCTAATAAGGTATTTCTTATGAAGCATTTATTTAATTTGCAAATGTTGGAAGGTGGATCTGTTCATAACCATCTTAGTGATTTCCATGGTTTGGTAAACCAGTTAAGTTCAGTCAATATTGTATTTGATGATGAAATTAGAGCTCTCTTAATCTTGTGTTCATTACCTAAAAGTTGGGAAGGTTTGGTAATGGCAGTTTCTAATACTGTGTCTCCTTCAAAAGTCTTAAAAGTGGATGATGTTGTGAGTGTGATCTTGAATGAAGAGATACGCAGGAAAAGCACAGGTGAATCATTAGGAGAAGCTTTGAGTGTTGAAGGTAGAGGAAGGCCAAGAGAGAAGATAGAGCGTGGGAGATCAAGGTCCAAGGTAGGTAGAAGATCCAAGTCTAGGTATGGCAGAATAACCTGCTAGAAATGTGGAAAGCAAGGGCACTTAAAGAGAGATTGCAGATCGGGTGAAGATCAGCATGAAGGACATGGAGAAGAAGCAGATGTTACAAATTACATTACACAGGATGCTCTGGTATGTTCTTTGGATAAAGTAGAATCTTGGGTTTTAGATTTTGGTGCCTCTTTTCATGCATCCCCACATAGGGAATTTTTTCATGAGTATGTCTAGGGAGACTTTGGAGAAATTTGTGTAGGGGATGGTAAGCCTTGTCAGATTGCTGGCAAAGGAAAAGTGAAGCTGAAATTGCAGACAGGTGACACATGGGTGTTAAAGGAGGTCATGCATGTCCCAATTCTGAAGCAGAATTTGATTTTTGTTAGAAGTTTGAGTGATGAGGGTTGCACAGTAACTCTCACAATGGACTCTTAGAAGGTTACCAAGGGTACACTTGTTGTAGCTAGAGGTAAGAAAGTAGGTACGCTTTATCTATCTACTTGTATTACTGATTCTCTTTCTGGGTTATCTACTTCAGCTGTAGATTCGGAGATGTGGCTTAATAGGCTTGGTCACATAGATAAGAAGGAGATGCTTGTTCTTGAGTCAAAGAGTATGCTTTCGGATTTCGAAGGCATGGATCGTGGTTTCTATATGCAGAAGAAGGTGACATTTTTTTAGGAATCTGATGTTAGTGACGGACAGAGTTCAGCACAAGATGTAGAGGAATTCTGAGTAGAGCAAGGGTGATTTGGACAAGGTTTTGATCCAAAAGGAGCTCATGGGAAAAAGTTAGGTCTCACTAGAAAAACACAGAGACTGACATCGGCAAGAAAATCAGCATCGATGTCCAGACAGGGACTGATGTCAGCTATGTGCAGCCCGACGTCGGTGACTCAGGGCAGATAAGGACTGGTGTCGGCCAGGGGAAACCGACATTGGCAAGGTGGCAGTCGCAAGGAACCGACATCGGTCAGTTGTAGACTGAGATGTGACCGGCATCGGTCACTGAGATGAATTTTGGGTGGACAGCCAGCTATCATGGAGTCTCAAGCGCCCATATGGAGGATTGAAGGTGTAAGTAAGTTCTTAAATTCATCATTTCCCTTATTTACACTACTTTTTTCTCACTTATGGTATAGAACCAGGAAGTTGTTAAAGAAGCAGAACAGGTAGATCCAGGAAACAGTGGGAGCTTGGCATGGATGAGGATGTGATTCCTTAGAGGAGAACCAAACAGGTGTTTTGGGTAGAGTTGCCAGCTAGAAGTAAGCACTGAGAGACAAATGGATGTTCAGGATGAAGAAGAGCGGAAATGGATACGTGAGATGGAAGATCAGGGTATATGGTCTTGTATAAGCTGCAGGGCAATGGAGGTTTGATCATTGTGTTTCTCTTTACCAGGTTAGATAATATTAGCTACATTATCCTATTTCTGTATGATGTGCTTGTTGCAGGGTTACATATATAGGTATTGCTGAACTAAAGGTAAAGCTAGTTCAGGTGTGTGTCATGGAGAATCTGGGAGCAGCAAGATTCTTTGGCATGAGGCATACATTTTAATGGAAACAAATACAAGGTTCAAAAGAAGGAATATGGATGGTAATCAAGATGTAGTCAAAGAGCTTCCTACCATTACTCCTTCAATATCATAGCTGAATGAACCTAATATTATTCCAAAGGTGTTAGCAGCTTCAAGGAGTCAAAATTAGGGAAATGCCTTTATTCCCCAAAACTCACAAATTCAACGTACATTTGTGTCTCTCAAAGCACAACTAAAGGTTAGTGGTTTACCCATCAACATTGTGGAATAAATAAAAAGGTCCAGTGTGAGTGTACCAATGTGGGACATGCTCTCCATGCCTGGATAGATGGATATCCTTCAAGAATGGTTATCAAGAATCAATGTTTCTAAGAAACCACTAGTTAAGGAAAATGCGGTTCTTACCAATCCAACCAAAGGACCTAGTAAAGGGCAATCAAGTATGGTGGTCAAACCTCCTCCCTTCTATATTTCAGTGATCATTGGTTACTCTTTAGTTCATAATTTCTTGGTAGATAGTGGGGCTAGCACCTTAGTAATCTCAAAGTCTATAGTAGACCAGTTTGGTATAAACTATGAGCCCTAGTCTAAAGGAGTTATACAACTTGATGGTTCTTCTACCAAGCCATTTGGCATAATAAGAGATCTCTACTTGACCCTGCATGCTTATCTTAGTGTCTCAATTGCTCAATATTATTGATCGTAGATGTACCTCCTCATTTTTCCCTATTCCTATCTAGAGAATTCACTACAAATATTAGAGGTTATCTTGGAGTAGGCTAGTAATACATAGAATTTAGAATAAGATATGGAACCAAGGTATCTATTAAGGCTAATCCCATTACAAAATTCCACATAGAGCCTTATGGACCAAATAACATAAACCTCAATTAAATCATTATTGATAAGGATGAACATATGGTTGGTCAAGAATTAAACACTCACCCTTAGTAAATATCAGACATGTTCTTGGATGAACTATTGAATGACAATCATTTGGTTGATCCCTTAGAGGGAGTTGAAGAGAGGGAAATGGTTTTATACTACTTATATGAAGAGAATCAATCCATTCCATCCCTCACTAGACATCAAGAAGATCATAGTGGCTTATAGAAATTATTCTTTGATGGTTTAAGGAGAAAAAATGGAGTGGGTGCAAGTGCAATGTTAGTATCCCCTTCCAATGACAAGTATTTCTCTTTTTACAAGCTATAATTCAATTAATCTTGCAATGTAGTAGAGTATGAGGGCCTTATCCATGGCTTTTCAATGGGATAATAAGAGAAGAATAAAAAAATTACAAGTTTACAAGGATAATGAGATGATAGTACACCAAGTTAAAGGCTAGAATACCACCAAGAATCCCTTGATGAAGTCTTACAAACATAAAGTGTGGGACCTAATTGAGGATTCTTAGGTCTTTAAAATCCAAGTAGTTTCAAGGGACCAAATGGACATGCTAATAGGTTGGTATCTATGGGATCTAAATTTGATATCCCAAAAGAGTTTTAAAAGCCCAAAGTGTAACCACATGTCAAAGTGATAGTAAGACCATTAGTGATAGATAATGAAACTCATTAGCAAGTATTTGAAAATGAAAAACAAAATGCTTGCTTCTTGTAGTAGGAATCAAAATCTCCTCAATAAACTAAGAAAATTTTCAACATCAATATGAGGAGCAAATTGTTCAATTGAGATCTAACAAGATTCCTAAAGGGCTTGTCACCCTTGAAGGTATTTTCCATGAGGGAGACCATATGAGGAAAGACAAAATAGTGATGTCAACAAGTGAAGAGAACTATGAAAGAGTCCTTATCCTTAAATATAAGCTCTTTAAGCTTAAAAAGGTAATCACTAAATCTAAAAGGCATGATTTTAGATAATTTTGTAAAGAATATGTAGACATTTTTGCTGGGGAATATAGTGACCTGAGAGGATTTGATCCCAAACTAGCCCAACATACTATAGAACTAAAGGTTAATACCAAACCTATAAATTAAAATTAGATGCCTATAAACCCCAATATTGAAGATCTTATGAGGAAAGAATTGACCAAGTTAATTGAATCTAAGGTCATATTTCCCATTAAGCACTCTTCATGGGTATCCAATTTGGTACCTATGAGGACGAAGAGTGGGGAAATCAAATTATGTGTTGACTTCAGGGGTCTGAATAGGGTCTCTTTGAAAGATCACTATGCCTTACCATCCATGAAGTAACTTGTTTCAGATAGTTACTGGTTTAGAACATTTTTCCCTTTTGGATGGGTATTCAAGTTACAATCAAGCATTAGTAAGAGAGGAAGATCAGTATAAGACTACCTTCACCACAAAGTGGGGTGCATATGCTTACCAAAAGATGCCTTTTATAATATCAAATACTAGGTCCACTTTCCAAAGAGCCATGGACATGGATTTCTAAGGGTTTTTGAACCAAATGGTACTAGTTTACTTGGATGACATCACATTTTTCTCTAAGAAGGATAGTGAGCACATGGACCATCTAAGGTTGATCTTCCAAAGATGTAGAGAGTATGGGATCTCCTTAAATCCCAAGAAATGTGTGTTTGTTTTTCATGAAGGAAAAATTTTGGGTCACATTATTTTAAAATAAATACTATCTATTGACCCTAATAGAATAAATGTTATCTTATCATTATCTCTACCCAAGCACAAGAAAGGAATCCATATCCATAAATTTTGTGAGAAGGTTTATACTTGTTTTTCCAAACCTGGTCAAACTCATCACCACCATGTTGAATATGATCCAAGTGTTTTCTTTATCAAATGAAGGTAATGTAGCATTTAAGGCCATCAAGCAGGCCATTGCCCAATCACCCTCAAGGATTTAATATTATACACCTTCTCTAATGTTGACAACATATTAGCTATGCTGATGTAGAAAAATGAAGGACTTGAGCAACCAATTGCCTTTTTTAGTCAAGGTCTAGAGGGATATGAGGTGAGCTACACTTTTATATAAAAGTAGGTTTTGCAACTTTGAGAAGCCTCAAAAAATTTAGGCCAATTTTTTCTAATAGCAAGGTTTATCTTATGGTGTCTCATCTTGGATTGAGGGACTTTCTCCTTAATAAGGATTTGAATGAGAAAAGAGTAGGCTAGATTACCAAGGTCATGGAGTATGAAGTGGAAATAAAAGTCAACAAGATGATAAGAGGCAAAGGATTGTTTGAGTATATGGTGTATGACCTTCAAGAAGATAGAGAAGTTATTTTGGTGACACAAGAAAACTCATAAACAAATGCACCTCGACTTCATAATAGTTGGCTCTAAGATATGACACATTTCTTGATGACATGAGGATGCCCTCAAGGTTTGAATAGAGAGAAAAAAGATATTCCATGCTTCAATCCATAGCTTATGACTTAGTTGATGGTCCTCTTTTCATAAGGGACCTCAATGGGGTACTTCTTAGGTGCATTATTGACAATCAAGTGACAAAGCTCTTAGATTAGTTTCATGATAGACTTGCAAGAAGCCATTTTTATTCAAGAAAAATAGAAATAAAGTTAATGAGAGCTACTTATTACTGGCCCAAGCTTTTCAAATATGCCTATGAATGGGTTAGGAAATTTTAGAAGTGAGCTATATTTGCAAGCAAACAAATAATAGCAGATCTTTTACTCAACCCAATTCAGGTGGACCAACCCTTCATGTAATGGGGGATGGACTTCATAAGAATGATAAATCTAACTTCAAGTGTAGGACATAAATGAATGCTTACTATAATAGACTAATTCACCAAGTGGGTGGAAGAAATTACCTTTAAAAAAACAAATGAAACAATAGTATTGGATTTGTATGATAGCATAGTATCTAGGTTTGGTGTCCTAGCTACTATAATTTTAGATAATACCTTAATATTTATTGGTATGAAGATAATTGAATGGGAACTTAAGCTAGGCATCTACCTCAATACATCCTCTAATTACTACTCCCAAGGTAATGGATTGGCAGAGTCCACAAAAAAAAACTTGATAAATATTATCAAGAGGACCATAGAAGATAATCAAAGAGTGTGGCATACAAAGCTAAGGATAGCCATATGGGATGATAGAGTGACTCCCAAACTTACCATTATAAATTCTCCATATGTCTTTGTATATGGAAGGGAAGCCAAATTGCCCATTTCTCTTGAACTACCTACATTGGAGTTAGCCCACTAGCTTAATTTTATAGAGAGTGAGCCTATGAATGTGAGGATGATAAAGCTCATGGAGCTTGAAGAAACCAGGGACCTTGCAATGAAGACATTAGAGTCACATTAAGCTAAAGTTAAGAAATATTTTGACAAGAGAGACATAATAAGGGACTTAAAGAAAGGGGACCTAGTCCTCAAATGGGACTCAAATCAGGCCAAGTAAGGCAACCATACCAATTTTGACAGCTTGTGGAGTGGTCTTTATTTGATCCATGGATGCAAAAAACATAATGCTTTTTTGACTTGCCCGACTAGATGGAGAGGTATTACCCATCCCAGTCAATGGAATTCATTTAAATCCTTGTTATTAAAAATTTTTGTAGTTGTTGTATGATATTTTAAAATATTAGAGTATTTTTTTATGCCTTCCTCTAAGTGTCTTGAGCACATTTCCTTTTAGTTGTGTTTTTTCCTTTCAATAAGTGCCTAGGGCATAGTTATTTATTTTGCTCTTTTTTCCTTTTTCTTCAAGAGGAAGTTTTAGAAAGTGTCATCCTTGAGTTAGTTTCACATCAATTCAGAGGAAATATTGTGACTTTGTGTACCCAATGGATCAATTCAAGGCTACTAGTCTTTGCATAACAGGAATGCAACCCTAGGATGTCACCAAAAATGTTGGCCAAATTTGGACCACATAAGAATATTTTGCCTATAAATGGTTTGAATAGATGAGCATAGTTCTAAATGGAATGAGTGGACCAAAATTAGAAGAAGAAGATCTCATATTACTTATAAATATTTTGAAACACTTTAAGCAAGCTTAAAGTGTAACTTGTTGATCCTTGGGAAGTAAGCTTAGAAACAAGTTTAGGATTACAAAATGAAAATGACCAATAGGGTCTCGTGGTGTTTCAATAATTCAAGGGCATGAAATAGATTGCATAAAGTCTTAGAATTTTATTGGAACCTTATAAAGAGACAATAATTTCTTGCATAATCCTAAAAAATAACCAGACCATCATCGCACATCATAGAGAAACAAATAGACCAGTTTACTTATGCATTTTATAAGTATACTCAGGAAGCCTCTCAAGGCCAAAATATCACATGGGAATGAAGTCCTTCATGCCTAAATCATACTCTAAAATTTTTGTGTCTTAATGATCTTGTTATCTCAAGATATAAGCCTTTAAAGTTAGACTTGTAGAGTAAGATGTGTGTGGGGACATCAAGTTTAATCTTTTTGAAATAGTCATTTGAATTCAAAATTCCAAGAATGAATGTAGATCTGACAAGTGTCAAGATCTTGGGTGCCCAAATGAATATCTAATAATTTGCATTGACTGACAAGGCTAATGGGTCTCAAAGATCTACCATATCACATTTAATCATACATCAAAGATCAATGATGAGAATCAAGTCAAAAGGTTAAAGGATCTCTAGGGTGAATGTGTAAGTGATAAGTGGTGTAATCTCAATATAAAATTATAGATCCAATGGCATGTGGATGGAGCTTGAGTCAGTGGATCTAGGTAGATAAATGAAGCACATTCACTCATACAAAGTAGATCAATGGTGAGTAATGGGTCAAAAGGTTATTAGATCCTAAGAGAAAATGCACAGGTGATAAATTTCTTAACCATGTTAGACTGATAGAAGATATATGGCTTACATTCATTCATACAAAGGGAGATTTATGGTGTGCATGAGGTCAAAGAATCAAAGAGTTGACATTAGGATCTTGAAAATGAATGAATAGCTAGTAGATGGCATAATTTGAGAAGACCTAGATCAAGATCAATGGAAATTATTAAAATTTGAAATCAAGGTACTTCAAATAGAGGTTGAATTCAACTCAAGTTGAACTAGGGTACATATTTCAAAATATGCCATTAAAGCTTAGTCGAGACCTCTATTAGAGGATTTAGAGCATGTAGACTCAATTTTATTGTGTCTTCAATATCACGTACAATAATTACTTAGATTATACAAGTTTTAGAGGTAGAATAGGTCTATTTAGACCTAATATGGTTCAATAATTATGCTATGCATTTTATAAGTTATTCATCGACATTAAGACTATAGGAAAACCAATAATTAGGATTAGTTTTAATCTATAGTAGACCTATGTTTATATATTGAAATGGGATAGATATGTGATTATGGAGTGTCTCATCTTCCAATATAGTCATAGCCTCAATAAATAGTTACTTACCACCACTCAAAGTAAATATAGTATAGCTCTATTTGATTCAAGATATGAGGATTTTTTCCTCATGAAAAAGTCAAGTGGAAGATGGCATAGAGTCCCAAGGTGGAGATATGGTAGTGGGAGAAAGCATTTGGAGAATTTAATGGATTTTTAGGAGAGCTCTAAGGGTTTTCCCTCTTAGAAGGAACATGACTCATCATCTTAGACACATTATTATCCTCTAGTATATTTCTCAGCCAATGAGAATATTTAAAGGCTATTGGGATAAATAAAAGCTTTTTATCTATGGTTTATTAATCCTAATTTGATCAAAAAAAGGATGGAAACTCAATTAATAATATTAGATGGCATGAGCCCCCTCTCTCCCCTTTCTCTTATATCTCTTATTCTTTTCCATTTGTAAAATCTCTCTCACTTTTGATAAGAAATTATCTCTCAATTATAAAGAGTAGAGACTCTCATTTGATAAGGCTAGACCCTATCAAAAAATTTATGAAAGACCTTTTGAAGTAATAGAGACTTTTTTACCTATCTCTCCGCTCTAAATTATCTTTATTTCTTACTCATTTCTTGGTGTCTTCAAATTAGTTACAGGTCTAAGTTAGCATTATTTATATCATTGATGCAAGCTCTCAGTGAGTCTTATAACTCCTATTTGCCTTCATTCATTACTTCCTAAACTTAGTTTATGAAGCACTTATGCACTAGCTAAGTTTTTTGAGATTGTGTGAGCTAGCATTGTCTTATGCTTCCTCAGTGTTTACTTCATGTTTATGTGAGTTCTCATTTAAATTCAATTCATCACCCATTCATCCTTCTTAGTGACCCTTTACCCCTTCTCTAACCCTTTTCCTAGTGCAAACATTAGTATATGTGATCCATCAAGAGGTAGCTAGCTTTATCCAAAGGTTCAATCACACCATAGGTGACCCATAGCCTGGGGTTGTCCTCATAGTGTAGCTTAATTGGAGAGAGCCTAAATAACCCTCTCCAAGGGTAAAAAAATTGATGCTACAACATACATCATGATACTAGGATCAATTCAAGTCATGTCCTTATATAACCACACAAAAGTCTCATAATATTTGTCAAAAAATAAGCTAAAGTTATCATGTTTAGTTGGTGTGAGTTCTCTAGAAACTATTATAGGTCAAGGGCATGAGGGGGTGACATATTCAATAATTGTAGTTTATTTGATAAGAATAAAATTTACATCTTGAAAATGATATGAAATTTTAGGAAGAGAGGAAATGGGATTATTTTTAGGATCAATGCTAGCAGTGAAGTTGTTAAAATGAGGGTCTTTCAATTTAAATTCATAAGTTTGTAATGTTGCTGAGGAATTTGAGGTTATCAAGCATGGAAAAACTCAAGGATGGCTTCATCACTAGGTATAATAGGTAGAGGTCCATAATATTCCACATACACTTCAAGATCAATAATTTTTTTACCATGACAATCATATTTAGAATGCATCTAGTGTACATATGTGTCCTTGGCATCAAGGGCGATATTAAGAATAGGTGGAACTGTAGAGGAAGGTTGAATGGATTTAATTGGTTTATAATTGGAATAATTGACATGAAGAGGATTTGGGAGAATAATTGATGTGAGAGGAGGTATATAAAGTTTTGAATATGTGAGGGATAATATTTGTTCAACCACCTAAGGAGTATTGAGAAATGGAGAATTTGATGGAGGTACACGATCGTCAGGATCTAACTCAAAATATGTGGAAATGGTATGAACATCATGGTTAAAATCATATATTTTGGATAAAAATTTATAGTAATTTTAAACATCCAAGTCTCGTGATTAAGCTTGGCCCATTATTTAGTTATCATCATAAGTTGTATAAATAGTACATGCTTATGACTCAAAAGGAAATTTAGAAGGTGAGATACGTAAATCTATAAATTTATAGGGTGACATAATTAAAGTATATTGAAATAATTTATCCATTCCATAATCATTACATATGAAATCATCTTATGTATAAGATGCTTCATGGGCATTACATGGAGGGAAATTAGTGATCTCATCAATAAGAGGGATGGTATGATCACGAGGTAATAATTAGGGAGGTATCCACTCCAAGATGTAAGGAGTTATCTTGGTAGTATTTCATGTATTTTTTAAGTCATTGGTCTCATCATCTTTAGAATCAGTAAGAGTGACATGTAAATCAAGATTCATATTGACAAATTTGTGTAAAGGGGCACTATTAATCTTTGGAATAGTGGGAATCCAATATTTAAATTTAGTATTAAGAAGCTAAATATCCATGGTTTAGGGTTATCCTTGTGTTTATATCATTTTCCATTATGAATAAACTTGATAAATTGGCTTCTAGAAGAGGCAATAGCCCTCATGTAATGAACCCATGGGCATCCTAAGAGTATATTGTAAGATAATGGTAAATTGAGAACCATAAGCTTAGTCTATATAGTTATTTTTCCAATATTAATAGGGAGGAAAATAAAACTAAGTGGATTCTACTTGGTATTTTCAAATCCAAGACATTTTAAGCAAGTTTTCTTGAGATGATCTATTTATAATCTAGGTTATTAAATGAGCCAAAGATATGTCACATTAATTCCCTACCCCTCATCTACAAATACTTTGTGAATGAGGGTGGTATTAATGGACATTTTAATAAATAAGGGTGTATCATTGGATTAAAATAATAATTCATCATTGATCATGTCTTCTTCAAGGAACTCTATGGAATTTTTTGAAGAAGGACAACTAGATTCAATGGCATGAGCTTTTATTCATTGAGGCTCATGAGAAGATGGTTCCTCTTCTAAGGGAGATGATTCTTTGATTTCTTGGATTTATTTCATTAGGAACTTACAATGATGAGGAGATATATAAACTAATTCCATGAGAGGAATTTTTCAAGGCATAGAGTTGAGTTTTTCTAAGAAGTTATAATGAGTTTTGGAAGAGGAGGAAGTAGCAAAAGGATTAGAATGTAAAATAGGTTTAGGAGGAAGAGAAAGGCTTGTGGTTCAGATGGAGGAGGTGGTTCCTTCTTGGTTTTCAAATATAAGTGAGTAGTAGTAGTAGTAGTATATTTGATAATTTATTCTTCTAAAGATGGTTTCTTTGGTTTGGTGATGGGATATTTGTGGGTTAGTTTGTATTGATAATTGACCTTAGCCATGTTTACATATTGGAAATTGGTGTAGTATTAATCATATTTAGCATCAACCACACAAATATCCTTATTTTCTTGTTGAGGGTTAGATGTAGAGAAATATTTTAGGTTTTCAGAAGATGAAACTTTAGAATCTTGCTTTTTTTAAAAAGTGTTAATGTAATCTTTATGACAGATTTTTATCATAGCATCATTATTAAATGAATCACCAATTATAAAAGAGATGATAAATTTTGTAAGCCCTCAACATGTTTTTTGGTAATGACCTATATCGATGAGGAACCAATAAAATTTATTAGGATCATACCATTTAGGGGGATTATTGGGGTACGTGAATAGTTTAGAAGGTGTTAAAAATTATTTATTTTGTTGCACAATTAATTGTGTATGAGAAGTTTGGGGTTTTTTTTATTTGGCTACTCCTAGTTTGGGTTGATTAGGATCGTCATTTATCACATTAGTTGAATGTTTAAAATATCCCTTAATGATTTTAATATTAGGTTCAAACTATTTCATTAAGAAGCCTTGTCACTTAGCTTGGTCAAAAGACTCATTTAACATTTGGGGAGAAAAAATTTGAACCTTATATTGGAGTGAAGGTGTTAATTTTATAAAGAGTTTAAACAATTTATCATCAGTCATGTTGTGATCATCCTAGTGAGCCAAATATTTTCATCTTTGGATAAAATCATGAACTGATTCAGTAGAGGATTGCTTAACATTTATGAAATGACTAAGGCAATTTTTGAGAAGATCATTGTGTTGGAATTATTTAACTAGAGGATTGACTAAATCCTCTAGTTTCCATGTATAATGTTGGTGAAGTTGGTTATACCATTCTAATATGTCATTGGTGAAGATTTTAACTAAAATTTTGGTTGTGGAGAATGTATTAATTTGGATCCACTCTTTATAAATATTGCCAAATGCCTTAAGAAAAGATGCATGGTCTTTAGTCCCATCATATTTAATAGGTGTAGATATATTACTAATATCAATAGTGATTTTACCTTTTAGGGTTTTACACAAGTAATTCCTATGTTTGGTTAAGGGGCTAAAATGCCTAAATCATTTAAATAAATTTCAATAATTAACCTATTGATTTGTTATGATTTTGACATTGTTTGACTTTTTATAAATAGTAATAAATAGGGATAAATAGAGACTTATCTAAAAATTGACTATGATGGATGATTTGGGTTTTAAAATTTGAGATATGGGTAGTAATTTGTGTCATCAATAGGATTTAGGTATTCATCTGCTCACTAGATAGTAGTGCCTAGTTTGGACAGTAGTGTCATTTATGTGTAGTGTCCTCAATGTGGCACTAATGTCCCCTATGTGGGACTATTCTATTTTTGGGGATCACCTACACCTTTGTTTGTGTGTCTTATTACTTCATGACCAAAACTTGTAACTTTTTATTATACTTAGAAAATTTGATTTGATGTATAAACCCTAATCTCATTACAAGTATGGCATAAACAATAATTTTGTGTGTTAGTAGGATGGACTAGACATCCTCAACACACCATTGTGTAGAGAGTTACATACATACCAATAATATGATGATGGATCAATTTTGATGTAGTTTTTCCACCTAGTAATTGATGTATGTGTGAGTGAATTCTAGAATGAGAGTGGCCTTAGATGTCTTGAATGTTCTTAAAAATTGGACTTAAGGATATGGTATATGATAACATGAAAAAAGAAGGGAATAATAGTGATCAAATACCTTAATTTTTCACAACTCTATCTTTGGTTTGAATAGATTTTTGCATCTATCTTTCATCTAGTGAATAGAGGTGGATTAAACTTGTATTTATAAAGTTATGTTGCCTGTGCAAATAAGAAAATGAGATTAGGCCAACCTTAAGAAGGGAAAATATTTGAAAAAATATCCATTGGGAAGTTATGGGGCTAAAGATAGTAGTTCCTAGTTGGGGACACTAGTGCCATATGGTTGTAGTGTCCCAAATGTGGCATTAATGTCCTTTTGGTAGACTACTAATAAATTTTGATTGGGATCTATGATGATAGTTCTAGAACTATGTCTTGACTAATTGTAGGTGAATGTGGTCCATTGAATGACTAGAAATGTAATTCAAATTCTCAAAGATAGGTATATGTGTATCATAGGGATAGGTTGACTCAAGTAACACTCTTAGAATCAAGTTACCACTTTTAGGTGATTACATTTTCCCCCATTTTATTCTAGTAATGCAAAAAGTGAAATGATTAGTATAAAGTAAAAGTAAGTGTACCTAGACTTACCATGGAAGTGAAACCCATGTAGCTAAGTTTGAATATGTGAATCTAGGACTACATATGTGGAACATAATCCAAAGCAATGTCCTATAATGAAACATACAAAAATCAATCTTTACATAAGAGATAATCAAAAGTAAAATATTATACTGAAATGAAATGACTAAGTAAATCTAAGTAAAGAGAGATGAAAGGAATGAATACACCTCATTAGGTATGTAAACCAATGCATGAACTTGGTGATAACCTATGTCTGTGAGTGTACATAGTGATGGTATCATTGAACATCTTGAATTGAGATGATGGCTTGCTTAATCCTCATATGGGTGGCTCAAGAACATAATCTAGTTTTTACCCATCATTACCCACCCCTGCTCAATGGACCTTGATCTCTACGAATATCTTGAATAAGACTATAAGTGTGTCTAACTTTCTCATGTAGGTGGCTCAAGAACTCAAGTAGGTCATGACTCCATCATTTCCCCTATGTAAAGTAGATGCATCTATAACTATAATGTGCAAAGTGTTAAAAGTATCTAAATAAGTAATCTAACTATGAATTTGACTCTGTAACCACTCAAGAATATTATTCATCTATGGGCCACTTGGGAGTACCAACCATTATAGATGGATTAAGGCATGAATATAGTGACAACCTAGAATGTGATAGTAAGTGTATACAGTGTAGATAATGACATGTTTAAAGATGAGTTTATGAAAACTATGTGTCATGCACATGCCCCCAACTTGGTATCTAAATATATTAAATACAAATCAAGTATATAGTAGTTAAATTTTTGTAACTAATCTAAATGTATGATTGATCATGTTGTGCATGATTCCCCCAAATTTGAGTAACTAGTATGAATTTGAACTAAAATGAATTAATCTAAGCTAAATCTAAACATAATTTCCAAACCTATGACTATATCTATGAAAATCTATATTATACCTAGTTTACTAGTCTGAATGATCTATATTATCTTGAAGTTGGGACAATTGGACAGTGTCACCCTGTAGTGTATGGTAGTTCCTTGTGGTGTTAATGTCCAAATATATGCACTAATGACTACTGGTCTAATTCTTGTGTGGTTTAAATTGACTATTGAGTCTTTATTCTATTCTATGTCTACTTTGAGTCTAATATTTTAAACTAAGCCTATTTGTTGAAATGTATATGTGAAAAGCAATGTAGGATCCTGATATCTATGACAACCCCTATAAATTCCCCCTCTTTGTAGGGTAATTATGAAATATGTGGAAGAAATTCCCTCTAAATAAGTAGCTCTACAAAATATGTTAGCCATAACATTAGCATGTTATTCTAATATAATGTAAAACATAACATCAAAATGTAAATGTATTTGAGCATAAGTAATAAATATAAGATGTATGTTGTAATCTAAGTAATTTAAATAATGTATAAAGTAGTAAAATATGAGTAACTACATAGGGGGATAGGGGATGATGTCCATCAAGGCTCCCATGTAGGAAAGGTAGATACATGAGATCCCTCATGGCATCTAAAATTGGTGTGTTTGTGTGTGTGTAATAAGTAAATACAAGTGTCATGGTGTAGAATCATATAAAGAAGAAAACATACAAGCACATGAGGCATAAAAAATGTAGGCCAAGGGACCACAATACAAGGGACATGAGTACATGTCACTAAATTTGAGAATGGAAACATATAAGGACATGTTCAAATGTCCACATATACAAACAACAAGCAATTTGGCATGGAGCAACATATAAGGACATGTTCAAATGTTGGCATATAGAATCATGAATGAGAAAACACAAGGGAGATGGGCACATGTCTAAGGCAAATAAATAGAGAAGTGGCATAGAAACCAAAGAATAATAGCATATTCAAATTCCCTCAAAGATGGAATAAGCATAGGAAATGTAATCAAGTATAATCTTGGAACTAGAAATGAAAGCATATATAACTATGTAATACAAATCTATGTAGATACTAGGGTACATATATACTGAGTCAAATTAGTTATAGTTGGAAAAAAAATCTAATCAATGGATAGCAATGATAAATATCAATATGTTGGGTGAATATTTTGTCATCAACTAACTGAAGACAAAATGGTTATATCAACCACAGTGTAATGAGATAAATCTCTCTTCTCAGCAAGGGGAGGCTCCCTATAAACTATCACAAACTTAACCTATACTAAATACTAACTCAGGGGTGAGATCATATCATCCATTTCTCTTTTTTTAGAAATGATGTTCACAAAATAGAAGGAAAACTCCTGGGTAATAATTGAATCCATAAGAAACCCACGAAAGCACAAAGTCTTTCGTTGCTTCTCTTATTGATTTATGACTTATATCATAGTAGAATGAGGTGCAGCCCAAAGTCTTCACCAAAAACTACAACAGAGCATATGATTACAAAATATAAAGGTAGTTCAAATCCTTTCCAATAACCTTCATTCTAAGACACTAAAACACAAACTAAAGACTATTATGGTAGCACAAAGTCTCCATAATCAACTTCAGAACATCTCCTAGATTATTTTTACTTTCTCTACTTATTTGATCAAATGGATAAGATTATATTTAGGAAAAGGACATAAGAACAATTTCCTACATAACACAAGTTATTGCAATGCAAATTTTGAAAGGTCACTTGCTTTCTCATTCACCTATTAAAATTTTATTAACAATCTGAGCTCAAAGTCTCAAAAATGTCTTTCAATTTGTGTAGATTTTTGCTTCCAATAACTAAGAGATCCTCCCCTCTCTCAAAAATGAGAGATTACAATATATAGCATCCAAAATAAATATTCTGGCACTTCTTTCCATAAAATGACTCATGCTACATTGAATGCATTTGAAAGAATAAGTCCTATGAAGGGGCCATGCTGGAGCTGATTACCAGCCTTGACTTTGGCATTTAATCATATCAAATGTCAATTCAAAAGCATGGGTTTCCTGGTCCTCTAAAAGTTAAGGCCACTCCTCTTTATGATACTTACATGACTGTCCACTCATCTTTACTCAAACAAATAAAAATGGGCCATGCCATTGAATGCTTACACTCTTTTATAACCACTTGGTGGAATATTCCACCCACTAAAATAAATCTTCTATTGACACTTTTAGATTCTCTATTTTTTTCCCTCTTTCCTTGCTATATTTTGTCTCTTCCTGGTGATCTGAGCTCTCGAGGCTATCTTCTCACCTTTTGCTATCTTCTTCAGCTACTTTCTCAGCGAGTCGATGAGTTTGTCTTGGGTCTATGTCATTCAAAAACCAACGGTTATTCCATTGTCCTAAATTTGATGTCCATAGGAATGTCATCAGTTGCTTGAAATTTTTGAACCTTGAACCATCTTTTAGATTTCACCGGTTTAATGGTTCAATGGTTCAATAGTTCGGTGGCTCAATATTTTATGTTTTGCAAAGAGTCATGTTCACTTAGTCTTCTTATGAATTCAATATATCATTGAACCAATTATTTGAACCTTCCACTTAAACCTTTTTATTGGAGTTAAATGGTTTAAATTTCAATGCGAATATGGTCAGTCTATATATTTCATTTCATATCATTGAACCCCACCATTGAACCATCCTTATCAATTTTTTAGGAAATGCCTTCAAGTGTTTTGAATTTTTTTCTTGCGAAAACCCACCTTTTGAACCTTGTTCATTTTCTTAATGTAAACCCTTTGTAAACAATTGGTTTCCTTTCCTAAAAGGCTTGTGTAATTGAATAACTTGACTACTCAGAATATTTTTGAGAAAGAATGATACCATTTTTGGCCTATAAGACCAAAATGGTCAACAAGTTGTCCACAAAAATGAGTGACTAGTTTTGGGAACAACAGCTAGCTCCAGTTGGGGAACTTCCATCGATTGTATTTTGAAATGATCAAAGGGAGTAGAATCTAGACTCTAAGTGCCTTCATCCATGTCATTGGACCAACAGAGTCAAGCCACCCAAAAAAAAAAATATGCCAAAAACTAAATAAACAACACAAAACAAACAAAGACTATACAAATATACAAATGAACTTATCTGATACTTCAAGGATTGAAGTGCTTCAGATGCTACCCATTATGAGGCAGTGAGAATGGCATTCCATATTGATATTTTAGTAAGAAACTATTTTCACCACTAAATCGATGAATGGAAAATGGATCTCTCCATAAGAAATCAAATTTTCCATGCATTCCTTTTGGTTCTCTCCTCTTGTCCCATAACAAGACTTGATCTCGAATCTGAAACTCGTGAATCCTTGCTTTCTTTTGAAAGAGTTTCTTTACCTAATTTTGATGTTTATAAATATGGTCCACTACCATAGTTCATTTCTCTTCTAACTCAGTCAGGTACATAATTCTTTTATCAATAGAATTTTCAAAAGTTGAATCTTCTACCGCCTTTGCCAACTTCAGTGCTGGTAGTTCCAAGGTAATGGGTATTTCTACATTCAAACCATATAGAAGTTGAAATGTTGACATAAATATTTCCATTTTAATCATAATTATGTCTACCCATAAAGCATCAAATAATGCTTTATGCCAAGTTCTCTAATTGTCATCTACTAGTTTCCTGATAATAGTAACCAGATTCTTGTTACTCGATTTCACCTGACCATTTCCTTATGAATAATAGTCTGAGGAGTGAGAAAGAATAATCCCATGATTATATAAAAAGTTAGTAATCTCATGAGAATAGAAAAAATTGGCATTGTCTACTATAATCTTGTTTGGAACCCCAAATTGGGAAACAATATTTTCCTTAAGGAAATTACATACCACTTCTGAAGTAGCATGCTTGACTAGAATGGCTTCCACCCACTTGTTAAAATAGTCTATTGTGGTGAGAAAATAGTTGTGTCCATTACTTGAGGATGGTTTAATGGTGCTAATGAAATAAATACCCCATTACTAAAAAGGTTCTTCAATCACCACCGGCTTGAGAGGTGATGCAGTCAACTTGGGTTTCCCAATGAACTATTGACACAACTCACACCTACGTACCCAATTGTATGCATCTTAAAATAGTGTATGCCAATAGTATCTAGATCATAGAATCTTATGAGTAGTTATGGGTGCAAAAAAATGTCCTCTACAAGCCAAATTATGTAAAGACTCTAAAATTTTACTCTGTTGCACTTTATCCATGCAACAAAAAAATACCTCATCAAGGCTCCTTTTGTATAAATCATTGTCCTACAAGACATAGTTAGCAGCTTTCAACTTAAAATTTATTTTTTATTTATAAGATAGGTTAGTAGGACACTTACCATAGGAAAGAAAATGAGTGATATTGGAATACCACTCATCAATAGTAGTGACAAAAAGAATTGTTGGCATGTCTTCAACTTTTGCTTCTTCATGTCCTGTTTCTTTTGGTATGTTATCAGAAATCAATAGATAGAGACCTCTTCTCCACACTAGCTTAGTAGGTTTGATATCAAGATAAAACTCTTGAATCTTAGAAATCCAATTTCCCCTTTTAGTACCAAACTCTTGTTGAGTTAAAATAGACTTTAATGTTGTATCAGGCACTAGAACAACAGTGTGTGAATTCAGGATATAGAATCAGAAATGTTTTACCACGTTAACCATGGCATAAGTATGATTCTCCATATTTGAATATTTAAATTCATGAGATTTGAGAGGGAAACTCATAAATTATATGGGGGATACTGTACCTTCTTCATTCTGCTAAACCAAAATGGTTGAAAGTGTATGTTCAAAAGCATAGCTATACACTATGAAGTCTTTGGCATAATCTAGACAAACTAGGATTGGGGCATGAGCAATAGCCTTCTTGATATCTTAAAATTCTACTTTGCCTTTTGTAGTCCAATGAAAAGTAGCTTTACCCTTCATCATGTCAACAATGTGGCAAGTTTTCTCTATGAATTCAAGAATGAACCTTCATAGAAAATTCACCTTTCCAAAGAAAGAATGAACTACAGTCTTACTATTAGGTAGAGTAAGATTTTGGATAGATTTGAATTTTTTTGATTCAATTTTTTTGCCTTCTAAGGATACAATGTGCTCAAGAAGTTTACCTTTTGTAACCCTAAAAACTAACTTCTTTAGATTGAGAGAAATACCATTTTGCCAACAACATTTTAGCACTTGTTGTAAATGATGCATATGATCAGGATGATGTTTGGAGAAAATAGTCAAGTCATCAAGATACACCATGATGAAATTTCCTAATTCATCTCTGAAGGCAAGGTCCATTTCTCTCTATAATGTGGCACCATCATTGATCAAACCAAAAGGTATTCTATGATATACAAACGTGACCCAAGGTGTAGTGAAAGTAGTTTTATGTTGATCTACTTCATTAAATTCTACTTGATTATATCCAAAAAATCCATCTAACATTGATAACATTCCTGAGCTAGTTACTATTTTCAATACTTGACCCATGATGGGTAGAGGGTAGTTGTCCTTCAGAGAAGACTGATTGAGATTCCTAAAATCCATGCAAATATGAATGTCTTTGTTCTTTTTTCTTAGAGGAACTATGTTCATGATACAAGTGGAATGGTGAATTGGAAAAATTATTCTAGCATTTAACATCTTTTAAATCTCTGAAAGGATAGTACCTAATATTTTGGGATTGTATTGCCTTTGTTTCTATTTGTGAGGTACTAACCCAGTCTTAAGGGAAATTTCATGTTAGGTTCCTTTAGGCCTAAAGGATTTCAATTCATCATAAGAATACGCCAAAACATCAATGTAATGGTGAAGAAGAGTAATAAATTTGAGTTTTTCATCAATAGTGCAACATTTCCCAATGTTGATCATTTTGGGATTTTCTTCCATACTCAAATTTAATTGATCAAACTCCTTAGAGGAACTTGAATCCATTTTTTGCTTCATGATATACCTATCATGCTTATCAAATAGCTTCTCAAGAGAAACCAAACCTTTTGAGATTTTATTCCTTTTGAGTTGAAGAAACTCTTCACCAGTTTGCAAATCTCTTTCAAGAATTGATTCCCATGGTGGAGAGTCACTACCTTCAAAATAAAGCTCCTCAAAAATGTTCATCTTTTCCAAAAAAGTGACAATTTGATTATCACCGTTAAACACCTACCAATAGTTAGCATTATCAGGTACACTTAGTTGAAAGACACACTCAATATTGTACTTATTCCCTTTGAAATCTTTATGAGGAACCATGAGGGTTATGGAGATAGCCAAAGAATTTTCATGATCATTAAACTCTCTTGGCACTGTAGAAATATTGAAAGCATCAAAACTTTCAATATAATCCCATACAAGATTGTGATAATGCCACAGTATATCATTTTTGGTTTGGTACAGACTTCTCACTTGACAAACCACCAATTCAACATCTCCCTAGGCATGGAGAATTTTAACACCTTTAGCATGAGTAGCTTGTAATTTGAGCAACAATGATTTGTATTCAGCAGTATTGTTGGTATTGCCAAATTTCAAATTGTATGAGTAAGGGAAGATTTATCCTTGTGGGGATATTAAAACAATTATGGCTCCAAAACTAGTATAAGAATAGTTTCCATCAAATTCTAAAATCCAAACATCATTAAAATCTGATCTTCTTAAAGAATTATCTTCATTAGTGAGGGAAGACCCCTTTTTACCTGAACTTTTCTCTACTAATTCTTCTAATTTTCTATTTCAATTATCTAAATTGTCACCCAATGAACTTTCATCTGATGAAATAGAAACATCTTTAGTGGACAGAATAATTACCCATTCTTAAGGACTCAAACAAAATTTGAGCTTCAGGGTCTAACGTTTGAGTAACAATATATTTTGACTCTTTCTTAGGAAGCAACTTTTGCATGATGCCCTTAACAGGTATCCTCACTTTAGATAGATCCATGTTCAACTCTTTACCTACATCTTTACAAAAATTACATCTGAGAAAAATGCCTTAAGAAGCTAGAACATCAGCCACTAAGACTGTCATCTTAATCCTCTTATCTAGAAAAGTTGTAAATACAAATTGGACATATTTGATTTGACCCAAAAGTGGCACTTGCTTATTTTCCATGGAGAAACATCTCCCAAAATTCTTAGTTAAGGTAAGACCGAGGGAATCTACTACCTTGGTGGGCATAACATTATCAGAGGCTCTAGAGTCTATTATACAATTGCTCAATTTATGACCATTTATCAATACAGAAACATAGAAAGGTTTTATTTTCCTAGGGGAAATAAGAGGAGTAGAGATAAGATTATTTTGGGTGGATTTGTTCTTTAGGGGATCATGAGTCACTTTTTAAAAATCTTATCTTGTAGGGATAGTTTTTTTTTGATGCATTTAGCCAACCTATTCAATTGCTCAGGGTTGGCTTGTAAGTACTCAAACTCAAACGTTTGGATCTTGGTCTTCTTATCATGATCAATTATGTTGAATAACTAGAATGAACTAGAAATAGAGGAAAGAAGTCCATCATTCTAATTTTTATTTGATGTGGCACTGGTCTGAGGAATAGAAGCAAAAGTTACAGGATTTTTTGAGGTACTTACTTTCTTATTGGTCATCAAGGCCTTTGATTGGAAAGGCAGCGAAATTCCCTATTTATAAATTGAGATCACTATTTGAGGTTCTTTTACTATTGTTCCCCTATCATCTTGTTGAGTTGACTAGTTTTGGGACCTAGTAAAAATAGCATATGTTCCATCAAATACTTCCCCCTTTTTTCTAGCTTCATCTTAGTAATTCAAAAAACTAATATTGGAGTCACCAGCTAATTTTTCTTCTCCTCCTACAAAGATATTAGCATCCTCTTCTTGTTCTAACTCAGGTTGGAAAGAGAAATCATGTTTAGCTTCATAATAATCGACTGCTTAGTCAACTGGTGTTGCTTCAATGGCAAGCTTCCCCTGTGTGGGAGGAAGATGATTGGGCTGCCCTTGATTTTTGGTAGCATTGCCTTGATATGAATAGTTTGGAAATGTCCTCATTAGTATATCCAAATAAGGAGGAGTAGACATACCTTGCGACATTTTCCTTTTTAGAGATAGCAATTCATTCACTAACTTTTACACCATAGGATCAGTGGTGCTTGTGAAATAATTTTCAATAGATGAAGAAAATTTATTTATATTAGGATATCTTCTTATCTTACCTATAAGGATAAGGTAATCTTCAACCTTGGTAGCCAAAATATGAGCTACAAAAAGATCTATATGGCCATCCTACCTTAATAGAAAACTCACTTTAGGGAGTTGAGAATTGATGAAGAAGCACTTAATATTTTTTGGTGTTGGCTAAGCAATTGTAGGAATCATGTTCCTTAGCTTATTGAATTTAGAAATGAATTCTCGCATAGGCTCAGAAGGCTCTTTCTTCATTTGTGTAAGCTGAGCCAACAAGGCATGTGCATCTTCTATGGGTTTGAACCTAGCCTCAAACTTGGCCTTGAGAGTATTATAGTCAATTATAGTCTGAGCTTGAAGATGATAAAACCAATCTATGGTATTGCCTTACAATGTTTCTACAAATAGTATTACTGCTATATCTTTATATTCAACACTTATCACACCACAGGCTATGCAGAAAGCTATAATATGCTCATCAAGATGAAATTTCCCATCACCATAGAACTTGGGAAAATTCTTTCTTAAACTAAAAGGTAGTTTGTGTAAAGGTGGGGTTAGATTTAGGGGTCCAAAAGTGTTACCCCAAGGGCCTTGGGCTGCCATGATATGATGATTAAAAGGAGGGATAATAAACCTTTGTGGAGTATGTATAGACAAAGCTCTACTAGCAGAGGAAGGAGAAGCTTTGTCTAGTATTGGAGACCTGATGTTGGTAGGAGGAAAACTCCTGGTTTGCTAAAGGTGAGATCATGGAGGAAAAAGATCAAAATTATTTTGCTGCATAAACTTGAATATAGGATCAACAATACCCTGAGCTCTCTGGCTTTGCATATACCATGGATCTGCCGGAATGTAAAATGGAAAAGAATTAGAAATGCTTCAATTTGAAGTATGAAGCTTCAAATTGCATGTTCTTCCCCAGAAGAGTCTCCAAAAACCATTGGGTGAATATTTTGTCATCAACTAATTGAAGATAAAATGGTTATATCAACCACAGTGTAATGAGATAAATCTCTCCTCTCAGTAAGGGGAGGCTCCCTATAAACTATCACAAACTTAACCTATACTAAATACTAACTCAAGGGTGAGATCATATCATCCATTTCTCTTTTTTTAGAAATGATGTTCACAAAACAAAAGGAAAACTCCTGGGTAATAACCGAATCCACAAGAAACCCACAAAAGCACAGTCTTTTATTGCTTCTCTTATTGTTTTATGACTTATATCACAATAGAATGAGGTGCAGCCCAAAGTCTTCACTAAAAACTACAACAAAGCATATGATTACAAAAGATAAAGGTAGTTCAAAGCCTTTCCAATATCCTTCATTCTAAGACACTAAAACACAAACTAAAGACTATTATGGTAGCACAAAGTCTTCATAATCAGCTTCAAAACATCTCCCAAATTATTTTTACTTGCTCTACTTATTTGATCAAATGGATAAGATTATATTTAGGAAAAATACATAAGAACAATTTCCTACATAACACAAGTTATTTCAACACAAAGTTTGAAAGGTCACTTCCTTTTTCATTCACCTGATAAAATTTGATTAATAATCTGAGCTCAAAGTCTCAAAAATGTCTTTCAATTTTGGCAAAGTTTTGCTTCTAATAACTGAGAGATCCTCCCCTCTCTCAAAAATGAGAGATTACAATATATAGCATCCAAAAGAAAGACTTTGGAACTTCTTTCCACAAAATGGCCCATGCTATATTGAATGCATTCGAAAGAAGTCCTATGAAGGAGCCACACTAGAGCTGATTACCAACCTTGACTTTAGCATTTAAATCATATCAAATGTATCTTCAAAAGCATGGGTTTCTTAGTCCTCTAAAAGGCAAGGCTGCTCCTCTTTATGATACTTACACGACTATCCACTCGTCTTTACTCAAATGAATAAAAATAGGCCATGCCATTAAATGCTTACGCTCTTTGATAACCACTTGGTGGACTATTCCACCCACTGGAATAACTCTTATGTTAATGCTTCTAGATTATCTATTTTTTCTCTCTTTACTTGCTATATTTTGTCTCTTCCTGGTGATCCAAGCTCTTAGGGCTATCTTCTCACCTTTTACTGGCTTCTTCGGCTCCTTTCTCAGTGGGTCACTGAGTTTGTCCTCAATTTTGTGTCATTTGAAAACTAATGGTTATTCCATTGTCCTAAATTTGACAGCCATGGGGACGTCATCAGTTGCTTGAACCTTTTGAACCTTAAACCATCTTTTAGAGTTTAATGGTTCAATGGTTCAATAGTTCAGTGGTTTAATATTTTATGTTTTGCAAAGAGTCATGTTCACTCAGTCTTCTTATGAATTCAATGTATCATTGAAATAACTGTTTGAACCTTCCACTTGAACCTTTTTAGCAGAGTTCAATGGTTCAAAGTTTAATGCGATTATGGTCAGTCTATATAGTTCATTTCATATCATTGAACCCTATCAGTGAACCATCTTTATCAATTTTCTAGGAAATACCTTCAAGTGTTTTGAAATTTTTTCTTATGAAAACCCACCTTTTGAACCTTGTTTATTTTCTTGACTGTAAACCCTTTGAAAACAACCAATTTCCTTTGCCAAAAAGGCTTGTGCAATTGAATAACTTGATTGCTCAGAACATTTTTGAGAAAGAAGGAGACCATTTTTGGCCTATAAGACCAAAATGGTCAATAGGTTGTCCACAAAAATGAGTGACTGGTTTTGGGAACAACATAATATAAATCAATATGTAATTGGAATGTATAGTATGTAAAGATAAACCCTAGTAGTAGCAATTATGTAGGAGATGCCCCAAGTGGGTGGATGTATTAATCTATAAACCTAGATCAGTGTAAATTCCACCAATGGGTAGATGATAGCTGATCTAGATCATTTTAGTAGATCGGAGTCCTATCTAGAATCTACAAACACTCAATAAGAACAAGTGAAGCATATCTGTATGATAAAATTGACTATACTAAGATATCTAGAAATATGCAATATCTAGAAAATAGTAGAAATGTAAATAAAATAATGCATATAATCTATATAATTTTGTATTTTTGAAATATTTGGATGTTTTTATATTTTGAAATATTATATTGTTTTTTTTTTATTTTCTAAGTAAATGTTGTGTACAAGTATATTAAAATAAACTATATACAAGGAGAGATATAGAGAAAGAAGTATGTACAATGGTAAGAACCACACTATCTTATAAGTCTCATGGGAGACTCACCATCACTATGACCTATGTCAAAGAGTGGAACTATGATCATTCATATGGTGTGAAAGGGAAATTGTGAGCCCATGATCTGGTGTGTTATATAATTTGAACCTAAATCTACCTAAGTAGTGATGGTGTGACACTAACTATGATGCCTCGTGAACTATAAGGGTCTTAGGGACCCATTTGGTATATGTAAAAGTTGTAGATGCCTTATGATGAGAAAACATAGACCCTAATATAATTGATCTTAGTGTAAATTGAGTAGAGGAAGGTCCTTTAGAATCTTTGATGTATCTCTAATGTAATGGTCTCTCTAGTAATGGTCTTTGAGGGAGAGTATGTGTGCATGTAGACAGTGTATAAGTAGACCTAGCCTACTCTAAGGACTCTATTGAACACTATGATGTATTTATAGGAGATATAATATCTACTATAATTGATAATCATGTAATATATGGCAATGTTAAAACTATAATTGGTGTCAGTGTTAGAACTATAGCTAGAAATTGTGATGAAATTTCTTGTGGGATGGGAAAAGGATACTCATATGGGACACCCTCAATATTAACCACATGTTTATCATGTATATACTTTAGTCATCATTTTACTATAGATGGGACATCTTAGATTTGATGTAACCATGTCCTATCAATAATATGTCAAATACACATGCATTAAGTACTACTAGAAATTGAGTGGCTATGTGTGCTAATCCAACCTATGAGTGGATTTGATGTAGATATGAACATGTCCACTAAAACTAATAATGATTGTACTTATAGATAATATATCCTATTTTGTGTAGCCTAATTACTATAAGAGTGTCATGGTGCACATGCATATGCTTGACTTATTATTAACCATGACACTATGAATAAGATGGTGGTCTATATATGCTCGTATGAAGAGTGCATGTAAATCTATGTCATCATCCACAATATCCTACTCTAAAAATGTGATGAGTGGTCTAGGTGGCACTATAGTGTGATACATGCCAATAATATTATGTAAAGATGTGTTTCCTTTTAAATATGTGATAGGAAACTAGTGGTGGATGAGTCTAGTATGTATATTGAACACCTAATCTACCCCTACCTCATTAGTTGTATGATTTGGGAAAATATATAAAAATATATTAAGTGCATTTACCTATGCTTTATGTTTTTGTACCTCTACGGGTGTGCCAACATCAATAATATTTGTCTCAATAAGATCTTGTATCTTGTGCTTTAGAATAATGCACATATTTTTCATGTGTCCTAGTTCCATATGATACTCATAGAGTGCATTTGAATCATAACTCTTTGTAAGAGGCCATGTTCTATAAACCTCTTTAATGGGAAGGAGAGATATAACGTTGCATTCTAATAGATTTTATAGAACTTATGTTGGTGACTCTGATAGATAAGTAAAGATTTTAAACTGAGGAACTAATAAAACCAATACAAGAAAAGGCTCTGAAGTTACATTGACTATGGCATTTTTATAAATTTTGTTTTCTATGGGCCTAACCTTATATGGAGGTTTATTTTTACTCTTGATAATTGAATCTAATCCATTTTTGTATTTGATTTTTTGCATAGCTAAGAGCTTAACCTCTCTTTCCTTAACTGTGTGGCATATATCTATAAATGTGGGAAACTTCTTGAATAATATTGCTTCATGAAGTGTTAGTAATAGAATCTATTTGAATATGTCTTGAATCTCTTTGTCTGCCATGGGGCTAGTCAATTTTGATAAGATTATCCTGTATCACAAGACAAATTAACTATGGACTCATTTGAATTTTTATTTAGTTGTGCTAATCATGTATATGATATCTTATCACTTATTTTGATAGATAAGTGTGTTAATAATAGATCTTCTAAAGGATTTAATGTTGTGATAGATTGGTTAGGAAAATCATAGAACTACTATAAGGCATAATCTTTGATATTGCATGGAAATAGCTTTGTAAGAAGCCAATTATTGGACACATATTCCAAGCATGCTGAGAGAAAGTCTCTAAGGTGATGCTCTAGGTCACCCTTGTCATCATATAATGTGATCTTGGATGATATAAAATTGGATGGAAAATGAGTTATTGCAATGTGATGTGCCAAAGGTGTATGCAAGATAATGATGGAATCCAAGGCATGTGATGGCTTAGTTGTTCCCTGCTCAAGATATAACGTCTTAGATTATAGAAAAAGAACTTATTGCATAAGGGATTGTACATATGGAGGAGAATAACTAGTCATAAGTGGATTAGTTGTCACTGATGGTTTAATAATAAACTTGGGTTATGTTATCTAATTTAGTTAAGTGGGCCCCACTGAAGGCATAACAACATCATTAATTGGAGGGGTTGAAGATTGACCATTATTATTATTTTGGAGTTCTAATTGAAGAATTTTTATGAAATAATCTTGTATATATTTATGTTTGGACACAATTTATTTTAATTGACACTTACCAATTTCATCAAATCTATTGTTAAATGCTACCATTTTAAGTCTAAAGGTAGGAAAACAAGTTTTGAATATTTTAAACCTTTTAATAATAATAATCTATGAAAGTTTATAAAACTTAAATATTGCAATAAATTATGATATTTTAGGAATTAAAATCTGAGTATATAAAAAATATATACAAACCCTAAGTGTGCCTTAGGTTAGGTTTTTTGGAAGCTAGGGTTTCTTTACAACAATTTAAATTAGATGAAAAATAAATTGAAACCCTAATGTAGATTTTGATTTTAATTAACTATGTTGTTTAAATAAAATTAGAAAGTAAAAAGTATGTGGCCATAAATATATTGCATAAAAATGAGAATTAATGCAAGCTAGGGTTTGATGTAATTTTCAAAGTAATATGGGTTTACTAAATGATTAAACCTTTTAGGGTTTTACACAAGTATTTCCTATGTTTGGTTAAGGGGTTGAGACTCTTAAATAAATTAAATAAATTGAATTAATTAAGATAATATTTTTTATGATTTTGGCCTTGTTTGACTTTCCTATAAATAGCAAGAAATAGGAATAAATAAAGACTTAGCTAAAAATTGATTATTGTACATGATTATGTCATCAATAAGATTCAGATATTTGTCTACTCACTAGATAGTAGCACCCAATTTAGAAATTAGTTCCATATATGTGTAGTGTCCTCAATTTGGCACTAATGTACCCTTTGTGGGATTATTCCTATTTTTGTGGAGTACCTACACGTATGTCTATGTATTTTGTTCATACATGACCAAAATCTATAGCTCTATATTGTACTTGGAAATCTTGATTTGATGTGCAAACCTTTATCTCCTTACAATTATGGCATAAGAAATAATTTTGTGTGTGTTAGTAAGATGGACTAGACATCCTCAACACCCTTTTATGTAGAGAGTTACCTACATACTAATACTTTGAGGAGGGATCAAGTTTGATGTAGTTTTCCCACCTAGTGTTTGATGTATGTGCAAGTGATTGCTAGAATAAAACTGGCCTTGGATGCTTTGAATGTGATTGAGATTTGATATGCTTGAAAACTAGACTTAGGAATACTAGAGATGGTAGTATGAAAAATGTAGGGGAGAATAGGGATCAAATACCTTAATTTTTCACAACTCTATCTTTGGTTTGAATATATTTTTGCATCTCTCTTCCATCTAATGAATAAAGGTGGATTAAACTTATATTTATAAGGTTTTGTTACTTGTGTGGATAAAAAAATGATCTTAGGCCAACTTTAAGAGGGATAGACATTTAGAAAACTATCCATTAGGAAGATTTGGGGCTAAGGATAGTAACATCTAGTTAGGGACACTAGCACCATATGATTATAGTATCCCAAATGTGGCACTAATGTCTTTTTGGTAGATTGTTGAGAAATTTTGATTGGGATTTGGGATGATAGTTATAGGACTATGTCTTTACTAGATGTAGGTGACTATGGTTTACTAAATGATTGGTAATGTAAGTTTAATGTTCAAAGATAAGTCTATGGATAGCCTAGGGATAGGTTGACTCAAGTGACACTCTTAGCATCCATTTACCACTTTTAGGTGATTGCAAATAGAAATAATGATAGGGGCTAAAGGCTCATTTTTTATGTTTTGAAGCATCTTATTATGCATGATAGGTTGGGGTATGACATTACCCATGGCATATCTAAGAAGAGGAGGAATAAAATTTTGATTATTTTAAGGGAAAATAATAGGAGATTAATTATCCATGTTGATCAAATTATGTTGTAATTACATCATTTTTGAGGTGTTGGATGTTTGCATTATGTTCATTTGTCACACTATTTGTGCAAGAATCTAAGACATATCAATTGGTGGGTTAGTATTTTTAGGAGGATTCCCAAAATTGGTATTAAGGGGAGGGTTTCTAGGTGGTAGATTCCCTATGGGGTTATTGGATAGTCTCTTATCAATTTCCTACACATTATAGTGAGATGTTTTAAGATAGAAATTATCTTGATAAGTATGTAAATTATATGAACCACCAATCTCATCTATTGGATTTATTTGAACTATTTTATAATCAAAATATGAGGTAGGAGAAGATGTGATCCAATATTAATGATCCTCTTTGGAAGTAAAGTTAGTATGAAAATATCACGTTATATAGCATATAAATGGATTTAGATTATCTAGGAAGATTTTGATAGCAGATTTCATGATGCTTGAACAAAAAATCTAAGATCAAGAAATAATAATGAAAAATAGAGATAGAGTCAGCTAGATAGAGAATAGTGTCAACCAATAGGTACAGATTCAACAAGGTCAACAAATTATGTGAATAAAATTTACAAATAAGAAGATAAAAGGACATGGTTGAGCTAGTTGATTGTGTGCTACAAAGAATAAAATTGAAATAGGCTAGACAGATGCACAGTCATATGGGTCAAAAATGTACTATAATTGAGGAAACTAAAAAAATGATAAAGATTCATAGTCGTATGGGTCAACTATGTACTTGAAAATGGGAAACTAATCAGGTTAATAAAATACATAATCATGTGGAGTGAATGTGTATTGAAGGTTATAATATTGATAACATGGAAGATACTGTATCAATAGGGATGACAATGTTTTAGATATAGATAAGTATTTTAAAGATAAATATCTAGGCAAATAAAATTAAGCACACAAGCACTTGGATCAATGTGATTGATCCAATTCAAACACACATCATAACCCTTGCACTAATGTTAGCTAATGCAAATTTTATAATACAAAATACATTGATAATGAGAAATCAACAACTTGAAATTTAATACTAACTAATTGGTCATTACTTGGTGTTATTAATCTATAATGAAATTTGAATATAATTTGATTGGAAGTTAGCTATAATAAATAAATATAAAGCAATCTAAGGATGGTTTTAGGAATTTTAAACTAAAAGGGATTTGTATTGATGATGGTATTGGCTTGGTATTGGGGCCTACCCCCTCACTTCATAATCCTACAATGATAAGGGTGTCAGCTTCTTTGCCAATATATACCATCAACCACATGTTTATACTTGGCCAGAAACCCAAGTTAGTTTCCCCTTTGACGATTAAATCCAAGTGGGTAAACCTTGGAAAGGTAAATATTTAATGCTTTTTATGTGTAAAGTGGTTTGGAAGTGTGTGTAAAAGAGAAAAATAGTGTGACTAAATTAGTAATTTTAAAAACCACCTAATTAATCTATGTATGTTACTCTAAGCATGAAATCAACTAAAAGGAAAGGTGAATTAATTACTAGTAAAAAGAGGTTAATTCTTTGATTGTGAAGAGTATATAATTAGTTTAGGTGATATTATATGTAAATAGTATAGAATAAATTCTATTGGGTTTATACTATTCTACAAAAGCAAGATCTATAAGAACATAGTCAAAAATGCTGACTATGGCTTCTGGATAGAAAATAAACTACCGAACCATTGCAAGGTAGTCAAACTAGTTGGTTGTAAGGATACAGTTTCATAGACTATAAAATTTTGAAAAATAGTACTGAAAAGAAAAATTGAAATGACAGAGAAGGTAAGAATGAACCTTGGTGGGTTTGAAGATGTTTAGATTATAAAATTTTACGTTGTGATTCTCAAATGTTGATTTAAAAAATATGCTAATAGAGTCAACTAACTCGATAGAGTTTGCAAAAATTGTCTGTTAAAAAATAAGTTGTGAATGGAATCGACTAGCTTGACTATGTTTGTAGACCTGTAATTTGAAAGAGGATAATTGTGAATGAAGTTGATTGGTTTAACTATGTATGCAAATCTAGTACTAAATAATAAGACTATGTTGAGTTGATCAGTTTAGTAACTTGTATTTAAATAAGACTTCTATAGACATAATAGTCATTTTGGAGTAACTATGTGTTAAACCTATGCATATATTATTAGAACTATACCAATAGGTTTGATACAATATTAAAAAAATAGAAATATATAATATAATGATAAAATTAAAGCATGAAATAAAACTTATAAGGGTTTGATTCACATTAAATATTCAAGATCATGACTAAGATGGATCCACTATACCTAACCAGTGAATCTATTACCCTAATAACATCACTAGAAAGGATTCCAAAGCCTTGAGTCAAACAACACTATGCAATAACCCTAGTTAGGTCCTATGTTTTCATATTCACTAAGTAGATGATAAGTAAAACAAAATAATCTAGTGCTCACCAAAGATTGTGGCACAAAGTGGGGGTAATAAACATAAAAATTAAACATGCATAGGTGAGTCCTAATAAGCTATGTATAGGTAAAACCCAAATGCATAGAGATAAATATATTTAAAATCTATTACTTATACTTCTTCTATATACTAAAATAGAGGAGTAAAGTTAGAGACACATAGCTTGAAGATGAACCCATCGAGAGTCAATCTCTCCCTTGGTCAAAGGTGCTTCACAAGAGGTTGTTGTGGTTTGTAAGGATCACTAAGAAAGGCCTAAGCATTAAATATTTTTCCACAAGATAAGATTCTTCTCCAATTATAAACCATATGCAATAACTCCTTAAGTAGAATGATGGAAGAGTATATTGTAAAGAAGCATAAATGAATAATTAAATATTTTCTCTCTTTAATAAATGTCAAAATGAATGTGTATTTATAACTAAATATAATCATAAACCTTTCTAAAATTTTAGCCGACAAGGTCATCCCAATCAACTCTATATATTTAATTGATAAAAATAAGTTAGATCCTAGTCTAGGTCAGTTAGAGCTAACCTAGACCCATAATGTGTTTTTAAAAATTTGAATATAGAATCAACCTAGTACATTAATGTAATGTAAACTATCAAAAATGGGTTTAGGATTAGGAAGGGGCTGAGTGAGTTGGTGAATTTCTTGGAGGAGTGTGAAAGATAGGAAGCAAGGCTTAGTGAAGTGTATAAGAGAAGTTTGTATAGATAACAAGTGGTAGTATAGGAAATAATAATCTTGTGAAGTACTAATGGTTTGCCCATGCCTTTCCCAATGCACCCTTTAAGGCATGCACTCAGAGAGATTGATACTTGAGAGGCTCCTGCAAGAGAAAAATCATCAATAATTGATAAATTTTGAAAATATTGTGTGTACACAATATTTTTACTATGTTGTATTTATTTCTAACTATTATTGCACTTTCCTATGTACTTATTTTATATGTTCTACAAAATATTATGCTTCAACACTTTTATTTTGATAATTTATCATGTTATGTATCTATAAAACTTCTATTGGACTCAACCCATAAACAATTTAAAATAGTGTATTCTTTGTACTTTTATTCACAAAATTGTTATATGCAAACTCATCTTGCACTAGAATATTGTCCATATTCTTGAATTATGTTTAACTAAACCTCTTAAAAGATTACCTAAGCTCCTATTGAATACCTCTATTTTTCCATATGTTTGAAGATGGTACCATGAACTGAACTATAGTCTAGTAGTTAAATTCTTCCATAATGTCCTCCATAAATTTTCAACAAATTTCGTATCTTTATTTGATACTATAATGCATAGTAAACCATGTAACCTTAAAAATTTAATGATAAATAATTTATTGATTTTTGTTGCATCATTAGTCATTGTACATGCCACAAAAAGTGTTATCTTCTAAAATATATCAACAATCACAAATACTGAATCATTTCCTTTATGTGTTTTAGGTAAACATAAAACTAAATCCATACTTATATCATCCCATCATTTCTCTGGAATAGGTAATGATTGATACAACCCTATATTTTGAATTCTCCATTATGTTAGCTGGAAAAATCTACACGCTTGAACAAATTTTTGCACATAGACACTCATTTTCATCCAAAAATAATTTTCTACCATTTGCACTATTATTTCTCCATAACCAAAATGATTTACCAAACCTCACTATGATTTTCCTTAATAAATTTTTCTCACATTGATCCTCTTGGTACACATAATATCCCTCCTTTGAATAAAAAACATTTCTAAATAAAATTATCTAACCATGATGTTCTATTTTTACTCATTGGTTTTGTACATGACTTACATTATTTAAAATATTCATCTTCTTCATACATTTATTTTATAAGATAAAACCCTATGACTTCTACTCTTAACTCTTTAAAAAAAAATTATATTCAATGAATCAAAAACTCTATTATATTTTCCACTTATATGTTTCAAAAAAAATGAATAACTATGTAGAAATTCAACCCATTTCATATGTCTTTGATTCAACTTATTCTGACTATTAATGAATTTTAGTGCTTAATAATTTGTATACAATACAAATTTATTTGGAAAAAATAGTGTCTCCATTTCTTTAGCACTTACATAATTACATATAACTCTTGATCATGCAATGAATACTTGTGTTTTAAATCATTAAAATTTCCACTAAAAGATGAAATAGGTCTTCTTTATTGACTCAATATATCTCCTATTACAGTGCTACTTACATCATAATACACCTAAAATATTTTATTAAAATCTGGTAATGCCAATACTATTTACTCATTTATCCTCTTATTTAATTGTGGGAAACTATGTTAGACTTCTAATTTACATACAAGCTATTTTTTATCCTTGCACATCACATTAGTGATTGTTATGTATGCCCCACTAAAATTCTTGAATAACTTCCTATAAAATATCTCAAGTCCATAAAAATTATGTGCCTCAAATTTACTTTACAATGATTATATACACACAATATTTTTAAACTTTGTGATTTTTTTACGATTTCTCTCTTATAGGAAACTATTTGCCTTAAAGGGTGCAATAGGAAAGGGTTAGGCAGAGCATTAGTGTTTTGTAAGATTTTTAGTCAACTCTATCATTACTTAATCCTTCTTACCTAACTCCCCAATAAATACAAACCCCATTCACATATTTACCTAAGTATTTATATTTTCAAATAGCACCTAAATAAATAAATAAATTCATCTTGGCCAATCTTGTTTTAAATGATTAAGTACATGATATATAACTAAGATGGTCTGGATGACTTAGTTTGAGGCCTAACAGTAACTTTTTCCAACTAACATGATCAAGTTGGATAATCTTTTTGGCTTAAATTTTGAAAGGGTTAAGGCTTATCCATTGTTATAAATACAAGGATTAATTCAATCCAATAGAGAGGAATATTCATTTTCACATTAGTAGATTTCATAATTCTACTAAATCTACATTTGAAGGAGTCATTACTTAGGATTTTCCTTGGAGAGAAGATTACTTGTCTTGTGGGAATTCTTGGATGTAAAGTAGGTGTCTTTTAGCCTAGAGATAATTTCTATAGTGTGATATTTACAAATCTAAAAAAAACTATTGCAAATCACCATTAGCCAAGGGGATATTGAGACTCGATAAGTTCACCCAAGTTAAATATTCCTAACTCTTGATATTTCATTTGATAGATAGATATTGTATAAGTAATAAGTGTTATGAATGTATAGCTCCTTGATTATATTACCTCTATACTTAAATTTAATGTAGATATAGAGTTTTATTTACTTTCCATATTTCATTTTACGTGATATAGGCCCCCACTTTCTAACCATGATCCCTTGATTATTTATTTATATTTAACCATCCACATTTGTGCCATAATCTTTGATGATAATTAGATCAGTTTTATTTTATCTATTTATAGATAGATAAGGTTATCACATAGTGTCATTTTTATAGAGGATTTTTAACCCTCTCCTTTGGTTTTGTGTGGTAAGAGATCCCTTGGTTATTTTTAGTGGATCTAATTTGGTCATGGTATCAATATAAACATATATTGCAATGGATGTTAGTTGATTAAATTATCTGATCTTAGATTTACTAAGATAAGTTATAATAATTTTTTATATATATTATGGTGAACTTGAATTTAATCTAACCCTTGCATATTTTTAATTTTTTACTTACAATCAACTAGATTGGAGTGGTTGATCTAGTGTTAACATTTGTCTACAGATTCAGGATTCACAATCAACTAGATCATGCTGGTTAATCCTATTTGGTATTCTATTTTCAAGTTCTATTTCAACAAACAACTAGATTATCTTGGTATATCTATTCATTTATTTGTTAATAGGTTTTATTTTATTAGTCAACTTGATCAGGTTGGTTGATCTAGTCTCTTTTTGTTTGTAGGTCCAAGTTTTATAGTCAACTAGATCCAAAGGCTGATTTAGTTTTATCCTTTAGGTTATAAGGTTTCATTTCTATATTAATTTTCAATGGTCAATTTAATAACCTTTTCTTTTTTATTATTTCTCACTTACAGTCGACTATATTCAGCTAACTAATCTAGTCTACTTTAACAATTTATACTTTTATCTTTCAACAAACTATAGGGTTGGTCGATGTAGTTTTATTTTACCGCTTTTAGTTTTTAGATTTATAAAATATTGAATCAACCTAGTAGATCTTATTTAACCTATATTTTTTTCATATTTTTACCTCTATAGGGCTCAATCAAATATGAATAATATAATTAGCAATTAATTTTTAGCATCTTCACTCAACCAACTAAATCAACCTAGTCAATCTAGTTACATTTTTCAAGTTCACTCTAAACAAGATTCATACTTTCATTTTCATCATTTTATCATTTTCATCTTTTAACAAAATTAGTCAAAATTTTCAATTTATAGACTATCTTTACCCATTTTTTAGTTTTTCAAAACTATCACACAATCAACTAAATTGACCTAACTTAGTTTTATGTATGTCATTTTTGCCAAATAAACTAGGTCAACCTGACTGACTATGTTTATTTCTGACATATTTTCATAATAAAGTAGCTAGGCTTGCTTGACTATACTTTTTTATGTCTTTCAACTAGATCAATTGGGTTAATCTTGTTTTGTGTGTTTTAAATTAAGCAATAAGCAAGGCAATTCACATTCATTTCTTATAATTAATCTCACATTTACTTTGTGAATTGTTGGCTACCTATCTATTTATTTTTTAAAAACTACAAATTGGTTTTCAAAAAATGATTTTTACCTTTGTTTTCATGTCTTTATTTCCCTAGAAGCTATGTACCAATAATTTTAAAATTGCTTAGCTAATATCATTAAGGGCTATACAATGCTCTGTTTATGGTCATTATCTACCATTTACATATATCATAGTACCCCAATACTCATAGCCATATTACATAGCTAAACATGGTCTTTAGTTTCCACATACTTCATATTATTTTATAAATGCATAGGGTTCACCTTTGAATTGAACCTTAGGAATCCAACCATCTATTTGATCTTGTGGTGCATTAGTTAGAAGTTAGCACCGAAAAGTTAATTTTAACTTGTCCTTGAAACTAGGTTTATTAAGCTATGGAAATAGTACTTCCTCTATAGTTAGCACTATAAAACATTAGTGCATCACTATCTAACATATAATCAATTATCTTTGGAAGCCTACAAATCAATCAAAACTCTTTTATTACAGATTATTAATCTTATTTTTTAAATAACTAATTAGCATCAATTATTAAAAAATTACAATTTATGATTGATTATTATCATTCTCTATTGTATTATATATTGTATTGATCAACATTAATATAATTTTGTGCTACGTGGTAGATAGTTTACTATTATTTGTACTTTACTACTACATTAAAGATATATATTTTAAATTACTGCTAAATTTTTTCTAAGTAGGATATCTATAATCAACTAAATTGATAAGCATGATTTAGTATAATCTTACACTTTTCCACCTATCAAACTAAGCTGACTAACTCAAATTAGTAGGTTTTTCAAAATTTTATATTTTCCTGCCCATATAACTAATTCAACCAACTCAACTTAGTAAGTTGTTTAGGTTGTTACTTTTCCATCCTATACAAATAAGTTGACCAATTTGACTTAGTATGTTTCCATGTTATTAATTTTCCTACCTGTATAACTAAATCAACTAACTTAAATTAGTAGTATTTATAAGTTGTTACTTCTCTTGCTTATATAACTAAGTCAACCAACTTGACTTAATAGGCCATCCAAATTGTTGTATTTGTGTGCTTGTACAACTAAGTTGACGAGCTCAACTTAATAGGATATCTAGATTATTATTTTTCCTACCTATATAAATAAGTTAACTAAATCAACTTAGTATATTTGAACACTATTTATTTTATACCATTCCAACTAAGTCTACCAACTAGACTTAGTAGGAATCAAAATATTTTACTTGTATAATTAAGTCAACCAGCTCAACTTAGTTATTTATCCAAACTTTATCTATTTTTACCCAACCAACTAAGTCGACTAGTTTTATGTAGTAGTTTGTCAAAATTTTATCCATCCCTACCTATACAAATAATTTGACCAACTCAACTTAGTAGGTTTTCAAATTTATATAGCTATCATCACTTTTCACCATGTAGTACATCTTTGATGAAAGTGAAATCCAAACTCAAAATGACAGGATGAATTTAACTAACCCTCCTAAGCATCTCCAATATCACCTTACATATACCTTTATATAAAATCTTAATGTGATTAATGTCCATATGGCCATTATAACCAAAAAAATGAGTCACCTCCTCCCAAAACTTTGGATCCACTTCATTATCCTCCAAAAATGCTTATTGTTTAAGATGAGAGTGATATCAAATATATTGCTAAAATAATATTATTAATATATGAAAACTCCTAACATCAAGGTAAGGATCCCATCCTTATATACATCTCATTTTGGGATCTTACATTAATTTTCCACCTTCATCTATACATAATTTATCTATAGGCCTTGAGTCAAGTCACCTTATAACTTTTTCCATGGTATTTCCTCTTCAATATCCACTTTTTGTTTCATGCCTTCAACTTTTTATACTATCTCTTATTCAACCTGTCTTAGTATTTCAACTACTATGGATGGAATTTACTCAAGCAGGCTTAATCAAAGTGTCCATGTCCATAATTATGTCAATGCTAACTCTAGTGAATCTCAATCTGATTATATTAGTCAATCCATTATCAACACTAATAAAATTATATTACAAGCCATGAACCAAATGGCCACTTTTCAGAATAATAGTACAAATCAAATTTACAAATGTTAAACCAAATATAATTAAAAAAATCATCCTCAACCTACTCAATGGAGAGTGTAAAATCTTAATTCCCCCACCCCCTTATATATGCACAAACTAACCTTGTACCTTAACCTCCACTTCTCAACAAGACTATTGATTTTAATGTTTAGGGTTTATGGAGTTTAAGCCCTAGGTTTTTAAAGGGTATGAGTATAATAAATTAGGGTATAAATATGCAATAAATATAACCACCAATTTATAACATAATTTAACTACTTTAAACTTTCTAAAAATAACAAGAAATGATGTAAATAAATACTTAGCTAGAAATTCACTATGATGGGAGATCTGGAGGCTACAAACTAGGATAAGAGCTAATTTGAGTGTCACAGATAGGATCTAGGTGTCAAAAACCTTCTTAAATATTAGAACCATAATTAGATAGTATCACTAATGGTGCTAGTGTCCTTATTTTAGTGTTAGTGTCCTATGTGTATAACTATTTTGAGTTTCTAGGTATACCTATGTCTGAGTCTACCAAGCCTATTCCTATGTGCACAAGTTTTGATTCTTGAATAATTTTATATGTAAACTTTAAACATCGATGTTTTTAAGACATCTAGTTGGCACAAGTAGAAAAGTATGATTTTAGTGGGGTAGGTTGGATATGTTCAACACCTTAATATAATGAGAGTTGCCTACATGTTAATTCTCTAAAGAGGAATCATGCCCAATGTACTTCTCCCCACCTAAGTGTTGGTGTAAGTACAAGTGAAGCTAGTATGAATGCTAGTTTAAGTGATTTTAGTGTGATTTAGACTATAAATTTGAGTAATTTGAGCTTAGGAATGTTTTATATGGTTATATGTAGAAGTAGATAAGAATAGGGATTCATAACTTGATTATGCATAACTTATTCTAAGTTTTTTTGTGTTATTTGCATCTAATTTATATCTATTGATTAGTGGGATAAAATTCAAGTATATATGCTATTCTAGTGCTTGCATGGGTCTTAAAAGAGGTCTAGGCTGACCCTATGTGATTATTGTTTTTAAAATATATCCATTGGTGGCCAAAGGTAGGAAAAGGATAATAGATCCCAAACTAAGACACTAGCACCATTGGTGATACTCTTCAAATTATGTTGCTAGTGTCTAGGTGACAAAACATAAGGCACTAGGGGCCATGATGTTAAAGTGAGGATTTGGGACTTCTTTGGGGATGCTTAAGTATACATTTGGCCTACACAAAGGATGGACAAGTGTCTAAATGGGTCCTAAGATAGGTTTAGGGATAATTTATGGATGTGTGATGTTAAGTAACACTCTTATAACTCAAGTGTCATTTTTAGATGATTAAATTTGATCCCTATTTATTCTAGAAAGTCATCAAAATGAAATTACTAGGATAAATGAAAAACAAGCATACGTAGACTTACCTAAGAGGCAAATCCCATGAATGTAGATCTAAGTATGTGAAACATGCTCCATTAAGTGTCATATAAATTTAACATGCATATATCAATCCTTACGAGGTATCAAAATCAAAGATAAAACTAAATAAAGAGATAAGAGAGGAAAAGAATGAATACACCTCACTAGGTATGTGAACCAATGCATAAACATGGTGACAACATGTGTGTGTACATGTAGATAGCTATTAACTAGTGAATAACTTGGAATGAGTTAATGGATTGCTCAATCTCCATGAGTGGGTGGCTTAATAAATCAATCCAATTTTTAATCCATCATTTCCCACCCCTACTTGGTGGAACATAACCTTTGAATAGCTTGTATTGGACTAATGGAGTGTTCCACCCTCTCATGTAGGTGGCTCAATAAATCAAGTGGACTATGTCTCCATCATTACCTACCCCTATGTAGTAGATGCATCTATAACTAGATTGTGCAATGTAACTAAATATGTTTAGATGTAATTATAACTATATATGTAGGCTCTATAAACAATTAGGAAATATGGAATGTAAAATAGATATGGGACACTCAAGAATATTAGGTAACTCTGGGCCACTCATGAATTCTAACTACTTTAGCTAGAGTAAGGAACCAATTTTATGTGTAACTTGGAACATGGTGTCTGGTGTGTATAACATAGATAATGACATGGATTTTGTCATTGCATCTAATCAACTGGTGCATAAGTGAGCATAAAGAAATAATGTACCATAAATATGCCCCCAAATCTGATATCTAAGTATATGGATTTTGGAATGAGTTGTAATAATCTATATCTAAAATTGAAATAGGAATGATCATTTTATGCATTATTCCCCAAATCTAAGCAAACTAGTATGAATCTATGCTAAACCAAGCCAAAACTAATAATTTGTAACTAAACATATGTAAACCTAGATTATACCTAATGTACTTTTTTGACCAATCAAGAATTTACTAAAACTGAGGCTAATGGATAGTAGCATTAGTGGTGATAGTGTCCCAATTTAGGTGTTAATGTCTAACTATACTAGTTTCTATGCAATTGAAACTAGTCTCTATGTCACTATTTCTCATTGTGTTTTCTTAAAATTGATTTCTATATTCTATGCCTATATGTTAAAAATTATAATCTAAGTGCATTCGGATAGACTGATATATATGACAAACCTCTATGAATTCCCCTATTTTGAGGGGAGTTGTTGAACTTGTACAAGAACTATCCTTAAAATAAAAAGATCGACAAAATGTGTGTTAACCAGAGCATATATTAGATCTACATAATAAACCAATATAATGTGCATATGACATTAGAATGTAAGATAATTTGAGCACAAGTTTTATAGTGTATAAAGTACATTATATCTATCATTCATAAGGCTATCAATATAAATATAATAATGTATATGAACAAAAAATATGAGTAATAAATGAGTAGCTACCTACGGGTATGGGGCTTGATGTCCATCATGAAACCCAAGTAGGAAGGGGAGATGTATGTGGTCCCTCATGTAATCTAAAACTAGAGTGTACAATAAGAAAGAGACAAGTGTCATGGCCATGACACATATATGGAAGCATACATACAACACACATGAGGCACACAAAGTAGGCCAAGGGGCCAAAATAAAAGGGACATGGGAACATGTCACTAAATATGAGAAAATAATACATATAAGGACATGTTCAAATGTACACATACATAAACAACAAGTAATCTAGATTAGAGCCACATGGAATGACATGTTCAAATGTGCATATACATAATCAAGAAGGTATACAGATGTAGGGGCATCAAGTATGTTGTATAAATTAAACATGTTTAGTTGATGTTTTTCTCTTAATATGCCTTAGAATGTATTGGGGTTATTAGGTTAGTCTATTTGTGAGTCTTTTTATCCCTTTTGGCTTTTCCCACAAAAAAAGGCATTTGAAAAATTTAATTTAAATAAGTATGTTATGAGTGCTTTGATAAAATGTCAAGTTGTCAAAATGATTGTGTAGGGTCCTAAAAGAGTCTAGGTTGGTTTAGTAAGGTGTTTGTATGTAAATTTTATGAGGTGGAATAAGTTAAAATGTGAAATGTAACATCCATGTATTGGTTACCAAGAATTAGTTATGGAAAGAAAGTAGTTTTCTTTTATAGATGAAATAAGATTTGTATTTATTAAGAGTGGGTTCCCATGTAGGAGGATTATACTTCCATAAATATGGGAAAGAAGTTCCCATGAAAAAAAAAATTAAAATTTTATTTCTTTCCGACAATATCTTTGAAATTTGATGAGTGGGCACTGCTTAGCAAAAAAAATTCTAGGACAGGCAAGCAATGAGGGGCAAAAGGATTATTTTCCCTTCTCCTAAAATTTTTCATATTCTTTTGTCAATTGTATTCTTTTCATGCCTTCCCTCCAAAAATTTTCCATCCAAATGGTGATTTTAAGCAGCTATAATTTTGTAGTAAGTATAATAAAATTGTGGGACCAAGCAGTGAATTTAAACCCCTATAATTTCTTATCAACACCTCATTAAAAATGTTTAGCAGGACCCCAACATGAGACTAGGACCTTAGAGGGGAGATCACATAGGATAAGTCAAGTTATGGTTATATGTGTCAGTGATGAGAATTTTTAGAAGGTATAGGTATAGAGAAGCATAAGAAAGAAGTGAAAATGAAGTAGCACCCTATACTTTATCACCATTCACAGTGATAATAATATAAAAAACAAGATAAATGAAAGTAGCATGGTTTGAAATGTATGTGTTTATATATATTATATTTATTTTATTTGTGATTTCATTAGCTATGGTTAAAATATCACATTGTCTATTTGGAATATTGTAACTTGAAAATGGTAGTGTCTTACAAAATTGTGATAGAGTTCTGGGAGACTTGGAAGAAGGAACTCCTTTAAAAAAGACATTGTGAGTTTGAGAATGATATTGGAAGTATAACCATTAATAAATAGTGATATTAAATCATTCCTATTGTGTATGTTTCTAAAAATTATGAGGGCTCAAGTTCTATAGTATGAAGGTACTTGTTCAAAAACCCTATGAGCATTCTGTCTAAATAGATAATCAAGAAATCTTGTTTGTTTGATTGCACCTTACAATAAATGGAGTTTATAAGGTTTTAAAGATATATTTTAAGGTCAATTTTATGACATAAATACCTTTAAATAGTATTTAAATATATTAAATACGCAAGTATAGGTTTAAATCCTATCGTAGATTATTATAGATAGACTGTATATGCTCTGTTTTGAATAAGCAAATCAAGAAACTATTTGGAGGATGGGATAATAGATTGGATGGATTTGTTTTGATTTTAAGATAAGATATAATTATAATGATATGGTTTTAAACATTAAATAACATTTTCAAACACTATTGATAGGTCCAAAGCACATTTAACCCTATTTCATGTCACACAATCAAATTGTGTCATTGAAAATCATAGAGATTCCTGTATAAAACTTGAAGGAGATATTATATCATATCAATATGATGAAAATGAAACTTTAAGGAGTGATATATAAATTAAGTTTAATTTCATCTAAATCATGTATTCTCTTATTAACAGATAGTCTATGTAAATAGGGCATAGTGGATTTCATGTCTAGAGAGTGATTTGTGATTGATCCAAGAGACCTGATGCTAGGAAAAAATGGAGACACACTAGATAGACCTTATTCAGGTCTTTAGAAATTATGAAATTTTTTTGAGGAGAATTGAACCAATGTTTATGCCTCTTGGGCCTATGAAAGAGTGCAAAAACCCTAGGTCAAGATTCAACACAAAAATTGAAATAACTCATGATTGACCCAATGAAAACTCATAAAAATTTGTAGTTTGATAGTGTTAGACCTAAAAAGGAATATTTATAAGTTTTTAGACTAAGAAAACATTCTTACACATGGATATCATGGACTATGTTGATAAAAAGAGTCAACAAACCTAATGTAGGGCTAATTCAAGAGAATAAGAGGCTAGGAAAGGGGTCTAAGAAATGATTTAATTAATATAACTTCATGGAGACTTATTAAATCATCAAAGGTGGTATAATTTGTGACTATTTCCTCAATTACATTGCATACATGATAGTATAAGCAAAGAAATAAATAAAAAGGCTATTAGTTGTTAAGGTGGATAGTGGGTCTAAGATGCAAAGTGGATACTAAAGGTTGTAATTTGGGGTGAGTTGTATTTAGGAAATTCTTTTAAGCCATATAGATTGTATCTATGACAAAGTATGAACACCGAAGACCTAGATTAAGCAAAGTGAGGTTTTGGCCTAGAAGCCTTGAACTAGTGAAGCTAGTGGGAAATAGGAAGAGGGAGAGAAGCCTTGAGAGTTAATAATGAATGAAGATAGATGTATAGTGGATAAAAATGAAGAAAGAGAGAATGAAAGGAATACTTAAGAGTGGAATTTTTTGAGTGAATGATATCAACCCAAGAGTGGGATTTGATAGGTACAGGAAATTAAAGAGATTAAATACATGAGTTAATCTAAGAAGGTGTCAGAACTTGGAATAGGTAGAGGATAATAATGATGCTCTCCATTATTTGGTATCAAAGTCATAGATTATTGGGAAAATAAGAGAAAGGAGGGCACCAAGCATAAAAGTTACATGATTTGTTGATTTTTCATTTGATGTTTTTGTTATTTTCTTGAAATGTGTTGAAGTGTGAGTGGATAGATAAGATTGGTAGTAGCCTTATAGCCAAGTGTGGCTTATTTATTAAGATAGATATTGATAAGATCAATAAGGAGAGATCATAGGTGAGCTTGAGGAGAGAGAGAGTCCTATGTAAAGGACAAAATAAGAGAGACCCAATGAGAGGTCAAGATATGGCAAGTGAGTGAAGGCTTATCCGAAAGAGGTATAGGTCCAAATGAGACCAAAGAGTCTTTAGACATATTCAAAGAGATGAAGAAAGAGAGAGAAATAATAATACATGGAAAATTTAATGAAAGATACCACTAGGAGAATAAGAGGATAGATATGGAGAAGAAAATGCAAGAGGTGAGGTAGCAGTTGGATGATCTACTAATCAAGATAGAATAGTTGAGAGAAAATGAGAACCCACATGCTAGATGGGAAATGAGGAAGAATCCACTCAAGCAGACAATCAAACTATTGGTGAAGATAAAAAGGTGAAATCCAAGAGAGAGGAGATAAGACAAAAAAATTGCTTTGTAAGCAACTTAAGAGAGAGATGATGAGATATAGAATAAGTGAGAGAAGTATAGTGAGATGGATGAATAACATCTTGATGTGAATGAGGTGATTTTAATTGAAATAAATGATAATATTTGCATAAAAACAAGTGTTGAGCATGATAAACAAGATGAAGATCAGCTTGAAGGATTCATTGAAGGCTTGGATAAAGGAGTTTAACCCCATGAATAAGGTATGAATTGTAATTTTTTATTTTATATGAAAGCTATGAACAATTAGAGGTAAAATTGGCATCCTTAGAAAATGATTTGCATAGTGAAGCAAGAGAAAAGAAAGAGAAAATGTAGGTTGCAGTAGATGAGGGCCTTGTGGGTGAATACAAAGAACATGAAGAGAGAGAGAGAGAGAGAGAGAGAGAGAGAGAGAGAGAGAGAGAGAGAGAGAGAGAGAGAGAGAGAGAGAGAGAGAGAGAGAGAGAGAGAGAGAGAGAGATGTTAGCAGTAATGAAGCATGTTGAAGCAGGAATGAAAGACATAGTTTTTATTATTATTGTAAGCATGAATACCATGTCAAGATCAAGTGAAATAATAGGTACAATTGTAGTATATTTGGGCATCTACAACCCACATGACAGAGGTAAAGAGAAAGGAGTGAGTGCACATGGAGTGAAAGTTGATGATTCAAGTAAGCAAGGACATGAGACAATAACAATAGTGTTTCATTGGGGAAAGCATGAAATAAAAAGTGAGAAATTGAATCATGAAAGAATAGGATCAGCAAAAGATAAGGATGATCCGAGGGAGAAGAACTGGAAGACAAGAAAGAAGAACATAACAATCAATTAGAGCTCAATTTATATCTTCCTCAAGAGTATGATGTAGGGGCATCAAGAATATTTTATAAATTAATCATGTTTAGTTTTTTTTTTTATCTTAATATGCCTTAGAATGCATTGGGGTCATTAGGTTAGTCTATTAGTGAGTCTTTTTAGCTCTGTTGGCTTTTCCCACCAAAAAAGGCATTTTAAAATTTGAATTTAAATAAGTATATTAGGAGTGCTTTGAGAAAATGTCAATTTGTCAAAATTCTTGTGTAGGGTCATAAAAGAGTTGAGTTTGATTTATTAAGGTGTTTTTATGTACATTTCATGAGGTGGAATAAGTTAAAATGTGAAATGTAACGGCCATGTGTTGGTTGTCAAGAATTAGTTATGGAAAGAAAGTAGTTTTCTTTTATAGATGGAATGAGTATTGGATTGATTAGAGGGTAGATCACATAGGAAAAGTCAATTTAGGGGTAGAAGAGTCAATGAGGAGATTTTTTGGAAGGTAGAGGTATATAGAAGCACAAGAAAGAAGTGAAAACTAATTAGCACCCTTTACTCTATCGCCATTGACAATGATAATAATGTAAAAGGCAAGATAAATGAAATTAGCATGGTTTGGAATGTATGTGTTTATGTATCTTATATTGAGTTTATTTTTGATTTCATTAGTTATGGTGAAAATAACTTGAAAATTATTGTGTCTTACAAAACTGTGATGGAGTTTTGGGAGACTTTAAAGAAAGAACTCCTATAAAGAAGATATTTTGTGTTTGAGAATGATCTTAGAAGTATATCCATCAGTTAGGAGTGATATTCAAACATGTATATTTTGTATTTTTCTATAAATGATAAGGGATAAAGTTCTATATTATGAAGGTACTTGTTCAAAAACCCTGTACGCATTCTATCTAAATAGATAGTCAAGAAATCTTATTTATTTGATTTCACCTTATAGGAAATGGAGTTTCTAAGGTTTTAAAGATAGACTGTAAGGTCAATGTGATGAATTTAAGATCTTGAAAGAGTATTCAAAGATAGTAAATATTTAATTATATGTTTAAATCCTACCATAGCTTATTACATACAGATTGTATATGCTTTATTTTGAATAAGCAAATCAAGAAACTTTTTTGGAGGATGGGATAATAGATTGGATGGATTTGTTTTGATTTTAAGATAGGATATAATAATAATGAGATGGTTTTAAATTTTAAATAAGGTTTTCAAATGCCATTGATAGGTCCAAAGCATATTTAACCCAATTTTGTGTCACACGGTTAGACTAAGTAATTGAAAACCATGGAGATTCTTATGTAAAACATGAAGTAAATGTTACATAAGATCAATATGATGAAAAATACACTTTAAATAGTGATATAAAGTTTAAATTAAGTTTATTTTCATCCAAATCCTATATTCTCTTGTTAATAGATAGTCTATGTAAACAAGGCATAGTTGATTTCCTATCTAGAGGGTGATTTGTGATTGATCCAAGAGACCTAATGCTAGGAGAAGTTAGAGACACAATAGACAGACCTTATTTAGGTATTTAGAAGTTATTAAATTGTTTTGAGGAGTGTTGAACCAATGTTTATGCCTCTCGAGCTTATGAAAGAGTGTTAAAAACCTAGGTTAGGATTCAACACAAAAAGTGAAATAACTCATGATTGACCCAATGAAAACTCATAAAAAAATTAATTTGATAGTATTCAACATAAAAAGGAAGATTTATAAGGTTTTAGACTGAGAGAACATTTGTATGTATGGATATCATGGACTGTGTTGAGCAAAAGAGTTTATAAACCTAATATAGGGCTAACTCAAGATAATAAGAGGTTATAAAAGGGGTATAAGAAAGGAGTTAAGTAGTTAAAATTCATGGAGAATTATTAGATCATTTAATGTGGTATAATTTTTTACTATTTCCTCAATTTCATTCCGTACATGATAGTATAATCAAAGAAACAAATAAAAGGACTACTAGCTATTAAGGTGGATAGTGGGCTTGAGACACAAAGTAGATAATAAAGGTTATAAGTGGGGGTGATTTGTATTAAGAAAAGTTTTTAAATCCATATAGAGGCCATCTATGATAAAGGATGAACACCTAAGACCCAAATTAAGCAAAGTGAGGTTTTGGCCTAGAAGCCTTGAACTAGTGAAGCTAGTGGGAAATAGGAAGAGGGAGAGAAGCCTTAAGGGTTAAGAATGAACGAAGATAGAACTATAGTGGATAAAAATGAATAAATTGATATTTCAAGGAATCCTTATGAGTTTAATTTTCTAAGTGAATGATATCAAACCAAGAGTGTAAGTTGACAAGTACAACAAATTGAAGAGATTGAATGCATGAGTTAATGTCAGGTGTCAGAGCTTATAATAGGTAGAGGATAAGAACACTACTTTGCATCACATACACAAGGACATGGGAACATGTCCAAAGAATACATATAATGAGAATAATTTGGTGTATATCCACAAATCAATGGCATATTCAAATTCCCTCAAATAGAAGAAGCATAGAGACATAATCAAGTCTAAACTAAGAAAGCTAGAAATGAAAGTATGCATGAACATGTGGTATAAATATGTATAAGATAATATATGTACATAAACTAAGTCTAAATTATTAGTATTCAACAAAAAATTTGTGTAGGTGTAGGATTATTAATATCAAAATATAACAATGCTAAATCTATGGTGTGTGGTTTACAAAGATGTAACCTGGCAATCAAAATTATGTATAATATGACCCCAAAAGGGTGACTGTGTCAGTTAAGGAATATATGTATTTGTGTATATACTCCTAGTGGGTAGATAATAGCAAGTCTAGATCTGTTTAGTGGATATAAGTCCTGTAAGTATCTATGAACACTCGACAATAATAAGTGAAGCATGTATGTGTGATAAGCACTGACTATACTAAGATAGCTAGCATATGTAGTAACTATAAAGTATAAAAAGTGTAGATATGGAAATGTATATAATATTTAATTTGTATTTTATGAGTAAATATTTGAATTTTTTAATGTTTTGTCATATAATATTATTTTTGTATTTTTTTGGATATAAGTTATGCACATGTAACATAAAAAAGAAACTATATAGAAGGAGAAATAAATAACGAAACTATATACAATAAGGGAGGAACATACTAGCTGATGAGTCTCATGCGAGGCTCACTATCAATGTGGCCCATGTCAAATAAAATAATAATAATCATGTTTTCTATGTGATATGGTATACAATGTCCCAAAACCTATTTTACTAAGTGATAAATAGATGACAGTGCCAATGAAGTGGTGTTAGGAATTTGTGAAGCTAATTGGGTGTCTTATGAACTATAGAGGTCTCAAGGACCCATCTGGTAGAAGATGCTATAACTGGTAAGGGTTCCATATGATGCAAACCTTGGAAACTCAATAAAACTAATCTAAGAAGGAAAGGGGTAGAGAGAGGCCCTCTAAAATTTGTAACATATCTCTGATGTAGGGTCTCTCCAAAAAGGGCCTCTATGGGAGAGTATGCATATGTGGTAACACTATAGGAGTATAACTCACCTAAACTAGTGGTAAAAGTAAAATCTATCATGTACTAATGAGAACTATGATCAAATTTGTAACTAGTAGCCATAGTGTGACTAGTTGTGAGATAGGTAAAGGATACTCATATGAAATACCCTCAACTATGACCACCTAATTAACATGTATATACTTGAGACATATATACACAATGGATGGAATGGATTGAGGCTACTATATCTATGGCCTACCCAATAACATGTAAAATGTACTTGTGATAGGTACTACTAATAATTAGTGGCCACATATGTTAGTCCAACCTATAGTGGAAGTACAATATCCCCAATGGATCTCTAAATATGGCCACTAAAACCATAGATAATTATGTTGGTTAGAGAAATGTCTTTCTTTGAATAACACAAATGTCATAAAAGTCTGATAGTACACATGTTAATACTAGACCCATTGTCAACCATAACACTCTAAATAAGATGATGATCAATGTGGGCTCATATAAAGAGCACATATAAATATGATTTGTCATCAATAATCTCATACTCTGAGAAAGTGATGAGTGATCTAACTAGTACTATAGTATGATACACACCAATAATATTATATAGGGAAGTACATCCTCTTTATTAGTGTGATATGATGTTGGTGGTGGATTTACTCAATACATATAGTGAACACCTTAAGTACCCCCTACCTCAATAGTTGTATGTTTTGGAAATAGATCCAAAATTATTTTCAATGCCTTAGCTTCCATTTGTTAAACTTTGAGTGCATTTATGGGTGTGCCCACATCAATGATGTTGGCCTTTATCAAATCTTGTATCTTATATTTCAAACTGATGCATCTATTTTTAGTATGGCTTCATACCCTATAATAGTCATATAATTCACTATAATCATAGTACTTTGGAAGATTCCATGTCATATCAACATATTTTATGGGAGGGAGAGATATGAAAATGCATTCTGAGAGCTACTATAAAATATGTGTTGGTGATTCTAGATGATTGGTGGAAACTCTTTATGGGGGAGATAATAAAATCAAATGAGGAGGTGGCTCTGAAGCTACATTAACTATGGCCTTTTGTTCACTCTTATTTCAAGAATCCCTTAATTTTTATTGAAGCTTATTATAACTCTTATTATTTGACTTTGATCTAGTTGTGTACTTTAATTTTTCCATAGAGAGAATCTTGAATTCCCTTTCTTTCACTGTGTGGCATAAATATGTGAATGTTATAAATTTCTTGAACAAGATAGCTTCATGTAATGTTGGTAGTAAAATCTATTTGAATATGTCTTGGAGCTCTATGTTTGTCATGGGGCTAGTCATCTTTGCTAATATAATTTTATATCATAAGACATATTATACAACAAGATCATTATATTTTTACATAAGTTATGCCAATTGACCATATGATATCTTATCATTAATGTTAACTAAAAAGTGTATTAATAACATATTTGCCAATGGATTAAATGTAGTGATAGACTAATTTAAAAGATCAAATAACCACTATAAGGCATAGTCCTTTAGATTACATGGGAATAACTTAGTAAGGAGCTAATCATTAGACACATAATCCAAACATGCTGCATGGAAAGATTGTAGACGGTGATTTAGGTCACCCTTACCATCATACAAACTAAGCTTAGGTGCCATGAATATAGATGGTAAAATGAGTTGATGCTATGTTATGTGCAAAAGGTGTATGTAAAATAACATGAGAATCCAAGGCATGTGATGACCTAGTATCACCATGCTAAAGATTTAACACATTAGCATGCATAGAATGAATCCCATGCATAAGGGATTATACATCCAAAGAGATGAAACTAGCCATAGGATGTGTTTCTATTATTGAAGGTTGCTAAGTTAAAATAGGTTTTTGTACAAACTAAGTTACCCCTAAATTAGGTGTAACAATATTATTATCTGGGGGAGTAGAATATTCGCCATTATTTTATGTGTTCTTTATTTCCATTATGGCTTGTAGAATTTATGCATGATTATGGGGTTGTTCTTGATGTCTATCTCTAAAACTTTGTAAAATCTCATCCTTATTGATTATAAGATTATCATTGTTAAGTGGGGGAGAGTGTCTCGATTCCCATCTTGTGTATCATTTTGATCTTGATTAAATTGCTCAGCTTTGGATGCATTATCATTGATTCCACATAATCAAGGTGTGGAAGATTAATGATGGAGGTTGTAATTGGTCCTTTTTTCATGTTATACAATAGAATAGAAGGAATTTGGGTATGCTCAATAGGATTAATGCTAATTTTTACACTTATTCTTAAGGGAAGAGAGATATTTTTTTAGATGGCATATAATAAACAAAGTGAAACAGGGTTGCTAAAACAAAATGTATGAAATCTTAAAATTTTAACATAACCAATGAAAATAGGAAAAAGAAAGATACAAACCTTGGTATCATCTAGGGTTAGGGTTTGAGTAGTATTTTAATTAATTTGGGTTCACCAAATGATTTAAATTTTTAGGGTTTATGGAGTTTAAGCCCTAGGTTATTAAAGGGTCTAACTATAGTAAATCACGGTAGAAATATGCAATAAATAAATCCACTAATTTATAGTAGAATTGATCTAGTTTGACCTTTTTAAAAATAAAAATAAATTATGTAAACAAGTACTTAGCTATAAATTGAGTGAGATGGGAGATTTGGAGGCTATTAACTAAGACAAGAGTTGATCTAAGTGTCAAGAATATGATCTAGTGTCAAAACCCTTCTTGGATAATATTTCCCTAATTGGATAGTAGTGTCAATGGTGTTAGTGTCCTTATTTTGGTGTTAGTTTTATTTGTTTAGAACCATTTGGAGCTTCTAGGTGCACCTATGTCTAATTATACCAAGCCTATTCTTGTGTACACAATTTTTTATCCCCCTTATATGACTTGTTTTGACTAATTTTGTATGTAAACCCTAAACCTCCATATTGCTAGGGCATATGGTTGGCATAAGTATCAAAGTGTGATATTAGTGGGGTAGGTTGGGAATCCTCAACATCTTTCTATGATGATATTTTTCTACATACTAATACTCCAAGGAGGGATCAAACTTGATGTAGTTCTCCCCACCTAAGTGTTCATACAAATGCAAGTGAAACTAGTATGAATTCTAGTTTGAGTAATTTAAGTATGATTAAGACTATAAATATGAGTAATCTAAGATTAAGAATAAAAAAGATGTATATTTATCCACATCCCTTCTCAAGGATACATCTCCCTACTAAGGCGATCATCACACACCATGTGTCTGACTGAGAATCACCTCGGGTGCTTCGTGACTGGCCATATAGGGATCTGAAAGAGGACTCAGATCACTCTAGAGCTTTTGGCATGATAGCCAATCCTTCTATTAGTATCAGAGCTCCTTATCATATGTTGGATATTTCCTGACTGTATCAGTGAAAGTTTCACTATGATATGCAATAGGATGGCCATGTTGCATGATGATAGCTCCCATGGCATATTCAGATGCATCTACACTTGTTGTCATTGGAGGGCTTCATTCACCATTTCCTTGAAATGATCAGATGTCTCAGTGTCGTCTACCATTTAAAGTCATTTGGAGTGAATAGGTGGAAAATTTAGAAGCTCTGTTGTTTCCCACCCAAGCTTCTTATAGCCTGACCTCATCCTCAGGATCATACACTCTCAAGACAAACCACTTTGATACCAATAGAAAGACTGGCCATCACGCCAAAAGCTTTGGAGTGATCTGGGTCCTCTTCTAGATCCCTATATGGCTGGTCATGAAGTACCTAAGGTGATTCCTAATCAGACACGTGGTGTGTGATGATCACCTCAGCAAGGAGACATATCCCTAAGAAGGGATGTGGATCATGCCCACCAGCTTCCATGGGTCTCAACCTTGAGACCTATCTCTAATACCTATAGAAGGATTGGTCATCATGCCAAAAGCTCTGGAGTGATTTGGGTCCTCTTTCAAATCCCTATATGGCCAGTCACAAAGTACCCAAGGTGATTCTTGGTCAGACACATGGTGTGCGATGATCACCTCAGTGGGGAGACATATCCCTGAGAAGGGATGTGGATCATATATATTCAAAATTAGGGAAGAATAAGGATTAATAACCTTGATTATGCACAACTTATTTTGAGTTTGTTTAAGTAATTTACATCTAATTTCTATTTGTTGAATAATAGACTAAAATTCATGTATATATACTATTATAGTACTTATGTGGGTCATAAAAGAGGTCTAAGATAACCCTAGGTGATTTTTGTTTTGAAAATATATCCAATGGTGGCCAAAGGTGGTAAAAGGACAATAACACCCAAACTAGGACACTAGTGCCATTGGTGTTACTATCTAAAGTATGGTGCTAGTGTCCAAGTGGTAAAACTTGAGGCATTAGGGGATAGGATGATAAATTAAGGATATATGATTACTTTGGTGATGCTTAGGGATGAGTGTGGTCTACATCAAGGATGGACAAGTGTCTAAATAGGCCCTAAGATAGGTCTAGGACTAAGCTAGGGATGGATGGTCTCAAGTAACACTTTTAGCATTCAGGTGTTATTTTTATATGATTATAACTATAAAACATATATAAAATGAACCCTTAGTCCCTTAAATTGTAAAATTGACATAGTCAATATTATTTTTACTATCACTTATAATGGGTTTACTGACCTTGCTTTGCACTTGAGAGATTTTAGAAACTTATATAAAGTTTGGATTAAAATCAATACTTTTTTCATCACCAAGATCTTAGATAAAACATTTATAGGTGATGTTTTAGATTGGTATAAGAAAATAAAATAGCATACTATATCCAGTCTCAAATATTTAGTTAACTCATTGGTACATGAATTCTAAGCTAATGATATTTCTTTAAACAACTTAGCTTACTTCATCAATTGTAAAAAATCAAAATTTGAAATCACATAAGTGTTTATTAAATAATGGAAAACCTTGTCCATTAAAGCTCAACACTATATGTCATAATAAAATATCTTCCACTTATTGACCAATGATATTCATCTTAAATTACAACATTTTGTTAGGACATTTTCTCTCAAATATTTAAAAGAAAACCTCAACCAAGAAAAACATCAATATTTTATTCTAAGACAATTTGAACCTTTCCATCTTTTTTCTAGAACTTGAATGTTTATGAAATAAAAAAATTGAAATGTTATAAGTGATGGTGTTATAGATAACTATGATAATATCCACACTATCCATGTTATTAATCTAAGTGGTTCTAATGATGCTAATTTTTTCACATCCACTTCTAACTAACCATTTACCACAACCTAGTGCTACATTTTTGAAATTTAACAATGTGGATTCTCACAAACCTCTTTTCATAAAGGAAATTCCAAAGTGTCTTCCTAAGCCTTCACCATAATATATTGATCCTATTGTCCCTACCAGACACTGATATGTCCCACATAAGTTTTGTTGGTTTCATGCATGTTTTGGCCATTCTAATGAAACTTATCATCAATTACGCAAACTTGATCTTGAGTATCTTCTATTTCCTAATTTTGATCATAAAACCCTAATTCATGAGCATAAAAAAACTAGTTAGATGACACTTACTCTTGATTATGATGATCACTATCGATATGGAGTACACCTTCATACTCTTGATTAAGATGATGGTCACTATCAATATTCATAATCTTGATTATGATGATAGATATTCATTAGATGACCCTTTTTAACTAGCTTTATTCAAGTTTAAAATGTGAAAATACTTATATATGTGCTTCTTTACAATAATCCTTTTATAATATTAGTTATATTGATATTGTTCCTTCTTCTAGTGCACCTGTACTATATTTTATTCACTTGATGTTCATAGGTTAGAGATCACATACACACTATTTCTCACCTAGTTATGGTTGAGCCTCTTGAGTATGCTTCTTGATCCTTTGAGATTTCTCCCTCTTGAGATGTCAACCACATTACACCAACCTACATTGCACATATCTAGCATAATTTTTGAGCAAAACAAAAAATCTATTTTGCATTTTAATAATGATATTGATGGCATAATACCTTTTCCTAAGTTTTATCCTCTACTACATGATGGTAAGATGAAGCATACTGTGAGTTCCATAAGGTTAAAAATCATTGAGCCAAATATTTTTGTGCACATTAGAGGTTCCTAACATAGTAATAGGTGTATGTACTGAATTAGGATGGATCTATAACTTATCCTACTTATTGAATTCTAAGCTCAAAGAAGGTAATCTTACCATCAACTCATTACACAACTATTTATATTGGGACATGACCAATTTAGATCTACTAAACCTACCTAAGGGATATAGTATCACACAATGTAAAGAGGGTTCCAAAGCCTCTAATCAAGTAACACTATATAATAACCCTAGCTAGGTCTCTAATACATCAAATAAATCTAATATAGTGTTCATTAAATCTTATGGAATAAAATGAGGATAATTAAATAAAAAAACATAACATGAAAAATAAAACTCTACTCAAGTCAATGTAGAAGTAAGTATAATCAATGAGTAAAACATTTGACCTATTAATTTGTGAAATATATATCTAACAAAATGAAAGAGTAAGAGTTAGGAATTCTTACCTTGAATGAAATTGTCATGCCTCAATCTCTCCCATAGGTAATGGTGCTTTAAAATAGGTTTTTGTGGCTTTGTAAGGATCACACTATAGATATTATATCTAGGCTAAAAGACTCATACTTTGAAACTAATAATATCTAAAAATAAAATCTTATTTCCTTCTAAGGCAACACCTTAACCAATGACTCCTCAAGTTTATAATTAGTAGAACTATGAGCTATAAAAATACAAAAATTAATGTTCTTCCCTATTAGATTGAAGTAAAGGTGGTATTTATAGATATGAATTGACCTTGAAAACTTTTGGAATTTTAGCTAACATGATTGGCCAACTTAATTTTGTTAGGTATAAAAATTAGATGTTAGGTCTTGAACTAGGTCGTATGGGCTGAGTTAGTTAACTCCCTTATAACAAGATTAACCCAATAGAATTAGTATTAAAATGAATAAAGAGGGTGTTTTTCTTAGTAAAGATATATTTTTAAAGGGGAATTGATTTAGGAATTGGATAAATGAGATTTAATTTCTTAGGGAGTTGGATAAAAGTGCCTTGTAGTGGTTTTAGGTAATGGTATAGGGACTAACAATCTTATGAAGTACTAAATGTCTTCCCATCCCTTTATTAGTGCACTTTTTAAGGAATTCACTCATAGAGATTGAATCTTGATAGGTTCCTACAAGATAAAAAGTGATATTAAATGATAAAGTTTAAAAAATATAGTTTATACATATGCCCCACTTGAAGTTCATTACATGTCATGAAGATGTAACATGAAATGGTGCTTCAAGAAATAATATAGCAACACACAAGAATTGATCTAACAAATTTTTATATAAAGTGTAAAATAAATTAATGTAAATAATTTATAAATTCATACCTTCACTTACCTTGTTGTTGTTGAAATAGGAGATGCATGCAAAGCATATGAAAAAGGTGTCTAATGTACTAAGCAAGAGACAACCTTGAAATATAAGATAAAATTTGAATTTTTTGCAAAAATATGTGGTAAATATTGAAATATTATTTACATTCTTAGGATTCCAAAACTTCTTACAGATTATGAAAAGAGCTTTTAAAAGAAAATTTATGAGCAAAAGATGAAAAATTTTGATAAATAATTGTAAGGTTAAGAATTTATAAATTTTGAATATATATTAAAAATTTAACTATTCATTTGAATATTTATTGATTTTGAGAAAATAGAGTTTTGTGTGACCTAAAATCATGATAAGAGAGACAATAGCATAAATTTGAAGAGCATGAGGATGAGGAGGATGTATTATTTTTGCTACTTAGTCCATGTATGGGGTGTATTGAATATAATTTTTTATCATTTTTAGTTGTAAATGAAGTAGATTTTGAAAATTAGATGCCACGGCAAATCTGTGTAGCAAAATTTACCCCATTTTTATGGAATAAAGTATAAAATATGATGAAAAATGGGTATGGGACAAATAGGAAAATTTTATGTCTAGGGTACTAATGATGAGTTAGTTAAAAATCACCACAAAAAATAAATGGGATTAGCTAGGCCGATGTAGTTTCAAATTTTTAGGTTATTTATAGGGGTTGGTTATATATTAGTGGTCCAATATAGTTTGATTATAAGTGTATGACTTCAAAGTGTTATGTTGATGTAGAATAAAAGGATAAAGGTGGCCAACTATGTATAGCCTAGCTGGTATAGTAAGTCCTTAGTTGGCAAACTTAGTATGTGATATGGCCGACTACGTAGACTTAATGAATGACTTTATCACAAGTGGCTAACTATGTTAGGTAAATTACCAACTGTGTAGTCACATGCCAACATTGTTAGAAATTAATATTGGTTGATGTAGTAAGTTACATGGCCAAGGTAGTAGAAAATATATCCTTGGCCAACGTAGTTAGGTATGTGGTTGGCATAGTAGAAAATGATGAAAAAGAGACAAAATAGATTGATGAAGTAGTTAAATTAGATTTAAATGTTTGTTTTTTTTAATTTAGTGATATAATTGATTATTATTTGATATAGAGAGTTGATATGTGATTTATTGTTTGATAATTTTTAGAGGTGACATATACTCTGGTGATTAATAGATATAGTTTGGTTATTGTTGACAAGTTTGACCTCTTAGGTCAAACTGTCACCCCTATTATTTGAAACTTTAGTTTTCATGCTTATACAACCTTTTGCATAGCATTGGCATGCTTTGATAGTCTTCAAGTGGTCTTTGTAAGGTCTTATTAGCATTGTTTAAGGTAATATCTTTGCCAAGTTTTCCAATGCCTTAAAATTTAGTCTAGTGGGTCTAAAGGGTATGTCATGATTTTTTTGATGGAATATGGATCTTAAAAGTCAGTCCTTTCATTTTGATACATTGTTTAAACATTGATCATCTTATTTGGTGAAATTAAGGTGATTTAACAAAGTTTAAGGTTTTTAGAGAAATATAGGTTTATATTGTGGCCAAATCAAACCTTATCAAGGCACTATCCTTGTATGGAGCATAAAATAAAATGGTAAATAATTCATTTTAAGTCCTATTAGGTCTTGGATTTTACATGAGATCATCCAATATACATTAACTTTCTTTGTACTTGGAAATGCTTTAAAGGGATTTAAGTCCATTTCCAAGATGGTCAAGATGGAATACACATATAATTTAACTTATTAAATCTTTAAGATGTGTTTTAAATTTAATAATTTCATAATGAAGTTGGAATAATGATCTACACGTCAGAACAATTTAGTTTTTACTCTAAAAAGGGTAATTTTAGGAGTTTATATAGACTTTGGTTATCCACTTTTAGGTGAAAATGAATTAAAAGTGTATATTGGTACGATAAAGGTCATTTAAATGATTTTAAATCTTTCAAAATTCTTAAAAGTGAAAAAAAATGCTTCTTTCTCTTCATCACTCCATTGGCAAGCTTGCAAAGATAGTTTTCATGTGGATGGTACAAGTAGGAGAGAAAGAGTCAAGGTCTGATATTTTTTTCAAAAGATGGGGTCCAATTAAGATTTAAATTTATGTCATTGTTTTTCATATCCATACCCTCTCCTTTATTAATAATCTTAAGACTCTAGGGTACTCCAAAACTACCTACAAACCCCACAGGCTCATTTTTCTTCTTTAAAATGGTAGTTTGAAATTGAATGCATAAATTAAATTGAGGGAGTTTAGGGTTTTTTCATTCATCTCAAATTTTTATCAAATACACAATTGGCACATGTGAGTTCATTTGGCAAAGAAAACTCCATTTCTACACATTTACAAGGCAACTGTCATTATTTCTTAATGTTTTAAGGTTTTTAATATATATATATATATGAGAATGTTTATAAATATTTTATATAATTTTTTAATTATTTATTAATCTCTAAAACTCCACCAATTTTCTCCATTTTCACTTTAATATCATTTTCTCCAAGCAATAAACAATGTTCTCAAGCCTTGAGGCCTATGTGTAAACTATCTGCATAAGAATGGTTTCAAAAGGTCTGGTACTACACTATAAAATGTTTTTTTAGGTAATAACTTCATTTTAATTTTAAACTTGTATATACACAAGTGTTTTCAAGTTTAACTTGGTCAAGATTCGTATCATAAAAGACCTAAAATATAGAAATGCAAACCTGCAGGTGTGCATTTGGTGTGAAATTATGTTAAAATTACATCAAGTTTTGAGTTGTAAATCTTAGACCATGAGGGAAGCATAGTGTTATATAATTTTAAGAGTTTAATTTCAAAATAAAGGGTGTGTTTTCAAAACTCAATGTTGATGCCAACCAATAACCACCTACAGACCTATGTTTGAAGAAATCTTGTTGGTCAGAGATAATGAAAGCTAAAATTTGTTTGATGAGATATTTTATAGGTAAAATATAATGATATTTTTCAAGGTATTACTATATCTCTTCACTTTTCCTCACCATAAATTGATGTAACTAAAAAATTACTCATTCCAATCATCTTACAATTAGGCCTATAAGGAAGAATTTGTGTATTGTTAAAGGTTGCAGAGATGATCACAAAGGATAGAATAGAAGCATACCAAGAGGCTTATATAATGTTATGAGTATTTTGAATTAAATTCACACTAATTAATTTTCATACCAATAATAATAACCTCATATTTTATAAATTATCCTCTCACATTGAGATTTCACAGGCCCACTCAGGATGTTGATGAGAAAGTCTTAAAAATCATTGGAGCATAACAATCAAATTTTATGTTAAAGACACCAATGAACTATGAGGTTAAAAGTTGTGATTAGTAAATATAAGTCATTGGATCTTTTAAAACTAATAAAATCTACTTTAGGTTTTTATTCTCACAATCCACATACCTACAAGTCAACTTGAGTAATCAAGTTGGTTTTCAAACATTGAGAAGATAGTGCAAGATTTTGTGATAGAGTTTGGGTTATAGGTGAGAAAATGAAGGATATTTTAATTTAAATAAATATTTTTTAGACATAAATAATATCATAGTAATTTAATCATATAAAATCACTTTTATCCCTATATATAATCACAGTCATCTTGACTTGTTATAGGCCTACTTTGTTATTAGAAGTTGCATACTTATTTTGGTTAGAGAAGAAGTCTATTGGAGGAAACAAACCACTTATAATGACTCTATAATGTTAATATGGCATATCCACATGATACTCAAGACCAAAAATGATAATTTCATGACTTTGGTAAGTTTGATTAGACCAAGTTGCTTTAATCCTATAGACTATATGGTATTGTGTGTGCACATTTTATGATGTGTACATTTTTTGATAGAATAGTGATCTATTGAAATTAAAAAGGGTATTAAATATATATAAGATTTTATTAATACCTTTAGGGTAATTTTTATAAATGTACATAGTGGTTACAAGTAACAAACCAAAATAGATATCTCTATGAACCTAGTCAAGAGGTCTAATAGAGATTGTAGTCAGGCCTATGTGATGTTGTGATGAGAGACTGATGATAGAAAGTACTAATAGTTTTTTAATAAAATATAATTTAATGTGTGGATATTTCAATGGAGTTATAATTATATTAATGTGTCAATTATCTAACTTGATAAAGCCAAGTTCAAATCTTAATATTCAAGAGACCCTCAATCATCACCTATAACCATCTATCGAGAAAGTATAAGGTACGTGTATGGTCAAACAAAAGATGTAAGATCATTAAAAAGGTTGCATAGATTAAAAATAAATCCAATAGAATATTTATATTTTAACAAGTATCATTGGAGTATTTAGTGGCTTTTTGAATATACCCTAGTTTCCAAAATCCAGTCAAGACACTCAAGTATCACCTATAAGACTGTTTGAGTAGCTATGACCACCTTTCAAACTTGAAAAGAGAAAATATAGTAAATAAATTATATGGGGGTTTATTTGAATGAATGGATAAGTAAAAAAGGTTATTTTTAGTTATAAAAATATAAAATGAGTTTCAAAGAGGAATGATCAAAACCAAGATGCACTTGAACCTTACATACACTTAGTTGAGTCATCTACAGCCTTGCCTACCTAATCATGAAGGATGTTTTATTGTTTTTGAAATACAAGGTGATTTTAAGGAAGAAATTAATATGATAATGTTTCACCTATGATAATATTATTATTTTAATCCCTCATATTCAATGATAGTGATGAAAATGTAGATAGGTTTATTTAGATCTGTTGAATCTAAAACCAAACGTGTTAAAATATTTGAGAGGTAGATGATAAGCTATATGATATTGAAGGTTTTAGGATGATATGAGAGTATTAAAATATTATAAATAGTTGTATATAACCTTAGTGAAACATTATATTAAGTTATTATATCCTTCAATTGTGAATAAAAAGAGAGAACTAGACCCTAAATAGAGACCTATAGGTAGATTGTCAAGCCTAAGTCTTTTGAAGCCTATGTGTGTGATTGATGAAGAAATGTTGTTTTCTAGGGTAATATTACAGTATATATGATCTAATTTAGGTAATTATTAATTCATTTTAATGTGTGATTTGGTTTGGAAGCCCCCCAACAAAGCAAAAAAGGAGGAAATACAGTCATAGGGTTGATTGCACTAACATAGCTATAAACCCTAGGCATGATCTACGAGATGTTGTAGAGGATCATGAGAGTATAAATTGTGATTAATATTATTTATGAAGTTAATTATTATGATACATACCTATTTATGTCATTATAAATTTAAACCCAAACCTAAAACACCACCTTCAGGCTTGTTTTTCTCTATCAACCTCCTAGAATGCATATCAACCACCCAAGAAGCTCAAAAAATTTCTTAGATATATCATGATAAGTTATATTGTGTATAAATATATTATTTTTAATTATAAATTTCTATACCCTCAAAACTTTAGGCATTATTTCTCAAGTTAGGGGCATATACTTTATGAGTCATTATTAAGATGATAAGTGTGCTTTTGGTTGCCTAGAGGGTAGTTTTGACCAGTTTGGAGAAATTGATTTATTAATCACATGAAATTAGATTAAATTAAATTTAATCCACATTAAAATAATTTATAAATCTAATTAGTTCCATAATATGAAATTTTTTTGTACCTCCATATGTATGGATTCAATAAATAATGTGTTTTTATAAAAAAATTAGCCTAAAACAAGGTATAAAGGATCATGGATAGATAAAAATGGTTTTAAATGATTATTTTTGATGTATTATACCTATCCAAGTCAAAAAAAATTGTACAATCCACCTTTAAAATACTCAAACAAGTCTAATTTTTCAAGGTAGTCTAAAACAAGCTTGAAAAAGGGCTAGTTTTTTAGCCATTTCTTGGTTTGCCTACCTATACAAGGTTATATAATATTAAAATTGGTATTTAGTATGGATATATAATATATGAATTCAATAAACACTTCCTATATTTTTCACACTTTTAGGAGAAGTCTGGATCAAAAATTTAATTTCTAGGCCTAGAGGGCTAATGGAGACCTAATTATGGGAAGAAAATAGCATAAAAAGTACACTTCCACTTGTATTTGGATCTTTAAACTTGCAATTAATATGTAACGAGATAATGGGTACTCAAATATTTATTTATTTCCCAAATATACTTTGTAAATTATTCCACATAATGGGGCTTACCTATTTTGAAGGCTACAAGGAATGAGGCCAAATGAGACCTTTTGGTGCAAAATGGAGTTTTGGAGACAGTTTGATGAATCCAAATAAATTTTTTTAGGTCTAATATGATGTATTAAGGCCATAAATTTATGTATAATTTTTTATTAATTCAAATCCAATTTTTCATCTTTTATGCCAAGAAGGAGAAGGAGCAGTTCAAGTAGTTAATTAACTAAATCAATGCATAAAACATTTTCAAACAAGTTTTATCAAGGTTTCTCCTTGACACCCATGCCAAGTTAAGAAATAAAAGGTCAGAGGCTATTTTCAATAAGGACTCAAATGGTTTAATGAGACTTCCATAACTTTAGTAAGACCTTCTCCCTCTCCTACACCAAGTCATGAGGATTAAATCAAACAAGCTTAAAGAGCCTTCAAACAGCCCTATCAAGGTGGAGAAGCAACATGCAAGAGTATAGGAGTTATTTGAAGACTTGATTAGGACTTGAAGACCTATTTTCAAGGAGTATACTTTTCATCAAAGATATAGGTGCATACAAGTAATAATATAGGCACATGTATGGTTCAAACTCCAAGAAACATGCCCATGACTTCTTCAAGCCTTCTAAACAAGCTCATCTCTACCTCCTACACCATTTTTAAAGAGAAGAAGAGAGAAACTAGGAAGTACTATGTAAGATTTGAAGGAGGACTAAGTGGATGACTTATCCCTAGTTTTTAGGCTTTTGTCTCTCTCTATTTCTCATGTTCTCTTTAAGTGTGATTATTTTTGGCATTTAAATGGATCATTAATCTAAGTTGTGGCAAAGCCCTACTCAAAAATCACTTGTACATGTATCTTTGAACTAAATAAGACTAAATTTTAGCCTCCTAAATTCTTATTACTAGTGTATGTTTATGGTTTGTAGATGAATTTCAGTGAGAGTAAATGCTTCCTTAAATTTGTCCTCTCTTATATACCTATTTGTAGGTGTTAATCATCCTTACAGGTTACATAGTGTGATTGAATAACATTGTATGTATAGAAAGTGTAATCCTTCATTAGTGTCATTGAGATACCTATTGATCATCTACCTTAGATCATGCACCAAGCTAAATATCCTCTATTTGAAACATTTATGTTTGGAGATCCTTTATTTGAGTAGTGTAATTAGGTTCATGTCATAATTCAGCTTCTTAGTGCATTTTAGATATGTGGGTGAAGGAGATATTTTAGTGTATCACTTCCTTATGTAGATTTTATTTCATATTATCTTCATCTCTTTTCCTTTACAAGCTAGTAGTTTATTATAGATATCCTAACTAATACATCACGGGGAGTTAACCCTACAATCTAGAGATTTAATCCACCTATTAGGCCACCCACAACCTAGGATTATCTCCATCTTACTCAAAACTTTGAGGGCTTAAACAAACTTCACAAGGGTACAAGTTTGAGTTGATAACAATTTTTAGTACACTTGGTGGGACCAAGGTCCAAATTTTTGGAAGTATTGTTTGTGTTTTTCTTATACATATCATCCTTTAAAGGCATTAAAAACATTAATGGCAACTCCAAGTTCTATCAGTTGGTTCTAGAATCCTAGGCACTAGTTCAAGTAAGTCATGTTTTTAATTCACTATCTTCATGAGGTTTGATGGTCATGTATTAAGATAATTTTTGTGTTATACCTCATTATCAATCCTATAATAAACCATACCAACCTTGTCATGATCCTAATCAGCCTTACCATGAGTCTTATCAGTCCTATGATCAGTCTTACCAATAGTATGATGATTCATAACAATTTTATAGTGCTCCTTATCAACCTCAATATGACCCTAACTATATGTCTCAACATTATTATCAAGCTTTTCAACCTCCTTACTATCAATATTATGACTCTTACCCTCCTTGTGAACCACATCAATATTAGGAATAACCTACACCTTCCCCATATGGATATGATGATGCATATTAACAAATATGTTTTCAAGATAGAATAGATGAGATGGAGAACAATATAATAACATGTTCAAGAATGGTTTGGTTAACTTATCAATATGAAGATGTGATTGGGTTGTTTCTAGTTGTATCTAATGATCCATTAGAGAGGAATGAGTTGTGTAATTTTATATTAGAGAAGATGGAGACATGGGAAAGATAACAAAGTGAGTATGATCAGGTATGCCAAGCACCCTCTTGTATTCCTTATCAACCTTATTATACTCCATATTATCATGAAGCCATTAACCCTCCTAAATAATAACCTTTCCAAAAAAACATAGATAAGCAATTTGAAGCCTTAAAGTTTGAAACCAAAAAGGATCTTGTGCTTATTCAAACTACTTTTCTCCCTTCTAAATAATTTGTTGGCTAGATATTTTTTAGGCTATAAAATTACCTAGGTAGTCATGGGATTAAATCCCCTTCATTTAATGGTGAATCTCTCGTATGCTTATGTATATTTACTTCTAACTATTCACAATTTCAATTATTCAAAATTTATTCACAGAATATACACAAGTCATCTTATTTTGGGGTATTACTTTAATCACATAATTTATGAACCATAACAAAGTGATTTTTTAATAAGTAATCAGATGTTTTAGAAAATATGTAAATAATTTTGAGGATAAATAGAGAATGAAATGACTAAAATATGTGAGAAGAAAGAAGGTGCACTTCATAATAAGTAGTTTTATAGATCTTATCAAATTTGTACAAGTAAATAAACATTCAAGAAATGATAATTCTTTCAAAAAATGATTAATAAAGATTGGAAATCATATTTATATTTAAATATAACATAAATTTTACCATTTTAATCTTCACAAATTCACCAAATGATCTCTTTATATGCAAAGTTCCACAAACATCAACTCCCTTCTTATTCACCTTGCACCAATTTCATACAAAATAAAAACTTAGCAATCTAAACATAAAGTTTTAGATTGATTAAACTCGATTGTTTTAGTTAAAATTGCTTTTCAAAAATTACCATCCTTTAGCATGCATGCCTTCACTATTATTTATACTAATTTAGATGTCAAAATCAATTAGGAGACAACTCCATTAATCCCCATGTGCTACGCTAAAAACTAAAACTATTAAGAAGACTCCTCCTATAATTTCTCTTATGTGGCATGTAATGACTGATGACTTGTAGCACCGATCAGTTTCACTATTTGAATCAAAAACTATCTCTTTGTATGCAACACAAATACTTCTCAAGTAATTTTATTTTACAAAATAACTTCAAGTAATGGTGTGTAACCAAGTTACTTGAGTAATTTACCTTGACAAGTAACTTCACTAAATGACTTTACTTACAAAGTAATTATTTATAAAAAATTTACTTCAAACACATTACTTGAATAAAATAGAATAAAATTGAAGAAAAAATAAGTTGTTGAGAAGAGGAGCAATAACAATCACTCCAAGTTGTGAGCTTCAGATCTACATTTTTCTTTGTATTTGATATGCTAGGACATCATGAACTAGATTGTTAAATCATCTAATTTGGCAAGTGATTGCCTTTTGGTTTCATATCTCAGTATCTTTCTTTCTAGATTCCTATAATAATCTTTCACTCTCTCAAGGTGGGGTTCTACCCTCTTGACCTCTTGTTGACTTTTTATTAACTCCTTTATAGATTTTGTTGTGAAAGGAGTTGAGGCCTCTTAAATAAATTGTTTGAATTGTTGATGCAACTACTCATATATCCTTAGAATTTTATCAAACTAAACCTTAGTGATATTGAAGCTGCAATCCTCTAGATCCACTTTCTCATTATGAGCATCTTCTTCTAAAGTTTGCATCTCTTCAAGCATCACTCTAAGAATACGCATACAAAAAGATATGAGATGTTCCTCTTATTTTACCTTCTTTACTAACCCTTTAGGAACAATCTATTCTTCAATCAAAACTTTCTCACTCAAATTTTTTATTCTTTTAATACTTTATTGTTGTAATTTGGATACACCATTCTCATTTTCTATCTCCTTCATTATTATCTTTATCTATGCCAATTTATTTTCAATTTCAGCCAGAGTAATTAGGACCTTGGGAAACCATTTATGAGTAGTTTACAACATCTTTTGTATCCATTCATCAATGACATTGGCCTTGTCCCTAATCTCTTCTACCTATATTATTATTTGTTGATCAAATGTACCTCCTAAGAGTAATGATTATTGTGGAGCAGATCTTGCCACCTTGGCAATTATTTCACACAATATAGTAATTTGTTACTTTAATTAAGCTTTGTCAACTTTCTCTTCATCAAGATTTTTGAACAAAGTATTGATCAAGGTCTGAGTGTCTTGTTTCAATCCCTCTATAGTAGCTTCTCCAAGGGATATCTTTTTAACTATTAGATCTTGCTCAGTGACTTCACCTTTATTTTTTCCCTATGGATGAACTAATATCTCTACAAATTTATACCTTGAAGGTTCAATTATAAAATTGTAAGTCACTTTAGCACTCTTAGGCTTCTTTCCTTTATGATCAAGACTCTTTATTAGTTTCAAATTAATCTCATCCAAATTCATCACTTCTCTTGTTTCAAGAACTATTTGTAATGCTAACCATGATGAGAAGTATATGCTTGTTAAAGTAGTTGAATGTAAAACCATTTTCTATTGATTGTTTCTAACTATTAATTATTGAGAAGGAACCTTTTGTGAATTTGAAACACCTTGAACTATATTATAAACTGTTTGATCATCCTTTTCTTTCTCTTTCTCTTTATCTTTCTTTTTCTCCTTATATTTCTTTGCCTCTACTATTTTCTCTGGTTCAACTATTTCCTTTTGATTTTCTTGGGATACCTCATAATAAGGGGTCACTTTTTCAATGGTTACATTTCTTGGCTCCTTTTGAGTGGTGGGTTGATCATCTAAAGGAGGTGGGGTGGAGAAATAGGTGGATAATATGGAAGAAGGGAAGGAGGAACATCAGTCTCCTTTTGAATGGGTTTCTCTGAAGGCTTGATGCTATGAGTTTTTAAGGGTGGCATGAGCATTGATGGATTTGTGGTAGGTGCAGTAGAAGTAGGAATGATGGGAGGAGAAGTATCTATAGAAGAGACCAAATGGGGTGTAGTGGTAGATGGATTAATTGGTTCCTTATTCTTCACCATAAAGTAGGTGTCATCATCATTCTTCTTTAACCTTAATTTCTTATTAGGAACTTGACTACTTTCCCCTTGTAACACTTTTCTCTTCTAACTTACTCGAGTAGTTTCAGTCATTAACTCCTACATTCAATATCCCTTATTGAGAATCCATGTGGAAGTCATGGCAAGGACTAAATAATCTCTCTCAACAATATTTTTAGCTTGATTCTTACCAAAAAAAATCTCTAAAAGTGGAGTGTTATCTCCTCCTGCTTCATGATAAGCATCACTAGTTACTATTCCATCATCTTTCATGTCCTCAAGAATTGTTGCTAAATCAAAAGAATGAATCTGTTCAATAGTCAATCAATTATTTCCCATTTTATTTACGTCAAAATCATCCCTACAATCAATCCAAAAGTCTTCAAGTACAAGAATATGCATATACTCAAGAGTAACTATATTTTAATCTATGCCTCTGCAATCAAAATTTTCTCTAGCTTCAAAGTGGGTTTGACTATAGTTGTGATACATATCTATTTACACATTCTTTGCTTTGAAGATACTTTCACAATGATAGTTACCAATAATAATGGGAAAACTAACTGAGGAATGGTGAACCTTTGATTGTAATAATGCAATTCTATTAATTGCCTACACAACTCCATGATAATCCATTTATTAGTAGGATATCTTCATAACTTGATTAGTGTGCATGAGAAACCACCAACTTTGATGTATGTGAATTTGAGGAATTAAATGAAGATGCATCCAAAATGGGAAACTACTTCCCAAGTTGCATCAGACACTCTCTTGGGATTTAGATCAACACTCAACTTACAAAGGAGTTAATAAAAGAATCCATCATTTACCCTCTTATAATTCTTGAAGTATTCTAAAAGAACCAATTGGGGGTAATATTCATAGATGGGTTCTGATGCCAACATCCCTTTTGTATTCAATCTATAAAAGGCTCCACTTGATACTAATGCATATACTAAGTATGAAGTCATCTTTAAATATAAAGTTTGTAAAACATTATTCAGTTGTTGGTCAATGTTGTCACTTATCATGCTTGACCACTCAATCATTGCAGAATTTATGTTGACATCAATGGCCTTGATGTGTACATACATGTAGGTTGAAAATAACTTCACATTCTTCTCTCCATTTAATCTACATAATAACTAGGTGATGTCATCCACTTCTTGAATAAATTCAAACCTTACTATCTATTTTGGGAACCTTGAGGGGTACTTTACTTTCATTAGATAGTTAGTATTCATTACCTTGATACACTCTAAATTTTGTCTTTCCCAAAGATTCTTGGATTTTTACATTGATATATATATTACTTTAGACCTTATTGGAATCTTCAAACAATAGTCAAAGTATTGAATATCAAGCTTGATTACCACATTGCCTAAGGTGTCATTCACTATTCTAGTGAGAGAGTCATATTACTTAGCACATTCTATAATAAACTCAGGTAGTTGTGTAGAACTTGGGAAAGCTACAACTTATAGTATTCCACCATTGGTCATTTCTTGCATGAGTAGGGTCTTGGTGATAGCCTTGGATCTCTCTAATAACTCAATTATGAACACATTCTCCATATCTATATCACTAATTTTTGACACTTTTGATATAATACTAGACTCAATGGGGATCCCCTTGTACTCATACTTCATCTTTGGTTCCTATGATTTCACAACTTTCTTTGCTTTTATCCTACCCTTCCTACTTTGCCTTGGTATTTCCTCTAATGCAACAGATACTAGTGGTTGTAGTGGTAGAAAGTAGTAGAGGATATCCATGCAAGCACTTAGCTTTTTGTCAATTTTCATGGACTACTTTGCTTAATTTGGCCTTTGAATTTAAGTAACTTCATTATCCCAATTTGGTCTTAACTTGTGGGTACTTCAGACTTGTAAACCTTTATTGCCTTTACTTGTGACTTTGAGCAAGTAAAATAGCTTCCAAACTCTGGTTTTCTCTAGTTTTTTCTCTATGGATTTACAAAATTACTATGTTTAACTTTTGATATGAAGTAAAGTTGTTTCTTAATTCTAGTTTGAATTGGGTAGCGCAACTTGAGTTTATGAGGATGACTTGATTTTTATTTAATAAGTGAAGTAACTCGGAGAACCTGAGTTGGCTTGGAAATGAGCTCAAACACTTAATTTTTTTAATCTTCTTGGGAAGATGGGAAAATGGTTTTTTCAATGATGGCTCATGTAGACATTTTCTCACATTCTAGAGTAATTTGAAGCAATTTGAAATGAAATAAACCATAATGAAAACAACTAAATACTAAGCCTTATTTAGGGGATTAAGTTTCAACAAGAATAACTAACTTACAAAAGATAAAAGCAAAAATTTAATTAGGGTATCCCAAAATTTCATGTGTGAAATTTTGGGGGACACTAGTTGGCTCTAATTGGGGACATCTTTGTTTCTATCAGAAAGAAAGGATCAAGGATGATATTCTAGTATCTTTAGTTTTTAGTCTTGTCTATTGGGTATGGATTCATGTAAAAACTCAATCATGAAAAAATACAAAACAAATAAATAAATAGAAAAATAAAAATAATTGAACAAAAAAATATTGAGGACTTATTTATATACATATAGGTTTTACCCTACTACTCAATTATTGTAGAGCTTCAAGTGCTACCCATTGTAAGGTAGTGGTAGTTCACTTCCATCCTAATAAGCTAGGAGGAAGCTATCTCTTTTAGCAATCTTATTTATAGTGAAAGTCTCTTTCCATAATGAGTCAAATTTGTTATGCTTCCCTTTTTGTTCATTCTAATTATCCCAAAGAAGGACCAAGTCAACAAATTCAAACTATCTTTCTTCAGCCTTCTTATCAAATATCTTATTTACTTTCATCTAGTGATTAGTCATCCAATTATCAACTTGAGTATGAACCTCTTGTAGTTTAGTGAGAAACATAATCCTCTTATCCAGTGGATCTTGATAAGTTACATCTTCAATAGCTTTAGACAATTGTGAAGTAGGCAACTCTATGGTGATTAGTATCTTATCATCTATTCCATATAATAGTTGAAAAGGTGACATACCAATGGATTTTTTTGGAGTGATTCTATGATCCTATAGTGCATAAAATAACTTATTGTGTTAGGTACATTGATTATTATCTACCATCTTGTAAATGATTGTCATCAAGTTCTTGTTACTTGATTCAGCTTGACCATTCCCTTAAGAATATTGATTTGAAGCATGAAATAGATCTATTCCATATGAGTAACATAAATTATTTAGTTTTACTAAAGAAAATTTATTTTCATTATCTATTACTATCTTGTGTGGAACACCAAACCTTACTATAATGTTTTCTTTGATAAAATCACATACAACTTCAGAAGTGGCATGTTTGATAGGAATGGCTTCTACCCACTTACTGAAGTAATAAGTTGTAATTAAGACATATAAATATCCAACACTTGAATAAGGATTCAACATACCAATTAATCTATGCTTTACTGGTGGAATGGTTCATCAATAATGATTGGTTTTAAAGGCAATGCTGGCAACTTTAGATGTCCCACAAAATGTTGACATGCTTTACACTTAGCAACCCAATCTGAAGTATCCTAAAAAAGAGTAGGAAAATAATACCTTTCTCATAGGATTTTTTGTGTTGTAACTCATGTTGAGAAGTGACACGCATATGCTTTTTCATGAGTCTCCTCCAAAAGTCTCTGTTGTTATTCTTTGTCTACAAAGTGAAGGAAAACACAATCAATTCCTCTTTTATACAAACCATTATCCCAAAATACATAATCCTTTGACTTTAAATTTATGGTCCACTTTTCCTTACATGTAATATCAGCTAGACATTCTCCATAAGTCAAGAAGTAAGTAATCTTAATGTATTATTCATCAACAAGACCAAAAAAAAGCATCATGGGCAAATATTCATCTGATTCATCTTAAAGCAAAGACACCATCACATCTATGTTGTTAGGTTTTATCCTTATCATCAATTGGCACAAGCCTCTTCCTCTTACCAACTTTGTTGTTTTGATATTAATATCAAAATTTTGCACCTTAGTTACCTAGGTGCCTCTCAATAATCTTAGCTCTTACTATGTTATAATAGATTTCACTATAGTATCAAGTACATAGAATTTACCATGTGAAGAAAAAATGTATTACCTAAAGGCTTTGCATTCTTTGAATACAAAAAATGTGTTTTTCTCCATCTGTGTATACTTTAGCTCGTATATTTTCATTGGCTAGCTCATGAAATCTATAAGGGATTCAATACCTTAATCATTCTTCACTAGAAGTATAGCTGATATGGTATGTTCAAAAGAGTGCAATAAATAATAAATTTATTACTAAAATATGGGGAAACCAGCACTGAATCTTGATCTATAGCTACTTTAATCCTTTCAAATTCTGACTTGCCTTTGGCATTCCACTTGAAATCTTATTTCTTTTTCATCATGTCAAACGTATGGTGTCAACTCAGCAAATTCAATAATGAATCTTCTAAGGAAGTTGACTTTACCAAAGAATGAATGTACACCTTTCTTATAAGTAGGAATATGTAAACTTTGAATATCTTTCACCCTTTCTAGATCAGTCATCATTCCCTCCTTTGAGACTATGTGACCAAGAAGCTTCCCTTCAGTCATGGTAAATATTGATTTTGTAGGATTCAAAGAGATCCATGCTTCCTACACTGGATGAGAACCTCTTCCAAATAAACCATATGATTACCTCTTTTCTTGGAGAATATTGTTAATTCATCAAGGTATACAACTATAATCTTATTCTTTAGATGTGAAAATTCTAGATCCACTACTCATTGAAAAGTCATTCTAGTATTAATCAACCCAAAAGGCATCTTTTGATAGGCAAATTTTCCCTATAGCATTGTGAAAGTCATCTTGTATTGATCTTCTTTAGCCACTTGTATCTGATTGTATCCTAAAAATCCATCTAACATAGACAACATCTTTGAGCATGTGACTAATTATAAATTATGATCCATAATAGGCAATGGATAATTATCTTTCAGATAAGCTTAATTCAAACTATGAAAATCAACACAAAGATGTATTTCTCCATTTTTATTTCTTACTAGAACAATGTTATCTAACCATTTTAAATGATGAATGGGGTAAATAATTTTAGCATCTAGTAGCTTTTGAATTTCAGCAAAGATAGTACCTAAGATTATTGGATTATGATGGTGAAGTTTTTTCCTGAAAGGATTCACTTATGGCTGAAGTGGAATATAATGTTGTACCTCATCTAGATAAAAAGTCTTTATCTCTTTGTAAGACAAATAAAAACATCAATATACTTTATAATAAGCTTAATGAATGATTATCTTTCCTATTGGGATTAACATTTACAAATGTTGATTATCTTGGGCTCTTCTTTAGTACCCAAATTAACTTGTTGTACTTCTAGAGATGAACTATCACCATGTTATTTCTTCTTCTTTAGAAACTCGTCATGCTTATCAAATATTTCTTCTAAATAAACTAACCCTTTATGGATTTTATTTCCCTTCAATTGATAACATCTTCACCATCATTGAGCTCTGGGTCAGTGTTATCTTTAATTTTTTGGCATGGAAGTGAACTACTTCCTTCAAAGTATAGCTCCTTAACGTTATCTTATTTCTCAAAAAATGTATCTATTTTCTTGTCATCATTGAAAACTTGCCATTGATTGACATTGTTTATAACTTTTGGATAGAAAACCATTTCTACTCTATAGTCAGCATCTCAGAAAAATATGAATGGTTGATCAAGCCTAAATAGAACTATGGTGACTACAAGAGAATCAGTTCTAGAGTTTTGATCATAAGGAATGGAATTGATTGAGAAGGTTTCAAAATCAAGTGTTACACTTAGAACTCGATCACACTAGTTCCTCCACTTATCCTTCTTCACTTGGTATTATCCTCAAATTTGTCTCACTATTAATTTAGCATCTCCTTATGGTTTAATAAGTCTCACTCTTTTTTCCTTTGCTTGTTCATTTCCTAATAGTAGTGCCTCATACTCTATTATATTATTAGTATTTTCAAACATGAGTTTGTGGGAGTAAGATAATAATTTTCCATATAGAGATATCAATACAACTCCAGCACCTGAACCAAGAAAACAATATCTACTATCAAATTCTAGCATCCATATTTTCTCTTTTTCTTCTTGTGTTTCTAGTTCCTATATTTCCTTTCCCAATTTGAGGTCATAGACTCCATGCTCTGATTCTTCAAATCATCATATTTGGAAACCATATACTTGGACTTCTATTCAGGATCAAGTTTCTAATTTACTCCTTTTATTAGAATGTGAGCACATGACCAATCCATACTGACTTCTTCACCTAGATCTTTTCAAAAGTTTCTACTTAATAACAATTCATAAAAAACAAGAATATCTACAACCAGAATTATCATTTTGAGCCTTTTATCTGGGAAATATACTAGGATAGCTTGGGCATCTTTGATTTGTCCAATCAATAGAACTTGTATCTCCATTGAGTAACATCTCCCTATTATCTTAGTTAAAGTGAGGCCAAGGGCATCAACTACTTTATCTGGCATAACATTATCTGAGGCTCTAGAATCTAGGATATAATTGCTCAACTTGAACTCATTGATCAGGAGAGATACATAGAATGGTTCTATTCTTTTAGATGTGGAAGTATATGTGGGATAAGTATGTACAAAATTATTTTGGGAAGGAACCTATTTGGGAGTAGGAAAGATACATTTGGAAGTATTGGTTGTATGACTTGAACATTTACTTTGTACATACTTGACTAGTCTATTCAGTTGATATGGATAAGACCTCAATTATTTAGCTTCTAATATTTGAATTTTGGTTTTATTTATGTGATAAATTATGTCAAAATAAGGGATGGATATAGATAAAGTAGGATTGGCTTCAAAAGTATGAGTAACTAGATTATGAGTTTGAGAAGAGGAAGCTACATACTTATCTTTCAAAGCAAGAGAAGAAGGTAGAGGACTACCTCTTTTAAGAATGCTTACATCTGATCTAGATTCCTCTTTTTCTTTCAATTTTTATTCGTAAGGTTTTTCCCTAGCTTGTTGATTCTATGACCTTATAAACACTGCAAAAGAGTAACTACAATCTTCTTTAAACACTTCTTCATATATTCAAGGTAGCCTATGTTAGAGTCACCATCAAGATCTAAAAAATCATGTTCATCAACAAAACTTTGATGAGTATCATTAGTCATCTAATCTTCTTATTTCAAGAGAATATTTAATTATTAATCTTTATGTAGGACCAGTAATGTGATTCTTGTTTTGATTATTAAAATTCTTTGCAGTTATATTCTTGGTAGGAGTAACATGAGTACCTTGAGTGATTTTTCTTTTAACTTGTATCAATTCATTATCCAACTCTTGTAATAGGGGATTAGTAGTTTGTGATGTGCTATAAGTAGAAGAATCACCCTTAGAATTTGTTTTTTTAATCTTTTTAGCCATTATCAAGTCATCTTCAACCTCTATAGCAAGATTTTGAGCTGCTACTAAATTAATAAGATGTGTTTTTCACTATTGAAAGCTAACCTTTGGTAATTGAGCATTGATGAAGAATCACTTTTGATTATCTCTAGTGGGAAGAGTAGCTTGATGGATTTTATATAGTAGTCTATTAAACTTGATAATTAAATCTTGTATATGTTCATGTGGTTCTTTTTTGAGTTGAGTCAGTTAGGTGAGAAATATATGTGAATATTTTGTAACTTTAAATATATTTTCAAATTGTTCACACATAGTGGCCCAAATAACTATAGTTCTAGGATCCAAATGGTAAAACCATTCTATAGCTAAGTTGTGCAAGGTCTTAATAAAGATTTTAATTGAGACATCTTCATGCTCAAACCCAATTACTCCATAAGATAAAAAAAAGGAATCTAAGTCTTCATCTAGACTTTGTTTTCCATCACCTATAAAATTTGTAAAATTATTTTTTGACCCCTTTGGAAAGACATGGAGAGGAGGGGTCAAATTCAATGGGCCAATCACTGCCCCCCAAGGAATAGGTAGTAGTAACACCATTCTTCTGAGAATATGAAACTAAGGGTTTGTGAGTTAAATTATTCTTGAAGAGTTATGTTGTAACTAATTTATAAGATTTCATATTTGTCTTATAGGTGAAAGGCTTGCTCTTCTTGTTCTGGCTTGGATAGGAAAGCTGAAATTAAACCATTCTTATAGTTCAAAGAAGTCATCAATTTGGCCTTGAGCTTTTCTTACTTTGGTGAAAGGTCAATCAACCAAATTGAAACACCTAAGATTTTCTAAAGAATTTTCTTAGATTACTTCATTTTTATTAGCAAATTGTTGAGAGGTGGTTACTTAACATTCAAGAGTTTAGGAAAAATAAGGCATAAAACAAAACATTTCATGCAATGACATATCTGGACATGTAGTAACTCAATAAAAATGATGCATATATTTTTGATAAGTATAGTTAACCTTAAAAAGGTCATTTGAAATAGATAAGTACACCATTATTTGCATGAAACATCTCAAACATTAGTTAAGAAAACTTGGGGTTTTTAGAAAATAGAACATTAAATTATGCCTATCTCGACTTGTGAGTAGTCTAATTTTAGTTCTCGAAATTAAGTTCATAGTTCTCTAGTAGAGTCGCTAGATATTGTTGGCTAGATATTTTGTAGGCTAAAAAAGTACTTAGGTAGTCATGGGATTAAATACCCTTCATTTAAATGTGAAGCTCTCATATTCTTATGTCTATTTCCTTCTAACTATTCACAATTTTAGTTATTTATAATTTATTCACAGGATATACACAAGTCATCTTATTTTGGGGTATCACTTTAATCATAGAGTTCATGAACCATAAAAAAGTGATTTTTTAGTAAGTAAGAAGATATTTCAAAGAATTTTTAAAGAATTTCAAGGAGAAATACAGAATGAAATGACTAGAATATGTGAGAAGAAAGAGGGTGCACTTTACAATAAGTAATTTTATAGAGCTTAGTGAATATGTACAAGTAAATAAATATTAAAGAGATGATAATCCTTTCATAAATTGATTAATAAATATTGGAAATCATATTTATATTTAAAGATAACACAAAATTTACCATTTTAATCTTCAAAAATGCACTAAATGATCTTTTTAGACATAAAGCTCCATAGAAATCAACTCCCTTCTTATTCACTTTAAACCAATTTCATACAAAAGAAAAACTCATAAATATAAACACAAAGTTTTAGATTGATTAAAATCTCTTGCTTTAGTTACAATTATTTTCCAAAAATTACCATCCTTTGGCATGTAGGCCTTCACTATTATTTATACTAATTCAGATGTCAAAATCAATTAAGAGACAACTTCTTAAATTCCCATGTGCTGCAATAAAAACTAAAACCATTGAGAAGCCTCCTCCTATAATTTATCCTATGTGGAATTTAATGGTAGATGACATGTATCACTTATTGGTTTCACTATTAGAATCAAAAATAATCTCCTTGCATGTAGTGTATATATTTTTTAAGTAATTTAATTTTACAAAATAACTTTAATTAATGGCGTGTAACCAAGTTACTTGAGTCTTACATTTTATAAACTAATTTATCTTGATAAGTAACTTCACTAAATGACTTTACTTACAAAATAATTACTTCTTACAAAGTTACTTCAAACACATTACTTGAATAAAATAGAAGAAAAAGGAAGAATAAAGAAGTTGTAGAGAAGAGGAGAAATAATAATCACTCCAAGTCATGAACCTCAAAACAACATTTTTATCTATATTTGATATGCTAGGACATCATGAACTAGATTGTTGAATCATCTAATTTGGAAAGTGATTGCTTTTTGGTTTCATATTCTCTTTCTAGCTTCCTAAAATAAGCTTTCACTCTCTTAAGATGGTGTTCTATCCTATTGGCCTCTTGTTGACTTTTGTTTAACTCCTTTATACATTTTGTTATGAAAGGAGTTGAGGCCTATTTAATCAATTGCTTGAATTATTGATGCAACTACTCAGATGTCCTTGGAGTTTTTTTAGACCAAACCTTAGTGAGACTAAATGTACAATCCTTTAGAGCCACTTTCTCATTGTGATCATATTCTTATAAAGTCTTCATCTCTTCATGCATTTCCCTAAGAATACACATGCAGAAAGATATGAGATGTTCTTGTTTTGCCTTCTTTATTGATGCTTAAAAAATATTTTTTTCTTCAATAAAAACTATCTCATTCAAAGTGTTTATTCTTTGAAGACTTTTTTGTTTCAATTCATAGATTCCTTTCTCATTTTCAATCTCATTCATAACTATCTTTATCTATGCCAATTTATTTTCAATATTAGCCAAAGTACCTGGGACCTTGAGAAACCATTTCTAATCAGTATGCAACATCTTTTCTATCCATTCATCAATCACTTGGTTGCATTCCCAATATCCTCTACCTCTATTATTATTTATTGATCAAATGTACCTATTGAGAGTAATGATTGTTATGGAGTAGATCTTGCCACCTTGGCAATTATTTCACATAATTTAGCAATTTGTTCCTTTAATTTAGCTTTATCAACTTTCTCTTCATCAAATTTATAGAATAAAGTATTGATCAAGGTCTGAGTATCTTGTTTCAAGCCCTCTGTAGTAACTTATCCAAGGTATATCTTTGGAAATATTATATCTTGCTCAGTGACTTCATCTTTATTTTTATCCTATGGATGAACTAATATCTCTACAAATTTTTGCCCTAAAAGTTCAATTACCAGCTTGGAAGTCACTTTAGCACTCTTGGGCTTCTTTATTTTATGATTAAGACTCTTTAGCAGTTGCAAGTCAATCTCCTTCAAATTTATCACATCTCTTATTTTAATAAATGTTTTCAATGCTAACCATGATGAGAAGTTTGTGCTTGTTGAAGTAGCTAAATGTAAAACCATTTGTTGTTGATTTTTCTAACCATTAATTCTTGAGAAGGAACCTTGAACTACATTGGAAACTATTTGATCATCCTTTTATTTTTATTTATTTTTCTCTTTCTCTTTCCCTTTCTCTTCTTCTTTCTCCCCTTTCTCTACCTCTACTACTTTCTCTGGTTCAACTATTTGTTTTTGTTTTTCTTGTGACACATCCTCAGATGGGGTCACTTTTTAAGTAGTTACATTTCTTGTATCTTTTTGAGTGGTGGGTTGATCATCTAAAGGAGGTGGGGGTGGATCAATTGATGGAAAATATGGAGGAAGAGGAGGAAAAACATCAATCTCCTTTTTGAATGGGTTTATTTGGAGGCTTGATGCTATGAGATTTTGGAGGTGCTATGAGAGTTGATGGATCTATGGTAGGTGAAGTAAAAGTAAGAATGATGGGAGGACAATTATATATTAAAGAGATCAAAGGGGGTGCAGTGGTATATGGTTGAATTGGTTCCTTATCCTTCAACATAGATTAGGTGTCATCAATATTCTTCTTCAACTTTAATTTCTTATTAGGCACTTGACTGATTTCCTCTTGCAACACATTTCTATTTTGACTTACTCAAGTAATTTCAGTCATTAAATCCTTCATGCAATATCCTTTATTGAGAATCCACATAAAATTCATGGAAAGTACCAAATAAGTTCTCTTAGAAATATTTTTAACTTGATTCTTACCGAAAACAATATATGTAAGTGGAGCATTATCTCTTCTTACTACTTGATAAGCATCACTAGTTACTATTCCATCATCTTTCATGTCCTTAGGAATTGTTGCTAAATCAAAAATAATATTCTGATCTATAGTCAATCTACTATTATCTCTTTTTCTTACTTCAAACTCATCCCCACAATCAATCCAAAATTCTTCAAGTGCAGGAGTATGCATATACTCAAGAGAAACTATATTTTAAGTTGTGTCTTTGTAATCAAAATTTTTTCTAGCTTCAAAGTGGGTTTGATTGTAGTTGTGATATATCTCCATTTACACATTATTTGCTTGGTAGATGCTTTCAAAATGATATTTACCAATAATAATGGGAAAACTAAGGAATGATTAACCTTTGACTGTAGGTCATGCAATTTTAATAGCTACCTACACAACTCTATGAGAATCTATTTGTCAGTAAGATATCTTGGAAAATTGATATGTGTGCTTAAGAAACCACCAACTCTAATGTATGTGAAATTAAGGAATTGAATGAATATGCATCCAAAATGGGAAATTGCTTCCCCAGCTATATCACTCTCTTGGGATTTAGAGTAACATTCAACTTACATAGAACTTAATAAAATAATGCATTATTTACCCTCTTATAATTCTTGAAGTATTCTAAAAGAACCAATTAGGGTTAATATTCATAGATGGGTTCTGATGCCAACATCCCTTTTATAGTCAATCTAGAAAAGGCTCCACTTGATGCTACTACTATACTAAGTATGAATTCATCTTGAAATCCAGAGTTTGAAAAACATTATTCAATTATTGGTCATGTTGTTACTTATCATCCTTAACCACTCAATCATTATAGAACTCCTATTGACATCAATGGCCCTGATGTATGCATACATTTAGGTTAAAAATCACTAATCATTCTTCTCTCTATTTATTATGCATAATAAATAGGTGATATCATCCACTTCTTGAATAAATTCATACCTTATTATTTGTTTTTGGAACCTCAAGGATTTTTTTACTTTCTTTAGATAGTTAGTATTCATTACTTTGATACAATCTAAAGTTTGTCTTTCCTAGAGATTCTTGGCTTTATCTATTGATAAATCTATTACTTTATACCTTGTTGGAATATTCAAACAATAGGAAAAGTATTGATCATCAAGCCTAATTACCACATTGCCTAAGGTGTCTTTTACTATTCTAGTGAGAGAGTCATAGTACTTGACACATTCTAGAACAAACTCAGGTAGTTGTGTATAACTAAAGAAAGTCACAACTTGTAGGATTTCATTATTGGTCATTTTTTTCATGAGTGGAGTCTTGGTTAACACCTTATGCTATGTACCTAGGGATATGATATATTAATATATATATGAGTTGATGGAGATGCTGACATGTGGCACACATCCCCTTAGTTATCTATATGGGTACAATATATTAAGATAATGGAGTAACTTGTGGAATTAGTAAATTGGGTAATGGTCAACCTACATTGGGATTAGGAGGTTACCCATCCATGGGTTAGATATATGTATATATATAGGAGATGATTATCATGGTAAAGATATCAAGTAAGCATTGAGTCTTCTATTGTAAGAGGATATTGGAGGTTGTCCCCTCGAAGAGACATTATGGAGTTATTCCTTCCTAAAGGAGTATTATATGATGTTTCTCTACCTTAAGGGTATTTTTGTATATATCGAATATCAATATCATATCAAGTGGTATCAGAGCTTCGATTTGGGTAATTTGTGTGGAGTGAAACCCTAGTTTTTTGAATCATCAATAACTTTTGATTGGTTGCAAATTTTTCCACAATTTTTTTTATTGGATATGGATAATATTTAAAATAAGTCATAGTAAAAAAATTTTTTTTTTTGATTAGGTTTGAGGGATTTATTTCTATTTTAGGGTTTATACTAATTTCACTATATCTTCCAAAATATATGGAATTTTTATTCAAAATTTTTACTGGAGATATAAGAGAAGCACAGTCAAAATTTTAGAATTTTTCATGTTGTTTTGAGTGATTTGTTTTGATTTTAAGAAGAGGAAAAAAAATAATGATGATAAAGAAGAAGAAGAAGAAGAGAAGGGTTCCAATAATTTGGCTCAAAAGAAAAAATACTATGGCACATGGAATGAATGGGGAAATCACTATGACTATGCATGGAAGAATACCTATTATGATCATGATCATGAATGAAATCAAAGGATCACAATGGAATTTGGAAACAATCTTGGAGAGCTATCACCTGCCAAGATCACATATGTATAGCTAGATGATCGATATTGGAGATCAATGTGCAATGATTTGAAGCACACTCATTATTTGGTTTCTTCCTATGTTTTGAGGATGAAACATGTCAAGGAGGGAAGTAATGCTATGTTCCTAGGGATATGATATATTAATATATATGGGTTGATGGAGATGCTAACATGTGGCACACATCCCCTTAGTTAGTTATATGGGTACAATATATTAGGATAATGGAGTAACTTGTGGAATTAGTACATTGGGTAATGGTCGGCCTACATTGGGATTAGGAGGTTACCCATCCATGGGTTAGATAGATGTCTATATATAGGAGATGGTTATCATGGTAAAGATATCAAGTAAATATTGAGTCTTCTATTGTAAGAGGATATTAGAGGTTGTCCCCTTGAAGAGACATTGTGGAGTTATTCCTTCCTAAAGGAGTACTATATGGTATTTCCCTACCTTAAGGGTATTTCTGTATATATTGAATATCAAGATCATATCACCTTAGATCTCTCTAATAAATTATTTATGGACAAATTCCCCATATCTATGTCACTAATTTATGACACTTTGTATATAATATTAGACTCAATGGGGTACCCCTTGTACTCATACTTCATCTTTGGTTCCTATCATTTCTCAAATTTCTTTGCTTTTATCCTACCCTTCCTATTTGTCCCTAGTATTTCCTCTAATGCTAGCTCAGGAACTTCTTCCATGAGAGTTACTAATTCTTGTACTTATACTTCAATTTCTTCTTCCTCTGATCCTAACATTTTTTGTGATTGATACTTAAAAGACTTGGTGAATGCTCTTGAGAACTCAATAATTACTCTTATTGATTTGGAAATGTTTGAACAACTAAGTTAGATTATTATCTTAAGTAACACTTATTAGAAATCTTTAGGTTATAAGGTACTTTTAGTAAGTGATAAGCTTTGAAAACTTTGGGTAACTTGTTATAAATAGTAGGGTATCACAATCCCAAGAAGGTTTGGGTACTCCTTAAGTCTTCAACATTTAAGACTGTAAGTAAGTAGGAAGTATTTATAAATTTAGGTTTTTCTTAACAATTTACTTGAGTTAGAGACTCTAAGTAAGTAGGAAGTTATGAGGATTCCAAGTTTCTTTTAGGTAGTTTACCGGGTTTCTTAAGACTTACGAGTTCAGGTTTCTTTAGATAAGTTACTGAGGTTGAAAAACCTAATAAAGCAAAAGTAAGGAGTAACTAGAATTCTAAGTAAGTAATAAGTAATGGGAAGTCCAAGAAAGTCATATTTTGAGAGGTTTGGGTTCCTTAATACCATTTACTTGGGTTTGGGAGTCTGAACAAGTAACAAGTTGTGGAAAACCCGAGGCTAAGTCAACTAGGTTTTTCTTATAGGAATATTTAACCTTTTAAGATTTTGTATGTGATTTTTACATGCCAAATGATTTTGATAGTTTTGATAAGGTTTTAAACAACATTTTGCATACAAAAATATATTTTCAAATGTAAGTAAAATGAGAAATGGCAAAGAAAAACTAAAATAGTGAATGGAAGCCAACCAGTAGGAAAAATCCAATTTTCAACCAAAAATAGAACAAGAAAAAGAAATGGAAAATAATTGAAATACCTCGAATGTAAATGGGTTGAGAGGAAATTTCTCCAAAATTGCTCTAAAGGCTCAAATAGCATCGATCAAGATTCACAAGGGTAGCAACTCGATCAAACAACTTGAAAGCTAGGTAGGGAATGAGGTGGAATTTTCACTATTTATTTTAACCCTACATTTATGATAAGTAGGCAACATGTGTAATGATATCCATGCAAGTACTTATATTTTTGTCAGGTTTCATGGACTACATTGCTTAGTTTGGATTTTAAAGTTAAGTAACTTTATAATCCTTATTTGGTCTTGACTTGTGAGTACTTTAGACTTTCAAACATTTATTATTTTTACTTGTGACTTTGAGCAAGTAAAGTAGCTTCAAAACTTTGGTTGGCTTTAGTTTGTGTTATGCAGGTTTATGGAAGTACTTTACTTAAATTTTGATATGAATCAAAGTCATTTCTTAATTCTAATTTGAACTGTGTAGCACAACATGGGTTTGTGGTGATGACTTGATTTTTATTTAAAAAGTGAAATAACTTGGAGAACCCAAATTGGCTTGGAAATGAGCCCAAACACTTATTTTTTTATCTTCTTGGGAAGATGGGAAAATGGGTTTTTTAGTGATGGCTCAAGTAGACATTTTCTCACCTTTTACAGAAATTTGAATAAATTGGTAATGAAAACAACTAAAGACTAAGTATTATTAAAGATATTAGGTTTAAATAGGAATAACTGACTTACAAAAGATAAGGCAAAAATTTAATAGGGGTATCCAAAAAAATTCATGTGTGAAATTTTAGGGGACACCAGCTGGATCTAATAGGGGACTTCTTTATTTCTATTAAAAAAAGGAATAAGGATGAGATCCTAGTATCTTTGGTTTTGATTCTTATCTATTGGGTATGGATTCATGTAAAAATCCAATCATAAAAACCTACAAAATAAGCAAATAAATAGAAAAAAAAACTAAACAAAAGAAAGACTAAGGACATAACTATATACATACAGGTGTTACCCTACTACTTAATTCTTGTAAAGATTCAATTATTACCCATTTTAAGGTAGCAACAGTTCACTTCCATCTTGATAAGCTAGAATGAAGCTATCTCTTCCAATAATCTTCTTTATAGTGAAATTCCCTTTCCACAATGAGTCAAACTTACAATGATTCACTTTTTATTCATTCTACTTATCTCATAAAAGGACCAAGTCAACAACTTTAGACTATCTTTCTTGAGCCTTCTTATCAAAGATCTTCTTCACTTTCATTGGTGATTAGTTAGCCAATCAACAACTTGAGTAGGAACCTCTTGCAATTCATTGATAAACATAATCCTCTTATCTAATGGATCTTGATAAGTTGTGTCTTCAATAACTTTAGACAATTACAAATCAGGAAACTCTATGGTGATTGGTATCTTAACATCTATTCCATATAGAAATTAAAAAGGTGACATACCAATGGCTTTCTTTGGAGTGATTCTATCATCCCATAGTGCATCAAATACCTTCTTGTGCCAAGTACATTGATTATTATCTACCAACTTGTGAATAATTGTCATCAAGTTATTATTATTTGATTTAGCTTGACCATTACCTTAAGGATAGTGATTTAAAGCATGAACTAGATCTATTTTGTATGAGTAATATAAATTAGTTAGTTCTATTGAAGAAAATTTAGTTTCATTATCTATTACTATCTTGTGTGGGACACCGAACATCACCATAATGTTTTCCTTGATAAAATCACATACAACTTCAAAAGTGGCATGCTTGACAGGAATGGATTCTACCCACTTATTGAAGTAATAAGTTTTATTTAAGACATAACAATGTCTATCACTTGAAGAAGGATTCAACATACCAATAAAATCTATGCCCACTGGTGGAATGTTTCATCAATAATGACCAGTTTTAGAGGCAATGTTAGTAACTTCATATGTCCCACAAAATACTAACAAGTTTAACACTAAGCAACCCAATCTAAAGTATCCTAAAAAAGAGTAATCCAATAATACCTTACTCATAATATTTTATGTGATATAACTAATGCTAAGTGACCCCCATAGGATTTAACATTAAACTACTCTAGAAGTCTCATTTATTGTTCTTTGTCCACACAATAAAGTAAAACACCATCAATTCCACTTTTATACAGATCATTATCCCAAAGGACATAATCCATTGACTTCAGCTTGATGGTCCACTTTTCTTTACATGTAATATCATCTAGACATTCTCCATAAGTTAGAAAGTAAGCAATTTTATTGTACCATTCATCAACAAGATCAACAAAAAGCACCATGGATAAAACTTCATCTGATTCATCTTGAAGCAAAGACACCATCACATCTATATTGTCAAGCTTTCTCTTTGTCATCAATTGAAACAATCCTCTTCCTCTTACCAACTTTATTAGTTTGATATCAAGATCAAACTCTTGCACCTTAGCTACCCAATTGCCTCTCCGTAATCCCAACTCTTATTGTGTTAGAATAGATTTCACTACAATATCAGGTATATAAACTTTAGTATGTGAAGACAAAATGTAGTACCTAAAGGCTTTGTATGCTTTTACTATAGAAAATGTATGTTTATCTATTTGTGTTTACTTCAGCTCGTAGATTTTTAATGGTTGGCTCATGAAAGTTATATGGGATTCAATACCTTCATCATTATTATATATAATTATGGTAGACATGGTATGTTCAGAAGAGTAGTAATAAAGAATAAATTCCTTACTAAAATCTAGGGAAATCAGCACTAGAGCTTGAGCTATAGCTACTTTAATCCTTTCAAATTCTAACTTACCTTCAACACTCCACTTAAAGTCTTGTTTATTTTTCATCATGTTATAAATATGGTGTGTCAACTCAACAAAGTCAGGAATGAATCTTCTGAGAAAGTTGACTTTACCAAAGAATGAATGTACTCCTTTCTTTGAAATAGGCATAGGTAAACTTTGAATAGCTTTCACCCTTTCTAAATCAATCTTCATTCCCTCTTTTGAGACTATGTGACCAAGAAGCTTCCCTTTATTCATGGTAAATATTGATTTCTTAGGATTCAAAAATATCCCATTCTTCCTACATTGGATGAGAACCTCTTCCAAATTAGCTATATGATTACCTCTTTACTTGGAGAAGACTATCAATTCATCAAGGTATACGACTATATTCTTGTTTTTTAGATGTGAAAAATCTAGATCCATTCCTCATTAAAAATTCATTTCAGCATTAATCATTTTAAAGGGCATCTTCTGGTAGGAAAATGTTCCCCATGGCATTGTGTAAGCCATCTTGTATTGATTATCTTTAGCCACTTTTATCTAATTGTATCCTTAAAATCTATCTAACATGGACAACATCTCTAAGATTGTGACTACTTACAAATAATGATCCATAATACGCAATGGATAATTGTCTTTCAGAGAAGCTTGATTCAAATTACATAAATCAGCAGTAGACATATTTCTCCATTTTTATTTCTTAATGGGACAATGTTAGATAACCATTCTAAATGATGAATGGGGTAAATGATTTTAGCATCCAATAACTTCTAAATCTTAGCAAAGATAGTAGCTAAAATTATTGGATTATGATGGTGAAGATTTTTCCTAAAAGTTTTCGCTTCTAGTTGAAGTGGAATGTAATGTTGTACCTCATCTAGTTGAAAAGTCTTCAAGTCTTTGTAAGACCAAGCAAACACATCAATATACTTCATAAGAAGCTTAATGAATGCTTTTATTTTCTCTTGGGAAAAACATTTTCTAATGTTGACTATCTTGGGATCTTCTTTAGTACCCAGATTAACTTGATGTACTTTTGAGATGAACTATCACCTTATTCTTTCTTCTTCTTTAGAAAATCATCATGATTATCAAATATTTCTTCTAAAAAACTAACCCTTTAAGGAATATGTTTCCTTTCAATTAAATAATATATTCACCATCATTGAGCTCTGGGTCAGTGTTACCTTTCATTATTTGGCATAGAAGTGAACTACTTCCTTCAAATTACAACTCCTTAAAGTTATCTTACTGTTCATGAAATGCATCTATCTGCTTGTCATCATTGAAAACTAGCCACTGATTGACATTGTCTAGAACTTTTGGATAGAAAACCATTTATACTCTATATTCACCTTCTTGAAAAAGTGTGGGTGGCTAATATAGTCTGATCAAAACTATGGTGACTATAAGATAATTATCTCTAGAGTTTTGATAATGAGTAATGGAATTGATTTATAAGGCTATAAAATCAAGTGTTGCACTTAGAATTAGATCATAGTAGTGTCTCAACTTATTCTTCTTCACTTGGTATTATCCTCAAATTTATCTCACTATTAATTCAACATCTCCTTATGCTTTAATAAGTCTCACTCCTTTTTATTTTATTTGTTTAAGTCCTAAAAATAGTGCCTCATACTCTGTTGTATTGTTAGTATTTTCAAACATGAGTTTATATGAGTAAGGAAATAATTTACCATCTATAGATATCAATACAACTCCAGCACCTGAACCAAGAAAATAATAGTTACCATCAAATTATAGCATCCATATTTTTTCTTCTTCTTATTGTGTTTCTCATTCTTTTATTTCCTTTCCCAATTTGAGGTAATAGACTCCATGGTCCGATTCTTCAAAAAGAATCTATGATCTTGGATCATTAGATTTGAAAAATGTATATTTGGAATTATTTTTAGGCTCAAGTTTATGATTTACTCCTTTGATTGGAATGTGAGCACATGAACAATCCATCTTGACTTCTCCACCCAGATCTTTGTAAAAGTTTCTACTTAACAACATCCCATAAGAAATAAGAATATCTATAACCAGAATTGTCATTTTAAACCTTTTATTTAGGAAAGCTATGATGGGAGCTTGGGCATCTTTGATTTATCCAATCAAGGGAAATTCTCTCTCTATTGAGTAACATCTCCCTATTATTCTAGTTAAAGTGATACTAAGGGCATCAGCTACTTTAGCTAGCATAATATTATCTGAGGTTCTAGAATCCAGGATATAGTTGCTCAACTTGAACCCTTTGATTAAGAGAGACACATAGAATGGATTTATTATTTCAGATGTGGAAGCAGATGTGGGAAAATTACTTGTATCATTATTTTGGGAAGGAAATTGTTTGGGAGTAGGTAAGATACCTTTGGAAGTACTAGATTTATTGCTTCAACCTTTACTTTGTACATACTTAACTAGTTTATTCAGCTAATCTAGATAAGACCTCAAGTATTCAGCTTCTGACATTTTAATTTTTGTTTTGTTTATGTGATCGTTTATGTCAAAACAAGGGATGGATGTATACAAAGTAGTATTGGCTTCAGAAGTATGAGTAACTATTTTAATTTTGAGAAGAGGAAGCTGCATACTTATCTTTTAGAGTAAGAGAATAAGATAGAGGACTACCTCTTTTAAGAATGCTTACATCTGATCTCGAATCCTCTTTTTATTTCCCTTATTATTTTTAAGGTTTTTCACCTACTTGTTGAGTCTATGACCTTGTAAACACTACAAAAGAGTGACTATGATCCTCTTCAAATACTTCTTCATAATCACTTTCTGATTGATATTCAAGGTAGTTTATGTTGGAGTCATTAGTAAGATCTACAAAATCATGTTCATCAACAAAACTTTGATGAGTATCATCAGTCATCTAATCTTTTTCATTCATCTCAACATGATTTTTGGGAGCATCTTTGATTGCCAATCTTTGTGTAGGACTAGTAATATGGTTCCAATTCTAATTATTAAAATTCCATGTAGGTGCATTCTTAGTAGGAGTAGTATGAGTACCTTGAAAATTTTGCCTTTTTATTTGTATCAAGTCATTATCCAACTTCTATAATATGGGATCAATGGTTTGTGATGTGCTTGAAGTAGAAGAATCACCCTTAGAAGTTGTTTTGATCTTTCTAGCCATTATCAAGTCAGCTTCAACCTCTATAGCAACATTTTAAGTTGTTGCTAAATCAATAGGACTTATTATATGTATCTAATAGCTAGCCTCTAGTAATTGAGCATTGATGAAGAATCACTTTTGATTATCTCTAGTGGATAGAGCAGCTTGAGGTATTTTATAGAGTAGTTTATTAAACTTGGAAATGAAATCTTATATGTGTTTATGTGGTTCTTTTTTGAGCTGAGTCAGTTGGGTGTGAAATATATGTGAATATTCTATAGATTTAAATTTATTTTTAAATTACTCATGCATATTATCCCAACTAATTTTAGTGATAGGATCCAAATGGTAAAACTATTCTATAGCTAAGTTGTGCAAGGTCTCAACAAAGAGTCTAACTGAGACATCTTCATGCTCAACACCAATTACTCCATAGGATACAAAGAAGGTAGCTAAGTGCTCATCTAGAATTTGTTTTCCATCACTTGTGAACTTTGGAAAATTATTTCTTGGCCCCTTTGGAAATTCATGAAGAGGAGGGGTCAAATTCAATGGGCCTATCACTGCCCCGTAAGGAAAAGGTAATAGTAACACCATTCTTCTAGGAATATGAAATTGAGTGTTTATGGGTTAAATTATTCCTAAAGAGTTATATTTTAGCTAATTTATAGGATTTTATAATTATATCATGGGTGAAAGACTCGATCTTCTTGTTCTAGCTTAGAAGGAAAGCTGAAATTAAACCATTCTTGTAGTTTAAAGAAGTCATCATTTTGGCCTTGAGCTCTTCTTACTCTGGTGAAAGGTCAATTGGCCAGACTAAAATGCCTAATATTTTATAAATATTTGTGTTGATATTAATTTAGTTTTATAAGCAAATTATTGAGAATCAGCTACTTAACATGTAAGAGTTTAGGAAAAATAAGGCATAAAACAAAATGTTTCATGTAGTGACACGTCTGAACATGCAGCAACTCAAGAAAAGTGACGCATATATTTTTGATAATTCTAGTTAACTTCACAAATTTTGAATTTAAAATAGACAATAACACCATTATTTTCATAAAACATCTCAAACATTAGTTAGGAAAACTTGGGATTTTTGGAAAATAGAACATTAAACTATGCCTATCTCGACTCGAGTAATCTAATTTTAGTTCTAGGAGTTAAGTTCGTAGTTCCCCAGAAAAGTCACAAAAATTTATTGGCTAGATATTTTTTAGGTTATAAAAGTACCTAGGTAGTCATGGGATTAAATCCCCTTCATTTAATAATTAAGCTCTTGTATGCTTATAACTATTTGCTTCTAACTATTCACAATTTCAGTTATTCATAGGATATACATAAGTCATCTTATATTGGGATATTAATTTAATCACAAAGTTCATGAACCATAACAAAGTGATTTTATATCGAGTAGTTATTTTAGATTATTTGTAAAGAATTCCAAGCTTAAATAGAGAATGAAATGACTAGAATGTGTGAGAAGAAAGAAGGTGCACTTCACAATAAGTAGTTTTACAGAGCTTATTGAATATGTACAAGTAAATAAACATTAAAGAGATGATAATAATTTCATAAAATGATTAAGAAAGATTGGAAATCATATTCATATTTAAATATAACACAAATTTTACCATTTTAAACTTCACAAATGCACCAAATGATCTGTTTAGACGTAAAGTTCCACAAATATCAACTCCCTTCTTATTCACTTTGAACCAATTTCATACAAAAGAAAAACTTAGAAATCTAAACACAATGTTTTATATTATAAACTCTCTTTCTTTAGTTATAATTTCTTTCCACAAATTACCATCCTTTGGCATGCAGGCCTTCACTATTATTTATACTAATTCAAATGTCAAAATCAATTAGGAGATAACTCCTTGGATTCCTATGTATTGTGATAAAAATTGAAACCCTTGATAATCCTCCTCCTAGAATTTCTCTTATGTGGTATGTAATGACCAATGACATATAGCACTTATTGGTTTCACTATTTGAAACAATCTTCTTGCATGTAGTGTAAAGATTGCACAAGTAATTTGATTTTACAAAATAATTTCTAGCAATGGCATGTAACCAAGTTACTTGAGTCTTACATTTTATAAAGTGATTTACCTTGACAAGTAACTTCACTAAATGACTTTAAATACAAAGTAATTACTTATAAAAAAGTTACTTCAAACACATTCTTTGAAAAAAATAGAAGATAATAGAAGAAGAATGAAGAAGTTGTTAATAAGAGGAGAAATAATAATCACTCCAAGTCATGATCTTTAGATCTGCATTTTTCTCTATATTTGATATATTAGGACATCATGAACTAGATTATTAAATCATCTAATTTGGCAAGTGATTACCTGTCAGTTTCATATCTCATCTTATCTCTTTTTAGCTTCCTATAATAAACTTTCACTCTCTCAAGACGAGGTTCTAACCTCTTGAGCTCTTATTAACTTTTGATTAACTCCTTTATAGATTTTGCTATGAACGGAGTTGAGGCCTCTTCAATTTATTGTTTGAATTATTGATGTAACTACTCAGATGTCCTTGGATTTTTCTCAAACCAAATCTTAGTGAGATCAAAGATGCAATCCTCTAGATCCACTTTCTAATTACGAGCATCTTCTTCTAAATCCTTCATCTCTTCAATAATTGCCCCAAGAATATGCATGCAAAAAGATATTAGATGTTCCTCTTGTTTTGACTTCTTTACTGACCCTTCAAGAATAATCTATTATTCAATCAAAACTTTCTCACTCAAAATTTTATTCTTTAAATACTTTCTTGTTAATATTTAGAGATTTTATTCTCATTTTCTATCTCCTCCATTATTGTCTTTATCTGTGCCAATTTATTTTCAATGTCAACTAGAGTACCTGGGACCTCAATAAGCCATTTATGAGTATTTTACAACATCTTTTCTATCCATTCATCAATGTCTTTAGCCTTTTCCCTAGTCTCCTCTACCTATATTATTATTTGTTGATCAAATGTACCTCTTAAGAGTAATGATTATTGTGGAGTAGATTTTGCCACCTTGGTAATTATTTCACATAATTTAGCAATTTATTCCTTTAATTTAGATTTTTTAACTTTCTCTTCATCAATATTTTGGAATAGAGTATTTATCAAGGTCTGAGTGTCTTATTTCAATCCCTCTATAGTAACTTCTCCAATGGATATCTTTGTAACTGTTAGATTTTGCTTAGTGACTTCATCTTTATTTTTGCCCTATGGAGGAACTGATATATCTATAAATTTTTTCCATAAAGGTTCAATTATCATCTTAAAATTCACTTTAGCACTATTGGATTTCTTTCCTTTATGATCAGGAATCTTTTTTAGTTGCAAGTTGATCTCCTCCAAATTTATCACTTCTCTTTTTTCAAGAATTATTTGCAATGCTAACCATGATGAGAAGTATGTGCTTGTTTAAGTAGCTGAATGTAAAACCATTTGCTGCTAATTGTTTCTAACTACTAATTCTTGAGAAGGAACCTTTTATGAATTTGAAACACCTTGAACTACATTGGAAACTACTTGATCATCCTTTTATTTTCTTTATCTTTCTCTTTCTTTTTCTCTTTCTCTCTCTCTCTTTCTTTTTCTCTTTCTCTTTCTCTACCTCTACCTCTATTATTTTCTTTGGTTCAACTATTTTATTTTACTTTTATTATGATACATATTGAGATGGGTCACTTTTTAAGTAGTTACACTTCTTAGTTCTTTTTGAGTGGTGGGTTGATCATCTGAAGGAGGTAGGGGTGGAGTAGTAGGTGGAGAAGATGGAGGAGTTAGAGGAGGAATAACATCAGTCTTCTTCTGAATGGGTTTTTCCATAGGATTGATGTTATGATATTTTATAGGTGGCATGAGTGTTGATGATTCTATGGTAGGTGCAGTAAAAGTAGGAATGATGGGAGGAGAAGTATTTGGAGAAGAGACCAGAGGGTGGGTTGTAGTAGATGGATAAATTCGTTCCTTATCCTTCACCAAAGATTATGTGTCATCAACATTCTTCATCAAATTCAACTTCTTATTAGGCACTTGACTATTTTCCCCTTACAACACTTTTCTCTTCTGACTTACTTGAGCATTTTCGGTCATTAACTCCTTCATTCAATATTCCTAAGTAAGAAGCCATGTGGAAGTCATGGAAAGGACCAAATAATTTCTCTTGGCAATAGTTTTAACTTGATTCTTACCTAAAACAATCTCTATAAGTGGATAATTATCTCCTCCTACTACATGATAAACATCACTAGTACCATTCCATCATCTTCCATATCCTCATGAATTATTTCTAAATAAAAAGAATGAATTTGCTCAATAGTCAATCTACTATTGTCTCTTTTTCTCACTTCAAACTCATCTCTACAATCAATCCAAAAGTATTCAAGTGCAAGAATATGCATATACTTAAGAGAAACTATATTTTTAGCTAAGCCTCTACAATCAAAATTTGCTCTAGCTTTAAAGTGGGTTTGAATGTAGTTGCGATACATCTGTATTTTCACATTTTTCACTTTTTAGATGCTTGCACAATGATATTTACCAATAACAATGGGAAAACTAACTGAAGAATAGTGAACCTTGGCTGTAGGTCATGTAATTCCACTAGTTGCCTACATAACTCCATGAGAATCCATTTATTAGTAAGATATCTTGGCCACTTGACTGGTGTGCCTGAGAAACCACTAACTCTGAAGTATGTGAAATTGAGGAATTAAATGAATAGGCATCCAAAATGGTAAATTGCTTCCCAAGTTGCATCAGACACTCTCTTGGGCTTTAGAGCAACATTTAACTTATAGAGGACTTCATAAAATAATCATTTATTTACCCTCCTATAATGCTTGAAGTATTCTAAAATAACCAATTAGGGGTAATATTCATAGATGGGTTATGATGCCATCACTTTTGTAGTCAATCTAGAAAAGGCTCCACTTGATGTTGTTACATATACTAAGTATGAAGTCATCTTGAAATCTAGAGTTTTCAAATCATTATTAAACTACTAGTCCATGTTATCACTTATCATCCTTGACCACTCAATCATTGCAGAACTTTTATTGACATTAATGGCCCTAATGTATGCATATATCTAGGTTAAAAAGCACTTAGCATCCTTCTCTCCATTTATTATGCATAATAACTAGGTGATATCATCCACTTCTTGAATAAATTTAGACCTTAATATCTATTTTGGGAACCTCAAGGGTTGTTTTACTTTATTTAGATAGTTATTATTCATTACCTTGATACATTCTAAAGTTTGTCTTTCCCAGAGATTCTTGGCTTTCTCCATTGATAAATCTATTAATTTAGACATTGCTAAAATCTTTAAATAATAGTCAAAGTATTGAACATCAAGCCTAATTACCACATTGCCTGAGGTGTCTTTCATTATTCTAGTGAGAGAGTCATAGTACTTGGCACATTCTAGAACAAACTCTGGTAGTTATGAAGAACTTGAGAAAGTTTTAGCTTGTAGGATTCTACTATTAGTCATTGCTTGTATGATTAGGGTCTTGGTGATAGCCTTATATCTCTCTAATAACTCAGTTAAAAACACATGCGCCATATCTATGTCACTAATTTTTGACAATTTGGATACAATATTGGACTCAATGGGGTACCCTTTATACTCATAATTCATCTTTAGTTCTTTTGATTTCACAAATTTATTTTCTTTTGTCCTACCCTTCCTACTTGGCCCTAGTATTTCCTCTAGTGTTATCTCAGGAACTTCTTTAATTAGAGTTACTACTTCTTGTACTTCTACTTTAGTTGATTCTTCCTCTGATCCTAACATTTGTTGTGATTGATACTTAAAAGACTTGGTGAATGCTCTTTAGAACTTAGTAATTACTCTTGCTAATTTGAAAATGTTTAAACAACTGAGTTAGATTATTGTCTTAAATAACACTTATTAGCAAGATTCAGGTTATAAGGTACTTTCAACAAGTGATCAGCTTTGAAAACTTTGGGTAACTTGTTGGAAGTAGCAGGGTATCACAATCTTGGGAAGGTCTAGGTACTCCTTAAGTCTTCAACATTTAAGACTCTGAGTAAGTAGGAAGTATTTATAACTTCAAGTTTTTTTATCAAGTTACTTGAGTTTGAGCTTTCAGTAAGTAGGAATGTAATAGGATTATGGGTTTCTCTTGGGTAGTTTATCAACTTTCTTTAGACTTATGACTTTGGGTTTCTTTGGATAAGTTACTAAGTTTGAAAAACTTGATGAATTAGAATCAAGGAGTAACTAGAATTTTAGGTAAGCAAGAAGTAATGAGAAGTTTTATCAAGTGGTATTTTGAGAGGTCTAGGTTCCTTAATACCAATTACTTAGATTGAAGAGTCTGAACAAGTAACAAGTTATGAAAAACCCGTGTAGCTAGGCTAGGTCAACAATTAGGTTTTTCTTGCAGGAATATTTAACCTTTTAGGATTTTATGTGTGATTTTCACATGCCAAGTTCTTATGATAGTTTTGATAAGGTTTTAAATTAAAAAAATCATACAAAATATATCTTCAAATGCAAGTAGAATGAGAAATAGCAAATAAAAACCAAAATAGTGAATGGAAGCTAACTAGTAAGAAAAATGTAATTTTCAACTAGAAATAGAACAAGAAAATAAGTGGAAAACAATTTAAATACCTTGAATGCAAATGGGTTAAGAGAAAATTTCTCCAAAATAACTCCAAAGGCTCAAATGACATTGATCAGATTTGTAGGGGCAGCAGCTAGGTCAAACTACTTGAAAACTAGGTAGGAAATGAGGTGTAATGTTAACTATTTATTTTAACCCAACAATTATGAAAATTAGGTGACACATGTGAGGATATCAATGCAAGAACTTAGATTTTTTTGGGTTTCATGAACTACTTTGCTTAATTTGGCCTTTAAATTTAAGTAACTTTGTAATCCCAATTTGGTCTTAACTACTGAGTAATTTGGACTTTCAAACCTTTATTTATTTTACTTGTGACTTTGAGAAGTTAAAGTAGCTTCAAAACTCTAATTTACTCTATTTTATTATATATGGGTTTACAAAAGTACTTTGCTTAAATTTTGATATGAAGTAAAGTTATTTCTTAATTTTGGTTTGAATTGGGTAGTGCAACTCAATTTTGTGGGGATGACTTGCTTTTTCTTTAATAAGTGAAGTAACTTGGAGAAATCGAGTTAGCTTGAAAATGAGTTCAAACACTTAGGTTTTTTAATCTTCTTGGGAAGATGGGAAAATAGGTTTTTTAATGATGGCTCAGGTAGGAATTTTCTCACCTTCTAGAGCAATTTGAAGTAACTAGGAATGAAATCAACCATTTGATTTTCAATAAGAACAACTGACTTACAAAAGATAAAAGACAAATTTAATAGAGGTATCCCAAAATTCAATGTGTGAAATTTTGGGGGACATCATAACCTAAACCTATTTATATTTGAGGTCTATCTAAGAAGGTTTTAAAGAAAATAAAGAGGTAATAGTTGAAAAGTTTGAATATTAGTTTGTATCTATTAATGAAATTCAATAAATCTATAAAAATAATGAAATGGTTGTGGATAAGGATGAGGCACTCATAGCTTAACTGAATTTTCTTTATATTCAAGTATTCCTACAAGAATATACCATCCCCAAGACCTCCAGTTACAATAATGATCCCTTAATCCCCAAGCCTATTCATGAGTAACCTCTAATGCCTAATACTCCCTCTCAAACTCATGGGCATACTCATCACCCTCCCACCATATCCCTTTTTAAATAAGAACATGTTCTATGAAAGATAGAAGAGGAAGTTTTAGATGTAAGTTAATTTCAAGGAGAATGTGATGAAGATTCTTTAAGTGAATTTTATGAGGAGATATTCATTGGTACCCCACTTGAGCAAGAAATAGTCAATTTAGCTTTCAAATATAAAGTGAAATAGAATCTTGAAGAAAGGGTACAAGTTAAAAATTAGGTTGTAGTTGGTCTTGATGTGGAAATTTCTCAAAGCCACCAAGTTGAGGTCTTGAATGAATGTGACATGGTTTCAGATGAGCAAGAAATTAGACTTGAATAAGTTGACTTTCAATCACATCCTGATTGCCTATATAGGTTTGAGATTCTTGACAACCTTATAGCTCTTAAGGAGAGAGATAAAGATGTTATATTTGTTTTGATTAGATATTTTCTAGGTAAAATTCAATGAGATTTTTCAAGGTAATACTCTATCTCTTCACCATAAATTTATGGAACTAAAAAAGGACTCATTCCGAGAATTTTATAGTTAGGCCTATAAGGAGAATTTGTGTATTGTTAAAGGTTGCAGAGATGATAAAAAATGATATAATAGAAGAATACCAAGATGCTTATCTAATGTTTTAAGTCTTGTGAATGAAATTTATGCTAAGTCATTTTTAGACCAGGAAGCCTAACTTCATATTTTATAAAGTATCCTCTCACATTGACATCTCAAAGGCCCACTCAAGAAGTTGATGAGAAATGGTCTTGAAGATCATTAGAGCATAATAGGTAGAGTTTATGTTAAAGACACCAATGAACCATAATAATAGAATTTGTGATTGGTAAATAAAATGCATGGGATCTTTGAAAATTGAGAAAAACTACTTCAGGTTTGTAGACTCATAGTCCACATAGCTACAAGTCAACTTGAGTAAACAAGTTGGTTTTCAAACATTGAGAATATAGTGCAAGGTTTTGTGATAGAGATTGGGTTACAAGTGAGAAAATTAAGGATATATTAAGGTAAATAAAGATGTTTCAAACATAAATAATATTATAAGAATTAATTCATATAAAATCACTTTTAACCCTATATATACACACAGTCACATTGACTTCTTCAAACCCAACTTTGTCATTAGAAGTTTCATACTTGTTTTGGTTAGAGAAGAGGTCTATTGGAGTGAAAAAACCACTTATAATGACTCTATAATGATAATATGGAATCTCTACATGATAGTCAGGGTCAAGAAGGATAATTTCATGACTTTGGTAAGTTTGATTAGACCAAGTTGCTTCAATCATTTAGACTACACGGTACTATGTCTATACATTTTATGATGTTTACATTTTTTGAAAGAAGTGTGATATATTGAAAGTAAAAAGGGACTTAAAGAGATATAATATTTTATTAATACCTTCATGGGAACTTGTATAAATGTAAATGATGGTTAAAATGAACAAACCAAAACAAAAATCTTTATGAACCTATTCAAGAGGTCTAATAAAGATTGCAGTCAGGCTTGTGTGATGTTGTGATGAGAGACTAATGATATAAGGTACCAATAGTTTTTTAAGAAATTAAAATTGAATGTGAGGAGATTTAAATGGAGTTAAAATTATATCAAGGTTTAAATTATCTAACTTAAGAATGCCAAGTTAAAATCTTAATATTCAAGAGACCCTCAGTCATCACCTACAGCCATCTCTTGAGCAAGTATAAGGTACATGTACGATCAAACAAAATATGCAAGATCATTAAAAAGGTTATACATATTAAAAATAAATCCAATATAATATTAAAATTTTAAAAAGGATCATTATATTATTCATTGGTTTTTTAAAGATACCCTAGTTTCCCAAATGTAGTCAATATAATCAATTATCACGTATAAGACTATTTGAGTAGCTACAACTACCTTTCAAACTTGAGAAGAGAAAATATAGTGCATATAGTATATGGGAGTTTAGGTGAATGAATTGATAATTTAAAAAGTATATCTAAGTTCAGATAAATCTAAAATAATTTTCAAAGAGGAATGATAAAAAAAGATGCACTTGAACCCTACATACACTTAGTTGAGTCATCTACAAGCATGCCTGCCTAATCATGAAGGGTGTTTACTTGTTTTTAAAATACAAGATGATTTTAAGGGATGAGATTAATATGATATTGTTTAAACTATAATAATATTATTCCTTTCATCCCTCATATTCTATGACAGTGATACAAATGTAAATAGGTCTATTTAGATTTGTTAAATCTAAAACCAAACACATAAGACTATTTGAGAGGTAGATTATAACCTACAAGTTATTGAAGGTTTGAGAATGATATGAGAGTTTAAATAATTTATAAAAATGTTTTTATAACCTTATTAAAACATTTTATTAATTTATTATATCCTTTAATAGAAAGAGAGAACTAGACCCTAAATGGAGACCTATAGGCAAATTGTCAAGCCTAAGTGTCTTGAAGCCTATGTGTGTGATTGATGAAAAAAATGTTGTTGTTGTTGAGTGAAATAGGAAAATATATAGGCTCTAATTTAGGTAATATCTAACTCATTTTAACATGTTATGAGGTTTGGAATCCATCCAATAGAGCAAAAAATGAAGAAATGTAGTCCTACGGTCAATTGCACTAGCATAGTTATAAACCCTAGGCATGATCTAAGAGATGTTGTAGAGTATATTGAAGGAAAAAATGATGATTAATATCATTTTTTAATGTCATGATTAATATACATACATATTTATTTCATTATCAACATAAAACCAAACTTAATACACCACCTTCAGGCTTATTTTTCTCTCTCAACCTCACAGAATGCATATTCAGCCACCTGAGAAGCTCAAATTTTTGCTTAGATATCTCATGAGAATCTACATGGTGTAAAAATATCTTATGGGTAATTATTAAGGTCTATTACCTCAAAAAATTAGTAATTATTTCTCAATTTAGGGACCTATACTTTATGAATCATCATTAAGATGATAAGTGTGTTTTCGAATGCTTAGAGGCCAGTTTTGACCAGTTTAGAGAAATTGATCTTTTAAACACATAAAATTATATTAAATTACCTTGAAACAACTTTAAAATAATTGATAATTATAATTATGTCCCTACCTTTACATTTTATTGTACGTTTATAGATTTAAGAAATGATGTACTTTTTTATGAAGTTTTGAGACAAACAAAGTATAGAGGATCATGGATAGATGAAAATATTTTGGGAGGATTATTTGGGATTTATTATAAATTTAAAATTCAAAAAAACTTTAAAATACACCTTTAAAATTCTCAAACAAGTCTACTTTTTCAAGGTGGTCTAAAACAGGCTTGAAAAAGGGCTAGTTTTTTGGCCATTTCTTGGTTTGCCTACCTTTATAAGGTTTTAGAAACCCAAAATTGGAATATAGGATAATTATATAATGGGTAAATTTAATTAGATACTTATTTCAGGTTTTAAATGGGTGGTATAAGTATGGATCAAAAATTCAATTTCTAGGCCTAGAGGGTTAATAGATACCTAATTAGGGGAAGAGAACAACAAAAAAAAGTAAACTTTCACTTGGATTTGGGTCCTAAAACTTGGCATGGAGATGTAATGGGATATTGAGTCCTAAAATATGTATTTATTTCTCAAAAATAATTTTTAAATACTTACAAACAAGGAGGTTTACCTGATTTTAGGGTTATAAGGAATGACGCCAAATGAGACCTTTTGGTGTAAAATGGAGTCTTGAAGAGAGTTTGATGACTCCAAATGAATTTTTTTAGGTTTTATATGATGTAGATAATCCATACATGGATGGATGATATTTTATGAAGTCAAATCTAAGTTTTCACATTTCTACACCAAGATGGAGAAGGAGGAGTTCAAGTAGTCAATTAACCAAATCAATACATAAAAACTCTTCAAAGAAGATTTATAAAGGTTACTCCTTGTATCCTATGCCAATTCAAGTAATAAAAGGTTAGAGGTTAGTTTCAAGAAGGACTCAAATGGTTTAATAAGTCTTTAATAACTTTAAGAATACCTTCTCCCTCTCTCATGCCAAGCCATGAGGACAAACTCAAATAAGCATGAAGAGCCTTCAAACATCCCTATCAAGGAGGAGAAATAACATGCCAAAGTATAGGATTTGGTTAAATACTTGATTAGGACTTAAAGACCTATTTTTAAGGAGGAGACTTCTTCATCAAATATATAGTTGTGTACAAGCAAGAATTTAGGCACATGTATGGGTTAAACACCAAGAAACATGCCCATGACTTCTTCAAGCCTTCAAAACAAACTCATCTCTACCTCTTATGCCATTTTTCAAGAGAAAAATAGAGAAACTAGGAAGTACTACATAGTAATTTAAGGAGGATTAAGTTTATGACTCATCCCTAGTTTTTAGGCTTGTCTCTCTCTCCTTTCTCATTTTCTCTTTAAGTATATATGTTTTGGAATTTGTATGGATCCTTAACCTGAGTTGTGGTAAATCCCTAATCAGAAAACACTTTTACTTGGCTCTTTGAATTGAATAATACTGAATTTTGGCCTCCTTAATGCTTGTTATTAGTGTATGTTTATGGTTTATAGATGAATGTTAGTGATATTGAATGCTTCCTTACATTTTCCTCTCTTATATACCTATTTGTAGGTGGTTAATAATCGTTATAGGTTGTATAGTGTGATTGAATAGCCTTGTATGTATGAAAATGTAATATTTCATTAGTGTCCTTAAGAGACATATTGATGAGCTACCTTAGATCATGCACCAAGATAAATAATCCCTATGTGTAACATTTATGTTTGGAGATCCTTTATTTGAGTAGTGTAATTAGATTTATGTCATAATTTAGCTTCTTAGTGTAATTTAGACAGGTGGGTGAAGGAAATATTTTGGTGTACCACCTTAGGTAGATTTTATTTCATATTATCTTCCTCTCTTTTCCCTTGTAAGATAGTAATGTAGTGTCGATATCCTAACTAATACATCAAGGATAACTAGCCCTATAACCTAGATATTCAATCTATTATAATATTTTTCACATTATTAATATTTTGTAAAGTAATATTTACTGAGAGGTAAAAAGTTAGTGGTAAAAAGTAAATATTAGGTTGTTATAACCATATGGTCAATACGGTAACATATATTATTATTGTTAGATATATTTTTATATGTTATAAAAATATATCATACTTAGAATATTTAGGAGGATTGAGAGATTTAGTAGGGATTTAGGAATCTCCGAATATAGGAAATATTTTCTTATATATTTGTATGGGTTGTATAATATGAGTGAAATATATTATTATGTGTATTGAATTAAATTCTTTGTGTATGTTTGATTCTCATTTTATCAGTGCATGATTTAATCTATGTTTAGCTCATCCTATACCTATTATTAGTATCAGAGCAGATTATTGATCCTATAATGAAGACCTGATAGAGTATGGGGAGAAAATCATTATAGTTCTTAACTGCCCTAGTGGATGAGAAAATTATGTGATAGTAGTTTGCTTTAATATTATTTTAACATCATTCTCTGTATAGTTCTACATTTTGGTATAATCTATTGTTAGACAAGATGTTTTAAATCTTTTGAGCATAGGATAGATTAATCGGTCTAAATTATTCTATTGTAGTCTTGTTATTTTATCGACTACTTAGTTAAATCTACAATCAGATCTAATAGCATCTCATCCTGTGAGCTCAACCTCACTGTCATCTCTTGCATCCACTATTTGCATCAAAAGGATTTTTATTAGACTTGAAGGAATGACTGGAGCGTAGCTTTGACAAGTGAGAATAGTTTGCTTTGCTGTATAATCTATACCCTTCATCGACTCACTGGGATCTCACAGTGTAAATTTTGGTAGCTAAGTTCAATTTACTCATTGCAAATTATAGATCTAGATAGTCAAATGTCCTTGGATTTGCATCAATAAGGAATATCATCATGCCATTGATGGCAATGGAAACATTCCCAATCCATCTCCTCTACGCGAGCTCCTTCCACATGGTAACATGCATGTGTCCTTGTCATGTTCCAATCATGTGTGTAGTCCACTAATCAAATCTAATTCATTTGCTACTATTTTTCTAATATTTGTGAAAGACATATTAGAAAATAAATATTTATCTTAGGTCTATATTAGGTTTATACTTTAGTCCTTATGTGTCTTTTAGTATTTAGAGGTAAAAATTGTTTATTATTTTTTATAAGTCATATTATAATCATGGGACTATTCATATAATATGGTCTAAGTTTATTATGAGTCATATTTTGTAAACATTATTGAGTGAGAATATATTATTAGTGTCTTATGTCAATAATGACGTTGAAAGTCTCATTATAAAAGAGTCAAGTCATAAAATTCTTAGTGTCTTTTGGTATTTTAAAATCTAAAGTGTTAAAATGTCAATAATGCATTTTATATGTTTTTGTGAGTTGTTAAGAGTCAAAAGTATCAAAAATAAAAATAAAAATTGTCTTATAGATGAATTTTTGGGTGACCCCAATGTCCTGAGTCAAATGTCAAAAATAGAAATCTTGTGGGGGGAATTTATTCCCTTCAAAGAAAGCAAAGCTTTATCAACATATTTCCTAAATAATTAGTGACATACTAGAGGTTGGAGGCTACACAGAGGATGGAGGTTATTCAAAGACCTCTCATTAGGCACCATCGACAATGCTGCATACTGATTTGGTGGCCATATGTTTTTTGTTGTGTGGTTTTCAATGTGGTAGATGCATTTACTTTTTAAGTTATGTGGTGTGTAAGTGTTCACATTGTGGAATAGGAACATAAATCTATGTTTCATTTTCCATTCAAAACTAAATAGACTAAAGTCAAAGAATACTACCAATGGTAGTGGGAGTCTTCTTTATTATGTGAGATCAAGTGGCACAATTATTCATAGTAGCTACAAGTAAGAAGTTGGTTTCTTACAAGGTAAAATGTGACATTCAGTGTGTGTTTTTAATTCCCCTACTTGTTTGAAACAACTCTACTATTTAGAGACAAGGGAGAGTGTGGATATAATGGAATGTGGTCAATAGTTGTATAAGAGGGCAGCTAACTATAGAAATCCTTTGATTGTAGAGATCCTCTGACTACCTTACTTCTTTATGGAGATGATCAACTAGTGACATGTCTAGTGTGGCTAAATGGCATATATACAAGAAGTATTTTAGTGATCATGTGCAGCAAGATTTAGACAGTAAGATTTAGATAGTAGTATGAAAATCTAAAAGTGTGTGTTGACATATGATTCTGTTTGAGCTTATTCTTAAAGATATATGTTTTCCCATGCTCACATTAAGGGGGTATAGATAGGATTAATAATGTTCATAAATGAGTGAATGTTATAATATTGTTCACATTATTAATATTGTGTAAATTAATATTTAATGAGAGGTAAAAAGTTAGAGGTAAAAAGTAAATAATAGGTTGTTATAATTGTATGGTCAATACAGTAACATAGATTATTATTTTTAGATATATTGTTATATGTTATAACAATATATCATACTTAGAATATTTAGGAGGATTGAGAGATTTAGTAGGGATATAGGAATCTCTGAATATAGGAAATATTTTCTTATATATTTGTATGTGTTGTATAATATGAGTGAAATATATTATTATGTGTTGAATTAAATTATCTATGTATGTTTGATTATCATTTTTTTAGTGCATGATTTAATCTATGTTCGGCTCATCCTATACCTATTACAATCCACCTATTAGACCACCCATAAACTAGGATTGTTTCCATGTTACTCCAAACTATGAAGGATTTAACAAACTTCACAAGGGTGCAAGTTTGAGTTGATAATAATTACTTGATTTGTTAGAGATATCAACAATAGGGGACTGGGCATGGATGATAGCACTGGGATTTGGGGGTATCATGCATATGTGGTATATTTTGATGAGTGTTGAGTTAGTCACCATGTTATTAGGGATATGGGAGTAGATAATCAGTACTATTAGGTGGGTGGTGGATGAGGATACCAGTTATAGACACTTCATTTTAACCACTTCCATGTTTAAACTATAATTAGAATGATTTTACATCATCACACACAAATTTGATCTGAAATAGTTTTTTGATGTAATTTACTTGCATAACTACTATTTTAATCTAAAATCACACTAACACATTCCTGATTAGGGAAATTGGATGTATCACAATATTAATCTTATCAAGTGCATCATGGATCAAACCAACCCTTTTTATATGTTATTTCAATATAATTAAATGAATATTTTATTAAAAAAAGAACATTGCAAAAGTCACATTCATCTAATTATTAATTAATCCCACTTAATCGAGCCTAATCTTCCTATAATAGGAAATTACATGATGTTTTAAATTATCCTAATTTTTAATAATCAAATTGAAATATTACCTCATCTAGTGACATCACAAGGATAAGTAAATGGGAAAGGAGAGTAGTGTAATCAAGTTCTTACACTCTCTTACAATATCTTCCACACTCCTCCCTCTTACACTCTCTTACACACTCTAAGAGGTCATTATTGCACTTTTCTTCTAAGACTTATTTACAACATCTAAAAGGACCAATCATTACATTTTTATTTTAAAGCTTCCTTACACACTCCAAAAAGGTATTTAATGGAGTTTATTACAAACTCCATGTGTGAAATCATGAGTTTTAAGACTCATTCTCCACCATTGATTTTGATCTTAGATCAATGGCTCACATTCAACCCAAAAATCTATAAATACAAGGGCCTTTGGCCATTATAGATAGTTTTATTCATGCAAACTTACTCTACCAAATTATACAAGGAGTTTCAAATATTCTAAACCATTATCATGCCAAACCAAGTGTAGAAAAGCATAAATTCTTCCCACATGTGGATTCAACATTGTTAAATATTAGTAGTCTACAATCTGAGCACATACCTCTTCAGACTGACAAGAAAAGTGGTCTTTAAAGAAGGTAGAATAATGTTTATCTGATTTGTATTTGATTACTATATTTCTTAATCTTGATCAATCCTATGTATTAGGCTTAGGATGTTATGTTCATAAGATTATTTTTATTTTATTCACTAACGATTGGAATAACCTCTTTTGGATTCCTGATCTACATAATGGCACGTTCGATGAGACCCATGCACACCTCACAAAAATTTTAAGGCCTAATAAATCCTTATAAGTAAAATAATTAATCTATAAATTTACTAAATTCTTCTCCTTTTTTTCTAAAATTTTCAAATTTAGTTGTAGATGAAATCAGTGGTTTTTTCCTATTACTCAACAATTTCTATTAGAGTAGGTTATTTATCTTAGCTCATGTTCAACTAGGTATCTAGTTATTCACACCCACTTATGTGTGTATATTTTATTAATATTATTTTATATATTAAAATATATTATATATTTATCTCTTATATATTATGGACATAATTTCTAGTTATTTTATTCTTTAGGGATAGTTATCTCGTAGTTAGAGGTTTGATCTCTATCTTGATCTCTTAGTTAGGATTGATCACTTAGCTTGATATCTTAGTTAGAATTAATATTATTTTCCTATATATGCAAATATCATTCCTTGTATTTGATTAAGTTTTGGATATATACAAGGTTTCTCATTGTATGATCTATTTGTGTATAATATACTGAGATATTATTTGAGTAATCCATCAATGTAGTTTATAGATTTGACCCTAGGAGAGAGTTTTATAAACTCTTTCATGGTATCAAAACGATCTCCAAAAATCATCACTTAGATTATTATTATCTCCTTTATCAACATATGGTATTTTATATCCTTAATAATTATTCTCTTCTCTTGCATCCTCTTTGGATGGTATTGATAATCAAAAAGGTGTGCAAGCAATTCTAATTTTTAGGTGGACTTCCTCTTTTTGTGTTTTTATTGTAAATACATTTTATATATTTTATGAGTAAATAAAATATCACCAATAAATCCATATTATATAAAAAATGCATAATCATCTATAATTTAATCCCATTTGGATATCAGAGGCAAGATCTACAAGTTTTTTACAAATTTATTTTTTCATTAAAAATGATCGTTCTTTTTCAAATTGTGAGAAAAATGTGATTGGTCGCTTAGAAAAAAATTTGGGTTTTGTGCATCTTGTTTTATAATTTCTAAAAAATTTTGAATTTTTTAATTTTATTTATAATTTTAAAAACTATTATAGTTTTACTGAGTAGTACTATTCTAAAAATATATGACTTTTCTTTCTTTAATTGTGATAAAATTGTAAATGATCACTCAATAAAAATTTTGGGTTTTAAAAAATTTATAATATTTTTGAATTTTGAATTTAGTTATGAATTTTTAAAATTTATTATAGTTTTACTTGCTCTATTACTATTCACTAAAAAAATCCTCGTGGGGAGATTTTTTTAAAGGATTTTTTTATTATTTTTTATAAAACAATATCTTTGGATGAATTTTTTTATTATTTTTTATTAAAAAAATATTTTATATTTGTGACATATAAATATATATTGTTTTTTTTTAATTTCTTTGCCACATTTATTTTTCTAATCTCGTTTATCAAAGACTAGAGGGTGAGGCTTGGTTTGGCAGGTGGTCAAACTGCCTCACAAGCAAATAAAATTTATGCTTCATTGACATCACTCTCTTGATTGCACTCTATCATGGATGCATTATTGGATGATCCTAAAATCATAGTTTTCATGTAATTTATACTTGTTTAAGATCATATGGTGAGGTTTAATCTGACAAGCGGTCAGATCCCCTCACAAAAATATTGTTTTCTTTATACACTTGTAGATGCATTTTTTATAGAGCCTGATGTCTTGAATATTTGAGTATGTTTTTTGTGTCATTTATATTTTTAACCCACACTTATTCCTTATTTTTTGATTAACTCTCATGATTTTTTATTATTTATTTAATAGGTTGATAGTCTCCTTGTTTGGATCTATTCTATTGTATATAGTATCTTGATTTTTTTTATTTAGTATTTTTTTGGGATAGATTATGCTCACACTAAGTTATAAAGTGTCATGAGGGTTTAATTTTATAGCCTAGTCTACCTTTATGTGTGTGTACCTTAGTTTATGCACCCTTTATTATTTTAGTTGGTAGTCTTTCCCATCATCACTAGAGCCATCTTGAAATATTTTATTTGTATTTTCTACATTCCTCATTTATAAATGGATATCTTATTCAAGTACTTTGTTTACCAAAACCCATATGAGGATTTTTATGTCTCACTAGTACTCTTGGTGAATTTTTATGTAGTGACACTATTGTGGCATTTCCACCAATATTTATGCTCACTTATGACCATTTTTTTAGTATATTTATTTAGATACTTTCATTTCCATATTTTCCTAGTTAAACATTGAGGAAGGGCACTCATGCAATGCTTCCTTGGGTTTATCATTTTACATAGTATTCTAAAGTGTAGTGTTTGTATTCAATTATCCTCATATACACCACCATTCCTACTTTGACTTGGTGATTGCAATAACTTGATATTCATGTATTCTATCAAGATGGATTGGCATCCATAGAGACACTTATATTTATATTACATCATTTTTTATATAGTTATCTCATCAAGAATTGTTTCCAAGACCCATTTCCTTCCTTATTTTCACTTTTTTTAGGGGAAGTTTTATTTTCACATGGGTTTTCTCCCTTTATTAACTTTATGATATATTAATTCATGGATATATTATACATGAATACCTAATAAATCTTAGCTATTAGGATTCATATTGTGATTATGCTACTTTATTTTTGGCCCCTAGTTTCACTTGGGGGTGTTAGAATAGGTTATTTACCTTAGCTCATGTTCATGTAGGTATATAGTTATTCCCACCCACTTATGTGTGGATATTTTATTTATCTTATTTTAGATATTATGATATATTACATATTTATCTCTTATATATATGGAGATAATCTATAGTTTTTTCTATCCTTTAAGGATAGTTATTTCTTAGTTCTAGGTTTGATCTCTAGCTTGATCTCTTACTTATGTTCGATCACTTATCTTGATCTCTTAGTTAAAATTTGTCTTCATTGCATATATATATAAGGTTCAATCCTTTTATTTTATTAATTTTTAGAGATATAAAGGATTTATCATTATATGATCTATTTGTGTATAATATTCAGAGATATTATTTGAGTAAGACATCAATGGATTTTATTATGGTAATGGTCTATAGATTTGACTCTTGGTGAGAGTTTTCTAAACTCTTTAAATTTATCTACTTTGAAATCAATGGTTTTACTACATAATCAACAATTTTATTTTCTATTTTTAATTTTTCATATCATTTTATAGTTGTCGTAATTAGCAGTTTTTTCTTCTCAACATTTTCACCATTTTTTTTATAATTTTGCTTTGTAATTTGGTGATTTTTCTTTGGGTAATATTCTTATCTATTCTTAATTTTTTTTTTTCATTTATAATTTTTTCATAAATTTCTTTGATGATTTTACCTTTCTATAATTTTTACAAATTTCTTTGATGGTTTCTCCTTGATAATCGGTGGTTTCACCAAGCTTTTGTTTGTGGTATATTTGTATAATCAATAATTTTACCTTAATAAACAGTTGTTTCACTCTATGTGAAAAAATATGAGACTTTAAAAAGTTCATTTTCTATCTCCTCATTAATTTTCAAGTTGGTTTTGGAAACTTCTAATCATTTTTATTACAGGTGCATGGATAAAAAGTAGACTTTAGAGCTACAAGAAACTATTATTTCTCTTCAAAAACATTCCATTTAGGCATTAAAAATAAACATTTCAAAATTAAGCTTAAAAACAAATGAATATTTTATTTTGGGTTCTAAAAACTTGTTACTTCATCACTTCCCTTCTTTTTTTTAAGTTTTTACTTCTTTCAAGTTATGTGTGTCTTGTGCAGTCATTTTGCATGTATGTTCTCCCCTTTTGGATGACCCAAAAATGTAAGGTAATAATTTGATTTTAGCCTATATATTTACCTATTATACTCTTCACTTTTAATTTTTGGGGATTCTTATGAATCATATTGGCAAAACATTCCTTTTTTTTAATTGTGAAAGATGAAATTCATCACCTTCTCATAGGTCCTTAGGACATGGTGATCATAATTTCATCCCTTGAAATTCATACAAACATTGTTTTATCTATAGGGGTATAAAAATTGAGGATAATTTTTTTCATTATATGTTAAGTGGGAGTGTGTTTACATGTAACCATGAAGTGAAGGGGCATTTACGCTCTCACACATATACTATACCTTGTCCCTTAGAGGTTAATTTTCTTAATAGCACATCACTGAAATCTTATGGATGAAGTGGTAATGAAGGGACAATACCCTATCATGAATATCCCATTAAATATCAATGTCTAATTTATGGATTTGTACCCTTCAGGGACCATCTCTAAAGCCAATGAAGATTTAGAGTAGAAGCCTATTTTCTAAAGAACAGTCAATAATATAGGGGTGCAAAGGTAACAACCCCAAAATATTTCCTTACACATACATACCTTTGAGATAAGGGTGGGATTAAAAAACCACCAATAATTATATTTAATTATTTAATGAAATCTTAAACTTTTAATCCTCTCAAAGGTGAGTATTTTGAAGGATTAAGTGATTGTGATGTAATCCTATGCTAGTTATTACAAATAAGAATTTTTCATTGATTGCATGATTATTTTCTCCAAAGATATTTATTTTAAAAATCCATTAAAAAACAAGACACTAAATTTATTGAGTCAAACCAATTTTAAACATATGAATTTATATCTATTTACACAAAGAGGCATTAATCTATTCATTTTCTAAGTCAAAAATTACTCTTTCTATATGTCTTATTACACCTTGTTCCAACACGTATCATTCTTGTCTAAAACATAATGATAGGCTATCCAATTTGAATAAATCCTAATTCCAATCCAAATTACAAATTCAAACCAATTCAAGACAAAGTTCCTAATTATGGTCCAAATTGAGCCATTATGCCATCTATTTTATTCTAAGCCTAGTCCTATTTCAAACCCAATTCTAATCAACATTCTTATTCAAAAGTCAAATTGTTCTAAGGTCAAATTCAACCAATCCAATTATATATTCAAACTCGATCCAAAGTTCACACATTTGCATTATAAATTTTTAAATGGGTTTTTTTTTCCACATTCACAAATCAAATTACCAAGATATAACCTTTTAAGTCAAAACCAAGTTAATATGCCATAAGATCCAAATAATAAACATTTACACTCAAAACCATTTGATGTACCTAAGACTTGTGTACACTTTTGGAGACACGTTAATTCAAAACTTTCACATTAACAAACCTTTTCATAAGTTCTATTTCTATTGAAACCACATACCAAATTAAGATGAGTTGTAAGTATCCAAGCCATTTCAAAATGAAGATCATAAACCCAAACATGACAAAGTATACATGTAGTGGGGATATTTATAATCCCTCATTTTATGAATAGGTAGTTTAAAACTGATATAGGTATGAACATTTTGTAGAGGATGAGGAAGATCAACAATACCTTAAAAACATGATATATAATACTGAACCTAAATAACATAGCCCATACCTTCCAGCCATACCACTTAATGCCAAATAAAGACAATAGTGATAATACCTTACATACATACCATTTGATATAGAACATAGACATAATCAAATGTACCTTGTGATAACAAAGACAAGCACCTCATAAGACTGATAGAAATGGGGGATAAATTTCCCACTGTATTTTTTATGGAAGATTTACACTATTTAGTTAAAAATCCTAAACATACACCCTTTACATTAGTATAAAATCAAGCTACTTCTAGCCATGATAATTTAGTCAGGTCTTAGATAATTTAGTCAACTCCTTCATGACTCTCAATATTCAATAACACATATTTATAGAGCACAATTCTCCAACCAAATAACCAACAAATTTTTTAATCCATTCCACACCCTACCCTGAGCCTTTTATAACACCACATCAGTTGAATATTTGTTTAGCACACCTATAACCAAAAGGAATATTATGACTAATACCAATCTAAATCCTCCCATAGATTCTTCCCAACACATGGTCAATAACTCCAAGATGGTACATTTCAACCCACATAAAGTATTATCTATGATGAAACATAACATTCCTATAACTTCTCAATAAACCCTTTCTTCTAATGTCCCAACACATCTCAACAAAAAATTATAAACATGAATAATCCACAATATTTGGTTACACATAATCTAACTAATCCCCACCTCAACAAGTGTAAACCCTCTACCTCAATATGTGGTAGCTAATCCTCCCTCAATAGGTGGTGATTGATTTACCACTATAACAAGTGGTAGTCAATCCTCAATAGATGTTATCTAACTAATAGTGTGTTTATTTAAGCCAACAAGTTCTAATTAACCAATAATAGTTTCCTTTCATACAAAAAATTCATACCAATCAATAGGAGGTTTCCTTCAATTCCCAAAAGATATCCTTCAATACTAAACAACCATTCCTCCATTTAGACATTAGTTCTACACTCAACAATAAGTGTCATACCAACAAAAAGTACCTTCTCAATAATATAACCCCCATCAAAGGGTGAATATTCTTGGTAGAACCAATCAAGTACAAATAACCCAATATTCCATACTACCTCTTTATCCAAGTCAAAAAAACCCTCCTTTAAATACCCAACAATATGTGTCTACTCCCTCTAATTCTAGTCCAACTTACAAAGACTTGAAAGAGGTGAAAGATGTAGTTTCTGCCATCCAATTAGGATATCAAGGAAATAATTTTAAGTTAGATGATATATGATCTTATCCATTTTATATGTGTTATCTTCAAATACCATTCTTACATCATTTTGAGATTCCCAAATTGGATAAATACAAATGGAAAGGTGATCCCAAGGAGCACTTGAAATATTTTATTGGCTTGACAAGAAGTTGCATATAATAGTATATATTTTCTTTGTTTATTTCCTCAAAGTTTGGTTGGATATGTCTTGGAGTGGTTTCTCCATATTCAAAATAATTATATTGATAACTTTGATGACCTCTCTGATAAATTCATAACACACTTCTCTTATAATGTGGAACATGAGCTGACCATGGTTGACTTATGTCAAAATAAAAAATAAGGAGGATAAAATTTTGCTAGTTATTTGTAGTGGTAGTGTATATTGTCCAACTAATTCTTTCATAATTTCCCCAAAAAATAATTAGTTGTAGGTTTTAATACTAATATGTAATAGGATATAACGTATAATCTCAAGCTTCATTGTGCCAATATATTTAAATAAATTATTGTTAATGGATTACAAATTGAGCAAACCCTCATTGATAAAGGAGTTATCAATATTAATTCTCAAAACCAATTTCAAAACAAGGCTCATCCATAAGCTCTAGCATAAGCTCAATTGAATACATCAAAAAATATTAAACCATTTAATAAGAATAAAAATGTTGTAGGCAATGGAGTAACTAAATCTAAACATGTGAAAATAGTGTAACCATTACATGCTCAAGCAAACCCACTTGCTCTGTCACTCACTTTGAAAAGACCACCTCCAACAAGAGGTCAATGCCAAATTCAAGTTTTTAACAACCTTAGAGATCCAAATGAAGTCATATTTTAGAAATTGGTTGTTGTTAATATGGTTGTTTGGCTAGTTCTAAAACCATTCCCAAAAGGCCAACCTAAACCCACATGGTACAAATAACATGAGTTTTGTGACTACCATCAAGTCATAGGTCATTTAGTTCATAGATACATGAAACTTTGACACTTCATTCAGGATGGTGAAATAGAGTTGGACAATGTTAATTCAACATTTAAACAAAATTTGGGTATTTATCAAAACCCTTTTCCACAACATAACTCTAATAATTAGAATTAGTTTTAGAATAATAATCAAAACTAGATTAGGCCTCTAATCAATTATAATAAAGGCTAGTATAAATAATAACAACATCAAAATTTGAATTAATGTTAGTACACCCAGTACAACCAAAAATTATAACATTGTCCCTTACAACTATGGAAATGTCATAGGTCATATTACCAATAGACATATAACCACTATTAAGATAAATTCTAAGACAACAACCAATGATACTCAATGTCCATCACCATCCATTTTAGGACCTCCTCCCTCCTATGCCAATAATCCTCCATTAGTGTGACTTGGTGTTTATACAAGCCAATTCCCAAAGGTTACCATTATAGGTCCTCATCCTCCTTCTAATTACATTAACCCCTCACCAACATGAGATCGTGAAATCTCAACATAATTTTCCAAGGTCACCATCTGAGTTACTAAATATTATTCCTCTAATAATATTTTAAAATTCCCTATACCTAAAAAATAAAATCCAATTTCTTCTACTAATGAGAGGCCATATGATAATTTTAAAAAAATTACAAAAGAAGTCATCACAAATTTCTATCCTAGATATTCTACATAAATCTAGTGTCCACAAAAACATATTGAATGAATTATTCAGTCAATCCAAAATACCAAGTGAAATTTCTCCTAAAAAATTTCAAGAAATTATGATTCATTTGGCCCTTGGCCAATAACTTACATTTGATAAAAGATATATGTCATCCCTTGGTCCTCTTCATAGTAAATCAATTTATATAAAGGCAATTATTGTGCCCAACACACTCCATTTTCATAAGAAATGGGGGAACCCTATTTTAAAAAATCATAACCAACATTCCTAGACCCATTCTCTCATTTTTTTTGGATCTATCTGAAACAAATCTCTAAAATCCTATGTTGCCTTGTTTTTCTTCCTGTTATCACTTAGAAGTGTACCTTTACAAGAATGTGTGCCTGTTATCACTCTTGTTGATATAATGGAAAATATTAAAGGTGTGGGTGGAATTATATTGGATATAATATCTATATAAAGCTATGGTTAATTATGGTACACTCACCTACTTCTCTCTAAACTCTCTAATTCTTTACTTTCTTTACTCAGAAAAGGGTAAAAAGAGCAATACACAAGATGAAATTGAACATGAAAACTAAAAATTTAGGGTGATACACCAATGTTAATGTCAATTATGATTATAATGGACACACTTTTGAAGCTAAATTAATTGCACACATTCACTTCATCTTCATACAATGACTCTTACATCAGTATTTCATATGCAAGTCTTGACAGACACTCACACTAGCATGGAAGGAATAAACAATGTTTGAATTCACTTCCAGATTAGGTATAAATCATACTTAGACACTTTATATGACCTAAAATAATTCTCATTTTATTCATAAATATAAAAATTTCATATATAAACACAGTAACAATAATCATTCACTAAGTTACATCAATGAACACAAGACACACACTTTATGAACAACTTAAAAATAGAGGAAAAATTAGATCTTTATTGCTTCAAAAGTGATGTAGTAAAATTTTTTGAAGATTTTATGTATATCCAAAGCATAATATATTCCTAATCATTCAAAAATTAATATACATATATAAAGGTAGAAATGAGAGAGAGGAGACAAGCAGCTCTAGACTAGAGATAAGCCCCTATCTAGTCACCCTTAACTCTTCCTTAAACTTAACTCACTAAATTCATACCAATTAAAATAAAAAATTCAAAATTAATAAGTATCACATCTTTATTTTCAACATCTCTACCTGTAATATGGCATAGGAGAGAGATAAGTTTTAAAAAGTCAAAGGTTCTTGCATGCTTTGATGGTTGCGTCTTGAAGAGATCTTGATCATCTTCAGGTAAATCCTTTTGATCTTAAATTAAAATTTTAATATTTACTTAAATACTTTTGATATTTCATGTATATCAAATTTTGATTTTATTTACCTTTATTTCATCTTGGATTTTGACTTGACTTGTAACTTGGAGTTTGACTTGAGCTTCTTGACTTGCATCTTGCATGTATGTTTCTTCTTCGTGTTTACTTGTATTTTTATAAATTTAGATTAAATGGGGTGTATTAAAGAGAAAATATATTTTTTATTCATAGATAATAATTCTTAATCCTTAGTTCATCTTTAAAATTGACAATTAACCTATACTTTATATCCACTTAGCAAAGAGCACATGTGTTTGACTAGGCAAGGTTGTTGAATGCACAATGCATTGATTAAAATTGTGAATTATATTATTATTAAATGGTGGAAAATAAATGGGATATATTTTATGTTTATGTTTTTAAAATTTTCATAAAATATCTTTGATTAAAGTGCACTATCTGATGGACAATCACAACTCTCCATACTGGTCCCTCTTGGACATATTTATCTTTTATGGTTTTGTCAAGCTTCTTGAATGCATCATGAGAACATGGAAATTGATTAATTTGTATTATTTTAATATATAATGAGTTTAAATATTATTTTAACATAATAAACATGGTTTTATAGACCTTTAAACAAATTTTTAGCTCCAAACTCCATATACAACTTCAAAAAATGCTCCTTTGTGTTCTCTAGGCCTTAAGAAACCTTGATTTGGATTTGGGGGTCTAAAATTAATTATAGGAATTAAAAAATCCTCCTATTCTCATTTTATAGGTATAAATGTTTGATACCTATAAAATTTTGAAAATATTTAAAAATCTTCACCCAACTCCCAAATAAAAATTCACAAAAAAAGTGCTTGTTTATTGCCTGCAGGGTGACCTGGGGATGTTTTTCTTCGATATAAACCTATTTTTAATTATTTTTTATTTAATTATCATTTATTCATACCTTTAAATTAATTATACACACCATAAAATCATTTTTTTTAATTTTAAGGATATGAAACACTTATTTCTAATTTTTATTTATGAGCAAAATAGTGAAAAAACTTAATTTTCTTCATGAATAGACCCATATTTTGCCAGTTTATATCTCCTAAATTAAATTATAGACATTAAAAAAATTTTAAAAATGAAACAATGTCATAATAAATCTCTATGTAAAATTTCAAGATATTTCACTCAATAAAACTCAAAATATGCACTTTTTAGTGTTCCCTAGCTTACACAATTCCATTTCTGAATGTCTATAGGTCTGAGTTTTGGAATTATATTAAGGAAAAAATACATAACTATTTTTTAATAAGGACATATAATTTACCATATAATAATTAAAACTTTTGGATATCTTCAAATAATCTCTTAAATCTCTAAAAAAAATCATTTTATGACTATCTCTCTTGCTTGCTTAAAACCCTGCACCTTGTACCTTTACCTTTATCCATTATTTGCCTTGAAATTTTGTTTATAAAGGTTTAGGAATGTAATTTATTCCACATAATATCGCAAACAATTTTTTTTTTCAATAAATAACTCAAAAATTCAATCACATCTCCTAAAATTGAGCTATTGGGGTTTAAGAAGGGTTTTAGAGCACCTTTCCTTCTTAACGATGTGTCATGTTGTCAAAATCTAAGAGATCCTGATGTATGACAACATGACACATGAAATAACTATAAAATTTAGTAGTTGGGACCCTAAAGGCTATGGTATGGATAAAATAAATTAAAAGTGTAATTATGGGGTGATAATTAGAGGATTTGACATGTACCTATCTAACATCTCATTCTATTTGAGGATATAGTACCAAAGTGTCAATTTATGCTTAAGTATCGATCGTTAGCATGACGGCTAGTTAGAAGGTGACAAGCGGTGCAAACTTAAAGCTTCCAAGAGGATTTAAGGATTAGGTGTCCATGCACCTAATCCATTCTATACATTGATGAAGTGGGGAACTAAACCCTAATTAGATAATTTAAAAATGCCACATCACCTTTACTAGATCTTATAAGCAACATGTAATCATATACTCCAAATTTAACTCTGAATCGGGAAATCAAGTGGAAGATTGAGTCACCCATTCAAATTTGAATACATGATGAATGAGTCACCCAATGCCATTAAGTTATAGGGATGAATGATTATTTTTATAAATATTCCAAGGAAAGATCATTAGTTTTTATATCTCTTGACTCCTAAATTTAGCCTCATTGCTTTCTGCTCCCACCTACTACTTTCACAACCTTCTATTTTTGACTAGATATTTTTTTCCAAATTTCATCTCACTATAATGTATTCTTCATCTTCAAACCCTAAGGTTGATATGGAATATAGGGATACTTTGTTTCCTAATGATTTGACCCAATTTAAACATTATAATGAAATATTTAAGGCCATTGACCAAGTTTATAAAGATTTAATTACTAATGATGATGATCAGGATAAAGTTGAAGATGCCCTAGGAGCATACCAAAAGAGTGACCTATACTAATCCATAACTAATCTTGAAGTCCTCCCTTTCATAAAATTATTTAGAAAATTTATCCTCACCATTAGGTAAGTGCAAAATGACATTAATGATTAGTTTTTCTTAGCCAACTCTTGGCACCAAATTAATGATGTCTTAGGCATGGCCTATAAATCCTATTACAATCTCCTAGACTCCACTTTTTATTATTACTTGATAGTGGTGTAGACTTATACTGACACTTTCCAAATATACAATGTCATTAAGGACTAGGTAGAGAACGCAGATGCTAAATGGGTGAACAAGGAGGATGTTAATGTATACATGATTTGTACCTTCAAATATGAGATCTAGATTGGTATGATCTTGTTAAACTAGTTTTTTAGGGCCATATATTACCTTCACATCAATAAATAGTGGATGCCCCTACTTCACATGATCTTGGATGGCTTCCAAGTCCCTAACTTGGGAGGAGTGGTTAATTTAAACATCATTAGAGCCATAACATATGCACATGTAGGGGGCACTTTTAAATGATGATATATCTCATAGATGAAGTATATATGACACTCACTTTCAAGCCCTCTACATTTCTTTCATGGGTTCCTGGTGACCCTATGGTCTATGTAGTTTTATATAAAATATATGGTCACTAATATAGAAACAATATCTAGGACATTTACAAGTGTTTCTACCTGATGATATATACAACATGATAAATAAGGCCCCTATGCCTCATCTATCAAAAGAAATCAAAGAATCACTGTATCCCATTGGAGACTACTAGTATATCTAAGAATACATAGTCTATTAGGTTGAAATAAATCTTAAGGAGGTTTTCCACCTAGCCTATCACATCCTAGATCACCTTAATAAGATCTAAATTTATTATCAATTGGTGGAGGGAATTTTCAAATTTTGTATCGATCACCAGTATAAGACCTACCCACCTCTTATAATGATCATCTAGCATCATGTGTACTACTACTTCCCTCCCATAGAGAATATGGTAATTGACTGAGACTCTATGGACTTGGGTAGTGCTAAACCTCTAGATTAGAACATAAAGGGCATGATCCAAGCCCATTTAGAGAGGTATTCAACTAACTTCAACCTTAATTATGGGCACCAACTAGGGTATGATGATGAGTTGTATATAAATGCCATAGATAACCAAGAAGTGATTATGAAGATTGAAGTCCTTAGGAAGTAAAAAGGTAATAAGGTCTAGACTTGTCCCTCTCATGCTCCTTATGAATTTTATTAGTCATCAAGGGATATCACACCAACCACCCTATAATTTAAAAAAGAATCCTATAATGGATCTTACATCTTCCCCAATAACTAATGGATCCCCTCACCATGGATCTACCTCCTCCACCTCCAGTAGCTCAAATGCATTAGCCCTAGCCAAGTCAATCTTGTGTGACTTAGTGGTAAGTAAACTAATCATAGGCAGCTCCAAAACATTCACCTAGACCCTAGGCCACCTAGACTCTAAGGTTTGACATCATTAGTAGCCTAAAAATGAGTTTGAAGTAGGATCAATAGTAATAAATGGTACAAGATCCTCCCCTAACCCCCTCCACTTTACAACTACCTCCTAGAGTGCCAATCATTTCCATACCTCTTTCACAAACCATCCCACCAATACCACCAATTTTCCCATTTCCACTTTTTTTCTCTTCACCTAGACATCCATGGCCTCTATCATCCCTAACATCCTACCTTATTTATTTCCATTTTCTCCTTCCATTACTCAAATTATAACTTTCTTGGTACCCCTGCTAGCCATTCCTTAGATTCAGGTGCTTACGAGTGCCCTATCTCCACTGGACACCTCAACTATTTTAGTATTAAAATGTGTGCACTTTTCTAGTGACCAAGACCATCCTAGTAGTTCCTCTAATGATGCAAAAGTTCCCATAGTTGACCCTTATATCCCTCATTTCATTGACTCCTTCCACATTAGTGTCTGGAGTTAACTCAGGTAAAATTCCAAGGAAGAAGTGAAAGGTAGTTCATGTTTAACCCACAATATAGGTACTAAATACTTCAATTGTGCCTTCCTCTCTAGTCTCTTACTCCTCTAACACTAGCCCCATTAACTCCTCTCATAGCTCCCTGGACCCTTTTTTCCATTACCATGATCACTCAAGTATTCAACTTCAATTATACAATATCATCCCTTATGTTGAATACCCCCTCCCAAGACTCATTATCTCTCAACTGGGCATGACTCAGAGTTAGTGGTAGGTGCAGATGTTACCTTAAGTTGTACCATTCATTTTTCCTAATTTCACCCCCATACCTCTTCATCCTCGATTGCTTTCATCATTCACTCCCTCTACTTCTTCCATTCCTCATCCACCTTATCCTCTACCTATAATTACCCTATTTTCCACCTTGCCAATGCCTCTAAAGACTTGAGGGATGGTCATGCTATCATAGGTTCAATATATGATGATGCAAGGCACCCAAAAATTATAATGGGATTTTGACTAAATCATGGGGAGTATGTAGATAATCCTCACCCAAAAATTCATACAAGAGGTAAATATTATGGTCTGGCAGACCCAACATGTCTTATTCTCTCTCACTAAGGTGAAAATTCCTAAGGGAGAAGAGAAAATAGTAGAATACCCACTCTTAGTTATTTGGGAAATACATTATATGTCAAATATGTCTCTTGAGAACATGTTGATCTAGGTCCAAACTCTTGAGGCATAAGTCAAGATATCCTTGCTAATTAGACATGTCAAGGACACCCTGTTAAAACTTTTATCAACTCTAGCAATGGTGGTAGGGACTATGGTGGATACCCAAGTGCTCATCTATTAGACCTAGGATTATCTATAGAGGGTCACTATAATTGATGAAAAGTGCTATAATTCGAATGTTGTGATTAACAAATCCATTTTATCAAAGCTAAAATTTATGCCCAATTCATATTTGGGCTTATATCAGACCTATGTCAAGACCATGGAGACTGTTATAAAGGAGTGGCTTGCCTTGGCCCAAATGGTGATGGGACCCTTAGAAGATTATGAAAGGAAGATATTATATTATTTCAAATAATTTAATATCTCAGTGTTATTCCACCTAGATGACACTCTATTGAATAGGGAAAATTTAGATTCCACCTATGTCACTTTAATGAGGTCATGAGGGGAAATGTGGTAAAGAAAAATAAGGAAGGAGCTCAGTTAGTTCTTGAGCTTTCAAATAAATCTATAGTGAGCATTCTCGAGGTGTCCAAAGCTTAGGTGTAAATGGAGGATCCCCTTCAAGTGTAGAAAATACTAGAAACCCAAGTTGAGATGATCTTTAAAGAGCCTCTGATGAACCTCACCAAGCTAGACTGGGAGTTTGACCTCATGGTATCTGTGCCAAAGGCCAAGGAGGTAAAATCAAAGTAGTTGTGAACCATATCTTCCATGCCACCTCTTTGCATCATTTGAGTGGTCCTCCATATATCTTTTTAGGGGAAATCTTAGAGGCTTTTACCCATTTTTTGAATTATGTATTTCTAACCACTAGGGGTGGCCATCATGGCCAAAGATGGGAATCTCACACTATTTGGGGGTGAATCCCATCTTTATCTATATAAATGTAACCACATTGTAATTTTAGGGTTGGTAATTTTTTGCTCAAAACTACTATCAAAATCAAGCTAGGACTTAACTTGTGGTTTCCTTCACCCCTTTTTAAATTTTAAAGAGTTGGCCAATATTTATCTTTATAATAGAACTAGTTATATTAATGAATGTAATTTCAAATTTTAAGTGACACATAACCTATTTATCAAATCATCTTTCATTTTAATTTTAATTGAATATTTGTGCCCAGATAATTATTTTAAGGCTATGTTACTTTATGAATGCAATGATTATGATGTGCCTACATAAACTCTATATGAGTTCATATTATTTTCTTCATAATACTAATAACTTGTGTGATAGCCAGAAAGTTATTTTGGAAGTTTATGTGTGATTTATTGTAGACTTATAATAGTGTTATTTAGTGAGGAGCCACAAATTAAGCATTCTTAACTACTTCCCCAAACTCTTCACATTGTGTAGCATTAGAGTTAAAACCTTTGGTGAGACTCAAAAAATAGTGGTATAACTGTGACAAATATGCTTAGCTCAATTATTGAAGCATAAATTTCATCTGGACCTAGAAACTTTATTTACTACCTTACACTTCCCTCCTTATGTGTCTATTTTAGAGATTGAAAAACCCTTTCCCTTTTATCTAGGAAGTGTTAGAGCAAAGTTCCTAAATATCAATAATTTAATCTTGACCATTAGGACTGAACTATTAATGATGGCATTGCATCTCTCAAAGATTATTCTACTAGGCTCTATTGTGAAGCCAAATAGTTGGAGTTGTACCCTAGGTTGATTTCAAATAAGTCCTAAAATAGAGGTAGAAATTCCATCAGTGTTCCCCATTATTCTCTTTTAAAATACTCAATCTCATGAGTATTTTAGAATGAGATATTGGATTGAACAATATTTGGCACTAGAAGGAGGGCCCTTTTATTTTTAAGGATAATTATTAGTAGGAACCTAAACCTTGAAGGAGTATTTTATTGATTGAATCTTGTTCCCCCTCCTCTATGCTCTATTCATTATTGTGTGATTCAAACACACACAACAATAATGTATGAAAAGGAAGGCATCAATAATTTATATGTTTAATGCTAACTTATTTGAAATAATGATTGTTGGTAATAATGTACTAACTATTATTTGTTTGTGAAACATCCTAGATACTAGTTCATCGATCACCAAAATTATGTCCCATCATGATTGGTTGGTAGTTTCACCCTTGTAATTACACATAAGATCCAATCTCAATAGACCTAGAACTACCATGATCCCAACTAGCTTGTTCCCCTAATTTATCTTAAACAGACTACCTAAGATGGATTGGTTGTGTAGCTTAGCCATTAACATCTTGGGAGTTGTCTATGACTTGCCCAAAAACCTTGAGAGGTATCTTCCTCATTTCACTCCTAGTGTAAGACAGTCTATTGAAGATTATGTGACCTACTAAAAACTTCCCTAAGACTCTTGAATATATAAAATGAAGATGTGGCATATATAATTTTCCCATTCACATTGATAGACTCAGCCTATGACTAGTTCCTCAATGTTTTTGAAGACTCGATCCCCAATTACGACCATTTTATTAATACCTTCCTTGCCTAATTTGGGAAAGTGATAGAACCTTTTGTCCTATCTTAATAGTTTGCATGTATGAAATGAAATCTTAATGAGCTTATAAGGAAATTTAATGCTAGGTTTCAAAATATGTATAGTTGGGTTATCGTGCTCTACCAACCCAACCCCCAACTAGCACTTAAAATGTATAAAAATGCCTTGGATCGTTAGATGGATATGTTTATGAGATGAGACCTAAAAATAGTGGACCTACCCATAGATTATTTAGGGGCCATCAAGTTAAACAAATAGATAAACCCACAAGGTCAGATGATGGGCCCCATTCCTAATGCATTACCACAAATGTCCACATTGAGTCTCTTTCTTGATGCTAATCAAAATATCACATTGCTTCAATTGTTCCTTATAATAATTCAACTCCCACTAAGTCATCCCACACCAAACTAACGTCCAAGTTTTATTAACCCAAGTAACCATGAAAATACTTCTTAGTTGTAACACCAAGTAATGTTAGAAACAACTAATAATATTAAGATAATTAGGAGTCCACCAAGAATGAGCTAGATCCCATTAGGTTAATGGTAAAAAAACTCAATAATTAATTCTTTGAGATATAAAGGCAGATGAGTAACCATAATGTAGATATTTTTATCAAAATTTTCACATTTCAAATACCAAACATGAAATACAACCATTCCCACAATCTACTAAAACCATCACCTAATAGGTTAATAGAATTTAATATCTTTGAAATAGCCTTACCTAATTAGTGTCAAGTGCATAATAGGATAGCCCATGGGGAACATGACTACACAAAGTTCTATTTTGACTTTGATATATTTTATAAGGAAATAGAAGAGTACACAATGGTCCCCAATCACATGGAATCATCCAACATGGGCAAATCCCTTAGCACTGCCATAGGGTTGGAAACCATGAAATTTTTAGGCCAAGAATAAAATAATCTAAAAGAGGGTATTACTAAAGTTTAGGCATTTTAATAGTTTAAAAGGATAAAATATGACCTCAATAATAGGCAACCAAAATAACCCTTCACTACCTCAACTCCCTTGAATAATGGTGCAACCCCACCTAGTTAGAATGCTAGGAATGACCCACCACCTCCAAAGCCTCAAGAACCTAAAGTTCACATGGAAACCTTAATAAATCTATAATAAAGGAGAAAATAATATATTATAGAACATGAATAAGATAAAATCCAACATCATGCTCCATAATATTTCTTAGAACATAAATCAACATGATCTTCTCCTAAATAACTTAACCAAGAAGCCAACTCAACCCACCCATGCAAAATCTAAAGTGGCCCATACTAATGTGATCATTTAAAAGAATAGATGAATTTTCCCCATTATTTTTTACCATCAGATTATTTGGTAAAAACCTACATAATTTCCTAATAGACTTAGGATCTTCAGCTAACATAATACCAATAGGCATCTATGAAAAGTTAGGGTTGGTCCCTATCAAATAAAATAAGGTGGTGGTTCAACTAGATAAGTCTTAGGTAATATAAGTAGGAAAGATTCTAAATGTCCACATATATTTGGAATAAAAACCTAGGGTTCAATACTTCATAGACATCCAAGTGGTAGAGATTCATGAGACCTATGGCATACTCCTTAGAAGAGATTGGTCTAAACCCCTAAATGGGTATAGGGCCATGAACTTATATCATACATGGATACCTTGGAGAGGGATAAATAATAAAATTATGGTACATAAAGATCCCTACATGAAACACATGATAATTGAGTATAATGGCATCAATGAGAAAGTGAATTTGGCATCTTTAGACCATGGGATTTATACATTAAGTATGAAACTAGCCAAAGATATAACTAACAACCAATTGAACTTGCCAATCTTATGGTATATCTATATAGATGAGGCTCATTCTAAACAAAGTATTGGGGTTGATGTTTTATTAATAGACCCTTGAGGGAAGAAATACCTAGCATCATATAGTCTATAGTTTCCCTGCATAAACAATCTGATAGAGTACAAAATAATAATCTTAAGATTATAATTCATATTAAAACACAAGGTAAATGAACTTAGAGTATTTAGTGGCTCTAAGCTAGTAGTTAACCAGATCAAGAGTAAATTTCAATGCAAACTATCATACCTTATAAGGTATAATCACTGATCTTATGACTTAATTGAAATTTTTAGCACATTCAACATCATCCCTATCCTTGGGGAATATAACTAAGTTGATGAATCACTCACATCTAAAATAAATACCTTAACCCCCTAAATGTCACCAAGATACAAGGTTTATATATGGAACTTGTCCCTTTCCCCTCTGTCCTTGATAATGTGACAAAATTTCAAGTCTTTTAGGATGACCAATAGATCATCTAGTTCCTTATTAACACAAGGGTATTTGAAAACTATATCATTGATGAGGTAGATAGGGACAACCTTAGTAATGGGATAGATAAGTATGGGATCCTTAATATTCATGGGAATTAGATCCCAAAGGGTATGATTTCATTAGAAAGAGAATTTGATCTTTTAGACCCCATGTTCCTAATAATGAGGCTAAATTTTAAGAACCAAAAATGCCATCTCATCAACCTTGAATCAGTAAAAAACCCTCAGATGGTTAATGTTAGACCTGACTGAATAGACTCTGAGATAGAGTAGTTGTAAAAATTATTGCTAAGATATAAAACATAATTACTTAGGCCTATAAAGACCTTAAAGTCTTTGACTTGAGAGTGATCACTCCTATTATCCCTCTCAAACCAAATCAGAGATCCTTTAGATAGAGGTAGAGACTAATAAACCTAATCATGGAACCATTAATACACAAGGAAGTTCATAAATCACTTATTGTTGGTATAATTTTCTTGGTTCACCATTCTACTTGGGTGGATAACCTAGTGCCTGTTTGAAAGAAAAATGGATAAATCTGCCTATGTGTAGACTTCCAAAACTTGAGATGAACCATGGATAAATATCATTACTTATTACCTTCCCTTGATGAATTAATCCAAATTGTGAGATCATCCCAGATGATGTCATTTCTAGTTGGCTTTATTAGATATAACCATGTCTTGGTTAATCTACAAGATTGGGCCAAAACCACATTCACCAATAAATAGGGCATATTCACCTATAAGTGAATGCCTATTAGGTTTATCAATACTAGGGAAACCTTTCAAGGAGTAATGGACCTTGATTTTGAAGGACTAATTTTCAAGTGTATAATAATTTATATGGATGAATCAGCTATGTTTTTAAATTACCTGTTAGAATACATACACCACTTGGAGAAAGTGTTTAAAATATATAGAAGGTATGGTATTTCCCTGAATCCCAAGAAGAGTGTGTCTAGTGTTACCTAAGGTAAGCTTCTCGATCATATCATCAACAAATAAGGTATTTTTATTGATCTAGAAAGAGCTGATGTAATTTATAAATTACTTCTACGTAATAACAAAGAAGAATTAAAATCCTTATTTGTGAAAATCATTTTTTTCATAAATTCATTTTTGGATTTACTAAAATTATAAAACCTTTGAATGATTTGTTTAAACAAGACGTGAAGGTGAAATGGTACACAAAATAAAATAAATCTTTCTAGGAAATCAAGGACACCATTATGTAGGCCCAGTCCTCATTACCCTAGACTATACACAATATTTTTATATCTAGTCCTTTACTTCCAAACACACCATTGTTGCTTGTCACCCAAAAATTGGATGGAGAAGAACATCCTATTGATTTCATGAGCACCAATATCAAGGACATATAAATGAGATATTCTACTCTTGCTAAACATTCCTATGCACTAGTCAAAGTAATGAATAAATTCAAGCACTATATTTTTTGGGATAATCTGCATGCCATCATCTTAGACCTAGTCATAAAATAAATGTTAGGGAAAAATAAGTTGGGTTAATTTAGATATCGATTGATGGAAAAGATACAAGAGTATGAATTAAAGATCAAACCAACCAAATTATTCTTAGGATAGGGCCTTACCTAGATAATAACTAAGATAGACCCAAGAATAATTGTACACCAAATATACTAAGAGCTAAGGCTACAACTAGACCAATATGTTCCAGTAGTGCATTTCCTATTCTATGGAAATACACCACCTAGACTCAATCATATGCAAAAGAGTGCTTTCTAGTTGAAAGCTACACAATATATGATAAATAAGGCAATTATCTTTAGAAATAATCATGAAGGAATATACCTTAGATGTTTGTCCCTAGACAAAGCCAAAGAAGTGATTAAAATTTTCCATGAAAAATTAGGAGCTAGTTACCCTCCAATAAATGCCACAGTGCACAAGGTCCTTTGAGTGCACTACTACTAGCCTAATTTGTTTAAAGATATTCATGTTCATGTCCATATTTTTCATCAATGCTAAACCAAGAGGGAGATCCACACAAAAATGACACTTTATCCTATGGTGGATTCAAGACTATTTACCCAATGGGGACTAGATTTAATTGGTCTCATCAACCCCAACTCATCGAATGGCCACAAGTTTGTTCTCACGGACATACATTATTACACAAGGTAGTTTGAAGTAATTTCTATGAAAATTAGCACCACTGCCAAACTCATAGAGTTTATGGAGAACACTATAACCACCTGGTTTGGGGTCATAATCTCTCTAGTATGTGATAATAATTCCACATTCCAATCCATAGAGTTTACAAAATAGGCTTATGACAATGGTATCATGATAAAGTTTTCATCTCATCACTATCCCCAAGGAAATAGATTGGCATAATCCACCAATAAGAATCTAATAGATGTCATCAAGAAATATACAAGAGAGAAACCCTGATAATGGCATGCATTACTAAAGTTTACTCTATGGGATGAACACACTAGGTATAAATAAGCCCTCAATAAATCTCCTTTCCTTTTATTCTATAGATTGGAGTCAATCATTTCAGTCACACTCAAACTATCAACTTATAGGTTCATACAAAAATTCATTGACCCAGATGATAAAGTGAATTCTTAACTCCTAGATATCAGGTTAGAAGAAGCCTAGAATTAAGATTTGTTAAGCTTCAGTAAGCAACAAGGTAATTTTAAATGATGGTTTGATAAGAGGGATAAAATCAAAACTTTTAGGATCTTTGATCTGCTATTAATGTGGGATAAATCCCATGAAAATAAAGGCCAACACTAAAAGTTTGATATTTTCTAGATTAGCCCCTATCAAATAGCCAAAATCTTGGGCTAGAATGCCCTTCACCTTAAGAAACTAGAAGGAAACAACCTTACACTCCTAGTAAATGGATAGTTCCTGAAGCACTACTTCTCGACTGTTCTATCGAGTGTAATTTTATAATATCCTCAGTGGGTGGTGGTAATGTATATATTAGGTTATTTTGTTTTAGTTATGTGTTTAATTTTCCTATTGTGTGATTTCTTTCCTTGTTATTTTATTTCATTTATTTGGTTATGTCTTTGTGGCATTCACTTACCCCAAATATGACACCTTATTGAAATTAATAAAATAAATGCCACTATGAGGTCTCCCTAGAGAGGAAACATCGGTAACCACTCTGAATGATGACTAGAGTTAAGAAGGTATTATCAAGTTACATAGGACCAAAGTTAAGTCTTTGATCCAAATAAACCATGGATGGTGAGTGAGTCCTTTAAATTTTATAGATCAAGGCCTAATGATTCTCAAAGAGACAAGTGGATTTTAGAATTGCTTGCACCCTTCTAGAGGCCACCAAGGTGTACTTAATATAACATCTTAAAAAATGTGGGACCATTCAAACCAATTAAAATTTGACTATATGTTTATAGCTTACTCTTTACCTTATCATGTATGGTTTAGTCTTGAACCCTTAATGGATAAATATTGATAAATCTCTTCACAAAAAACCTTCAAAGAAGACTTTAAAAAACACGTAGAGTGAGTCTTCCATGAAATCGATATTTAGGTAACCTCCATTATAACATTTCCAACCTAACTAGTAGTAGATCAAGGCTTGAATAGGACCATATGTATCTCTATTGGGGATATGTACACCTAGATGGTATTAGATTAGTTTCACACCATTCCCCTCTAATCTATGAGATCAATAATGCCCTAGAATAAATCTAATGATAAATTCGATAGTGGTTGCTTGAATGAATTCCAAAATTTGATAAATTAATTAAAAATCACTCCCTACACACATTGGTGGTCTTCTATAATATAAGAGCTTAGTATGTCACTTATTATTACATGACTTTAGTTCCTTATTTTTTAATATGTATAAATATCTCTCTTGTAGTCTATGTGTTTTGCAAGAATGAAAGATTAATAGGTTGGGTTCTAAGTGTTTTTCACCCCTTTCCTCATAGAAGTCACCATTTTTTTTGGCTAATATGCCCCCTTTTCATAATAAATGGTGGACCCCTCTTTTAAATAATCATAACCAGAGTTCCTAGATCCATTCTCTCATTTTGGTTGGATCTACCTATATCAAGCCTCTAAAATCCCATGTCGCCTTATTTTTATCCCTGATAAAATGGTATGGATAATGAGCAATTGATTTGAATTGCATGCCTCATTTTTTTGTGAAAAAGACTAAGGAAAATATCATTTGTACTCAATGGTTAAGATAAGCCTCTTGTTTTAAATGTTTAACATGATAACTTTGTAGTTTTTCCATTACTTGGAGGTTCTCAGAGTCTTAGTCCAGATCTTGATGTTGGATCCTAGAGTCCTACATGGCATTATGGAGCCTAACTAGTGTCCAAGTGAGAATTTAATTGATAGTTATTCCTTTCATTTTTGCTTAGTCATTTTTAGTGTTTTTTGTAGGATCTTCTATGTTGTAGTCTCAGAACTAGTGGATTCAAGATATTTGGTTGAGGTATATTCAAAGGTTTTGAAATAATAAAGCACCACATATCCTATGTTAGATGCATCAATCTTATAGACCTGATAGAGATGTTAGATCCTAAGAGAGCTTGATGTAATCAGTGAATGCCATGAGGTTTATTATTAGACATTTTAGTCTCCTAGACTTGATAGAGATATCAAACCCCAAAAGAGCTTGATGTAATCAAGAAGTGCCACATATCCCTAGGTTAAATGTCATTAGTCCTCTAGCTAATCACCCCATGCCAAAGTAGAATGGCTAGTCTCTTAGACCTCATAAAGATGTTAGATCCTATAAGAGCTTGTCCCAACTATTGAATTTCACCTCAACTAGTGATAGAGTGAATAGTTTCCTTTGACTTGAGAGATATGTTATAACTTAAGAGAAGCCAATTGAATCAAGATATGATGCATGCCTTGAAGGTTAGTAGTGAAGAATCTAACTAATGAATCTCTTTCCATTGTCAAACTTATCAGTCTCGTAATCTGACAAAGATTTCAAATCGTAGGAGATCTTGAAGTAATTAAGGAGTGCCATGTAGCTTGTGGTTAGAAGAGTTAGTCTCATTTTTTTGACAAAGATGTCAGAATCTAATAGAGCCCAACATATGATAGCATAACATGTGGCATAATTAAAAAGTTTAGAAAATGGGCCCTTAAAGGCCTTAGGATTGATAGAATGGAGCATAGGTGTAAATACAAGGGGATAATTAGAGGACACCACATGACCCTATATAACATCTCATTCCCCCAAGGATAAAAAATAATTTGCTTGGCTATGCTTAGGTATAAACCATTAGTGTGAAGGCCAGTCATGAGGTGATAAGTGGTGTAAACTTAGTGCTCCTGGAAGGCTTTAAGTATGAGGTGGCCATAGACCTAACTCACTCTAGACATTGATAAACTAGGGAAATGGACCCTAATTTCTAAATTTAAAAATTTCACATCACCTTTGCTAGATCTGGTAAGTGATGTGTAATCATATACTCCAAATTTAAGTCTAAATAAGGAAATCAAGTGGAAGATTGAGCCACCCACTCAAATTTGAATCCAAAATGAATGAGACACTAAATTCCATTAATGTAGGGGGATGAATGGGGATTTCTATAAATATTCCAATGAAATCTCATTAGCTATTATATCTCCTAACTCCTAAATTCAATGTCCTTGCTTCGTGTTCCCACCAATTGCTTTTATCACCTTCTCTTTTGACCAAAGCTTTTTCACTAAATTTCATCAATTTGCAATGACCACTCCATATTTAAACCCCAAGACTGAGCTTAAATATAGGTACACTTTGTTCCTAAATGGTTTGACCCAATTTAAACATTATAATGAAATATTCAAGATTATCGACCAAGTGCCCAAAGATTTAACTATTAATGATGATGATAATTGGGCTAAGTTTGAAGATGCCCTATGAGTATACCAAAAGTGTGGCCTATACCAAGCTATGACCAAGATTTAATTCCTCCCTTACATTAAATTATTTAGCAAGTTAATCATCACTACCAAGTAGGTTCAAATGATGTTCATGATTGGGTTTACTTAGCTATCTCCTAGCACCATATTGTCAACACCTTGAGCATAACCTACAAAGCCTATTACAATCTCCTAAAATCCACTTTTTGTATGAATCAATGGTGGTGTAAAACAAGAACAAAACCTTCCAAATATATAATGTCCTTAAGGACTAGGTAGAGAACCCAGATGATAAATGGGTGAAAAATGAGGATATAAATGCATACATGATCCGCACCTTCAAGGAGGATGTTTGGATTGGTATGATCCTACTAAATTGGTTATTTAGGGCCCTAGATTGCCTTCACATCAATAAATAGTGGTTTCCACTACTTCACATGATCCTGGATGGATCCTAAGTCCCTAACCTAAGAGGAATGGCTAATTTAGACATGGTCAGATCTATAGTATATGCATAGGTAGGGGGACACTTTTACATGATGAACTATCTTGTAGATGTAGTTTATGAGACACTAAATTTCAAGCTCTCAACCTTTTTTGCATGGGTTTTTAATGGCCTTATGGTCTATGTATTTTTATCCTAAATATATGACCACCAATATAGGAATAACATTTGAGACATTTGCAAGTGTTTCTAAGTGATGGTATACAATGAAATTAATGAGACTCCTATGCCTCATCTATTGAAATAAATCAAAGACTTGCTGGCTCCCATCAAAGGCTATTGGTATTTTTAAGAGGACACAATCATTTGGGTCACATGTATTCTTAAGGATCCCCTTTGCTTACCTTATCACATCTTGGATCACCTTGTTGAGATCAAAATTTATTATCAATTAGTGGAGGGAATTTTTAGATGTTATATCAATCACTAGTAAAAGTAATTCTCACCTCACCACTTCCAATCATCATCTGACATTATGTGTACCACTTCTTCCCTCCCCTATAGAAAATGTAAACTATATGGAACTCTTTGTCCTTGATTAGAGATAAACCATAAGATTGAGACCTGAAGGGCATGATCCAAGCCTATTTAAAGAGGTATTCAACTCACCTCAACCATAATTATGGAGACCAGTAGCGAGATGATGAAGAGTTATATCTAAACATTGTAGATGACTAGGAAGTACTTGTGAGGATCAAATAATATGAGAAATAAAATGGTAATAACATGTAGGTTGAGCCTTTTTATGCCCCCTTTGAATTTTTCCAGCCTTCAAAGGATATCAACTCCCCCATAATTTATAGAAGAATCCTACAGGGGATCCCACTACCTTATCCTCTATTATCAATGACTTCCACCACCATGGCTCTATCTCCTCTACCTATAACAACTCAAATGTGTCAACCTAAGCCAATTCAAAATCATGTGATTTAGTTTCAAGTGACCTAATCATAAGTGGCTCCATAATAGGCACCTCGACCTTAGGCCACCTAGGCTCTAAGGTTAGACATCAGCAAACACCCAAAAATGATCCTAAATTAGGATCAACAATAGGCATTGGTAAAATTTCCTCCCCTCACCCCCTCTACTTTCCAACTATATCCTATAATTCCACTCATTTCCCTACTTATTCCATAAACCATCCTACAAGCACCATCCCATTTTCCAATTTCACCTCCTCCAATCTTTTCCCAAATTTCCATGACCTCTACCATCCCTGACATCCTACCTTATTTATTTCCATATACCCCTTCCATTCCCAACTTGGAAATTTACCAATGCCCCTACTATCCATTCCTTATATTTCAATCCTTATGAGTTACCCATATCTATCAACCACCTCAATTATTCTAGGATTAATTACACCTATGTGCATGTCTCCACTGACTAGGACCATCCCAATTATTCTTCCAGCAATGCAACAGCTCCCAAAGTCAACCCCTATGGCATTAACTACATTAGATCCTTCCATAATAGTGTCTAGAGATAACTTAGGTAAAATTTCAAGGAATAATCAAAAGGTAGTTCATGCTCAGGCCATAATAAAGATACCAATTACTCTAATTCTATCTCCCCCACCAGTCTCTTCTTATCCTCTAACACCAAACCCATTGGTTCCTCCCATACCTCCATGACCCCATTTTTTCATCACCTTGACCACCCAAGGATTTGGATTCAATCATCCAATATCATCCCTTATATTGAATACCCCTTCCTAATATTCATTTCCCCTCAAGTGGACATGACCCAAAGTCGATGGTAGGCACAAATGTTCCCTTGGGCCTCACCATTCATTTTTTCCCTTTCACCACCATGCCTACTCCTCTATCACTTTCATCATTCACTCCATCCACTTATTCCATTCCTCCTCAACCTTATCCTTCACCTATCATTATCCTCTCCACCACCCCATCAACACCTCCCAAGACCCAAAGAATGGTCCTAGTATCTTAGGTTCTAGAGATGACAATGCAAGGCACCCTAAAAGTAGAATGGGATTTTAACCACACCATAGGGGAAATTGGGAGAATCCTCACCTATAAACTAATTAAATAGGGGAATTATATGGTTTGGTAGACCCAATAGGACCTATTATCTCTCACCAAGGTGATGACTCTTGAGGGAAAAGATAAAATGGTAGAAGACCCACTCTCAGTTCTTAAAGTGACACATGATATGTTAGATAAGCTTCTTGAGGACATGAAAAGCTAGGTTAGAACTCTTAAGGAAAAATTCAAGAGATCCTTCCCTCTTAGGATAATTAGACACATCAAGAATGTCCTCTTATAACTTTTATCAACTCTAGGAAAGGTGGTAAGGACTATGGCAAAGACCTATGTGCTCATTTAGCAATACTAGGACCATCTAGAGAGGTTCACTATAATTGATGGGAAGTGAAAAATTTTGACTATTTTGATTAATAAAGGCATGTTCCTAAAGCTCAAATTGATTCCCAATTTATATTTGGGATTATATCAGACCTACATTGGGAACATGAATATTTTTATCAAGGAGTGGATTGCCTTAGCCCAAACAGTGATGGGACCCCTAAAAAATGGAAAATAAAAGATATTGGCTTATTTTAAAGAATTGAATATCTCAATGTTGTTCCACCTATATGACACTTTAGTGGATAGGGAAAAATTTAGATCCCACCTAGGTAATTTTGACCAAGTCATGAAGGGAAAGGTGGCCAAGGTGAACAATGAGGGAGCTCAATCAGTTATCGATCTTTCAACTCAATCTACAATGAGAATCAACTAGGTGTCTGAAGCTTAGGTGTCAATAAAGGCTCCCCTCTAGGTGTACTAAGGACTAGTAGCCTAGGCTAAGATAATATTATGAGATCTTATGATGAATCTTTCCAAGTTGGATTAAAATTTTGACCTTGTGGTAGCTATGCTAGATGCCAAGGAGGCAAATTTAAAGAAGTTGGGAACTATATCTTCCACACTTCCTCCACATACCATTTTAATTATCCCCCACATATATTTTTTAGGGTAGGCTTAGATTATTTTATCCATTTTTGAATTATGCAATTGTAAGCACCAAGGGTGGCCATCATGTCCCAATATGGGAATCTCACACTACTTGGGGGTAAATCCCATCCTTATCTATAAAAGTGCAACCACATTATAATTTTAGGGCCAATAATTTTAGCTCAAAAGTGCCATTAGAATCAAGCCAAGATTTCACCTATGATTTCTTTCACCCCTTTATGAATTTTAAAGAGTCGGCCAAGATTGATCTTTGTAATATAAATAGTTATATCAATTAATGTAATTTCAAATTTTAAGTGACACATGTTCTATTTATCAAATCATATTTCATTTCATTTTTAAGTGAATATTAGTGTGTAGATATTTATTTTTAGGCTTTGTTACTTTATGAATGTAATGATTATGATGTGCATGGATATCATAAACTCTTTGTATTCATATCATTTTCTTCACAATATTGATAATCTATGTGATACCCTGTAAGTTATTTTGGAAGTTTATATGTGATTTACAATAGACTTATAGTATTTTTATTTAGTGAGGAACCACAAATTAAGCATTCTTAACTACTTCCCTAGATTCTTCCCATTATGTAGTAATTGGAGTTAAAACCTTTGATGAGACTCAACAAATAGTGATACAACTAATATATGTGTGTTTATCTCAATTATTAAAGCATTAATTTCATCTGGACCTAGAAACTTTCTTTACTACCTTACCCTTCCCTCTTTTTGTGTCTATTTTGGAGATTAAAATACCCTTTCCCTTTTGTTTAGGAAGTTTTAGAAAAGAGTGCCTAATTATTAGTAACAGATTCAAATAACTCACTCATATACTCTCGACCATTAGGACTGAACTATGAGTAGTGGCCTTTAATCTCTCATAGATTTTTCCATGCAAGTTATGTTGTGAATCCAAATATATGTGGTTGTGCCCTAAGTCGATTTCAAATCAGTCCTAAAATGGAGGATGAAAGTCCATTATTGTTTCTCATTATTATTTTTAAAAATACTCAATCTCATGAGTATTTTGGAATGAGATATTGGACCAAACAACAATAGTCACTTCCCAACATAAAGTCAAATGTTTCCTCATAGACAATGGGTCAGGTTTGAATATTGTAACTTTGAATTTAGTCCAACATTTGGGATGGATAAAAATAGATATGTAACTAGATACCATTATGATCAAGGTATATGATAATGATGAATGATAATCATAGGGCACCATTTTATTACCTATTATCATTGGGCCCTTAACCCATGATACTTTGTGCCAAGTCTTGGATATAGAACTATCATATAATTTACTCCTTGGATGACCTTTGATACATGAATTACATGTAGTACCTTTTACACTACATTAGTGCATCAAGTTCCCTCACTTAAGTTTAGAGGTCACCATACCTAGAGATTTTCATCCATATCGATATTGTAAACATTTGGAAGTGGATTATGAAAACTAAAACTATCACCTTGGTCTAGAGCATGTCCATTAAAAGGATAATATGTAGTTATTCAACCACCTAAGACCAATTATGTGGATACGATTACTCTTGCATCTATTTCATAAACACCTCCTCCTCTATTATATATCCATTATACCATTAAATATATAAGCCTTAGTTAATATCAAATTGTAAATGCCTTTCATATCGCCAAATTGCCACAAACACCCAAGACATATGGTAGACCTAAAGTAAATATTTCTTTAATAGAATGGCACAAGAAGGATGATCATTACTAAAAGGGACCCATTTCTTTCATAATAACCTCTTCATAAGATAAATAGTATATCCAAGATGATGATGACTCATGGTTGTATAATAATGACATTGCCACTTACTATCAAAGTAAAAGGTATCCTATCCCAAACATGATAATGGATAATCAAGCTTATCAAGGTAAAGGCCTAGGGAAAAAAATAAGACCTATTGAGCCAATATGTATTACCAAACACAAATTTACTCAAAGTATTGGATAAAAACCACCTATAGGTGACCCCTTAGATCTCGAGAGTGATAGTGATTTACCAACTAATGACAATGATGTTGGTAATGATGTAGAGTCCTATTATAATATCTATGATGATTTAGTTGAAAACAACCTATTTTAATCTAATACCATTTGTACCATAACTTTCATGCCATCTTATTCCTCTCTTTTACTCCATCACCCCTAGTTGATTGATTAGGACCAACGAGACTGACAAATACCATTAGATGATTTCTAGAATGAAGAGGCAATTTCTAAATTCTTGGGTCTTAGAGACCATTTTCCAATTAGTGATCATAATATTAGATTTTATATTACATTATACCCTACCACTTATTTTAGAGAGCGTATTAACTTCCTTAGTTAAAGACAAAAATAAAAATAAAATGAAACATTGAGTTCCCAAAATGAAAACTTCTTTAAGGCACTTTCAAACTAGGGAAAAAGTAAATAAAAAAGATGAGTCTCTAGGTGAAAACCTATTTTAGGTACCATTAGATGTGGAAATTCATCTTCATTTGAATTTATCCAAAGGTGACTTCAATCCTAGACCCTCATACCAATTAGAAACTAGTTCAAAATATCAAAAAATATTTGAACAATTAGTTCAAGATTTCCTACATGCATTTATGAAGTGCCCTTTGCTAGATTTTGGAAATTTTGATTCTTAATACATGGGTTAGATTTAAGATATATTTAAACCACATGATGAATAATAATACCAATTTACCACACTAATAATTATTTTATAAGATGGTTCCACACTACTTGTAGAAGATACCACAAAAGTCAATATTGGAATGATGGTCGATCCTTAATGGATCAAACTTGGAGTGTCCCTCACTAAAGATGACTATGAGATTATTACTACCCTCCTTCAAGAGTTTGTCAATATTTTTTTCTAGTCTTTTTTAGATATGCCTGGCTTGGAACCTTCTTTAGTTTTAAATTATCTTATTGTACACCTAGATGTGAAGTTGATCAAGCAAAAACTGAGAAAAATGCATCCCCACATTGCCATCCTAGTTAAGAAATTTTTGGAATCACAACAATTGAAAGGGGGGTGAATCATTGTACAAACTTTTATTTCAATTCCATATATCATTCATTAACCTTTCAAACCAATCTAGTAAACAAGCAATGCATATAGAAGTAATCATATAAGCAAGAAGCAAGATATCAATACATGAACACAAGAGATATGTGGTAAACCCTCATGTGGGATAAAACACCACTTGTAATATTTTCCTATAATTAATGGATCAACATTTAGTGAGTCACCATCCACTAGTCAAACACCAACTCAACTAGTCCATTAGCAAGCTCCAACTTGTAAGGAGGCTCCAAACCCTCAAGTGAATTGTCACCAACCCAACCACTTCAAGGAAACTTATAAAATATCCAAGCTGAAAGGTAGATCCAACTCCATTTTGACTAAGCACCAACTTAACCAAGATAAGCTTGATCACCTTCACAATTCCTTATTGTTCAATCAACAAATGGTGACATCTTCTTCGGCTCTTAAATCTTATCTATCTTATTTCATACATCAGTAACACATATTTGATGCAACTATAATGGATTATTATTCAAAAATAAACTCATTGAACTCTTTCCAACCTTCTACCCCTCTCAAACAACTTTCTAGGCTCACTTGCTCAATATGCCTCTTACTAGTCTAATTAGGTTACCTAAACTTGTCATATACATGTATAACTTATGATGTATGTTCATGATTAATCCTATAATCCATTTTTATGGTCTATATTACCTAATTTTTCTGCTCAAATAGCTCTTTTCCTTGCTTATATTCTCATCTTCTTAACTAGTCAAATTAGTCATATTAGGCCTTGTCTTTATACTTGACTCTTGATCTCACCCATCTTGGTTAGCCATGTAAATTGAAATACATGGACCAAAATTTGAATATGTCATTAAAAATGTTTCACAAGTGTAATTATCACTACACATGTTTTCCAAACTCATTTATACCTTAATATCTTCTTAGGCCTACTTAGAGACCTAATGCATTAGGTCTTCACAACCACATGTTGCCACTCTAACCCCTTAGAACATTTTGAGCCTATACCAATGCATTAAATAATTAAAATGTGACTCAAATATACCCTTATTAACATACACTTATCTCCATACCATATTTTATTCCAAATCACTCCTTGAAGCATGCCATTAGGCCTATTTGCCATTAGGTCTGCACACACCCAAAAAATTTGTCTCACATGACTGAAGCATATATTCAACTATGATATATAACCATGTTATTAAATCACATTAATATACCATTTATGACCTAAACCACATCTCCAATTACTTTAGTCATTATCACACAAACCAAAAGGCCTCAATAACACTCATATAAAAAAGCTTACTCAGAATTATCAAACATTACCAATGTATAGTCAAGAACATTTTAATCTCTACACTTGAATAGGGAAAAACCTTGACTCTCAATCCATTATCATAAACCTCAAAGAATTATAAAATATATTCATATGCATTATATCATTCAACACTATCCAAAACACCCCAAACTTACCTTTTTAAGATGACTATATAAAATTGTCTAACTGCTCCAAAACCCAGTCAAGTAGAATGTTGTTTTTATAAATTATAAGGGAACTTAAAAAAATTATAATTCATGTTACTAGTTTTAATATTACATATATATCATCATAAAATATATATATTAATAGTTCTGGTGTCAACCATTATTCTTACAAACCAATTTCTTGTCTTTCTCTTTCACATGTATTGTACAGCTACATAGGTTAATTTACCTTCCATATTACAACTCCTTAAAATATATTTTCACATTTTATAAATAATTTATAGGTAATATAAATTTAAAACAACATAAATATGTTCATTGTAAAAATAAACTCATGATACAACAATTCAAACTCATTCCTTCATCTTGCATACCTATAACTTGTCAATCTATCTTAAGAACCCATCATAGTGAACATGAATTAGATCACCTATTTAATCACTTTAATGAAATTATAATTAATTTATGTGATAATTAAAAATCATTGTAACATATACAATCACATAAGGTAGAGTTATAATGGCAAATATAGAACATATAGATCAAACTATGAACCTTACTCCTTCACTATCTTAACTCACTCAGATAGGACATCTTATGAACACTATTTTCATAATTTTAAATGATATAAAAATAATATTATAAATATTTAAATGATTTATAGGTCTTTAAAAATTAATTCAAGTAATTGGATCAATTCATAATCTACTACAACTCATCCCTAAACACATTCTCACTTTGACTAGTTTTTCTCACTGGTTTCACCATTAGCCCATTTTAGCGATAGGTCAACATGAGTGACCAAAATATTTGACACATAAGCTATAAATTTTCCAAATAAAACCATGGAAAAAAAATAGGTCTCAATCCTCAACCTTCATTGATTTTCTTTCTTTGACCTAGTCAATCTTTCCTACTATACAAAATTTTTGAGAAACAAATGATTTCCTATAGGTTCCATTCAATTTATTGATAAACCAATACCACTTAGATATTACTATAGGATTAATATACATTATAAAAACATAAAAATATCCTTACCATTCCATTCTGGTCACTCAAAAACAAATTCTTCACAATCATGTCACTATAAGGGTTTTGAGAGGGTTTTAGACTAGTTTTGGTGTTAGGGATTATTCATTCAGTATTGTCCCTAAAATTCCACTATAATTCTTGGATATATTATCCATTACCATTTCCCATATCTCATAAAATTATCAAGATACCATGTAGAGTTTACACGTGCCAATGATCATGATAAATTCCTTCTCATGTCCTCATCTCTTCATTTTGCATACATAGGAGACCTTCAAACTCATTTTATTGGTTTCTCCTTCAACTTAGGACCTAAAACTTCATGAGAATTATTTAAACAAAATATTACACTTCTTTAAAAACTCAAATGATCTATAGTACATTTTAAATTGACATTTATCCCTCATTAGGCCACATTAGTTCTCTTTGCACACTAGACCTAGAACTACCAGTCATGCTTAGACCTTGAACACACCTTGAAATCTTCTTGTAATAATCTCAATAATTCCTAAACATGTCATATGACATAATACCATGCTCACATAAGATAAAAATCCTCTAAACCTAATCATGATGCCTCATCATGTCCTTACAACCCATATTCATGTTCAAATACTACCATACATAACTCCACATACCTATAATCACTTATTTCAATAAGCCACCTCATTATGATCCAATACTTGACCTAAAATATATTATATTATAGTCAAATATCACCTAAAATACCATTTTTTACATTAATTATAGTGCACTAACACATGACATTAATGACAACTTGTAACAATTTCCCCCTTTGTCATTAATGGTAAACACTCTAACAAAGTAGATCAATCTCATCTCTCCAAGCTGGACTTTATCCCAATCAATTCTTTCTCCCCCTTTGACACAAATTGTAATATACACTCTCACAAGGTCATCACACATATTCCACTATTCTTAAGACCTAACCACTCATAGAATAAGCAAGTTCATTCTTTGTCCATACATACGTCTCTTTAGGCTTCTCAAGAGACTTGAGTTAGCTCCCGCAAACTCCATGATCTACCTAGATCATGTCATTTGAAACCACATACCAACTATTTAAAACAATTACATAACTCATTTTATTACCTTATAAAAGCTCCATTAGGCCTCAAACAGACTCTTCAAGTTCTTAGGGCTTACTCAGCTCATGACACCTTTAATAAATCACCTTAACCAACTAGGTCTGCATACAACTTTATGAACAATGTTCATATATGAACAATATGATCTCTTCATCTAAGCATAATCTTCATCAGGTATATTTTATCCATAAGATATTATTCAATCCTTATCTAAGTCCTCTACAAATTTCACAAGTCAACACTTTCTTCAAGTCATCTCATCACAACATCCTTGTCATACTCTGCTCACTAGGTCTGTGAGAGCTTGTCTACTACAACACATCTCAAATTATACTTTTTCATATTCATGATGTACCTTAGAGATTATACTATATGTCTATATGGTAATATCAAAAGGTTTTGTATGCATTATTATATCTTTTTATGGTTAATCAATCCATCATAGCTTGGACAAGCTCATAACACCCTTCTTGGTATACTCTACCTATTGAGTCAACAACTCACTATGAAGGACTATTGTGATCTTATTCCTATAAAAATTAACATGTTTCTTTCTCATAATTAACCTAATATTATATTCATGCACATAGTACATTCCATTTCATAGATATATTCACCAAACAACTCTAAGATCACCTTCATTGGTTTCCCTTATTCATGTTATCCTACATATAGTCTTGTTTATTCAATGAACATCTTTAGACCTTTGTTAGCCTTTTTTCACAAAATAATCAATATGTAAACATGCTCTTGTAGATCATATGTAACTTCCTTGGCTCATCACCTTGTCAAGTTTAATATAATAGGCAAAATGTTAACTTCTAAAGAACTTTTTCAATACCCTATTCTATTCACTCATGAAGAACAATCCATCTTCATGCCATGTACCTCAGTCAAATTTCTATCATACAAACTTCATAACCATATTGGTCTTGTAGACTAATTCACTTACTCTTATGTTGTTCCTATTTTATCTCAGATTTCTATACCCATTCTTTTGCTTAGAAAAGTGTTCCATACCATAAAAAATATGATAAATACTAAGTAATATCATGCACATAGACTAACTAATACTCACTAGGCTTTGGAGCTTCTCACAAGTCCATCCACTTCATAAAGGATCCTTACTAGGGTTTGTTGTCTTGAAACCCTCATACCTCTATTTTTCAAAATTTAATCTTGATATTCATATCTAAGATAAATCTAATCATATATAATGGATATATAATAGTAACAAGACATCAATAACATTACTAAACTCTTTGAAAAACCTCCTTGAATGACAAGAAACACTACACAACTCACCATTCTCAAGGAAAATTTAAATTTGATCATAAATAAATGCACTTGTATAGAATTTTAAGATAGACTACCACCTGGAGGATGATATTCATGGAGTCTACTTCAACTTTTATTTTTACTCCAACTTGATTTGACCAATATTCTACCTTCTACAAGAACTTATTTTCTCTTGAGTCCTCATTTCATACATAGTCATTTGAAATCCAATCATTCATATTTTTGAACTTCAACTGCTATGTCTTGTAGCCTAAACTTGATGTCCTTTTGCACTTTATAAATTGTTAGATGATCTTTGTAAGCTTATATCTTAAAGAGGACAACTCCTCATGACACCAAAATTATAGGGAAGATTCAAAGCACTATGTACATCATCTCCATGTTTCAATTTGACCATGGTTGAGTTTTTGAGTACTTTTAATAAATGCATAAAATTATCAGTATTCATACTTATGTGACAGTCTGTGATGGTCTAGTCCTTCTTAGGCTAGAGGATGCATGTTTCTCTCTCCAAATGATCACTAATAATGACAAAAAAATCCATCAAAGAATTTGTGGATACCTCACAACATCCTCTATCATCTCAAAGTCTTGAAAACACTATTTTCACCACTGTAAATACTCATATACAAACATCTCATCACCTTTATACCTGTTCATGCATTTTTACTTGCTCCCCAAGCACTCTTGTAGACCTGAAGACCTCTTTGAAGACCCCATTTTTTATATTTTCTCTTTCTATATTAAGACTAGTACAAACACCTTCTTTTCATGCAACATCTACCAAGACTCATCAAGCATCCACCAAGCTTTCTTCTTTTACAAGTTGATAAACACATTGATCTTGTAACTCACCTTCACAAGCCTAGCCATTTTGTGCTTCTAGGATCACCTTCAAGCTGTCAAACCTTTATCAAAGGACCTGATATAATACTAATTATTGGAAGCACAACCATTGAGAGGGGGTTTTAATTAGTGTACAAACTTTTCTTTCAATGTCATATACCATTCATTAACCTTTCAAACCAATCTAGTAAAGAATCAATGCATAAAGAAGCAATCATGTATGCAAAAAATAAGATATCAACACATGAATAAAAGAGATATGTGGGAAACCCTCATGGGGGATAAAACCCATTAAAACACCACTTAGACTACTATTTTATAAGCAATGTATCAACATTTAGTGAGGCACCAACCCCTCACTTGTCAAGCACCAACTCAACTAGTCCTTTAGCAAGCTCTAACTTATAAGGAGGATCCAACCCCATAAGTGACTTGGAACCAAACTAACCACATAAATGACACTTATACAAGATATAGCATACAAGGTAGCTCCAACTCCCTCTTGACTAAGAACCAACTCAATGAAGATAAGCTTGATAACCTTCATAACACCTTTTTGCTCAACCAACAGATAGTGACCTCTTATTCAACTCTTAAATATTATCTATCCTATATCATACATCAAGAACACATATTTTATGCAACTCTTATGGTTTATCAATCAACAATCAACTCATTCAGTAGTTTTCAACCTTTTACCCCTCTCAAACAGCCTTCTAGGCTCACTTGCTTAATATACCTCTTATTAGGCTCATTAGGTCAACTGAACTTAGCATCTACATGCAAAAATTTTTATGGTATACATTACCTAATTCTACTCCTCAAAGATCTCTTTTCCACACTTATATTCTCATCTTCTTAACTAGTCAAATTAGGTTTATTAGGCCTTGTCTTTATGCTTGACTCTTACTCTTACCCATCTTGGTTAGACAAGCATATTTACATAAATGGATCACCCTTGGAATAGGTCTGTACATATATTTCACAAGTGAAACACTCACTACATAGGTCATCCAAACTCATTTAGACCTTAATCTCTTCTTAGGCCTACATAGAGACCTAATGCATTAGGTCTTCACAACCACATGTTACCACTCTAACCCCTTGTAACATATTGAGCACATAAAAATGCATGAAATACTTAAAACATGAATAAAATATACCCTTACTAAAATCTAATTATCTCTATACCACATGTTAATCCAAATCACTCCTTGAACCATGTCATTAGGCCTACTTACCATTAGGTCTACACACACCCAAAAAAATTGTCTCACATGACTGAAGCATACATTAAACTTTACCATATAAACATGTTATTAAATCACATAAATAGACCCTTTATGACCTAAACCACATCACTATGTAATTTATTCATTATCACATAGGTCAAAAGGCCTCAAAAACACTCCTATAAAAAGCTTACTCATAATTGTCAAACACTACCAATGTACAATCAAGAACATTTGACTCTCTACACTTTAAAAAGTATAAAAATTCACTCTCAATGCATTCTCATGAACCTAAAAGACTTATATAACATATTAATATTCATTAAATCCTTCAACACTATCCAAAACACCCCAAACTAACCTTTGTAAGATGACTACATAGAACTATCTAACTACTTCAAAACCCAATAAAGTAAAATGTCATTTTTAGAAATTGTAAGGGAACTTAAAACACTTCTCATTCACATTAATAGTTTATATATGACTGCTATATCATCATAAAATAAATATATCAATGTTTTTGGTGTCAATCATTGGTCTTACAGACCAATTTCTTGTACTTCTCTTTCACATTTCTTGCACAGCTAGATAAGTCATTTTGATTTCTATATTACAACTCCTTAAAATATATATTCACACATAATAAATAATTTATATGTCATATACATTAAAAAAAAATTAAATATGTTCATTATAAACATAAACTCATGATACAACATTTCAAGCTCATTCCTTCATCTTGTATACCTATAACTTGTCAATCTGTCTTAATAGCTAGTCATGGTGAACATTACTTAGAGCACATATATAATAACTTTCATGAACTTATAATGAATTTATGTGATCCTTAAACATCATAAAAACATATAAAAACACATAGTCATAGAGGTATAATGGTAAATATATAAAATATTTCAAACTCTAAACCGTAATCCTTCACTGTCTTAACTCACTCAGACAAGACATCTTGTGAACACTATTATCATCATTTTCAATGAGATATAAATCATATGATCAATATGGAAATTATTTATATGTATTTAAAAATTAACTCAATAAATTAGATCAATTCCTAATCCACTACAACTCATCCCTAAACACATTCTCACTTTAACATTTTTTCTCACTAGTTTCACCATTACCCCTTTAGTGATAGGTCAACATGAGTGATAAAAATAGTTGACACATAGGCTATAAATTTTTCAAATAATAAAAATATGTCTTAAGCCTCAACCTTCATTTATTTTCATTCTTTGACCTAGTCAACCTTTCCTTTTATACCATTTTTTTTAGAAACAAGTGATTTCTTATAGGTTCCATTCACTATCCCAATAAACCACTAGCACTTGAAGATGACTGGAGAAGTCCTATACATGATCCAAACATAAAAATATCCTTATGAATCCATTATAATCACTCAAAAACAAAATCTTCACCATCAAGTCATTATAAGGGTTTTAGACTAATTTTAGTGTTAGCAATTATTCATATAGTATTACCCCTCAAATTCCAAACTAATGCTTGGATATATTAGTGATAAACATTTAAAATATATCCTAAAATTCTCAATACACTATCATTAACCCATATATTACCCATTTGAAATTAGACTGCTCAAATCTAACTCATATCTAAACTAACATTAGAATAATCTAAGGTTGTGGGATACCTGTATCTAGATCAGACCTTTAGTTCTGAGGATATTTCCTATGAATATGTGAATTTAGGATCAATTAATAAACCTATTTTATGTTTGGATGAAGATATTAAGTAAGAAATTTAAAATGAAATCTATCTGTGATGGTGATCAACCTAAATAGTGATTAATCCCCTATAAACTTTTAAACTTACGCACACATATGGATCAAAAGGAATAATTTGTCAAAAAAAACTTTCTTATACCAGTCCTAAACATTAGTATTTCAAATGAAGGTTTTAAATAATGTTTTTAGATTGAAGGTGTGTGAATTAATGCCTCTAAATCCACCGCATACTAAAAATCTTCAACACAATTTCTATTCTTAACTCTTCAAGTGACCTGTAAAGGATGAAATCAAAGTAGTATGTGAGGAAAGGACCTATAAAAGGAGATATATATCACACTTATGTTAAAATAAATAGTTAAAATTACACACTAAAACCATAAATTAATCTACAAACAAACTCTCTTTATTGATTTCTAGTGCAAGTTACAATTTTTGTAGTCTCTCTATACCAGACTAAAGGATCCTAAAAAATGGCTTAAAATCCTCAATATATAGAAAAATTAAAGAGATATAGACAATTTGGCATAGAGGAGATAAGGATAATTCAATTAAAAATTAACTCAAGTCAATATCCTTTTACAATTATAAGCAATAGTTCTTAAGAAGTGCCTTCGTGTTGAAAGTCCTTACGTGATCTTCTTCTTGGCATTGAAAAGGAATGGTCAGCCTATTTGAATTTCAAGCCTCATTTTTCATGAAATATACACCATATATTGATTGATTTATCCACTTGAATTGAGTTCAAATTGAGTGAAATTTTTCTCATGCATGAGACTTGAAACAAGCATTTAGCTAAGTGTCAGTTAATTCAAGATATACACTTAAGGCTAGTTAACTCTTCTTTAAGTCTTGATTTGCATGGATTGGAACTTGAAGACTGAAAGTGCATGATAAATTCATGTTAATTATATTTATATATATATATATATTTATTTATTTTTTATCTTGTATTAACTCTTTTATTAGTCCTTTAATGCTGAATTCCCTTTGCTTGATTATTTAAATAGGCTTACTAGGCCAAATAAACCTAGTAGGCTAAGTCCTTATACTTGAAGACCATTAAGATGTTCAATAAAATAATATAACCTAAAAATATAATGAGAAATCCTCACACCATTAGATATGTTCTCTTGATGAATAAAATCTTTCAACTCAGTCACAATGGTTGACTAAGTTAAACTGCCTTGTAACTCATATTTTGTGCTTTTTCCCTCAAAAACTTGATTTATGCCCTAATCTATAAAATCCCATAAAAAAAATTACAATTTTCACTACCCTATCTGATTTTACTTGATGTTTTAATAGGTTTCAATTTGATCCATGAGATTTTTATGGCAAGAAAATCAAATTTTCTCAAAATTGGTCATTATGAGCATATGGGAGGGTTTTAGAACTGAACCTTCTTAACGATGGTTCATAAAGCACAGACCTCTAAATCAAAAATTATTTACATTAATATATATTATACATACCTTTTCAACTTTTCTAATATTATTTGGTTCCCATGTAAAAGGTATGAAAAGATAGCCACGTGAAGAAATTTGCCTGTAGGGTTTACATGCATTTTAGGCATGCTTACACTCTTAGAGATTGTTCATAAAGAAAAAAACCTTAAACAACCTTAATTTTTCATTAATTATAATTAAATATGTGTTTTAAAATAATTATAATATAATTTTTCCAAACTCTTCATGTGGTTAAAGATATGAGCATTTAATTAGGTGGCTTGAATGGGTGTCTGGTACTGTAAAATTCAATTTCTCCTTATGGATGATTATGAATCATCCATTTCTTATCCATAATTTAAATTAAAATCATGGAAAATTTACCATCTCATATTTCATTCCCAAGGTGTTATCATTTCTTGAAAGGTCTAAAAGTGCCTTTTGGTGCTATAGGTCTTCTAAGCCTAGAATTGAGTTTTGGCCTAAAATTAAGTTTTGAGTTATTTATGAATTTTAGGATGATATAGGGGATAAAAACACACTATTTATAGTTTATTTTCCATCTCCATGACTTTTATTTTCTTACCAATCTCTACTTGTCTTCATGCCTCTTAAGGTTGTCAATGGGGTTTCTTGCATACATGCCCTGTATAGTCCTTATAGCTGGGTTTGATGCTCTTAATTGTATCATGTCAGCTTATAAAAATTTTATAACCTTTAAAATTCCTTATAAACCCCTTTATTTGGTTATATACATCTTTAACCACTCACAAAACAAGTAAAGTCTCCAAAGAGCCACAAGCCTATTTGTTTGCTTTAACCCTCAAGGGCATGGCTTGCTTAGATAAGGGAGTTTTATCACATCTCAGAAGGTGTATGAAGATTTAAAAACACTCTATTAGGATTTAAAAACACTTTAATGTACTTATAAACCTTTTTTGCACCTTGAAACCCATAAGAACCTCCTCTAGCTCCATCATGACTATTTTGAGATAAGTAGGGGACTATGTCAAAATAGTGTGCACTTCCACTTGTAAAAAGACCTATCCAATGGAATTATGAGTTTTATAAGGTCATTATGATGATCCAAAGATCCAATTTATAAAAACGTTTACAATATTCTTGGATCGAATAAAAAAATAAACTAAATATTTTCTAATTTCCCCTTTAAATAAATCTAAAAATTAATTTATAAAACTTTTATAATTTAATAAAGGAAATTAAAAGGATTTGTTTATAGGGTCACCAAATGGCTACATCCCTGGGTCCACTCTATGAGTGTTCTAATCTTATTAAAACTCTTTGAGACTGATTACAAAAATCTTTCTGAGTAAATAATTTATTTCCATACCAGATATCTATCTATGCAACAAAATAAACCTCCTAGATGTTTTGCTACCTCTATATCTAGATATCTCTATATACAATTTCCTTTGTGCAAATCCACTACTTTTCTACTAAAATCTTGTTACCACCTCTATAAAATAACCTATAGTTATATATTTCACAATGTTACTTATCATTGGTTGAACATTAACAAATCTCCATGGTAGGCACAAACAATTTCCCTGAATTGGGTTTTTTTCCTATTTTGACATCATGGCTTTCTAGTATCTCCTCTACCTTCACAATTGGCTGAGAATAATTATTTTTTTCCCATAATAGTGAGCTTTCCCCATTTTTGGGTTGTCATTCCTTTAAAAATAGGCCATATATAATTTTGGTGCTAACAACAATTCTATAATTAAAGCAAGCTTTGCATAAGCTTTGCTAACATTACCATGTGGTAATTCATTACAAAGTATTGGAAAACAACCAAAGAAAAATAGGTTATAAATAAACCATTCACAGTTGTCAATACCTAATGTATTGGAGATATATATATATACATACATATATATATATATATACATACATACATATATATATATATATATATATATACTGTAAGTTTGATGCTTATCATCTAGCACAATGCAATATCTATTCTCCTTCACCACCACATAAAACATGCAATGCTTCCATTGTATTTAATTTACCTCACTGTGATTCAACAATTGATAAGGTAGCACTAATGCATATGCCACATGCATCTTTAATAGTGTCAGCTTGTCTCCACACCAAAACCAAATGTTATTTATGTAAAATAATAATGTTATTTAAATACTAGTAATTTCACACCATGTCACATGCCAATAGTTTATCATTACATAGAATATTGCTAAGATCATGTTAGTGTCAATATTTATCCAAAGTGTTATCAAAGAAGATGCCTTTCCATAATAACTAGTATTTGTCTTTGCTGAGTAGTTGGCGCTAGACTTTAGGCCAACATCACCCATAATACCAATGCTTTAATACAATATTACCATGTATACTTTTACATACATGCCAAGTCTAGGTCGATACCATGTGTCCATGTGCTTTTGTGGAATAAACTTGTCATTTTATAAAAGAATATACTTGACAAGATAAAGTGAGCTCAACCACCATGTCATAATAAAGAAGATTATTAATATGTACCATTTTTAAAAGAGCTTATATAGATTCTTTTAAATGAGAATGAAGATATAATTAAACATCTTAAAATTTTATTAAAATACATTGAGAAAAATAAATATATTAAAATATATAAAGATTTAATTAAATATCTTAATAATATATATATTAAAATATATTCATTAATAAATAATAAATATATTAAAATTTATAAATTGATAGTAATTTTTCAAAATTAATTATAAACATTGTAGGTGGAGGTGTGGCATTATTGGCCAGATAATGCCACACCTGCATTCATAACAATAATTAATTAATTTATAATATTTCAAATAATTGATCAGAATCTTTAGTGGGAAATCATTTGGATCATTCCTCCCCATTGAGAACTTTTGGACCTCTAAAAGTTGAATTTAATTATCAACCAAGTGAGGGTATTTTTTCCTCATTTTCTTTATTTCCATCCATTTTGCCTTATTTGGATGCGGCCCTTCCAAACCAACATGAAGATATTATGTATCACCCCTTCATGTAGTTATGGTTTTACTATTAATGATAACATCTTCCTACTACTCATGAAGAGACTCAGGAGCAAAATCATCAACATTAGGAACTTGAATGCCCTCATCTTGATCCATGATCATAGGATGTTCATACAATTTCAAGTTTTTCACAGTAACCACTGAATAAATCTACATATACAAAGGCAAATCTAATTATAAAGCATTTGTACCAATCTTTTCCAAAATCTTGAAAGGACCATACCTAATTGGTTTTAATTTTTTGCCTTCACCTTTTAGTCTTTCTTTACTGAGGTGAAGCCAAACCTGATCATCCACTTTGAATTGATGATCGAATCTATGTTTATCATGCCTAGCCTTATATTCATCTTGGCTCTTATCCAACTATTCTTGAAAAGCTTTCTGAATCATTTGAATTCTCTTAGTGAGCTTTTTAGACTTCTCAACATCACTATTTTCATTCACCACTGAGTTAGATTCATTTTCAAAAGAGAATTCCAAAGGAGACTTAGGCAAATAACCAAAACAAGACTCAAAAGGAGAATTTAAAGTAGAAGAATGCAAAACACATTATAAGAATGTTACACATAATATAAATGTTCATCCCATAATTTAGGATGTTTACCACAATACCCCCTGAGTAAATATACCATTGTTCGGTTGACCACTTCTATTTGTCGATCAATTTGTGGATGAAAGGTTATGCTTTTATTTTGCTTAGTATCCATCAAGTACCACAAATCTGATCAAAACTCACCAACAAATCAATCATTATGATCAAATATAATATAAGTGGATAACCCAAAATGGATCCAAATATTTTTGAAGAATAAATGTGCAGAATCCTCACCTATAACCTATTTAGTACAAGGAACCAAAATAGAAATTTTTTTAAACCTATCCACAACCACATACAGATAATCATGTTTTCTTCATGACATAGGTAAACCTCCTAAAAAATCCAAATAAATACTTTCCGAAGGATGGTTAGGGACAAGAAGAGGTGTATACAATCCTATCTTCTAGTTGTTAGGTTTACTTGTGGAATAAAGAATGCAACCTTTAATATATTTAGATACATTTTATATCATACGGGGCCAATAGAAATATCTTTGTAACTATGCAACTATTTTACCAATGCCAAAATGACTTGAAAAAATAAAAGTGTGTGCTTCTCTAATCATGTGAGCTCTTTCATCTTGTGGAATACAAATTTTTCTAAGATGATATAACATTCCATTATGTACATGATAGTCAAATACTTCTACTAATTTACCATTTATCAAATCTTCATATACATCCTTAATATCAACATCTCTATCATATTTTTCCTTATAACTTTCATTAACAAAAGGACTATGCTACAATAGGAGGTTTAGAAAGCATATCTACAACATTATTATGTGCTCCCTTTTTGTACCTTATAACAAGATAGAACTGCTAAAAAAATCCCATCCATCAGAAGTGTCATGATTATTATACCTTGGACTTTTATTGAAGGTATTACAAAGGTTGATGATCTATATGGATGATTTTCTCTTTTCCCATCAAATAGTGTTTCTAGTTTTTCACACTCTGTACCAAAGCATACAACTCTTTATCATAAGTAGGATAATTTTTAACTACACTTGTAAAGGTTTCTGAATGAAAACACATTAGTTTTTAGTTTTGGATTAACACTTCCCCCATTGCATACCCATTATCATCAATTTCTATCTCAAAAGATTTCCTTTCTATCATATAAGTAAGGACTTCCCAAAATAATTCCACAAATATCTAAAGCAAATACATCTAGCTCTACTTCATCAATGAATTTAAAAGTAATGGCAAACCTTAAGGTGCATGTTTCTATGACATATAATTTTGCATCATCACACACCCATCCTAAAAGATATGGTTTTGGATGTGGTTTAGTTTTGAGTCCTAACTTTTTTACAACCTCTTCATAAATAAGATTAGTTTGTGATCTACTATTAAAAAAGAGTATTTATTTTAGTATGTTTAGATATGACTCTTATGTGGAAAATATCATTTCTTTTTCTTTCAGTATTTTTAGATTTAGTTTTAGAATATGAAGCAATAATAGAATTTTTATGGTTAGAAGAAGGAGAAGTTAAACCTTGTATACCCATAGCAGTCACTTTTGTTTCATCACTAGAATCTGATCCCAAGTCTTGTTAGATAACAGCATTAACTTTCTTTTCATTTTTATTCCAAAACCTCTTTGTCTTAAGTTTTAGATGGAGTTTCTAACACTTAGCCTCATCATGATTCTTCTTGCACTGATTACATAAAAAATTTCCTTCCTCTTTTTTAAGAGTGTAAGTAGACTTACCCTTACCCTTTCCTTTACCTTTTCCTTTGTTTTCAACTATCTTTTGAGATTTCTTTCCATAGCCTTCCTTGGTCATCTTACCCCTGAATTCCATATGGGTAATTGTCACATAGACTTCATCAAGGTTAGAAAGATTAAACATGAGAATAGTATGTCTCAAAGAACTATGCAAACCTCTAATATACTTTAGCAATGTTTCTTAACTGTACAAAGGAATACCCAACATTAATGCCTTCTTTCTAAACTCTTGAGTATAATCCTTCACACTCTAACCTTTATTTTGTCTCATTCTACCAATCCATAGTATCTTGTTACATATAACCCAAAATATAAAATTACTTTCTCAATTCAAAAACAAAATCATTCTAGGAAGAGATTACCTTACCATGTTGTTTGAGTTCTTCCTGAATCTTACTTTCCCACTAAATGAGTGATGCACCACTCATACAGAGAGTATCCAACTTAAGCTTGGCTTCCTCACTAAGAATGTTATAAATCTTGTAATATATCTCAATCTACTTGACCTAGTTATCTAATTTATCTATACTAAGCTCACCATTATAAACTGGCAAATTAAATTTAACATCTAATTTCAAATGTGGGGTAGTTTTACCATATATAGAAGAGGATGCCTTTTTGGAAGGTGAAGATGAAAGAGTAATTTATTCTCTTTTATCTTGATCTTCCTTTGCTTCTTTCCCCTTCCTATGTTCCTTTTACATTTCCTCAACCATATTTTTCATGTTGAGGAAGGCACCCTGGAATTCAACCTCAGACATATCTACTCCCATACTTGACTACTAGTTTGCATGAATTAAACCAATTTTAGGATCAAACTCTACAAGTTCCCTTTCACCATGTCTTAATTGAGACTAAAATACAAGACTATTGTAATTGCTAGACAATGTGTTAAATGGCCTTGATCATAGGCTCTGATACCAAACTGATCCAGAAATCCAAGTTATAAAAACTTTTACAGTTTGCTTGGATCGAATAAAAAATAAACTAAATATTTTCCAATTTCCCCTTTAAATAAATCTGAAAATTAATTTATAAAACTTCTATAATTTAATAAAGGAAATTTTAAGTATTTATGATCACAAAGAGGAAATTAAAAAAATAACACTTCACTAAATGGCTACGTCACTAGGTCCACTCTATGAGTGTTTTAATCTTTTTAAAACTCTTTGAGACTAATTAAAAAATCTCTTTAAGTAAATAATTTATTTTCATACCATATATCTATCTATGCAACAAAATAAACCTCTCAAAGGTTTTATTACCTCTGTATCCATATATCTCTATCTAAAATTTTCTTTGTGAAAATCTACTGCTTCTCTACCAAAATCTTATTACCACCTTTGTAAAATAACCTACAGTTATATATTTCTCAATGCTACTTGGCGTTGGCTGGACATTAACAAATTTCCTTAGAGGGCACCAACAATTTCCCTAAATTGGGTTTTTTCTTATTTTGTATTTCCTTTGCCTTCAAAATTGTCTAAGAATAATTATTGGTTTCCTATAATAATGAGCTTTCCCCATTTTTGGGTTGTCATTCCATTAAAATGGGCCATATACAATTCCAATGCTAACAATAATTTTGTAATTAAATCAATCTTTGCATAAGCTTTACCAATGTTACCATGTGGTAATTCATTATAAAGTATTGGAAAACAACTAGAGAAAAATAGGTTATAAATAAACCATTCACAGTTGAAAATACCTAATGCATTGGATATATATATATATATATATATATATATATAGCTTGGATGCTTATCATCTGGTGCCATGCAATATCTATTCACCTTTGTCACCACATAAAACATGTAACGCTTCCATTGTATTTAATTTACCTCACTATGATTTAACAAGTAAGAAGGTAGTGCCAATGCATATGCCACATGCAATCTTTAATAGCAGCAACTTGTCTCCACACCAAAACCAAATGTTATTTATGATATATAATATTTTTTTAAAAAAACTAGTAATTCCATGCCATATCACATGCCAACAATTTATCATTACATAGAATGTTACTAAGATCATGTTAGTACCAATATTTATCCTAAAATGTTGCCAAAGAAGATGCCTTACCATAATAACATGTATTTATCTTTGCTGAGTAGTTGGTGCTAGTCTTTGGCCAATGTCACCCATAATACCAATGCTTTAATACAATATTACCATGCATACTTCCACATACATGCTAGTTATAAGTCAACACCATGTGTCCATGCACTTTTGTGGAATAAACATGGCATTTTTTAAAGGAATATACTTGGCAAGATAAACTGAGCCTAACCACCATGTCATAATAAAGAAGATTATTAATATGGACCATTTTAAAAAGAGCTTGTATGAATTAATTTAAGTGAGAATGAAGATATAATTAAATATCTTTAAAATATATTAAAATACATTGAGAAAAATCAATATATAAACATTTAATTAAATATATTAATAATATATATATATATATATATATTAAAATATATTCATTAATAAATAATAAATATATAAATTGATATCAATTTTTCAAAATTAATTATAAACATTACAAGTGGAGGTGTGGAATTATTGGCCAGATAATGCCACATCTAAATTCACAACAATTAATAATTAATTTATAATATTACAAATAATTGATCAGAATCTTCAGTGGAAAATCCTCTAGATCACATGATGACCTGTACCAATTTTCAAGCCTTGATTCCACCTTATTTGGATCAAAACAAGACCAATTGACTACATAGACCACATAAAACAAAGGACACACACAACAATAAAACTAACTAACAAGACACACACACACACACACATGTGCTCACAGCACTTATGTAAAAATAGGAAACAAATAACTATATACAACTAGAAACTAAATATACCTCCCTTTCTAGGATCAAAAGGAAAGTTTCTTACATCTCCTTCTTCATGAGATGAATCATGGTGCCAAGCATGTTACTCTTTGGATTGAACACTTGGTAGATTAGACCTTCTTATTGGTACTTCACTTTCTATGCTCTCAAGTAGACCATCTTCAAATAGGTATCCAATGTAAAAGTATTCCTCTTGGCCTTATACACATACCTCATATTGCTACCCACTCTTCATCTCATGATCAACTTGCATCTTCTTTGTAGGCATGATTTCAACACAAATAGTTTCTTGTTCCTTGGAAGGTTGAGGCCAATAAAAAAAAAATTTGACCTCTAAAGGCTGACATGAACTTTTTTATTACTCATCTATGACATTTTGAAAAATGTCATCTTGCTTACCATGACTTGCAACCATCTATAAGGAAGTTGTAGACCCCTTGAGAGACTCAAACTCATTGCAAATGTTTTCAAACTACTGCCACAAGTCCTCATCTTCTCTTTGAATAGAATCATGAAGGGGAATAATAAGTGAATCTCTTTCATTCTCTTCTTTATAATCAAAAAATACTTCATCCAAGATTTCTTCTTTGACACAAGGAGGGCATTCTTCATTATCAATAAAACAAGAAGACTGAACATGAAGACTCACCTCTTCCTTAGCATTTAGGACCACTTAAAGGCTCTCAAGTTGTATCTAAATTGTCATAACCTGATGTTGCTTCTCAAGGGCTATAAGATATTTAATCTCCTTCTCCTTCTTGGTGATGCTGAGACTAGGCATCTTGAAATCAAGTGACCTAGCCGAATAAGGTTGCCAAGGAGTTGCATTTTCTTCAAGCAAGAGTTATAAATTTTCCTCAACCAAACTCTCCTCTTTAGGTTCCCATATCAAATGTATATCAATTCAAATGGTGATGGGTTGAGGACAAGATGAACTAATTTCTGGAGGTGGAACATAGGACTCAAAATCAAATTGAGAATGCATTATAGGGGATCTTATTAGAAGCTCTTGAGGAAGGGGAGGTAGACCTTGGTCTAATATAGCTTGGTTATCTTCCTTCTACTTGATAATCACTTCATTCACATATGATTTATCTTGAATTATTTCTTGAAGGAGGTTAGATGGGGTTGGTTTAGGCATAGGATCTTCTTTTGGGTCTAAACCTTCCATCACACCTTGACTTAGCAATTTCATCATTGATTCTAACTCTTCGATTTTCTTGGATAGGTTCTCTTGGAAAAGTCTCTCTTGAATTTTATAGGCATCATCATGAGGATAATGAGTACAAGAGGGCTGACATGGAAGATAAGGAGTCTCTTGAGCAAGGGTGGTGGGGTTTGCATAGGATCAATTGTTTCTTCAACTTCACACTCTTTATCTAGGCTTTTCTACTCTTTCAATCCCCATGATTCCACTACCTTATTATAGCTTAGGATGTTAAGATTAGGATTATATTATTAAGGTAGTGATGCACTTTTAGGAGTGGATGAAGTGTTCAAAAAACTTGGAATCTCTTTGGGTTTGGATTCTCCACCTCATCTCCAACTTGGGATTTCATATCTAGAGGTCACTTCTTGAGGTGGGGATGTAATGGGAGAGGGAAATGAGCGCTTAAATTCCAATTCCTTTTCTAATAATATGGATTAATTCATTTTCATATTGGCCAACTAAATCTTCCTATTAAGGTTTGCTTCAAAAATAAGGCTTATCTTTCCAACTCTCTCTTCCAACTAATAGGGAAAAAGATGGCTTTGATAAGCTTTATTGGTATCATGAATAGGGGTAAAGTAGGACTGATAAAAATATTTGGTAAGTGGATATGAAGGATGATATGTTTGGTGAGGTTTCTTTTCATGAATTTGTATCCTATCTTCCAAGGATAAAACTAGGCCACTCACATCTAGCATCTCACTTATGAGCCTTTGCCAATTGGCTCTCTCAATAGGTGCCCACTCTCTTTTGACTAGATCTAATGCATCTCTCACATTATGAATGAAGTGATTAGGAATATCTTTACCATTTCCCCTTAGTGTATCAAGCTCTAACATATACTTCTCATAACCCAAAAGAGTTTGCTTGAAGGTTAAAATGGACCGATTTGCTAAGTGACTAGGTTGACTAGGAGAAATATATGGAGAAGTTTGATTATAGGGCTGATAATATTCATGTTGTAGTTGATAGGGATCCTAATAAGGATATTAATATTCACACAAAAGTTGACAGGGAATGCCATAAGCTTGAAATGTCTCACTAACTTGTGTAAAATAGTACTCAACACCAAAGTCAGCCATGAAACTTCATTAGGAATTAAGAACACAAGGAATAATCATAAAAAATATTCAAAAAGAATACTTTAGTTGCTTGACCAATTTATGTAACTTTAGATTTACCATTAATGCTTAGATAGATGCCTCTAAACGCTGATGTGTTGAAAGACAACACCAAAAATCTTTCAACTTCTTGGACTAAGAGTCTCATCAAGCATGATAAAAACTATTTTCACTTGGATTTTCACCCTTTGAGGATATTTCTCATCTCTCCTCAAGTGGCATAATTGAAACACTTCTAGGCTATGGGTGAGCCCAAAAATGAGGTGAATCTCTAGATAGGTCTAGTTCCCTTGATGTACCACTTTGGATCACTACTACACCTAAACTTTATGATGGAAAAGGGAGAGAGAAAACTAAAAGAAAACTATCGTAAGGGAGGTGATACACAAAATAATTTGATGAATACCAACCAGATACATGTTACACATGAGAACAAGGGACTAACCAAACATACACTTCTCCAATCTGCATCTTCTTACATCAATGTTACATTATGAGGTTATTATGAATGTTTAGTGTAGGAGGACTAGACAAGAGGCATATAATGGAAATATTTGAATATAATAACTCACTCAACCTTGACACATCATAAAATAATTCACATGCCTTGCAATAAAAATCTCTCCAACTATAATTAGGTGAGAGAATGAAATAATGATGCTAAGGAAACAAGTCATCACTAACTAAAATCAATCATCCAACTAAAACACAATATGAATAGTCATGAGATATGTAAAAGTAAATATTATTATTGATCCTTGGTATATAAATGAGTAGGGATTCGCCATACTCAGGTGGAGCATAGTTCACAAAAGCCAAAATGGCTAGTTCTTATAGAACTTAAGAGAGAGAGGAGAAGAAAAATTCCAAAGGTCACAAGGACACTTATCAAGATGATAAAATTAGTCACATATGCATGAAGAGAAGATGTTTAATGAACCATGCAAGTTTAAAAAGTACAAGTTTCCATCCAAGTCATGAAACTCATGAAAAGTGTAATGAAATTCCCTTTGTTGGCTCAAAAAATTGTCTTCTTTATTCACCTCTATTTGAATGTCCCAAAATTTACTAGGGATAGGTTTGATGATTATAATGAGAGGTGAGGATTTTATGAATGCCTCTATATGAATTGGTTTTAGTCATGGCCATCTAGAATCATTTGGGAATGAGCCTTTACCATGTGTAGTCTATGAAAACTCCTTTTACACACACCTTGCACACTTAGCTTCCAAAAACCATCAATTTTCCATGACAATTAATAAAATTTAGTGGATGAAACTTTTAAATACCCTATATGGTTTAAGAGGCATCAGGCACACCTTGAAATTAGCTCACTTGAAATTTTTCCAGCCTTCTCACTAGCTTGGTCACTATGCCAATTTTGACTGGCTAAGATGAAGTAGCTAGTTGAGGCACTTAGGAGTTGTTTCAAGGAATTAAATTTACATTATAAGTTATATTAAGTCATAATATTCCCTTCCATGTGATTTTAATCTCTTAGAACCTCCTATAACCTACACAACACATAAAATAGTCAAAAATATCCTATTTTGTACTCCATCTGTATAGTTCTGTACAACTCAAAAGGATGGGAAGGAGCCTAAAAGAGTCTTATACAATGTTAAATAACTTTCATGGTTAAAATATCTCACTTTAATATCCCTCCAACCTCATTTCCTCCATCAAGTCTATAACCAAGGTTTGCAATGGTTTTGGATAATTTTGACCTCTTAGGATTTATTCATAAAACCCTAACGTTCAAATTTCAACTCAATTCTAAAAAAGTGATCTTAAGGACCTTTTATAACTCCTCCAACATTATTTTATTTCCATGAAAATCTTTAGAGAAGATATGATCCTCTAAAGTTGCTCCACTTGAGCCCTTTCTTCCATTCACATAGGCCTAATGTTGCCTTTGAGCCAAAATATGACTTCCTTGTGATTATTTTGCATTCCAAGAGAGTTTAAATGTATTTAAAGACCCTAAAAACATTTCCTAATCCATTTTAATGATTTCCTAAGGCTGGAATTGAAAATTACCTCATGTTCGGCTTTTAGGCCTCACCATGCTTAATAGGCCTACTTGCAAACTTAGCCACCTAGAACATCCTATTGGGTTTCATCCTCCTCATAAAGTTTACTCATGTTTTATTAGATTTTTTTAAACTTTAAAAACCTCTCTTCATTTCTCAACCAGTCCTTATCTCACCTCTTTACCTTCCCTTCTTAGTACTACAGGGTTTTGCTCATAAAGGGAGTGCCCTTTATCTAAGACAAAATAGAGGACACTCCCTTATTTTATCAAAAAATTATGACTATTAGAGGATATTATCTAATCCATAAAAAAAAAATTACCAATTTTTATCCCTTTGTCTGATCATTTGACCCCCCAAATTCTTAAAAACCTAAGATAGACTATTTACAAGCAGACTGTGCATAGTGTTTCTTAGTGTAGACTATGTTTTTTCTTGTTTGAGCCCTCTCTATATTAAATATCCACTAAGAGAGTTTAATTATTCTAGTATGATCTTATTTAATGGATTACAGTCTTCATTCATCACTTCAAACTTTCATGTACTCATACCCCTATCTAATCTATATTGTACACACAAATTCATGATGGTATTTTACTCCAAGGCTCTATCCCAATAGGTGTCTTACATGGATTGGACTTTTAAAACCTTTAAGTATCCTATTTTACACCTTATATGATCATAAATCTTACTTGGGCTAGACCATCACCTAGGCAATGTGCTTTAGCTCACTGTTACATCACAGTCATCTATAATTAGTTGTAGGTGTTGATGTTTGAATTAGGCATTAAAATCATGTTTATAACCATTATTTAAGTTTCCATGGTGATTTATAAATTATTTTATTCATTTTTCACCTTTATTTCATGTAATACAAACACTTAGATGCCATGTTTCATTTCACTATCTATCTACAGTTATAGTTGACTATATTTTCTTGCTTTGGAGGGTACCTGTAAATGTATGGTGGGGTCATATCCTAAATATTGATATTTTTAGCTATCCATTAAACAAAAATAGGTTAATTTTCACCATTTAAAACCTTTTATCATGAAAACATTCCTATATACCCTCACTTATACACCATGTTCAATCTATTGTCTACCTACAGTCAGTTGTAGGTGGGTATTTCAAGGCCTAAGGCACTTATAGGTGTATGTGAGATTAAAATAATAGTATATTATCTCCTTTAAATGATCTCTTATTTCATAATTACTCCTTTTAACCATTTTTAAGCACTTAACTATGGTAATTTTGCAACTTTGGTTTAAGCTTTGAAGGAGGCAGTATGGTTGTAGATGTTGATGAGCCTTGGAGGCTATTTCAAATTGAAAGTTACTAATAATATGACTCTTAATTCCTTATATAACATTGATCATCATCATATACCCCTTTAAATATCTTAATAATGTCATTATACTTCATACTATGTAATGTGAACACTTTTTCAAGTTTTAGCACTAAGTTGGTTATAGGTGATTGTGCTTAGGCCATTTATGTGGACTGACTCATCCTTGGTGAATAAAAACCATCTTCCATGCACCTCATTTATTTTTTCCATGAAAATTATGTGTTATTAATTCAATTATACTATCCCACTCTCCTAGTATGCATTGAAACTCATTACATTAATTTGGGAGGCCAACTTAGCTCACATGGTTGTAGACAACACTGAGTGATTTCAGTGTTTAGAAGGTAACTTGGGACCTGTTGAAAACCAATCTCTCCAACTAAACAATCTCTTTTATTTTGAAAATAAAAATACCTATGTAGGATCCTATAAATTAATGTATTTTTAGGTCCTATAAACCAATGCAACCTTGTATAGGACACCCAAAAAAGGGCCTAGACCTCTATTTTGATAGTTTTGGGAAATTATCCCAAAGTGCTACAAGTTTGCTCCAAGACCATTTTTTATTATCTAGTTACCATAGCCTACTTTAAAATTATTAAAAATTATTACCAAGAATTTTTATACCCTCCAAACATTAGATAATGCTCAAACACACATTTCATGTTCTCCCAAGAAGTGGCAGGTCGTACAACTATTGTAGGTGGTCATTTGCTAACTTACATTACTCTCTTAGATCTCAAAGTGGTTCTTGAAGTTTTATTTGGAATTTAAGATGAATAAAATGCATATATAATAAATAATACTTCACTTCACTTCATTTTGGAGCCATAACATAGAAAAAAATCTCCAACAATTGGAAAAAATGACTATAACTCCACTTTTTCACTTATCCTTGCAAACTGAGTTGGTTGGCTCATCAAATCAACTCCAAATGTGAAAAAAATCATTAATAACATGAGTGTTGATGCTGGAAAGTGTACCCAGTTGGCAAGAAAATGGATTCCTGCCCTCTCCCCGCAACATGGAAACCCCTCTCTCGCCTGTGGGACGGCGAAGCAGGAGAGGAGAGTCTCTAGGTATGGGCTAATTCCCTCTGATGTATCTTATTTGTTCCATGCAGTGAAAAAATATAGGTATATAGATATACTAGGGGGGATGAAAAGGGAGAGAGAAAAATCATGAAAACAAATGGTCTACTCTAAAAGAGGTGATACTTCAAAAATGAAAGTGACCTTCCCACATCCACACTCAAGACCAAACAAAACATACATACACTCAGATTTGGCAAAAAATACCAGGTCTCTGGGATGACAGGGAGGTTCTTATGGAAAGCATAAGAAAAGGGACTCACCAAGGTGCTGAGAAATACACACTGTAAGTGACCTCACCTGTTCTATGCCTCCAAAATAGAACTCTACTCTTGGCAGTAGCAGACAGTGGCACTTTGTAGATCACAGGTTTACTGGTGTTCAACCTGTGAGAGCATCAAGAGACAATGACTGGACATAGATTAACATTCAAGGCATACTCTGCATAATCCATCCAAATAGAGGTAAAAACTATCTTTTATTGATTCAGGTGGAAAATTTGTAGAGCAGTGCTCTTTACAAAATTGGGGAAGATTCTGATAAAATGACCAAGTCTGTGTATTTATATGGGAAGAGCCAAGAGGAGTCTCATTGGGAAGAGTGAAAAAACACTATAGCTAATGTCATAAGTCTGCCAAGACCATACTTGTTGCCTTGTTTTGCATGTTGGTCTTCTCCTCTGGTGACTGGGCGGGCTTTTTCCTGTGCTCTGTAGGGCTTTTTCGCTGCCTGATGTTGTGGGTGGTAAATTTGCCACTCACTGTCATGGACTGCGTGTGGGACTTATGCCAACATTGGCCGATTAGCTATTGACCATGGCAGTTTTGCTGACATCGGTTGAGTATGCTGCCGACCATGGTAGTTTTGCCGACGTTGGCCGATGTTAACGGCCTTTTTTCTGTCGACTACTTCACGCGGCGATTTTGCCACCCTCTGCATGTGTGTAGGCAGTCTCTTTTTACCTGCTAGTGTTGTGGGCGGCAATTTTTCCACCCTCTACATTTTTTCTGCCCTTCTTTCACCTTAGTGTTAAATGCCCCAACTCTTTTCCTCTCTTCTTGTGTGAACGTTTGAAGACTCTGCCTTTTGCTACCGTGAACATCAATGAATGAGGCCGATGAACCAATGCTCTGAAATGAAGCTGTTAAACCCTAAAGGTGGACCTTGCAACCCAAAATTAATTGGCCATGCAAAATAGGTGTAGGAGGTGATCGAGATTTTGCCAGAGGGGCAAGATTGGGTCAATAAATTGGTGACTCACAGGGTAAGCGTGCCTGCTATGCTTAAAACTCAGTTGCCTTTGAATATCCATTGGGTGCAGAGTCAGATGGTAACTTTGAAGAGAGCTCACAACAGTCTTTGATAATCCCAGAATCAAATACACAAAAATTACCCCCAAATGAAGGGAAACACACAAGGCTAAAAAACAACTACCTGTGCAACTGCACTTAGGGGAAAATAGGAAAAACAACTGAAAGTAAACTATTATGTACAGCTAACCAGGAATGTTGGCATCCCTCCTAGATCAAAAGGAAAATTTCTTAAGTCCCCTTCCTAGTGAGGAGACTTATCATGACAGGCAAGTAGCTGAAAGAAAATGAGATTTGGTGACTTGTTCTTCCTACCTATCACCTGAGTTGGTTGGGAACCAAGGGGATTGAAATTGAACATGCCTCCAATATATACGTATTCTGATTGTTTTGGGAGGCCTGTTAGATGCTGGTCCTTCAAATTGGTGCCTCTCACCAAGAAATCAATTACTGCCAGTTTATCACCATAAGCCTTCTAATCTGCACAATTCTTTTACAATGTATCATGGTCTGATTTGTTTCCCTCTACTTCGTTGAAAACTCTGTCAAACTCATCCTCTGCTTCCTCTTGGCCTTCTTGAAGAAGGGCGAATGTGGTAATGTCTAAAAGGGACTCACAAAATGATTGCTCATCCCACAAGACTTCACTTTCCTGTTTAAAGCTCAGTTCTTCAAGGCATTCCTCATGGAAAATAGACCTCTCATTTTCCTCTTTGCTGATCAGGTTTTCTAGATTTTCAAAAATATCCCCCTGATCCTCCTCTAACTCAGGTTCTTCAATGTAGTCATCCTCATCAATACAGCAAGGAAGTTCATCAAACAGAGGAGAAGAGGGCTTACCATGCATTTGTTCCTCTTTGAATTGCTGGAACATCTGCATATATGCAAGGCTTGCATCTTCTCCACTGCTGATAAGGTCTTCACAAGGGGCATCAATGATGATTTCTTCTTCATTATCGCTCATGACAACCTCCTGAAGGACTGCAGATTGGATCTTTTATTCCTCTCCTGCCTCTTGCAAAATAGGTTCTTCCTCAATAAGGGGTGAAGTGGAGAAACTAGGTGGAAGAGGGAACAGTCCTTGAGCTAGAATCGAATGATTCTCCTCTCTCCACTTAATCAGTACCTCATCTATATCAGGCACATCCTGATAACTCTCTTGGAAATGTGTAGGTGGGGTGTGTTTAGGCATGGAATGTGCTATTTGGTCTGAACTATCCACCACACATTGGCTGAGGAATTTCTTTTTAGACTCCAACTCTGCAATTCTCCTACTCAGATCTTCCTGGAAAAGCTTTTCCTGGAGGCTGCCAGCATCACCATAGGCAGGCACAGCCTCAGCTTCTTCAAGGTTTTGAGAAAAACCCTGTTCTTCTTCTTCCTCTTTACTACCCCATGATTCCACTGTCTTTCCCCCAATTCAGGATCTCTGAATTAAAATTTTGCCCCTATGAACAGGTAGCAACTTTGTTCTCCACGAGGTCCTGAGGCTCCTCCACAAGGTCTAAAAAAATTAACTCCCTTTCAAGGAGTAGCTTCATCCTAGCCTCTAAGTCTTCAATCTATCTAGCTAGGTTTTCCTGGAAGAGTCTTTCTTAGAGGTGACTAGCATGATCCTCTTCAACGCTCTGAACTGGTTCCTGGGATTCCTTCCTCCAATCTGGAATCTGCACACTATGCTGGAGGACTTGGGGAGGTTGGGGAATGCGAAGAAAATGTTGTTGATGCATTGGAGAAGGGACGTGTTGGCTAGTGGTACTTTTCTCAATGGAAGATTCCTAATCTAAGGAGTTGAAAAGATTGATCTCCATGGGAGGTTGCTCTGATGCCATTTGGTGTTGGAAAGCCAGGCACACGGGATTGGGAGCAGCTGTATTTGATGAGTTGGAGTGAGCAAGCGCAATTTGATAAAATGGATTTGGTGCAAAAGAGGGGGTTTTCTTCAGGGTAGAAGGGGGCACGTAAGGCTGGCTGCCTTGAAAAGATGGATTTCTCCATTTTGGTGCCTCTTCCTTCATGGATTGTACAGCCTGTGCTTGCCTAAACAAGCACTCCTCTTTATACATCAGCTCCTGTTGATATTTGTACTGCTCTTCCAGCCTGTCAATTTCCATTGTCTGTCTCTCAAATTCCATCGTCACCTCCCTTATAGTTACAAGGCAACTAGGAGAACCACTTGAGGGGATTGCATAAATATCTAAAGTCTGATCACACTCATATGAAGGAAAACAAGATTCATGATTTTGAGCAAAAGAAGTATACATACAAGAAGTGATTGATTTCTGATGGCACTAGGTTGCTTAACCAGCAGATTTAACTCAGAGTCACCAGATGCTAGAAAACAAAATGATCTACTGTAACAGGACCAGCATCAATCCTGAAACTTTACTACATTAAAAAACTTGTCCCACCAGGCGTGCCAAAACTATTGACGCACACGGTGCTGTATTGGTGGTTCCTCTACTGTAATAGGATCAGTGAGTAACCCTGTAACTTTTTTGATTAAAAACTTGGAGTCCCATCAGGCATGCCAAAATTGTTGATGCTAGAAAGTGCACCCAGTTGGTAGGAAAATAGATTCCTGCCCTCTCCCCACAACATGGAAACCCCTCTCTCGCCTGTGGGATAGTGAAGTAGGAGAGGAGAGTCTCTAGGTATGGGCTAGTTCCCTCTGATGTATCTTGTTTGTTCCATGCAGTACAAAAATATAGGTATATAGATATACTGGGGGGGTGAAAAGGGAGAGAGAAAAAGCATGAAAACAAATGGCCTACTCTAAAAGAGGTGATACACCAAAAATGAAAGTGACCTTCCCACATCCACACTTAGGACCAAACAAAACATACATACACTCAGATTTGGCAGAAAAGACCAGATCTCTGGGATGACAGGGAGGTTCTTATGGAAATCATAGGAAAAGGGACTCACCAAGGTGCTGAGAAATACACACTGTAAGTGACCTCACCTATTCTATGCCTCCAAAATAGAACTCTACTCTTGGCAGTAGCAGACAGTGGTGCTTTGTAGATCACAGGTTTGTTGGTGTTGAACCTATGAGAGCATCAAGAGACAATGACTGGACATAGATTAACATTCAAGGCATACTCTGCACAATCCATCCAAATAGAGGTAAAAACTATCTTTTATTGATTCAGGTGGAAAATTTGCAGAGCAGTGCTCTTTACAAAATTGGGGAAGATTCTGATAAAATGACCAAGTCTGTGTATTTATATGGGAAGAGCCAAGAGGAGTCTCATTGGGAAGAGTGAAAAAACAATGTAGCTGATGTCATAAGTCTACCAAGACCATGCTTGTTTCCTCATTTTGTGTGTTGGTCTTCTCCTCTGGTAGCTGGGTGGGCTTTTTTCTGTGCTCTGCAGGGCTTTTTCACCGCCTGATGTTCTGGGTGGTAAATCTGCCGCTCACTGTCATGGACTGCGTGTGTGACTTATGCCGACGTTGGCTGATTAGCTGCCGACCGTGGTAGTTTTGCCAACGTCAGTCGAGTATGTTGTTGACCATGGCAGTTTTGCCGATGTCGGCCGATGTTAATGGCCTTTTTTCTACCGGCTTCTTCACGCAATGATTTTGCCGCCCTCTGCATGTGTGTAGGCAGTCTCTTTTTACCTGCCAGTGTTGTGGGCGGTGATTTTTCTGCCCTCTGCATTTTGTCTACCCTTCTTTCACCTTAGTGTTAAATGCCCCAACTCTTTTCCTCTCTTCTTGTGTGAACATTTGAAGACTCTGCCTTTCACTACCATGAATGTCAACGAATGAGGCCGATGAACCAATGCTCTGAAACGGAGCTGTTGAACCCTGAAGGTGGACCTTGCAACCCAAAATTAACTGGCCATGCAAAATAGGTGTAGGAGGTGACCGAGATTTTGCCAGAGGGGCAAGATTGGGTCAATAATGAGATAAGGGATTAAAAATAATTTTAAACCAATATTAGTAATTTTATTCTATGGAATCATCTAAACAAGAGCAAAACCTACATGGTACACAGATTAGCAAGTAGAAAAGCATAGTCAACTTCATGAGGATGGTTCATAAATCACATTCCATCATTATTTGACATATTGTTATTTAAATTAATCTATTTAAGTGTAATTCCACCTCACAAATTCTTTTTACTTATAAGTTCTCTAATTTTATGTACCAATTATAAACCTAAAGACTGGTTATGTGTGTTTAGAAGGGTGAAGGAGAAAATGGTTTTAGCTCAAAATTGGCACTTCCAAAGAATTTTAAAAATGTAACTAAGCTTTAAGAATTTGGAGAGACATTCCATGGCCTTCTTCCATGTTTCACCTTCCCCCATGGGTTGTACAAGTTCCAAACTCTTCTCTTTTCCCAAAAAAATTGCTCTTTCTTCAAAAGAACCTATCACTTTTCAATTATGAACTATTGATTAAGGCATAATATGACACATTTCACATGAAATCACCCTTATTACACCTTCACACGTTCCATACAGGTCTTATAACTCATTTAATGCTTTATTTTGACCCCCCAAAATGACTCAAAATGATATAAGGACTAAATGACTAATGACCAAGTTAATATAGACTTATATGTCCTTTAAGCTCCTCATTGAGGTTAACAATCCTCATATGACTGGATCTTGGCTAATATAAATAGCCTCATTTTCACTTTGATAGACTTTAAGGTTACCAAGACCTTGACTAACTATAGGTTTTGACCCAAAATAGGCCTGTAGGTGTCCTTGAGTAACTGTCGGTGTTTAATGATGATTGCCTCCTTCATATGTTGAGTCATGATTGAAACTATAAGAAGGATTAAGAACCCTTGAAACCTATATTATTTTTAACTAACATTCATGTCTTAATGTCATGTCAACATCATAAGGATGATGTCCTTTATCAAGACTAATACTGAGAGAAGAACTTTCATATCATTGTGTAAGGATTTTATGGATGTATTTGCTTGGGAGTATCATAATTTGAAAGGTTTTGATCCCAGGTTAGCACATCATACAATTTATCTTAAAGAGGATGTAAAACTAGTAAGATAGAAGTAAAGGCTAATCAACCCCAAGGATTAACTTCTCATGAGAAAGGAACTTACAAAGCTGATTGAATCTAATATAATATTTCCTATCAAGCATTCAACATGGGTTTCCAACCTTGTACCTATGAGAAATATGAATGGAGAGATAAGGTTATGTGTCTATTTCAAAGATCTAATTAGAGTGTCACTAAAACATCACTATCATCTTCCCTTTATGGATCAAATTTTGTAGAGAGTATCACATTCATAGAGGTTCTCTCTCCTAGATGGGTACTTAGGTTACAATGATATATTGGTAAAATATTAAGACCAATACAAAATAGCTTTCATTACCAAATGGGGTACTTATGCATATAAAAACATTCCATTTGGACTCTCCAATGCTGAAGCCACTTTCCATAGAGCAATGGATGTTGTTTTTCATGGTCTTTTGAGTGAAATGGCTTTAGTTTATCTTGATGACATTACTTTATTTTGAAAAGAGTTTAATGATAATCTAACACACTTGAGATTGGTTTTTTATAGAGACAATTTTAAGTTTCCTATGCAAAAAGGCTTATAGATCAAAAAGAGAATTGGAGACCATTGATGATTAAATTTGAATGGAATGGCACTGGGCAATGACACCGTGTGAATTTTTCTTAAGAATATTTTCCATGAAATGTAAACTGATGATGCTGAGGGATCTCAATTGTAAGCCTTTTAATGTGTACTTTTTCCCATTGTCTAAAAACTACATCCAAAGTTTAGCAAAATCCCATAAGATGGGTCTAAGTGTGCGTAACCATTGGAATCCCAAAATAACATCACATCTACCTAAGGATAAGGCAAACATGTCAAAGTGCAAGTTACAATATCTAATAAACATACGCACATTATGACACTTCCCTTTACAAGGTAATGTGCCCCCATTAGCAATCATGACTTCAAAGTTAGAGCAAGGATAAATAAAATAATCGACCTATTTGGTGATCTGAGGGTTAATAAATTTATGAGTGCTACCAGAATCAATGAGTATTATGAAAGGGAAATTCTTGAAGTAATGCCTAACTCACATGGTTTTTGGGATAGTGACTCCTACTAAGGTATGAAGATAGATCTCTAGTTGTTCTTCCTAAGAAACAAGTTCCACAATCGGTAGAACTTTTTCTAGATCATCTATTGTATCTTGAACATCTTCCCCATCATTAGTTTTGGGTAGAGTCCACATCCAATAGGTAGAGATTTTTCTTGATACATCGATGTCCCTGAATGAATTTGTCATTACAATTATAGCATAGTACTTTTTCTCTATGAGCTTGCATTTCTACTTCAGTCAAATGCTTTATAGGAGTGGATTTGGGGGTTGGCATTGTTTGAGATCATTTTGGATTTGTATTTCTAAATGGAGAAAAATTGGATTTGAATCACTGTTAAGTTGTGATCTTATCCTCTACCAATTTAACCAACCCTAAGGCTTCCATCATCATGTTGGCCTAGAACTTTTTAACCTCAAATCAAAATTGAATCCATTAGTCTACTGTAAAAGAAACTTTTAAAGAATTCATCAGAGAATCCCTCTATGTGATTGGCCAATTTTTCAAATTATGTTTGATAGTCTCTCATAGTTCCTATTTGGAAAAGTTTAGTGAGTGCTCCCATGAAGTCATCAAAAGCACTAGGGCCAAACCGTTTTAAAATGAAGGTGTAAAAATTGGTCTATCTTGGCTCATCATGAGCCTTGGTATACCAATGATACCATTGAAGGGCTTCAAGTTTCAAGTGAAAGGATGTAAGTGGAACCTTGTTGGAATCAAAAGTATTATGCAAACTAAAATATTATTCTACCTGATAGATCTATCCAGTCGGATTTACACCATAGAATCGAGGAAAATCAAGCTTTAGGCCACAAAATTTATTGGAAGAAGAAAATTTGGTGTCAGAAGAGGACTCTAGATGTCATCTGTTGTTGAAGGTGGTATGTTGAAGACTGAGGTCGAGAATTTTTTCATCAAAATCTTTTATGTGTGTCTTGAGGTAGCAATTTCATCCTCCATGTGTTTTGTCTCGTGTTTAGGTTATTACCATGACTAGAATAAGAGATTTTTTTTTTCAATGGGTGGGAAAACTAGAGTTAAGACATGTATAGTAAGGTAAGTTTTTTATTTGAGAAAATTTAGAAGGGGTATAGGTACTTTTACTAATTTTTGTACATATTGGAAGTATGATTGACGAAGGCGAGGGCAATTTCAAGAGTGAAAATGGAAAAACTATAAAATTTATCAAAGAGGGACAAAGGAGAAGAAAAAGGAGATTAACACTATGGAAAAATTTTGAGGCAAATAGACAAAAATAAATGTTATGGAAAAACCTAAAAAATGGGTAAATTAATATTTATGATAATTAGGAGTGGAATCCGGATATGGGACCTCAAGGAAGAAAATATGGGGAGTGGAATTTTAGGTGTCTGGATAAAATTTGAGGATCAATAGGGCTAAAGATGGAGAGATATGGAAAAATTTGAAAAAAATTACTAATTTATGTTTTTTATGTCTGTAAGTCTTCTGAGAATCTATGGATAGGTTTCTAAAACTGATATAATGGAGATTTCTTGGTTCTAATTTCTATCAATTATCTAGATACCAGTCCTCTAATAGTTTGTGGATACTCTATTGATTAATTTTTTTGAGTCTACTAGAAATATTTTGAAACTGATAGAAATGGGCCCCAAGTTTCAATAGTTTCTTAAGGGTTTAAATATATCACTTTATCCACCAATGCCATCTAAACAAGTACCACTCTCCAAAAAAAATTTGTCCATGGATTTACCTCTCAGTGATAGCTCTTGGTTTTCCTCATGCATGGGAACTACTCAATCGGGAAGGGATCATTACCCATTATGCTAGCAGGTCCTCTCAATGGGCCAACTATTTTGGGGTTCCTACGGTACTCCTTATAATGATTTTTAGAAATTTCACCCAAACACTTCCCATAGTTATGTAATCAGGCTCTTACCTTGATCTAAAATATATTATTGTGATATAGAGAATTACTTTCTAAGAAATTACTTAAATGGATTATGTAGTAGAACAAAGTTAAGACTTTTTAAATGAAAAAAAATTAGCCTCATAAAGTGCTCTAATACCAAATGAGAGAATCCTTCATAAACAAGTTAGCAGATAATTGAAAATACATGAAATAAACTATGAAAATTAATAATATGTTAACTCAAATAAGCAGAACTAAATTATAATGGTTGTATTATAGAATTGTTGGCCTTTTCAAGGGGACAACCTCATTTTAGCAAGCTCAATACAATAAATTTGTCTATGCCTTCATTAGACTCAACACTTATTTTTATACTAAGTATAATCTAAGCAAATATTACTTCCCATGAATGCGAGATAAAAAAAAATGCTCACAAGATGACTTACAAAGCATATGCATCCATATCAATTATTATACTAACATAATAAAGAAAATGGGTAGCATGAGTTCCTAACACATAATATACTATGTGCCTTTACATCGTGCTATGGGATTTATTGGCCCAAAAAAATCAATGGCCCATTTTTCAAATGGCACCTGGGCAAGAATAGGGATGAGAGGTATCTCATCCCAGTGGTTAGGCTTCCTGGTGTGCTAGCATATGTCACATACCTTAGCATAATCCTTTTCATCTTGGAATAGGCTTAGCCACCACAAACTTGACTAAAGTATATTGTGTATCATTGCATCTCTAGTGTAATGGCTTCCTATAATTCCTTCATGCACCTCTTGTAAGATGGGATCCCTTTTGTGTTCTAGAACACACCAATGTAGGATTTCATCTCTACTTAGTTTATACAATTCCCCCTCAATAAGTTGGAAGGGGGTGGTAAAAATAGCAAGTTGTTTCTTTTCCTTATTTGTCATGGTCTAAGATGCAAACCCAAATGTTAGGAAAATGGTACTCTTTACCAAGTCTTTAGGGATGCACAATATTTTGTATAGTTTTACATCTGGTATATCATTCTTAATTGGCATCTTTGCATCACCAAAATTTATATGAATAAATGATCTAGCCCCAAGTTCTACTTGTCAGGTTTGACAATGATTGAGAATAAGAAATCCTATAATATAACTATCCATCTACATATGCACCTATGTAACATAGGCTTATTCACAAGGTAATTCATCACCTCATGATTAGTGAAGAAGATGAATGGGGTCACCAATATATATTGCCTAAATTTTTTTAAGGTATAGACTATTACTAGTGCTTGATGCTCAATGGTGGTATAATTCTACTCTGCTTGCATTAATTCCTACTTGTGAAGGAGATGGGGTGATCCATCTTTCCTTCACTTGGTTTTACTAATATGGTGCTAATTATGGAGCCCAAATCATCTACATGGATGTGAAAAGGAGTTGTCTAGTCGAGGAATTGTAGAATTGGTGTGCTTGCTAGTTTTAGCTTTAATGTCTCAAAAGCCTCCTCTTGTGCTCCACTCCAATAAAACAAGCCATCTTTGTGCAAGATCTCCTCTAGAGGCATTCTAATATTATGTAGTTCCTTATAAAATTTCTATAGTAACCACAATGGCCTAAAAAGGTACGAATGTCTTTTTACATTAAGGGAGTCTAGATATGAATGATGATGTCTATCTTCATATGATCAATAAGTAAACCATCTTTGTAGATGATATGCCTGAGCAATGTTCTAAAGGGGGTTGTGAAGATTCACTTCTTTAAGTTTAAATATATTTATATCTACCTGCATGTCTCAAACATGAGGCATAGATTATTATAGTGGTCCTTTCCAAGGCCATATATAGTCCAGTCATCGAGATAAACTTAGAGGAACTTATGGATGAAGTCTTTGAAATTAGTTATCAACACTCTGAAGACTATGGATGGTGTATTCTTAAGTCCAAAGGGCATCACATTATAAGCAAAATAACCCCATTCAATTGCAAAGGTTATCTTAAGCTTATCTTCCTCATCTATTTGCACTTGATGGTAGCTCAAGAAACCATTAGTGAATGTATAAACCTTGAAACCTATGACACCATCCAAGACCTCATTGATAAATGGGGTTAGGAAAGGGTCAATGATATAGGCAGCATTCAATAGCTAGTAGTTGATGTAAATTCAGATGTATCCATCCTTCTTGATGCTTATGACTATCAAGCTCACCCATTTAGACTCCTATACATGGAAAATGATGCCTATGGTCAGCATTCCATCAATCTTCATTTTTACCTTAGTGTGGATATTGGGGTTCATTTTATATGGGTGCTTCTTGATAGGCCTCATTCCATCCACCAACTTGATGCTTATTTTACCAAGGTAAGGGTGGGTGCTCTTTATATCCCAATAATTGCATAGAAATAAGTCCTAAAACTCTTTTAGTAGGTCTATTATTCATGCCATCTCTACCTCAAACTAGTATGCACCTATAATGGTAATCTTGGGCCCACCCTCTACATTGATGTCTACTTTGGTGGTCTTGAAAGGTGCATAGCAAGGTTCATTCCTCTCATGATGAAAATATTCAACTTACCTTATCCCCTCAATTGTTTCAATTCGAATATGCATTGGATCTTCTTCATTCAAGGCACTATCATCCACATGACATGTGAGTTTTTTTCTTCCTATTAGAGCCTTTCAATTGAACTCCTTACAAGTTTCATCATCCTCCTCACTAGAGTTTATATTGAGTGCTTACTCTTCAAAGAACATTGGGAACATCAGTCCTTTCTCCTTGAACATATCTCTAAGGCACTCTTTTAGGATGGTTGTGTCCTCAAACATTACCTTGTGAATGACTTGTAATGGCTCTATTAGCTCTAAGTTATGTGAAGAGAAGAAGAAGGTGTGCATAAAACTCTTCTTGAGTACCTCCAAGTCTCCTATCTCATGACCATTTCATTTACAATGTACCATGATTGCACCCATGTTTTCAAAGTTATGTAGAAGGCATGAACCCATAAGCTTCTAAGAATGTTCTCATCATAGATAGTCTAGATTTATTTACATAAATACAAATGTATTATTAGGTCAGAATCACTTGAGTAAGTAGCTATGTCTAAGTCCTCATTACTCTTTCCAAACCTAGTGCAAAGTGTTACCTTCACATCTTGCCAAGTTGAAAATCTAGGAATTTACACTACCCACCAATGAGTAATAGTGTTATTTAGGGTATGCACTAGTACACACATTCTATCTATTTCCTTGGGGATACATGCTTTAATGTCATGGGCATAGTTATCTATAGGCTAGATTCTTTCATACTTAAGGAGCACTATAATCTTCCCTTTACTCAGTTAGAATACCCTTTTCCCTACTTTTTTGTCAAAGGGAACCCATTTCTTCTAAGTTTGATCAATCCTAATCAATCATGTTCTAGTTGGCCTTGGCTTAGTTGCCCACACTAGGTGACACCTTTGGCTAGTAACTTCATAAGCCTCTTCAACCCATTGGTCATAGGCTATATAAGTTGTATCAAATGTTGATTATCCATCCTCCCATTTAACCACTCCTTGGTCACTTAGGTTAAGCTTCTCGGTACCCTATGTCATGATGTTATAAATGTGCTTGATTGTATATTTGATATCAACACTTTTCACATATAGAGGCCCTTGATCATTTGATAGGGGATCACCACCATCTCTTTGTCATTCTTGAAAGTCATGTAGCACTTCTTGAAATGCATGTCTGCATTGTTGGTGTAGCTCCATGACCTACCTAAGAGCACTAAATAGTTATCATGCTCTACTAACTCAATTACCTCAAAGTTGGTTTAGAATTTGGTGCCTATAATATCTACAATCGTAACCTTTAGGGTATTGATATGTTACACTTAGGTTTTTTTGGCCATAAACAACATATGAGGAAAAGGCCTTATGGGTGGCCATTCCATCTTCTCCCAGGTGGTTCTGGTTAGAATTTTAACCTCGGAACCCATGTTCACAAGGACCTTAAAAATAGACCATTCATTGATGGTGGCATTTATTAGTAGTTTTTAGTCATATTCTGCATTTTGAGTATGCCTAACTTCATACACCCACTCCATATATAGCCTAATAACTTCAATCATCTGAGGCATATCCTCTTCCTCTATTCTCTTCCTTATGTGCTCTAAAATCAATTTTTTCAATAGGGGTAGCATCCCTTCAATTTTTAAGAGGCAGAGGATCTCAATCAACTTTTTTACTTTAGCCTCTTGGATGTCTTGTTTCCTATGTGAGGTGATAGCTTGTGCTTCTAGATCTCTAGCCAACTAGAGCTCTCCCTGTAAATTTTGTATTATGTTCATAGTTTGTTGAAGGGCATCCTTATATCACTTAAGGTTAGGTTAGGACACAACTTTTGGCTTAGGTCATGTTATGCACTCAATACAGCTTGACTCACCATATTCCAAGTGTAGTTCTTTTGTTGATGTAGTAGGTAGTTGAGTGGTGAACTGACTTTGAGTTTTGGCATGCATCTTAGGTGGCTTTTTGAGAGTTTATTTTGGCTTGGGAGTTCATTTTTCCTCCTTTATATCTCACTTAACCATTCTGTCACCCTTATCTATGTCAAGCTGACCTTGAGTTACCTTTTTATACAAGTCTAGGCAATCATTGACCGTATGTGGTGCTCAATAAGACCCACACATTGGGTACATAGGGAAGTCATGTTGATAATACTAAGTCGACCCATACTTGTAACATGATCATGGTGGGAATCTTCCTCTACCGCATCCTCCACCTCACCCACATGTGCCTCACCAATTCCCATACTAGTATTTTACTAACCATAGACTTTATTTCTTTGACCCATCTGCTCATCGGCTATTTCTATTGCCTACCATGTGCCTCTCTCCATATTTTGGTGCATATCATCAATGACTCAATAGTTCATTATTGTATGAGTATAGGCATCACAAAAAAAATTATAGATAGTGGTGTTCACTTGACTAGCACATTGTAATAAGGGACAGTTTTGAGAGTCATGTGGCCCATGGTAAACTTCATAGCTGAGAAGTAAGGTGAAAACATTTCTTTATGGGAAATTATTATTATTATTCCCCTATGTCTCATAATTAGTACACCACAATCCACTATAAGTGTCATGCAATATACTAGCAGTCAGCTTCTACAGCTGGGAGGCCATTGACATAATTTATGCCTCCATAAAAGGGTTGATTATAGTGTCAGTATTGCATATGATCTCAACTTAGAGCATGGATTCAAGCACTTCTTGGGGGTCTATGAAGGTCTTCATGGATAATACTCTTCTAAAAGGTACTATCAGGATTCTAACAAACCATTATGTGTGTTGGGAGGGGTGGATATCATATGGAAGCTTGGAGAGGAAAGTCTTAAACTGTGCATCATACAATGCACACTCTTGAATAGCCCATAGTTGATCTCCTTGAGTTCCATGATATTTTGTTTCTCAAACTTAGGAATATCAATTTCCTTTAAGAAGGCCTCCTTCATTATATCATAATCAACCATAGCTTGATTTAAATCAAATTTTTGATACCAGGTATGGGCACGATATAGCAAGGTGGTTGTGAACTAAATTGCCTTGTGCTTTGACTAGTTGATACCTTGAGTGTACCATTGAAGTTCACACTTGAGCACATGCTCTAGGATATTCTGTGCACCAAGATATTCAAGTAAGTGCATCACCATTTCATAATAAATCTATTGAGAGGGTGGTGTTAGAGTTTGAGGCACTTACCGTCTAGCATCTATGTTAGAGGCACTCATCCAATGCCTCTAGTTGTAAGGTTGAGTGTTAAACCTGTTGTTGTAGGTTACATCATTGAACTCAATGGCATGGTACTTCTCACTTGTGGCACTGGGCCACTTCCTATGGGCTATTACCTAATCAACATAGCTGACATCCTCTAAATAATAATGCTTACACTTATATTCTAAATTCTTGGGTTGGTGCTCACTGACTTTATGGTATTCTCACTCAATTCCTCATAAGAAATCACTTGTTCAATCACAAATTCTTGGTTCAAATTTTGAATTCTATCAAATTCAATATCAATAACAAGGTCATTTATCATTCTTTTGTCTTCTAGTGGAAAATCTAATGCATGAGCTTATGCTTTAGGTTTAAAGGGGGTAAGTGCTTTCAGTGCATCTTCAGTCACCACATCTTGTAAGAACCCAATGCATTATGCACCCAACTATTGAGCTCAGCCTCTTTCTTCTTCCTCTCTCTCCTCATGCTATTATAATTAAAAGGATCCTTCCTCATGCCCTTCCTACTTGTTATGGGTCTTTTTGGCACTTCTAGGTTCCAGATCCTCTATCAACCTACAACTTTTCTTGTTATAGTTCTACTTTTGGAGCTCTCAAGTGTCAAGGTGCTCATCCCTTTCCATCTCACCTCACCTACACTTCCCCTTCTCACCTTCTATGCTTACTCATATGTGCGATGATTTTAGCCTTCTATTCTTATAGTTTCAATACCGTAATCCACTAGCAATTTCTTTAGTTTAGTGTCAAGCCCTCTTATGAATGCACCCCTCATTTCATGAAAGAACTCATACTCTACTTTTTCAAGGCAAGAGAAGGTTGACATTGTAAATTTTAACATTTAGCTATTCAATGAACCGCTCCACCATTTGTCTATAGTATGCATCCAAAAATCATTTAGGCTCTCAAGCCTCTCTAGGTATTCCTTTGTCCACTTGAAGTATTGGTCATATGTTTGTCTTCTAGAGGTTATAGGTAACCAACCATCAGTACACATGCTTAGGTATTTCACAAAAGAACACCTCATATAGAGCATCATATAAGTTAGTTTGCACCCACTTTCTTGGCTCCTATCCTTGGTATGTTGGATGTTTCTACATGAAACTATCTTCTACTTGATCTAGATAGCACTCGATGTTCTCAAATAAAAGTTGGAACATTATTTATTACCCTTTTTACTATAAAAAAATTCAATAGGGTCCCAACAACGAAACCAAACTGTTGTAAAAATTTTAGTTGTTAACTCATTTACCTTGTCATGCACTTAGCAAGCAATCCAAATCAATTCTAGACTCATTACAACTAGGCACAAGTATAGAAAAAGTCTTGGGTGCATAATATTTAAATACACTACTATGCTAGGATAAAAGTACACAAGGTATAAGCCTTATGCACTTACTCGAAGTGTAGCAGAGAAAGAACTGGGGCCCATGTTGGGCTAGTTAAAGCATGGTGAAATTTAGTCTCTTTGAGAATTAGTCATTTGTGAAGTGAGCTTAGGTAGTTCTATCAGTGCACACCATTTTAGGTAAGATCAATAAGCATAAGCCTATTCAAGGAAACTGGATCCATCCATGGTGTCACAAGCCTATACTAAGTTAATTATAAAACCTCTAAGGGCATAGGTCTCTTGATGCAATTTTATGTTGGATTAGTTATGGTTCTTAAAGCCACAAGCCCTTAGGATATCAAGTTAATTTCTATTCAGGCACTTAGCAAATCTAGGGAATGGCTTATGATCTAGGACTCATTCTTTGAGCTAGTGTTCTAAGCACATTTGTTAGGGTTTAGGCACATGTTGAATCCAACACTTAGTCAATTTTATAATTATAATGAAGTTTTTATGTGGAAAAATGATGCCATTAATAACCTAGAATAGACCAAAATGAAATTTATACCATTATTACTATAGAACTTAAGTCGCATTCGTAAGGTAGTGCCAAAACCATATAAAGTAGATCAATAATCGATTCATTTTAATGTCATTATTCAATTGATCAACTGGTCAAGTATACATATTTCATAACATAAAAATAGAGCATAAGATCATTTCTAAACTACTACATGCCTAGTAGCTCATAAGCAAGCTTGGGTGATACAATGTTGGTTTTCCAAATAATCCATGCTAAAACATAAGTTGAATATGTTCATGCATAATAACTAGATCCAATTTCACAGAGCTTTACTATCATAAAATTACATCCCTTTGCTCCAAGTTCAAGCTTGTTTTTATAAGCAGGGGAGCATCTTTGTGGTAGGTTGGATGGGTGCACACTAGTTTATGAGCTATCGCTGGGGGTGATCATTCTGTTGGATCCATTACTCTACCACCTAAGTTCTCTAATCACCATGTGCAAGTCCCCAAAGAGATGTCCCTTAAAACCTAGGTGCTAAGCAATTGCCTACTAGCTGGAATAAGATCTTTAAAGATCCTCCCAATTGGAACCAAAATTACCAAAATATCAATCATCTACAATGATTTCCTCATGTCGAGATGTGTTGAGTTAGCATGGGTCTACTAGTTAGCACAAAAAGGGGCCCAACAACTTATAGGAAAATTTCTTCACGTGGATATATTTTCATACCTTTTGGATGGGAAACCAATATTATTAGAGAATTTTTTGGGTTTATATAATATATATTCATGGTAAGAAGTTTGGGTTTAGAGGTCTGTGATTTATGAACCATCGTTAAGACGGTTCAGCTCCAAAACCCTCCCAAACCCTCATAATGACCAGTTTTGAGAAAATTTGGTTTTATTACCATAAAAACCTCATGGATCAACCTAAAACCTCTTAAAAAATCAAGTACACTTAGAGAGGGTCTTGAAAATGATCATTTATGATATGTAATTATATGGATTAGGGCATAAATCAGGGTTTTGATGGGGAAAAGCACAAAATATGAGGTACAAAATAATTTAGATGAAATACAATCCATGGATATCAAATCTTCAGACTTTTTATTCATCCCCAAATCATCAAATGATCAATAATATTCTAGGAATTTTCCTTACCATCTCCTTCAAAATAGCCAATCTATAGAATTTCAAGGCAGTTTGACCTAGTCAACCATTGTGATTGAGTTATAGGAGTTTATTCATCAATAGCACCTATCTCATGGTGTGAGGAGCTATTTTTAGGTCTAGATATCATTGTATTTTCAGGTTTTATTATTTTATTGTAGGTCCTAATGGTCTTCAAATACAAGGAGTTAGCCTGCTAGGCTTATTTAGCCTAGTAGGCCTATTTGAACAATCAAGCAAAGGGAATTTAGCATTAAAGGAGTAATAAAGGATTTAATTCAAGATACCCACACCACATATATTTCCTTCACATGAAATTATCATTCACTTTCATTCTTGAATTGCTAATCCATGTAAAAGAGGACTTCAAGAAGAGTTAACTAGCCTTACGTGCACATCCTGAGTTAATTGACACTTAGCTAAATGCTTGTTTCAAGTCTCATGCATCAGAAGACTTTCACTCAACTTTAAATCACTTCAATTGGATACATTAATTAATATATGTGGTATCTTTCATGCAAAAGGAGGTTTGACAATTCAAATGGGCCCACCATTCCTTTTCAATGCCAAGAAGAAGATCATGTAAGGACTTTCAACATGAATGCACTTCTTGAAAACTATTGTTTATAATTGTAAAAGAATATTGACTTGAGTTAATGTTTAATTGAATTATCCTTATCTCCTCTATGCCACATTTTCTAGATCTCTTTAATTTTTATATATAATGAGGATTTTAAGCCATTTTTTAGGATCCCTCAATCTAGTATAGAGAGACTAAAAAAAATTGTAACTTGCACCAAAAATCAATAAAAAGAGTTTTTTTAGAGATCAATTTATGATTTTAGTGTGTAATTTTTATTGTTAATTTGCATATAAGTGTGATAGATATCTCTTTTTTTGAGTCCTTTCCTCACCTACTACTTTGATTTCATCCTTTACAAGTCACTTGAAGAGTTAAGAATAAAAATTGTGAAAAAGATTGTTAGTATGCAGTGTCTTTAGAGACCTTAATTCACACACCTACAATATACAAACCTTATTTCAAACCTTCATTTGAAATACTAATGTTTAGGACTGGTCTAAGAAAAAAAAATTGACAAATCACTCCTTTTAATCCATATGTGTGCCTAAGTTTCAAAGTTTACAGAGGATCAATCATTATTCAGGTACATCACCATCATAAATAGATTTCATTTTTAGTATATTCCTTACCATTTTCATCCCAACATCAAATAGGTTTATTAATTGATCCTAAATTCACATATTCAGAGGAGTTAGCCTCACAACTAGAGGTCTGATCTAGATACAAGTATCCCACAACCTTAGATCATTCTAATGTTAGTCCAGATATGTATTAGATTTGAGTAGCCTGATTTCAATCGAGTTTTATTTGGGTTACTAACAGACACCATGTAGAGTTTACACTTGCCAACAAGCATGAAAAATTCCTTCTTAGGTCCTCATCTCTTCATTCTACATACATAGGAGACCTTCAAACTTATTTTCTTACTTTTTCCTTCAACTCAGGACCTAAAACTTCATGAGCATTCTTGAAAAAACCCATTACACTTCTATCAAAACTCAAATGAGATCTATTAAATTGCAAATTGACTTTGACCCCTCATTAGGCCACACTAGGTCTCTTTGCACACTAGACCTAGAACTACCAGTCATGCTAAGACCTTAAACACACCTTGAAATCTTCTTGTACTACTCTCAATACTTCATCAACATGTCATATTGTAGGTAAATTACTTAAATGTTTGCAAATAATTATTATATATTTCATAAAATAGACAAAGATAAGAAATCACATAGCAATAATTGATAGTATAGCAAAATATTAGATAATATAGAAAAGCCACTTCGAGGGGGCAACCTCCACAATAATGTAATAAGAGAAGAATAAATAATATGATGATAAAAGACTAACCACTACCTCCTATATATAGTCTACTTAGCCATGGTTATTCCATAGGCTAACCTAACTAAGAACATAGATAAATGTAATAAGAATATAAAAGAGGTATGTAAGCCACAAGTTTGCCACACATATCCCTAGACACCATAAAGGTTAAGGGCATTAGCATTCCCCTACCCTTCAAAAAAACATTATCCTTAATGTTTAATCAACTTTGGATGTTGATGCATAAAGGATTCATCCTCCCATGTGGCATCTTCACATGGTAGATTCTTCCATTTGATCAGGTATTCCTTAATTGCTCTAGACCATAGTTGCATAATATGCATTTGAAGGATCACCTCAGGATCAATAATAACTCTCCCTTCCTCATCCAATTATGGTAACTTATTTTGAGTATCAACTATATGTCCAATGAATTTTTTAGGCATGATACATGAAATATTGGATGTATGTGAGTGGATGAAGGAAACTCTAACTTGTAGGCCACACTACCAATTTTCTACAAGATCTGATAAGGCCCATAATACTTAGGGTACATCTTGTTATCCTTTTCCTATTACTTTAATGACATTTTATTATATGGATACAAGTGAACAAAGACCTAATTACCAATGTCAAAATGCTTCTCACTCCTATGTTGATCTACCTACTACTGCATCTGATTCTAGGCCATGGCTAAATTTTCATACAAACTTGTAAGGACCTCTTATTAATGGTGAATATGTTCCTCAACTACATGAACCTTAGGATGGATATTCAAGGTGGAAGTGATAGATGGAGGGCGATATCCATACAAGGACACAAAGGGAGACATTTTGGAAGAAATATGAACATAATTATTATACCATTTGTTATCACTCTCGAGTGCACCCTACTTGAAGATATGCAAGCACACCTTCTCTCCAGTTGATATAATGAGAACTTCTTAGAGTGTGGGTGACTCTATGATGAGAACAACCTCCAAAGAGGACTAGTTCCCTTAGGATTTATTAATTAAATCTGATTTACTATGATTTATTTTATGATTTTGGGGTGAAAAAGGGAAGAGGAAACTTCAAAAAAAATATAATTAAAAGGGGGTTATACACTTAAATTGTCCAAATTCTCTGAAGTTATTGAAATCAGTGCACACATATATTCAATGAAATTTATATTTCCATCCTTAAGCAAAAATGTTTCTGATGAAGGGTTGAAAACCTCTTCAAATGACCTATAAAAGGGTGAGATAGAGAAAGATAGATGAGGAAGGGACATGAAAAAAGGAGATAAATCTCACTTATATGTTGACGCATAATCAAATACACACTATTCTTCTATCAAAACTTAAATATAGAACAAAAACTCCTTTATTTATAAATGGTCCAGCTTACAATTTCTTTCTTAAAACTTTAGGAATCCCTAATAATGGCTTGATTAAGCCAATATATAAGTTTAAAGCCCTAAAATATCCCTAATTAGAGTTTAAAATTGGGATGGTTAGTCTTGGTTGACTCAACTCAAGACTCACACCTTTTACAATGTTTAAAATATTTAATAAAACCTTTTCCTTTCACAAAACTTGCATGTTTTTCCCAATCTTGGAGTAGGAATTTAGTGATGGGGCCAAGTTTGAGTCAAAACTTTCATAATGCATGATGCTAAACCAATCTCTAAACATAAACTCCACTTGAATCTTATTTGAAAGTGTTTGAAAAGGTTGTGATTAACAAGATAAATAAGAGTGCGTGCATGACTTGTCAACTAGTCAACCAAAGGGCAAGACTAGCCAACTCCAACTCACTCTATCTTGTATGAAATTCCATGTTAAGATTAGATATGTAGCATTGAATCTCCATTTTATTCTCAATCCCTTTTGCATTGAAATCATGCAATTACTTTTATCATGAGATTAGCCATCAAAAATCACTACAAATCTCCTTGAGCCCCTCATGCATTTGAGTATCCCTTTTAGAACTAAGAGATTCATGCTTGAGGGCAACTATATGTCTTTATTTTTTTCATGTTCATGCTCCACCTATATGTATCTAATTGAGCTTGGTTCACTTTTCATGTTCTGCATGTAGGTTGTAGACCACATCATCAAAGTTGAAAGTAGAAGTCCTTGTTATCTTTGCTTATTGGTTGTTGAAATCCACTAGGACCCTTTGAAAACTTGACCAAATGTAAATAGCTACTTACATGGGCTCAAACTTGATGTTTTCAGGCCTATCATTGGATATGTGAATCCCAATGACTATTTGTTAAGGCTAAAGTTGACATCCACACAACTATCATCAATTCCTTTAGGTCATTTCCTTTAGATTTTTTCTTTAGGCATTTTACTGTGGGGTCAACCCTTCAGAAATATATTTCACCCTTTTGCTTTCAACATTTTTATTTGATCTTTTTTCCCATAGACAATTCCTTATAACTTTTATCTTGAAATAATTCATTTAGACTTTTTTCCCAAAAAAATCATTTGGACTTTTTGACCTTGAACAATTTCTGTGGACAAAATATCTAAAGGAAATCATGTCTTTAGGATCTCTATTTTGGGCCACTTTTCCAAAAATAATCCTTCAAGTTTTTTGAAATGCCCTTCAACCTTTTTAAAATGGACTGTTTTGTTGAGGATAACCCTTTGGATTTTAAAAATACCCCTTTGGGAGCCTTGAAGATGGACCTTCCTGAAAGGAAAGAGCCCTTCAGAGTTTTGAAAAGAACCTTCTGACTTTGGAATGGTCTTTCAAAAAAATGCCTTAGATCCTTTGGGAAGGACACTTTACATAAAAAGTGCCCTTCAAAACCTTTGAATCGATTCATTTTGCTTTCAAGGTATCCTTTGGGATTTTCACCAAGAAAAGTACCTTCAAGGAAATTGAAAATTACCTTTCATAAATTTGTTTTGGATAAAATGTTCGAAACAATTCTTGACACTTTGAACAAATACTTAGTCAAATTAAGTAACTCGCCCTGAACATCCTAGCCCAAAAATATCCTTATCCATTGGGTTTTCTACTCCTTACTTACTTCAAGATTCTTTGGTGAAGTAACTGATATGATAAAACCCAAAGTATATCTTTTGTGAAAACCCGAAGTCTTCTGCTTGTCCCTTTTGAACTATTCTGAGCAACATAAATACCTTCCTACAAAGAACAAGACAAGTGAAATAAAAGACCCTAAATCACCTAAATAGAGGACCTATGAAACATGGTTTCTTTAAGGAATCCTTAGGGATAAATATCTAACTCATAAAGCAAATTGGCATGATTTAATGACTTTTGAAAACACTCTTGATGCTTGTACCTACTTTTTTGGCATTTTTTGATCCAAATTGGCACTTTTAGACCATAAATGACTAGTTACAAGGTAAATTGACAATTCTAGGAAAATTTTCGAATAATAGGGGTAGTAATTTGGCCTTGAAAGGCCAAATTACTAGCAATTTTGGTGACTTTTAGAGGTTAACCAACCTGCTGGTCAAAATAACTTTGAACTCTTGCAAAGATAGACCAAAACAAACACTAAGACTAGGAAAGGTTGCAAATCAATACTCAATAAGAGAAACTAACTCAACAACAATAACAACATGTGGACGTGTGCACTTAGAGGAAAGGACAACAACAATTATTGAAAGGGAAAACAACTACTACTGAAAGAATGTGCTAAAAACACTTAGAGGAATGAAATTATGACTATGTATAAAGGAGTGCCTCTCCTAATAGTAGTATTTAAGAAACATCCCATTCACAGGAATGGGAAGTTCTTTTCCACTCAATATGGATAATTGAAAATCATTGTTCTTAAAAATAGTGATAATATAAGGTCCACTCCAAAGACTATCAAATTTGGAGTGCTTACTTGGCTTTGCACATTCTTCATCCCATTTAAGAACTATGTCTCCTTGCTAAAATGTTTTTGATGAAGTTATCTTATCAAATGTCTTCTTTACTTGCTACTAATTTGACCAGATGGTATGTATATAATCATCTCTTATCTCCTCCAATTCTCTCAATTCATTCATTCTTACCTCCATTGCATCACTTTCCAAAAGCTCTAACTGGTGTGTAAGCTCTAAAGCTAAAATCTCTAATGAGATAGGCAACCTTGCTTCTCTTCATTAAACTAGAAGATATGGTGAATGACCAATGTCCTTATTAGGGGTAATTATATCATCCCATAAAGTAGTCTTTAACATTATATGCCAAGATCTCTGATTATCCTCCATTGTTATTTTAATTATCCAAAATAGGTTCTTATTAGTAGAATCAGGTAGTCCATTACCCTATGGATAGTAATTGGATGAAGATATTATTGATGATTTAAAATTGCACTTGATTCTAATCAAAAACAATGGGAAGTTTCAAGATATGGGACTTGCGTCTTGAAATAACCTCCAAATTTTTGAGAAGTAGGTTCTTCTTTAAATTGAGTAAATACTGAGAAAAGGGATAGGAATTTAAATCAAAAACACAAATGCAAGAAAGTAAATCTAATCTATGGTGATGTGCCTAAATGTAATTCGACCTTAATCCTGAGCACAGTGAGACTATATGTAGGATTCATTTACATTTAAGAGCAAACAAGTGCATGATCAATGTAAAAGATGAAACAATAGAAACAGAGGCTCGCAACATAGACTACTTTTGTTGTGATACAAAAAATGTCAACAAAGGCATAGGGTTCAATCTTCTTATTTGAATTTTCCAATCATATAAGAGGCATAGAAACACGTACAGTTATATAAACCTTTCAACTCAAGAAAATGAGACAAAAGCAAATGACATTCCTAATCACAGTTCTAAAAAGTCTACAGCCTAGACTACTTTTGCAAATGACAGAAAATATCAACAAAAGCATAGGGTTTAATCTTCTTATTTGAATTTTCCAGTCATATAAGAGGTCTAGAAACATGTATAGTTATATAAACCTTTCAACTCAAGAAAATGAGACAAAAGCAAATGATATTACTTAGTCACAACTCTAGAAAGTCTAGACTCTTTACAATAATTCTCTCTCAAAAATTCTCTCTGATAATTGATTAATGATTTTCTCTGGTGATCTCTGCACCCTTATTTATAGCCTTGGATCCACTCCAGATTATCTGCTTGTTCCCAATCTAATGGCCCAAATGAAATCTCCCCCAACTGAAAGTGTCTAACAGAAGATATTTTATAGATTCTAAAATGCTTCATCTTCTAGTAGTTTATTCGCTGAAACAGATTGCAAGATGCTCCCTTCTCTTAAACTTTAGGTAACACTTAGCCAATTTCTTCTTATTACTTTAGGAAACACCAGAGGATGAAACTTGTCATGTTATAGCATCCATTGAAGACACATGGCACTTTCCACATAACTTATACTCTTTTGCGTCTTCACTCAGGAATGTTCTACCTTTCACACTTGTCACAATCTGCTTCCTCCTGACTTCAATAGTTTAAAATAACAAGACTCATAGCATTTCTTACCTGAGAAATTTTGAAAAGAGCATAGGGATAGGTGGAAATCTTGACTGCTTCATTAAAAGACACATGACAATCTCTGCTTTACTCATCTGGGGTTATGTGGCAGTCTCCACTTCTTTTAGCTACCTTTTTAGAAACCTGCAAAAGATGACACTTGGCAGTCTCTACTTTACTCTATTTATACCATAGAAACAAATGGGTCTCATTTACATAGACAGTGACACCTCATAGCTTTTGCTTGCTTTAGACACACAACTTGGGACCCACCATGGTCTTTGCTATATCAGTGAAGCAAAGATGAAGATAATTCAAACCACGACAAGTGGTGGCTTTCACTTGTTTTTGCTAGAGTACGAGGCAGCTTCCATCACTTTTACAAAAGCAACATGTAGACCTTCTATGACTGCCACTTGGCACTTTCTACTTTCTTGATACTTAGTTTAAAAGAAAATACCTTTCACCAAAAAGAGATGAAACGTGGGTGCCGATATGAAACCACAAATGGTGACACTTGGTGCAATCTGCTGAGTCGCTATGAGATACGTGGCACATTCTGATTAACTCATACTCTTTATGAAAGGTGCCTTAGACTACAACACTTGGTATTTTCTACTGAGAAAGGATGCCTCAAACAGTGACACTTGTCAGCTTTTGCTTGATTTCAACACTTAGACAAAAATGAATCAAAAGGAAAATAGAGCCTGTGCTCTGTTTCAAAACTCTGCCATCTCAGACCGTAATATGCAGGAACCAAACTTTGCATTATGCAACTGAAACTCAAAATGAAACGTAGAGTATTTTTTACTCTACAGTTATTGGCGACCTCAAGGACTTTTGAGCCTGCTCAAAAAGAAACCACAATTCCGCATGATCCAAAATTGCTAAAACATAGTTTAACTAAAATGTTTCAAATAGATTCTGTTTACAAGAATCTCTTCAGGTTCACCTTCCATCATTTCTAGCTCAAACAAATTTTGTTGTTTACATGCCTGAATTTTATAAAGGCCAGTCCATAATGCTTCAAACTTAGTGTGTTGACCTAGTTTGGTAGCTCTTGCATCCCATTTTAAAACAATTGAGCTTGTTTCAAAATAAGGATTTGAAGTCCTTTTATCAAAACAATCTTTAACTATTTTCTAATGTTTTATCAATGAATCATGTGCTGCATTTCTCTTTTCTTGAACTTCTAGAAGTTTTGCTAATCTGACCTGCATGGGGCCATTTTCTTCAATTTCAATCTGCTTGATTAGCTGGAGAGCAGGAATCTCCAAGCTTAGGGGAATTACAATAGGTTTCCCATATACCAATTTATATGGGGACATTTTGATCACCTGTTTATGCATAATTCTATCAGCCCACAGTGCTAAATTAAGCACTTTATGCCATTCCTTGTGATGATCAGCCCCTATTCTTTTAATGAGTCTAATTAGGTTCTTATTAGTTGATTTTGCCAAACCATTACCCTGAGGGTAATAATTAGAAGAATTTTTTAGATGTATTCCATGCTTTAATGCAAATTCAAATACTTTAGACCCTAAAAATGCTTTATCATTATCTAAAATTATGGTGCAAGGAGCCCTAAAATGAGTAGTGATACTCCCTAGAAAGTCTAGGATCACATTTTTGTTGCTTCCTTGAGTGAAACTGCCTTGATCCATCTAGTGAAATAATCTATGGATGTTAAGATCCATTTGTGACCATGCTAGATACTAGATTTATCATTCCAATGAAATCAAGACCCCATTGAGCAAAAGGTTCATCTATAATTATAGGACTAAGAGGCATTGCTGCATTCCTTCTCATCCCTACATAATATTGACAAGATTGACATTTTTTAACCAACTGATAACAATCTGTAAATAAAGTAGGCCAGAAATAACCTGCTTTACTTATCTTTATAGTTGTGGTCTTTGCATAAAAATGTCCACCTGATACTCCATGATGCATTTTATGTAGTATTTTCTTAGCCTCATCCTTTTCTACACATCTTAACAATTTGCCATCAGAATTTCATCTGAAAAGAACCTATTCAATTAAAACAAAATGAATTCCTTGTATCCTATAGTATCTTCTCTTATTTTGAGGGAGTTATCTTGGGTAAATCCTATTTTTCATAAAATGAATCCTACTTGTAACCCAGGATTCCTGATCAACTTCTTGTATTCTCAATACAATGTCTTCTTCTGTTCCTGAATTTATTTCTTCAGGTATCATCTTTTCAAGTTCTTGCGTCATATATTGACACAAACCCCTACCTCTAACTAATTTAGTGGGTTTAACTCCTACATCATATTCAAGGATCTTAGTTATCTAGTTTGCTCTTTTTTCAATAATTTCCCCCTCCATGATGTATTCTCTGACACTTGGATGTGCTACAAGTATCAAAATTTTACTTTCTAATACTATATGCATGAACTTTTTGAGAGTTTTTACCATGGCATATGCTTATTTTTACACAAAATTATATTTGGTTTCATATTCTCTAAGAGTCCTCAAGAAAAATGCTATTGGATGCTCTCCCTCTTGTTTATCATCCTTCTGTGTTAGAATAGCAGCAATACTGAGCTCTCCTCCATATACATACATTACAAAAGGCTTAGAAAAATCTAGGTTTCTAAGTATTGGAGCTGTTGAGATAGTTTTCTTAACCTCTTCAAAGACTTGCCTTCCTTTCGTAGTCCACTTGAAAATTAGATCTTTTTTCAGCAAGAGTGTTATTGGTCTTACTAAGCCTACAAAGTCAGATATGAATCGACTGACAAAATTAATCTTTCCCAAGAAAGATTGAATTGCTTTCTTATTGACTAGAAGAGGTAAGTTCATTATAGCTGCCACTCTTTTTGGGTCTATGAAAACTCCTTCTTTAGACACTATATGTCCCAATAATTTGCCTTGAGGAACAGCAAAGATACATTTCTTAGGATTCAAAGATATTCCAAATTCTTGACATTTTTTAAACACAGCTTCTAAATGATCAAAATGATCAACAGCATTTTTTGAAAAAATAGTAAGATCATCAAGATAAATCAAGATGATTTTATTTATCAATTCCCCAAATGCAACATCCATAGCTCTCTAAAAAGTGGCTCCAGTATTTGACAGGCCAAAAGGCATCTTAGCATATGCAAATGTTCCCCACTTGGTAGTAAAAATAGTCTTATATTGGTCTTTTTTAGCCAACCAAATCTGATTATATCTAGAGAAACCATCTAGCAAAGAAAATCTCTCTGATCCAGCCACAATTTGTAGAATTTATTCCATGGACGGCAAGGGAAAGTTTTATATCACCATTCTTTTTCCTAACTGGTACCAGATTTGATACCTAGGTTGAGTGTTTGATTGGAAAAATAATTTTAGAATCTAAAAGTTTTTGCAACTCGTCTACCATTAGAGGCTCAATCCTTGGATTCACTAGCCTCTATTTTTGTCTAACAAGCTTAGATCCTTCAGTTAGTTCTATTGTGTGCTGAATGATGTCTCTATTATATCCATGAAGGTCTTCATAGCTCTAGGCTATGACTCTAACATATTTTTTACATAATTCAATTAGCCTTTCCTTTTCTTCTTGAGTTGTAGAGTTTCCAAATTTTCATTTTTTCCCTTCACTCACTTCTATTTCAGAATAATTTGCTTTGTTTGCTTGGAACCTTTTCTTCTCCAGGCTTACATCTTCTGTATCAAAAAGGCTCTCTAAAGTGATTAAACCTTTGGGAAGCTTATTATTCTTTAATTATATGATTTGATCCCCATATGCCTCTTCAATCTTTGGTTGTAATTGATCAACAAATTCCCTTGATTGTTGCAAGAATGAGGGTACTTGAAAATCATTCTCAAATACTTGCCAATTCTCATCATTATCAGGATTAGTTGACCTTATTATAACCTTTACTAACTCATTGTTACTAATAGGCCAGTTGCTGGATCAAACTGCAAACCAATCTGTGTCATCCTATCAGCTTCAGAATTTTGAATCCTGGGAACTACTTCAATATTAAAAGCTTCAAAATATTCTATTAAGTCCCAAATTCTATGCTTATAGGATTTCATTCTGACATTCTTTGTTATCGCCTTTTCTCTAATTTGCTTTACTACCAATTTTAAATCTTCTTTTACTATTAGATTCTTTATTCCCTTTTTCTTGGCTAATAGGAGCCCATGTACTAAAGATTCATACTCGGCATCATTATTAGTGCAAGTAAATTGAAAATAGATAGCTCTTAAAATTTTCTCACCATTTGGAGCGGTAAGACAAATTCCTGCTCCAGCACTATTTTTACTTCTGGCCCCATCAAAATTTAAAGTCCAGATCTTTGAATCTTTTTTGGATCCTTGAGTAGTTGATGTTTCTTTCCTTAAAATGTTTAGAATTTCATGGTCCTCATCAAAAATAACATAAGTGCCCAAACCAGTAGAATTATAATGTTCATATGGGTCACTATGCGTCATAGCTAACAACTAGTTATTTTCTTTTCTTTGATTATGCTTAGTCTAGTCACCTATCTTAGTTAAATAGAAAGGATCCAATTTGGATTTGCTTACCTCTGATACATTATTCACTATGTTTGTGGTTTGTAGATGAATTGTATCCTTGAGCTTTTCTTTTCCAGTAGGTCCTTCAGTATATTTGGGCATTGCTTGATTTTGAAGAGCTTCTTGTAATAGTGTCCTTTATTCAAGAATAGCTAACATGTCCCAAATTGATACTTGTGTTGGGGTCATCTTCAGCTGATCTACCACATTCATTGGTCAAAAATTTTGAATTCTTGAAAGATTAGGATATCTTGTCTTTCTTTGAACTTGTTCACGGACTTCTTGATTCTACACTGGCTGAAGCATTTCCTGTCTAACAGCTGCGTGTTGATGACATTGAAATGAAGGATTCTCCATAACTTCATTTTTTACAACTTCAGGCTATTTCAACATTCTTCTCTTTGATCTGGTGTAATATTTTGATTGCATCACTAGTTTCTTGGAAACAGACGCTTCATTCAAAAATACTGATTCCTCATTTTCAACCCATGAGAACAAAGCATATTTTGAGGATATTTCTTCCTCTTGTTGAAAATTCATCCCTTGCATCTGAGCCATTAAGACTGAATTTTGCATATCAAAAGACTGGTAGGCTTGATTGTCACTGGAACTCATAAATTGACCATCCATTCTTCTTTGCTCTACCACCTTTTGTTGTAGATTACCCATAGGACAATCTCTAGGTGTATGAGCATTATTGCAAGGGAAACACTAGGCATTAGTATTATCCACATATTTATTTTGCCTTGGAACAATCTCCCTATTTAAATTAGGAGGAATAGTCTGTGAGGATGAGGGGACTGCAACTAATTGATTTGATGGCTGATGGTTAGTTTATCTTGGAAGACCCTGGTATTGGTTTGGCTGAGATGAAAATTTGTTTCCTTGATAGCCTTGATATGGAGGCCTAAAAAAGGTATTATACTATCTTTTTATATTGATCAGCTCATTAGAAAATGTCCTTAGGATATTCTTGATATCATCCAGCTTAGATGATTGAGTGGGGACAATTTCTTTAGTAGACGGTTGAGGATATGTGTACATAGACACATGTGGGCTTACAGATTTAGGGACTTCTTAAGGTAATGGCAATGAAATTTCTGGGAACAAGGGCATGGGAGGCCTTGGAGGTAATTTTCCAACATCTATCAAATTATTCTCAGCTCTGATCGCATAGTCATAAGCCTCAGGCAAAGTGTGTCCTCCAAGTGACTGAATCATAATAGATATATCTAAATTCAAAGCCTTATGATAAAACACTATGGCCATACCTGGTAATGGTCTAGCTGTGACAAGGATTCTATCCCAAGTCTTTTGAAATCTGGAATTGAAGTCAGTCATGGCTTCTTGTGGTCCCCTTTGAATGGTAATCAATTGTTGTAATAAAGAAGACTTATCACCCTTCTCTATGAATCTTTCAAAGAAAATATCTCTGAGTTCATCCCATGTAGAAATGGTATTTGGGGTCAAGGACCTGTACCATTCTAAAGTTTTCCCTTTAAAATAAGTCGCTAATAATCTTATGTCCACATTTTTCTGTGTGACAACATGTACAGCACAGACATCTAATACATCCTAAAGATGTTCCTCAAGTGTTTTAAAGTCTTGCCCACTAAATATGGGCAGAGCTTTTAGGGCATTCACCGGGATAGGGTCCCAAGTGTCTGGTGGTATTGGTAGAATTAAGAGACTACCAGTATTCCAGCTTGCATAATTTCTTGGGGGTATAGTGGCTCCCATATTTGCTCTGGGTATTGGTACAAATTGGTTGGCTCTTTTTCTTAGACTTGTTACCAAAGGTGGAAAAAGAATACCTATATTTGTAGTAGATTGTGATCTGGTTACCGATCCACAACTATGACTTCTTGTATCTCTCTGGTTCATACGATCTTGAAAGAACTTCAAGATTGGTCCCACCAAGGGTGCCAAAAATTGTTGATGATTTAAAATTGTGCTTGATTCTAATCAACAATAATGGGAAGTTTCAAGATATGGGACTTGCATCTTGAAACAACCTCCAGATTTTTGAAAACCTGGTTCTTCTTTAAATTGAGTAAATACTGAGAAAAGGGATAGGAATTTAAATCAAAAACACAAATGCAAGAAAGGAAATCTAATCTATGGTGATGCACCTGAATGTAATTTGACCTTAATCCTGAGCACAGTGAGACTATATGTAGGATTCATTTACATTTAAGAGCAAACAAGTGCATGATCAATGTAAAAGATAAAACAATAAAAATAGAGGCTTGCAGCATAGACTACTTTCATTGTGATACCAAAAATGTCAACAAAGGCATAGAGGTCAATCTTCTTATTTAAATTTTCCAGTCATATAAGAGGAACAAAAACACGTACAGTTATATAAAACTTTCAACTCAATAAAATGAGACAAAATCAAATGACATTCCTAATCACAGTTCTAAAAAGTCTACAGCCTAGACTACTTTTGCAAATGACACATAAAATATCAACAAAGGCATAGGGTTCAATCTTCTTATTTGAATTTTCCAGTCATATAAGAGGTGAAAAAACATTTACAGTTATATAAACCTTTCAACTCAAGAAAATGAGACAAAATCAAATGATATTACTTAGTCACAGCTCTAGAAAGTCTAGACTCTTTACAATAATTCTCTCTCAAAAATTCTCTTTGATAATTGATTAATGATTTTCTCTGGTGATCTCTGCACCCTTATTTATAGCCTTAGATCCACTCTGGATTGTTTACTTGTTCCCAATCTAATGGCCCAAATTAAATCTCCCCCAATTTAAAGTGTCTAACAGAAGATATTTTATAGATTCTAAAATGCTTTGTCTTCTGGCAGTTTATTTACTGAAACAGATTACAGGACACTCCCTTCTCTTAAACGCTAGATAACATAGCCAATTTCTTCTTATTACTTTAGGAAACACTGGAGGACAACACTTATCATGTTCCATAGCACCCATTGAAGACACATGGCACTTTTTACATAACTTATACTCTTTTGTGTCTTCACTCAGGAATGTTCTACCTTTGACACTTGTCGCAATCTGCTTCTTCCTAACTTCAATAGTTTAAAAGAACAAGACTCACAGCATTTCTTACTCGAGCAATTTTGAAAAGAGCATAGGGACAAGTGGTAATCTTTTTTGCTTCATTAAAGGACATGTGGAAATCTCTGCTTTACTCATCTGGGGTTACGTGGCGGTCTCCACTTCTTTTAGCTACCTTTTTAGAAATTTGTGAAAGATGACACTTGGTGGTCTTTTCTTTACTCTATTTATACCATAGAAACAAATGGGTCTCATTTCTCATTTACACAGATAGCGACACCTGGTGGCTTTCACTTGCTTTAGACACACAACTTGGGACCCACCATGGTCTTTGCTATATCAGTGAAGCAAAGATGAAGATAATTCAGACCACGACAAGTGGTGGCCTCTGCTTGCTTTTGCTGGAGTACGTGGTAGCTTTCATCACTTTTAGAAAAGCAACATTTAGACCTTCCGTGACTGCCACTTGGCACTTTCCACTTTCTTGATACTTAGCTTAAAAGAAAATACCTTTCACCGAAAAGAGATGAAATTTGGGTGTCGATATGAAATCGTGGATGGTGACATTTGGCACAATCCACTGAGTCGCTATGAGATACGTGGCACATTCTGACTAACTCATAATCTTTATGAAAGGTGCCTCAAACTACAACACTTGGTAGTTTCTACTGAGAAAGGATTCCTCAAATCATGACACTTGTCAACTTTTTCTTGATTTCAACACTCAGACAAAAATGAATCAAAAGGAAAATAGAGCCCGTACTCTATTTCAAAACTCTGCCATCTCGGACCGTAGTATGCGGAAACCAAACTTTGCAGCGTGTAACTGAAACTCAAAATGAAACATAGAGTATTTTTTACTCTAAATATATCAAATAAATACCATGTTCAAGATCCCATTCACATACCTTTGTACTATTGAATGCTAAATCATTATCTAATATGATAGTAGAAGGTGATATTAAATGAGTGACTAGGCTCTCATAAAACTCAAGCACAAAATTCTCATTTTCCTCTTTTAAAGGCACTGCTTCCACCCACATGGTGAAATATCTTATAGATATCAAACCCCACTTATGACCAGCACTATATGAAAGATGAATCATGCCAATGAATTCTAAACCCCATTGCATGAAAGGTTGTTCAACTTGAATTGGCTTTAGTGGCATAACAACTAGTCTTTATTTTCCTACAAACATTGCACACTTTGTACATTTCTTAACCCATTCATGTGCATCTCTAAATAAATAAGGCCAAAAATAACCATCTCTAATGTTTTTTATATCTGTGGTCTTGGCTTCAAAATGACCTCTAGAAGGACTATCATGAAATTACTCAAAAATCTTGTCAAACTAACTAGTTTCAACACACCTTAAAAACATACCTCCAATATATTTTTTGAAAAGGACTCCATCAATTAGAATGTATGGTTCTAATTTCAGCCTAAATTTTCTTCTTTATGATGCATTAAAACCCCTTGGACATTCTGCAGTTTGAATAAATCTAGCAATGTTTTGTGTCCAGCTTGTAGGAGGGGTATTTTCAGCTTCTTGTTGAGTGTCCTAAATTGTCAAAATTGTTTCTTTTTGTTTTTTTACATATTTTTCAAGATGTTCACATAATCCTTTGCCTCAAGCCATATTTTTAACTTTGACTTCAATTTCATAGTCCACGCATTTATTAACCCATTCAGCTCTATTTTCACTCAAGTCTTTGTTTCGAATGAAGTCTTTCACACTTGGATGAGCAACCATTAGTATAATATTATTATTTAAAAACAAAAGTATAAATTTTTTTGACCTCTTATAATAGTAATAACATGATTTTATACAAAATAATATCTCTCCTCATAACCTTCTAAATATTGACTAAATAAAGTAATGGGTTGTTCCAAACCTTCATCATTTTGCTGCATAAGCATGGTTGAAATAGTACTAGAAGTAGAGAAAGCATACAAGAATAAATCCTTACTAAAATATGAATTGAGAAAAGCAGGATCTTGGTTGATTGATCCCTTAATAGCTTCAAAACTTATTTTACCTTCTTTACTCTAAGTGAACTCTTGATGTTTCTTAAGCATTTGAGTAAGTAGCTTTACTAGTTCTACAAAACTAGGAATGAATCTTTTGATAAAGTTAATCTTACCTAAAAATCTCTGCAATCCTTTCTTTTGTTTAGGAAATGAAAGATCAAGGATTTCCTCTATTCTTTCTATATTAATGGAAAGACCAGCTTTGGACACCACATGTCCAAGAAGTCTCCCTTCATGCACTAAAGAAATGCATTTCTTTAGATTCAACGAAACTCCAAATTATCTACACCTATCAAAAACAATATTAAAATGTGTTAGATGATCATTATAATCCTTTGAAAATATTTTAATGTCATCAAGATAAACTAAAACTATTTCACTCAAAAGATCATGAAAATCAACATCCATAGCCCTTTGAAAGGTAGTTCCAGCATTGGAGAGTCCAAAAAGCATTTTTTTTAAAGCAAAAGTACCCCATTTGGTGGTGAAAGTCATTTTATACTAATTTTTATCTTTCACCAGTATCTAGTTGTATCTAGAGTACCCATCCAATAAATAAAACCTCTATGAACCTGAAACTCTCTACAAGATTTGATCCATGGAAGGAAGTGGATAGTGATTTTTCAATGGTACTCTATTCAAATCTCTAAAATCAACACAAAGTCTTATCTCTCCATTATTTTTTATTAATATAGAAAGGTTTGTAACCCATGTTGAATGTTTAATAGGAAAAATAATACCTGATTCAATCAACTTTGTAAGCTCCTTTCTCATGAGAATCTCAACCTTGGGGTTGATTGGCATTTGCTTTTATCTTACCAGTTTTGCGTCTTGTTCCAATTCAATAGTATGTTGTGCTAATATAGGATAAAAACCTTTAAAATCATGGTATTCTCAATCAAAAACATCCATGAACTCTTGACATAATGAGATAAAATCTACTCTCTTAGAATCGATATTCACTTTACCCAATTTTAGTAGCTTACCTTCAGCTATACTAATTGGCTCATAATGTTTTTTCTTGGAAGAAATACTCACTTTGTCTTTCCTAAGCTGATCATATTCATTTAAAATGATCTCTAAATTCACCAAACCTTTAGGCATCTTGTTTTATTTTAATTTCATAATCTAATTTCCATATTGATCCTACAATTTATCATGATTTCTTTGGCAAAACTCTGCCTCATTCTGTAAAAAATATGTTATTTATTTATCACAATCAAAAACTTGTCAACTTACATCATTATTGGGAATTGAAGGCCTACATACCACTTTGATTTGGGTCTAATTATTATTGTCTGTAATTTGATTTGGAATATCATATTCTACCCCTATGGTAGTAAGTCTATCTACATGATGATTTGCTCCTCTAAGAATGGAGTGAATGTCAAATGCAAGGAAATATTCTATGAGATCCCAAACTCTATGTTTATATGCATTCAAAAGAGGATTATTTCTACACTTGAACTACTAACTTGTTAGACTACCAATTCACTATCACCTTTCACTTGTAAGAGCTTAATATCCCTCTTTCTAGTCCACTGAAGACCATAAATAAGAGCTTCATATTCTATAGTATTAGAAGTACAAGTGAACTAAAATCTAATAGAAGAATAATACCTTTTATTTTGTGGTGAAACCAACATCACACTATCCTCACTTCCATTATTTTTTTTGGATCCATCAAATAATATATTCTAAACTCCTTCTTGATCCTGCAATGAGCTAGTGAGACTAGTCAATAAGTCACCTTCTTTGTGCATGAAGTAAACTTTAAAACCAGCATCTTCAATACTTTTGTAAGAGTCATGTCCATGATTATAATTATCCCACTCATCCAAGAGAGGATTTTTAATGCCTTCAAGAGGCTTAAAAGGCTCTTGATTAGTGGTGTTATCATCTTCTTCTGAAATACTACAATTCACATTTGACATATTTGGCATATATGGCTCAAGGTGAAATCTGGAAATAGGCTCTGATATAATAGTTACTTTGGTTCCATACCTAGTTCTAAAAACCATGTATGACCAATTTAAATAAATTTAACCTCTTATTTTGGTAGTGAAATCTCTGGATAAGCATAGTGCAAAATATGGAGGTAGATTAACAACAACAACCTATAAAATGGTGAAATTTAGATAAGTAACAAGTATAATTTTCAAATATTTCAACACACCTATAGTATTGGTAGGAGACCCATATAATTTAAAGACACCTTTCTCATGAGGTTCATACTTCAACCCTAACCTATCAGCTATTGATTTGGGTATGATAGAAGTACTAGCTCAATTATCAATCATACAGTTATGAACTAGACAATCTTCAATGATAACAGAAAGGTAAAATGGAGGAGTTTTAATCACCTTAAGAGGTTGAAACTCAACATCTAGATTAGAATTATTTATGATAGCACTTACTCTTTATTTTTTATGTGACTTCTCAGAGATAGTGAACTTTGAAATATATTTTTTCAATACTCCTTTTATCCAGGAATTAGTAGAGTATCCCATATTAAAATTGATATTATAGTCTTCTTTATATGATACACAATACTAAGTGGAGAAGTGGATAACTTTCACTACAATTTAGGAGTATAAGGATCTCCCAAATTTTGTGTAAATTGAGGAATATAAGGCCATTTCACATTCTTTTCTTTTGGATCATGAACTTGCTGATTTGAACTTTTCTAAGGCATCTCATGTGTAGATGTCTTTTGTTATGGCTAAGAAGGGGCTGCCCTTTCAAAACTTGAACCTTCTCCAATTGCTCTTTTTTTAGATTTGTATGGGCTACAATTTAATTATCAACATTAGGTAAATCTTGACTTTTATTTGCAACCAAGTGCTTAAAATTCTCGCCTTCTTAGAAATTGACAAATGCAGTTTCAGTAGGTGCCTTACCACTACTTTCTCCTTGATGATTTGGAACTTCTGCATTAGTGAATGAAGGAATGAATCCATAGGAAGAGAGGCTTCCTTATTCTAAGAAGTTATTTGCTTTTCAAATTAAATAATAATTGAACTTTGTTTCATGAAATATTGATGAGAACTCTCACCAGTTAGAGTCATTATCATGTTTGATTAATCCCATTGATTTTTTCGTTGTCCTTCTTGAGTATAATTGCTCTGAGTTGGCATAATAGCTCTTGAAGTACTTGGAGAATTTGGATTATATTGACTTGATTAGGAATTATTCCCTTGATTTTTCTTATTGGATTGATAGGATGGCCTATTGAGATGATAATTATGATTGGTATTATAATAAGGCCTATATGGTGGATCTTGTTGCCTATCTATTACAACCAAGTTGTTAGTTTGAGCCTTAAGAAGACTCTCTATCTTCCCAAATCTATTAGTTTTATCACCTTCTGATTGATGGAACTTTGATGACTCTAGAATTGGAGCAATAATTGGAGAAAGAGGATGGATCTGTAGAAAAAGAGGCATTAGAGGCTTTGGAGATAACTTGCCTGCTTATATAAAGCAATTTTTAGCATCGATTGCTACTTCAAAAGCTTCAAGTAAGGAATTACCTCCCATATATTGGATCATTACAGCCATATCTAAATTAAGAGCCTTAAAATAATATATAAAATCATAGTTTGGTGTAGGCTTGATCATTGTTGGAATTCTATCCCAAGTCTTCTAGAATCTATAATTGAAATCCAACATGAATTCATGGTTGAATCTCTTAATTTTTGTAAGTTTCTCCACAAGTTAAATATGATCACTTTTATCTTCAAAATTTTTGCATATAATTTCTCCAAATTCATCCCAATTATTGATTGATGCAGGAGTCAAACCTTTCTATCACTAAAGTGCCTTCCCTTTGAAATAAGTTGCCAACAACCTTATTACTAGATTTCCCTATGTCACATGATGCACTGAATAAAGATTAGAAATATCTATAATATGTTCTATAGGAGTTGTTGTATTTTCTCCTATAAAATAAGGAAGATCCTTTAGATTTGAAATTGGAATATCATCCCATTGATTGAGATTTAGAGTACTTCCACCATTGAATGCAACAAAATCTTGTCTTCTAAGAATAGTCATCTGAGGAATAGGATTTATAACAATATTTGACTAAAAAATATTGGATTGAATAGGATTTTGTGAAATAATAGGGGAAACAAAAGGTGTAGGATTTGGATTTGGCTAATAAGGTCTCCTTTTCTTTGGTTGGTAAGACAACTCAGAGAAATCTATTTCTTTCCCTCTTGCAAATGATCTTATGACAACTCTTGGTGGCATAAAAAATATATAGATCTAAAAATAAAATCTGAAAATGAATATAATACTTAGATCCATAGATAATAATTCAAAAATGTGAATAATTTGTCCCATCATGCATGCTAGAAACTATTATCACTCTGGAGTGTACCCTGCTTGAAGATGTGCAAGCACACCTTCTCTTTAGTTGATACAATGGGAACTTCTCAAAGTGTGGGTGACTCTATGATGAGAAGAACATCTAGAGAGGGTTGGTTCCCTTAGGATTTATTAATTAAATATGATTTACTATGATTTATTTTATGATTTTAGGGTGGAAAGGGGAAGAGGAAAATTTTTTAAAAATTAAATAAAAGAGGTTGATACCCCTGAATTATCTAAATCCTCTAAAGTTACTGAAATTAGTACACACATATAATCAATGAAATTTATATTTTTGTCCTTAAGCAAAAAATGTTTCAAATGAAAGGTTGAAAACCTCTTGAAATAACCTACAAAAGGGTAGAGAGATAGGTGAGGACGAGACCTGTAAAAAGGAGATAAATATCACTTATACACTGATGCATAATCAAATACAGACTACTCTTTTATCAAAACTTAGATATTAAATAAAAACTCCTTTATTGATAAATGGTCCAGCTTACAATTTCTTTCTTAAAACTTTAGGAATCCTTAATAATGGCTTGATTAAGCCAATATGTAAGTTTCAAACCCTAAAATATCCCTAAGTAGAGTTCAAAATGGGGAGGGTTAGTCTTGGTTGGCTCAACTCAAGACTCACACTTTTTACAATGTTTAAAATATTTAATAAAACCTTTTCCTCTCACAATTCTTGCATGCTTTTCCCAATCTTGGCATAGGAATTTAATGGTGGGGTCAAGTTTGAGTCAAAACTTTCATCATGCATGATGCTACACCAATCTCCAAACATAAACTCTACTTGAAGCTAAGTTGGAAGTGTTTGAAAAGGCTTTGATTAATAAGATAAACAAGAGTGCATGCATGACTTTTCAACTAGTCAACCAAAGTGCAAGACTAGCCAAATCCAACTCACTCTATCTTGTATGAAAAGGGGATTTAAAAATTGAATCATGCATGAAATTCCATGTTAAGATTAGATATGCAAGATTAAAACTTCATGTTCTTGAGCTCTTTTGCATTGAAATCATATAATTACTTTGATGATGAGATCAGCCATCCAAAATTACCACAAATCTCCTCAAGCCCCTCATGTATTCGAGTCTCCCTTTTAGAATTAAGAGAGGCATGCTTAAGGGCAATTGCATGTCTTTATTTTTTGCATGTTCATGCTCTACCTAGATGCATCTAATCAATTTTGGTTCACTTTGCATGTTTTGCATATAGGTTATAGACCACATCATCAAATTTGAAAGTAGAAGTCCTCATTATCTTTGCTTATTGGCTATCAAAATCCATTAGGACCCTTTGAAAAATTGATCAAATGTAAATAATTACTTCTAAGGGCTCAAACTTGACATTTATGGGCCCATCATTAGATATTTTAATCCCAATGGCTATTTATTGAGGCTGAAGTTGATGTCCGTGCAACTATCATCAATTCCTTTAGGTCATTTCCTTCAAATTTTTTATTCGACCATTTTATCATAGGGTCGACCCTTCAAAATTTTGTTTTGCCCTTTTTATTTCAGTATTTTTCTTTGAGATTCTTTCCTGTGGATAATTCCTTAGGACTTTTCTCCTGAAAGAATTCATTCAGACTTTTTTCTTGAAAGAATTCATTCAGACTTTTTAGCCTTGAATAAGTTCTACAGATAAAATGTATGAAGGAAATCTCATCTTCAAGAGCTCTATTTTGGGCTACTTTGACAAAAATAATCCTTCAAGTTTCTTGAAATGCCCTTCAACATTTTTAAAATGGATTGTTTTGTTGAGAATAACCCTTTGAATTTTTAAAATGCCCCTTTGAGAACCTTGAAGATGGACCTTCCCAAAAGCAAAGAACCCTTCAGAGTTTGAAAAGAACCTTCCAAATTTGGAATAGTCTTTCAAAAAAATGCATTGGATCCTTTTGGAAGGACACTTTGCATAAAAATTACTCTTCAAAATATTTGAATCAAGTCATTTTGATTGCAAGATATCCTTTGGGATTTTCACTGAGAAAAGTACCTTCAAGGAAATTTAAAATTACCTTTTAGAAATTTGTTTCAGACAAAATGTTTGAAATAGTTCCTAACACTTTGAGCAAACACATAGTCAAATGAAGTAACTTGCCCTGAACAGCCTAGCCCAAAAATATCCTTGTCCATCAGGTTTTCTACTCCTTAATTACTTTAGGATTCTTTGGTGAAGTAACTGATATGACAAAAGCCAAATTATATCTTCTGTGAAAGCCCGAAGTCTTCTACTTGTCCCTTTTGAACTGCTTTGAGAAACATAAATACCTTCTTACAAAGAATAAGATAAGTGAAAGAAAAGACCCTAAATCACCTAAACAAAGGACTCTGAAACATGGGTTCTTTAAGGAATCCTCAATGATCATTAACTAACTCACAAAGCAAATTGGCATGATTTAATGACTTTTTTAAACACTTTTGATGCTTTTACCCCCATTTTTGGCATTATTTTGACCCAAATTGGCACTTTTAGACCATAAATGACCAGTTACAAGGGGAAATTGACCATTCTAGGAAAAGTTTCAAATAAAAGGGGTAGTAATTTGGCCTTGAGAGGCCAAATTACTAACACCACCATTCAACAAGTGGCAACCAATGAGCCCATTTATCCTATTTATCATAAACAAAATAATGAAGATATCTTTCCAAACAATGTTGACTACCTCAGTTTGTCCATTTGATTAAGGATGATAGGATGACTTATGAGCCAACTTGGTGTCCAAACATGCAAATAATTCAATCCAAAAATTATTATTGAAAATGGGATCTCTATCACTGACAATGATCTTAGGAGTACTGTGCAATTTTTTAATTTTATTAAGAAAAGCAAAAGCTATTGTACTAACAATAAATGGCTGGGATAAAGAATAAAAATGAGTATAATTACTGAGATGATCCATAACAACCATGATAACATTTTGAGCATCAAATCTTGATCACCTTATAATGAAATCCATAGCCACCTCTTCCCAATGTTGGCTAGGGATGGATAAAGGTTGCATAAAACTTGGGGTTTTGATCATTTCACCTTTATTTTGTTAATAGATCATACATTCAGCGACATATTTTTGGGCATCCCCCTTGAGTCCTTCCCAAAAAAAATCCTTCTCAATTCATGATAGGTTTTCAAAAATCCTGAATGACCCCCAAATAGAGTTGCATGAAGTTCCTGAAGGATTTTTTATTTGAGAAGAGAATTCTTACATAGGTATAATATGTCTTTATACCATAATGCATTACCTTTCCATGTGAATTTTCCAAATCCACCCAAACCTTGCTAAAGATTCTAAATCAAACCATGGGTAGCACTATCATTTTCCCATTTTGATCTTACTTCCTCTAACCAATATGTTTGCCAAATGGTCATGGCACATAGTAATGCCTCAACTGATTCATTCCTCCTAGATAGTGCATTAGCCACCACATTTTTCTTGTCTTTCTTGTAGACTATTTAAAAATTACAGCCTAACATTTTAGCTACCCATTTCTATTGTTGTTCTAATGACAATCATTATTTCAAAAAATATTTGAGACTATCATGATCAATCTTTACCTGAAAGTGATGACCCATCAAATAAGGTCTCCATTGTTTGACTGCATGTATAATGCCATCATTTCCTTCTCATATATGGGCTTGAGTTGATTTTTACCCTTCAGTTGGAGACTTTTAAATGCAAGTGGTCATGCTTCTTGCATGATCACAACACCCATACCATATCCATATACATCACATTCAACCACAAAAGTCTTAGAAAAATCAAGAGTAGCCAACACTAGAGTGGTGCACATAACCATTTTCAATTGTTCAAACGCCTTGATAGTTGTATCACTCCACTAGAATGAGTCTTTACTCAACAAAGAGGTGAGTGGGGATGTAATACTACCATAATTTTTGGCAAACCTATGAAAGTAACCAGTTAGCTCCATAAATCCCCTTAGTTGTTTGAGTGTTTTAGGAACTAACCAATCCACCATTTCTTGGATTTTTTGGGGATCCACTTTCAATCCTTTATGTAAAACCATATGACCCAAATACTCAACCTCATGAGATCCAAAAGTACATTTAAAAGGTTTGGCATACAACTGATGTTGTTCTAGAATTGGGAGTACCTATTTCACATGTTGCAAATGGTCTTCTTAACTTTTACTGTAAATGAAGATATCATCAAAAAACACCAAAACAAATTTCCTCAAAAATGGCCTAAAAATTAATATGCACCAAAATCCAAAAGGTGCATGGTTCATTTTTTATACCAAAAGGCATAACCATAAACTCACAATGTCCCTCATGAGTTCTGAAAGTTGTTTTGGGTATGTCTTCATCATGGATCCTAATTTGATGATATCTAGAATGCAGATCTAACTTGATAAAATAAAGTGCACCATGAAATTCATCTGACAAATCATCAATGATAGGAATAGGAAATTTATCTTTATAGTGTAATTATTTATCTCTCTATAGTCAGGGTACATCCTCCAAGTGTCATCGTTCTTTCTCATTATGAAAAATGGTGAAGAATATTGACTTTGGTTATGGTGAATGATTCCTTCATCAACATCTCATGTACTATCTTTTCAATTTCACTTTTATAGGTATAGGGATACCCCTATGGCCTGATTTTGGGTGGTGTAATACCAGGAATAAGTTTTATGGCATGATCATGCATGCAGTTGGGTGGAAGTCCTTTCAACATGTCACCAACAATAATAGAATGGGCATAAATCACTTATTGTAGATTAGGAGGTGTAGATAGATGAGTTGGTTGGACTTCAATGGAGAACAAGTGAGCTAAAAATCCCTCGATACCTTTACAAAAAATCTTGGTCATTTTATGGGAGCTAACAAATTTTAGAGATTTAGCCCTTAATCCCCTTAGCTCAAATGTCCTTCCCTTAGAATGAAAATGCATGAATAATTCTTGGAAATTCATCTCAATAGTGCCCAAAGTGGTGAGCCACTATACTTCCAAAACAATGTCAACTACCCATGGCAATAGAAAACATAAGAAAATCTAATAGGTAGTCTCCCATGGCTAGCTTAATACTATGGAATTTTCCTTAATAGTTGATAGTACCACCATCTACAATCACGACCTAAAATTCTAGAGTGAAATAAATGAAATAGTTTAAATGAGTAGCCAACTTACTATTGATGAAGTTGTGTGTGTTCCCAGAATCAATCAATATAGTGACCTTCTTTTTCTTAAGGAAACCCACCACCTTAATATTTTGGGGAGTACTAATACCTGAAAGGGTATGATAGGAAATAGTAGGCTGAGCATTTTGAGATTCCTCTTCAGGTACTTCTACATCCTCACCAATTGCCTCCTCATCATCTTCATCCTCATTGGCACCTTCAATATAAAATAGCTTCTTTTCAACATAGTGATGTCCTTTTCTCCATTTGCTATCACAACCATAACACAACCCTTTGGCTCACTTCTCCTTAATGTGCTAAGGTGTCAATCTAGTGGGTTGAGGAAATGATGGTGTTAGAAAGGTGTGATCATGACTAGTGAAATTTTTCCATTTGACCATCTCTTTTTCTTTTGACATGTGTGTCCTTGGGATAGCTTTTGATACAGATGATGGATTAAACATCTAAACCTCTCATTGGATGTTATATTTAAGTCCACCTAAAAAAATATCAATCAAATTTTCCTCAATAATGTCTTCCACCCGTAAAGATAGATTTTGAAATTGATGAATATAATCCCTCATAGTTCTTTTGTGACATAGTTTAACTAACTAGATGATGTAGTTCTTAGAGACATTATTTTGATAATGAAACAATAACTCATCAGTGAAAATAGACTATGTAACAAGAGCACCATTCTTTTTCTTTTGAGCACACAACTAATGATACCAAATGAACTGTTCAGGTTCTAGATATAGAGATGCCACTATCACCTTCTAAGAACTAGGAGTTTGGTGCAGATCAAATAAATTCTCAATTTGGGTAATCCAAGTGAAAGGATCATTACTATCAAACTTATGCATGTCCACTTTTGGCAACATCATTTTTACACTAGTATTGGAGTTGTTAGTGTTAAGAAGAGGACCCGAATGATGAAATAGAGGGTTGCTTGGCTATAACTAAGATGAAATGGCAACTAATTATGTAGTGATCTAATGCAATTGAGTGAGCACCCCATTAATATCTCCATGCATCCTTGAAACATCAGTTTGAACTACAACAAAGTCATCTTACCACACCAAGCCTTTTATCTTAGACTAAAGTTGAGAAAGTAATGGATCTAAAGTTTTAGATTCCATGTCATCCCTAGAAAGAGTCTCATGAGTTTTTCCCCTTTTTTCCCTAAGTAATAGGACCTACCATGCACAAACCCTAGGAGGGTTTTTGACTCAAAAAAAGTGTACTAGGAGATGGTACCATTACAATCTCCTCACCAAGATGAATCTAATGACTACTTTTGGACACTAGGGTGAAAAAAATTGGTACCAAAAAATTGTAATAGTAAAATATACCATTGCAATCATCTTGCCGAGATGAATCCAATGACTATAAATGTGCAAAGAAAAAAAATTAAAATTTTTTTTTAAATATTTTTTTCAAAAACATATTTCAAATAATATTGTGCTAATAGAAAAATTAATTCTTCCTAGATTACAAGTTTTTTTTTTTCACTCCCTCTACTCATAGAAGTCATGTCTTGCCAGATCTAAAAAAAATGCTACAAGAAACTTACCACAATCAAAGCTCTGATACTACTTGTAAGGAAATTACTTAGATGTTCACATAAAATTATTATATATCATATAGAATAGACAAAGATCAAAGATCACATAGTAATAATTGATGATAGAGCTGAATACTAGATAATATAGTAGAGTCACTTCGAGGGGCAACCTCCATAACAATTAAATAAGAGTAGAATACTTAATATGATGATCAAAGACTAACCACCTATATATAATCTACTTAGACATGGTTATTCCATAGGATAACCTAACTAAGAACATAGATAAATGTAACAAGAATATAAAAGAGGTATGTAAGTCATAATAAAGCCACACATCTCCCTAGACATGCCAAATATTAAGGGTGTAACATGTATAACCTCATACCATGCTCACATAAGCTCAAAAGCCTCCAGACCAAATCATGATGCCTCATCATGTCCTTAAAACCCATTTTCATGCTCAACTACTACCACACATAACTCCACATACCTGTAATCACTTATTTTAATAAGCCACCTTCTTATGATCCAATACTAAACATCAAATATATGACATTAGAGGCAACTCTCACCTAACAAACCCTTCTTGACATCAATGATATTGCACCAACACATGACATCAATGAAAACTTGCAATAGAAAAAATTAGAGAAATTATTGGAGGTAGGATATAATCATCCCATATATTACTCAGAGTGGATATCAAACATTGTCTTAATTATTAAGAATCCACAAGGAATCTGCTTATGTACCAATTTTAGAGATATCAATAAAGCATGCCCAAAAGATGATTTTCCTTTATCAAACATTGATCTGATTATAGATTCCATTATAGGGTATGAGATATTATCTCTTATGGATGGGTTATCTAAATATAATTAGATTAAAATAGAATCTAAATACCAACACAAAACATTGTTCACCACTCCATAAGGCACTTTTTGTTATCAAGTGATGACATCCAGCCTCAAGAATGTTAGTACTACATACCAACATGCAATTACTATAATCTTACATGACATGGTACATGATATTGTTGAAATTTTATTGTGGATGATATTCTAGGCAAATCCTAAACTAGGGTAGGTCATATAAATGTGTTATGAAGAATTTTTGAAAGGTTTTGTGAATAAAAATTACATCTTAACCCTAAGAAGTGTGAATTTGGCATTGTTGGTTGAATATTTTGTTGATCAGCGTATTGATAAACAAAATAGGTCTAATTAGCCAAAGTAGGAAGATTAGTCATCCAAATGTGTAGTTTTACCACATTAGAAGGGGACTAATCTCTCCTCTCATCAAGGGGAGGTTCCCTATAGGTATGTTATATATATATATATAGAAAATAATACTCAAGGGTAGGACAAATCGTCCATCTCTCTTTTTTTAGAGATGATCCATGCGGATCAAAGGAGAAATCTCAAGGGAAATGACAGACAACACTCCTCTTCTTTTAGAAGTACTATTCAGCAAACCACAAGAATACTCCTAGTAGTAACAGTAAAATGTAGCAAAAGATGTAATAACTAGCAAATCGAGATGTAGCATAAAGTCTTCACCTAGATTGCTCAAGAGTAAGATACGAAGGATAATGAGGGCACAAAGTTGCCCCAAGGTCTTTTACACAGAAATGAAAAGAAAACACACTAAAGGCAATTATGGGGGCATAAAGTCTCTCCATAATTAACTCTTCAAGACACCTTCTTGACTGCTCTCACTAATTCTACTTGTTGAATTAAAGGAATAGAAGATATATTGAAGAAAAATACATAAGAAATAGTTTCCTCAACAACAAAGATATTACAGCACAAAGTCTGAAAAACCACTTGCTTTCTTATTCCAATAACAAAATATGATAAAGAAATTGAGCTCAAAGTCTCAAAAGTGCCTTTCAATTTGGACAGAGTTTCGTCTTGATTGTCAAAAAGAGATCTATTTACAATATAAGAGAGTCCCTTATATAGGCTCTTCAAGAAGGACTCGGGAATAGTAACACATCATGTTGCATTAGAATTTTTTAAGAAGATAGGCTGGAACTTAGAGGTGTTTACCCATTTGATTTTATCAATGAAGAGAAACAAATCACGCTATTGAAAGTTTGCAACTTTTAATGTCCACCTAGCGATCTGATCCTACCTTCATCATTCCTCCTTTTCTAGTTAATTGAATTGGGTCCTGGATTCAATTTGCTATTCTATTCCTTCCTTACTTTCTTTTGGTCTTGACCTTGAAGTCTGTGAATGCATTCAGGTCTATAGATTTAAAGGATCAACGGTTAATTTGTTGTCTTTAATTTGACATCTTAGGATACGTCACCCCTTGGTCCTTCTTCTGCTTTTCTATTTGGCACTTTCCTGGATTGAACTTGCCCTTTCATGCCTTAAGAAATGACCCACCTTGGGTGTTGGGAAGAGCCCCTCGAAAGGGTCTCTACCCTTCGGGTGGTCTTTGAATGGCCTTCGAGATTCTTTGGTGAGACTTCAGCTTTGGGGAAGTATTCTTCAAATTGGCAACCAAGAGTCCCCTGCAAGGGCACCTACCCTTCGAGGTCCTTCAGTGGCCTTTCACAAATTCCCACGAACAATTCCCATGGGTATTTTCCCTAGGATTTTCCCCAGGCAAATTCCCATGGAAAATTCCCGCGAATAAATTATCTGCAGAAATTTCCCATGGACAAAAAGTCTACGAAAATTATTCTGTTTGCCATATATGTGAATTCCTTAGGGATTTACTCCCATGACTTCTCAAAATTCTTTCAGACTTTTTGTCTAAAGGAATTCCTTCAGACAAAAAAATTGAAGGAATTGTGCCTTAGAATTGCCTTAGTCTTTTTGAAAATGACCCTTCCGAAGGGTATTTTCATTGACCAAGTGCCCTCCACAAGGGCACTTGTCCTTCGAGAGGATCTTTGAACTTTTACATTGGATCACTCCTTTTGAACCAAGCTATTAAACCACTTTGTTGAACCAAGGCTTTAAACCTATTCGTTGAACCAAGGCTTTGAACCTCTTCTTTGAACCAATTGTTGAATCATTTGATTGAACCGCTTGGTTGAACCAAAATGGTTCAAGCCAATGAACCCTTTGTTTGAACCAACCGTTGAACCAATCAGTTGAACCAAGATTTGAACCAAAATGGTTCAAGCTGATGGTTTAATTTAATGAACCAAGTCGATGAATCACTCCATTGAACCACAAGACGTTGAACCTCTTCATTGAACCAAGACTTTGAACCAAAATGGTTCAAGCCAATGGTTTATTTGATTAAACTGAAGTGATGAACTAATCGTTGAACCAAAAGATGTTGAACCAAGTTTTGGTTCAACAGTTTAAACAAAGCCTTGAATCGACTGACAAACCATTTGATTGAACCAAAGGATGAACCAATCCTGAAAATGACCAAGTGTTAGAAACTGATTCTTTTGGTTGAACCGGCCTGCAGAAGCCTTTAAACCTGTAAAATTAAACATGCATGTAGAATCTATAGAAACCAAGTCCGTAGTTTTCTCTAACCTTGAAAGAGTTCATATATTTTAACTTGTAAAGCCCATTAAACTTGACCTGCAAAGTCTATATATTTCCTCTTCCTGCTAAGTCCATACATTTTCTCTTCTGTTGAGTCTGTAGATTCAAGCCTGCAGAGTCCATAGATTTCTGAGAAGCTTGAAAAATGAGGAATTTGAATGCCCAAGACAAATTTTGAAAAGGGAAGAGACAATTTTGGTCTGTAGGACCAAAATAGTTCAAATGTTGTCCCAAAAATGAGTGATATTTTTGGGGGACAACAGCTAGCTCTAGTTGGGGAACTTCTATCAATTGCAAAAAGAATTGAAGGGAGTAGAATCCAGAATCTCCAGTGTCTTCATGTGTACCATTGGGTTATGGAGTCATGTTACCCAAAAATGAAAGGCATCAAAAAAGGAAACAAACAAAATAAAATAGAAATAAAAATTGTACAAATATACATATATACAGATGCAATGTTATGACACTTCAACAGTTGAAGTGTTTCAGATGCTGCCCATTGTGAGGCAGAGAAAAGAGTGTGCTTTCTTGATATTTTAGTAGAAAGCTATTTTCACCAATGTGTTAATGAATTATAAATGGGCCTCTCCAAAGGGAGTCAAACTTTCCATGCATCCCCTTTGGTTCTCTCCTTTTGTCCCACAACAGGACTTGATCCCCAATCTAGAAATCATGATTTTTAGCCTTCTAGTCAAAGAGTTTCTTTACCAGACTTTGATGAGCAGAAATTATATCCACCACCATAGTTTTTTGTTCCTCTAGCTCAGTCAGGCACATGATTCTTTTACCAAGAGAGCTTTCATATGTCTGATCTTCAATTGACTTTGCCAATTTCAAGGCTGGCAATTCTAAGGTGATTGGTATCTCAGCATTGATACCATAAAGAAGTTGAAAAGGACACATACCAATTGCCCTCTTTGGTGTGATTCTTTCTACCCACAAAGCATCAACCAATGCTTTATGCCATGTTCTTTGATTGTCATCTACTAGCTTCTTGATAATAGTTACCAGATTCTTATTATTAGATTCAGCTTATCCATTCCCTTATGGAAAATAATCAAAAGAGTGAGAGAGTGTAATTACATAATAGAAACAAAATTATGTAATCTCCTGAGAGGTAAAACAAGATGCATTATCAGTAATAATTTTTATTGAAACTCCAAACCTAGAAATGATATTCTCTTTGAGGAAGTTGCACACAACTTCTGTAGTAGCATGCTTAGTTAGGATTGCTTTTACCCACTTGGTGAAATAGTCAGTTGTTGTAAGGACATAATCATGTCTAGCACTTGAAGATAGGTTTATAGTCCCAATAAAATCAAGTCCCCATTGTTGGAAAGGTTCTTCTATGATCACTGGCTTGAGAGGCATAGCAGCTAACTTGGGTCTTCCAACAAATTGTTGACAGAGTTCACATTTCCTCACCCACTTATGTGCATCTTGGAAAAGAGTTGGCCAGTAATACCTAGCTCGTAGAATCTTGTGAGTAGTCACAGGAGCATAAAAATGTCCTCCATAGGCCAGATTGTGAAAAGATTTTAAAATTTGGCTTTGTTGTTCTTTGTCTACACAGCGAAGGAATACTCCATCTATGTTTTTCTTGTACAAGCCGTTGTACCAAAAGACAAAATTGGCAGCTTTCAACTTGATAGTCCTCCTTTCTTTGTAAGACAAATGAGTAGGACATTCACCATAGGTAAAGAAATGAGTGATATTTGAATACCACTCATTGGTAGTGGAGATAAAAAGGACTGTTGGTATCTCTTTCACTTCAGTTTCTTCACGTTGTGTGTCTTCTAGCTTATTGTCAGCAATTAATTGGCATAGGCCTTTACCCCTGACCTACTTTGTTAGCTTGATGTCTAGATCAAACTCTTATATCTTTGCAATTTAATTACCTCTTTTCGTGCCAAACTCCTGCTGAGTTAATATAGACTTGACTGTAGTGTCAGGAACTAAGCCAATAGTGTGTGAATTTAGAATATAGAAGTAGAAATGTTTGACTAATTTCACCAAGGCATAAGCATGCTTCTCTATATTTGAATACTTCATCTGATGGGTTTTGAGAGGGCAACTCATGAAAGAGATAGGAGATTCCATACCTTCTTTGTCCTATTGAACAAGAATTACTGAAAGAGTGTGTTCAGATGCATAGCTGTATATGATGAAATCTTTGTTGTAATCTGGGAAAACCAAGGTAAGGGCGTGAGCAATGGTAGTTTTAATATCTTGAAATACTGATTTGCCTTCTTTAGTCCAGCTAAAGATGGTCTTTCCTTTCATCATGTTCACAATGTGTCTAGTCTTCTCAGCAAATTTGAGGATGAATCTCCGTAAGAAATTCACCTTTCTGAAGAAAGAATGAACAACATTCTTACTTGCAGGAAAATTAAGTTCTTGAATAGACTTGACTCTGACTAAGTCAATTTTTATGCCTTCTTTGGACATAATGTGTCTAAGGAGTTTCCCTTCTATTACTCTAAAAATAGACTTCTTAGAATTTAAGGAAATACCATTCTAGCGGCAGCGCTCCAGCACTTGTTATAAGTGGCATACATGATCAGATCGATGCTTTGAAAAGATAGTCAAGTCATCAAAGTATACCACTATGAATTTACTAATTTCATCTTTAAAATCTAGATCCATAACTCTCTGAAAGGTAGCATCAGCATTTATTAAACCAAAAGGCATTCTCCTATATGTAAATGTACTCCAAGGTGTGGTGAATGCAGTCTTGTGTTGGTCTGCTTCACCAACTTCAACTTGATTATATCCTGAGAAGCCATCCAACATTGATAACATCTCTGAACTTGTCACTATTTGAAGCACTTGATCCATAATTGGCAAAGAATAATTATCCTTCAAAGATGCTTGATTCATATTTCTGAAATCTACGCAAATGTGAATTTCACCATTCTTCTTCCTTACAGGCACTATGTTTGCAATCCATGTGGAATGATAGATTGGAAAGATAATTCTAGCATTTAATATTTTTTGTATCTCAGATAGAATAGTACCTGATATTTTTGGATTATACTATCTAGATTTTTGCTTGTATGGCATTGAGTCGGCCTTGAGAGGAATATCATGGCAGATTTCATTTGGTCTGAGAGACTTCAAGTCTTCATAAGAATATGCTAAGACATCTATGTATTGATAGAGTAAAGAGGTGAACTTGAATCTTTCTTTAGGGGTATAGCACTTATCAATATTGATCATCTTGGGATTTTCTTCAATAGTCAGATTCACTTGATCGAATCCCTGAGAGAAACTCGAGTCTATTTGCTATTTTTTGATGAATCTATCATGCTTGTCAAACAATTTTTCAAGAGAAACCAAGCCTTTGGAAATTTTGTTTCCTTTCAGCTATAAGAATTTTTCATTTATATCTAAACTAGATTCAGAGATAGATTCATTCTTTTGAGATTCACTACCTTCAAAATGTAGTTGTTCAAAATTACCTTTTCATTCCAGGAAGGCAATGATTTGATGGTCATCATTGAATACTTGCCAATGATCAGCATTGTCAAGAACACTTGGTCTATAGACCAGATCAATAGTATACCTATCTTTTTTGAAATCTGAATGAAGAACTAAGAGAGTTCTTGAAATAGCAAGTGCATTAGCTCTGTCATTAAACTCTCTAGATATAGCAGAAACATTAAAACCATCAAAGCTTTCAATTTGATCCCAAACCAAGTTACAGTAGTGGCGTAATCTTTCATTCTTGGTTTGGTATAAGTTCCTTACTTGACAAACCACTAATTCAGCATCCCCTTTGGCATGAAGAAACTTGATGCCTTTTTCTTGAGCATCAACTGTATTGTTAGTGTTGCTAAACTGTAACTTGTAAGATGAAGGGAACATATCTCCTTAAGGAGATATAAAAATAATCCCAGCTCTTGAATTGGTAGAGGAACAGCTACCATCAAATTCCAAAGTCCATATCTCATCTGATACTAATTTTTTTTAGACTTTCCTTCATCAGAGATGGAGGATCCTTCTTGGTTTGTATTGTAGCCTACTAGTTTTTTTGTTGTTTTTGTTGAACTGATTACTAAGTTGACACTTTCAAAAATTATATCAGGTGTTTCATGTACTTCATCTATGGATAGAAAATAGTTACCCATACCTACAGATTCAAAAATAATTTGAGCTTCAGGGGCTGATGTCTGGGTGACCACATACTTTGCTTCTTTTTCAGGGAACAACCTCTTCATTACACTTTGGATAGGGATCCTTACCTAAAACAGATCCATGCTTAGTTCTCCCACATCCTTTCAAAAATTTCATCCAAAAAAAATGCCATAGGATGCTGGGACAGAAGCCACCAAGACAGTCATCTTGATTCTCTTGTCTGGAAAGGCTGCAAATGCAAATTAAGCATCTTTGATTTGCCCCAGCAATGGTACTTGTTCTCTATGGAGAAACATCTCTCAAATGTTTTGGTCAATGTGAGACCAAGAGACTCAACTACTCTAGCTAGCATGACATTATCAGATGTGCCTGAGTCTATAATATAGTTACTCAGCTTGTGGCCATTAATTAACAAGAAAACATAGAAATATTCTATTTTTCTAGGAATAGCTGGAGGAGTAATGACCAGATTATTTTGAATAGGCATATTTTTTAGAGAATCAAGAGTTACTTTTTTAGCCTTTTGTCCTGTAGGGATGGTTTGGTTTTTGACATATTGGACCAGCTTATTCAATTGATCAAGATTGGACTATAAATATTTGAACTCAAACATTTATATTTTTGTCTTTTTGACATGATCAATTATGTCAAATAGCTTAATTGAGCTAGGTATAGAGAAAGGTACTTCAACTTTCTAAGTTTTAGGAGGGACAAGAAGTGGGCTGGTTTGTGAATTTGAATTAGAAGGGGAAGGCAAAATTGATGTATTTTCCTTTTGGATGATTACCAGATCCTTTCACTGAAAAGGTAGAATGGTTCCACGTTTAGCAATCATGACTGTTGGCTACGGTTACTCTTCTATCTTCTCTTTATCAGCCTACTAGATTGATTGGTTTTTGGACTTGGTAAACACTGCATATGATCCATCAAAAGCTTCTCCTTTTTTTCTAGGTTCATCTTGGTAGTTCAAGAAACTAATGTGGGAGTTGCTAGCTGATTCTTCTTGATTGTCTTTAAGGAGATCAGCATCATTTTCTTGATTTAATTTAGGCTGGAAAGAGAATTTTGATTCTGCTTCAAGATATCCCATTATTGAATTGATTGGAGAAGCTTCCAAGGCAAGTTTCCTTTATGGAGGAGGAAGGCAATTCTATTGCCCTTGATTCCTAGTAACATTGCCCTGATATGATTGATTTAGGAATGTCCTTCTATATGAAGGAGCAGAAGACATTCCTTGAGCCATTTGCTTTTTGAGAGCAAGCAACTCATTTGCCAATTTTTGCACCATTAGATCTGTGGTGCCTGTAGAAGCATATTTAGAAGATGATGAAGCTCTATTTCTATTTTGATATCTTCTTATCTTCCTTGCTAAGATGAGATCATCTTCTATCTCAGTGGCTAAAAGTTGAGTTGTAGCAAGATCTATTTGACCAGCACATCTCAAGAGAAAACTTACTTCAGGTAGCTGAGAATTAATGAAAAAGCATTTGAGATTCTTAGATGTAGGTCGAGCTATTATAAGAATTTTGTTTCTCAGTTTTTCAAATTTGGCTATGAAGTCTTTCATTGGTTCATGAGGCTCTTTCTTCATCTGTGTAAGTTGAGCCAGAAGTGTATGTGCATCTTCTGCAGGTTTGAATTTACTTCAAACTTAGCTTTGAGAGTGTTCTAATCTATTATTGACTGAGCCTGTAGATGATAAAACTAATTTGTATCAGCACCTTGTAATGTTTCCACAAAAATATTGACTGCTACATCTTCAAATTCTACTCTGATTACCCCACAAGCTATGTTGAAAGCTACAATGTGCTCATCAGGGTAAACTTTCCCATCACCATAGAATTTGGGGAAGTTCTTCCTTGAATTGTGTGAAAGCTCATGTGAAGGTGGAGTAAGATTGAGAGGATCAAAAGCATTACCCCAAGGGCCTTGAACTACCATTGTAAGATTATGAAAAAGAAGGATAACAAATCTCAGAGGGGTAACTATAGGCAAAGCTTTATCAACAGCAAAAGTAGATACTTCATCTGGCAATGGAGATCTGACTTTAGTAGGAGGAAAACTCTTGGTTCATTAGAGACGAGATGGTGAAGGAAATAGATCAAAATCACTTTGTTGTACCAACTCAAATATAGGGTCAACAATCCCTTTAGCCCTTTGGCTTTGTGTATACCTTGAATCTGCTAGATTGTGAAACAAAAGTGGAAAAGAATTGACTTTGCTTTAGTTAAGGCTTGAGGCTTTAAACTGTGCATTCTTTCCTAGTTAGTGTCGAGGTGAATGGATAGATTATAAATGGATAATGGATTTTATATCCCCAGCAGAGTCACCAAAAACTGTTGGTTAAATATTTTGTCGATCAGCGTACTGATAAACAAAATAGGTCTGATCAGCCAAAGTAGGAAGATTAGTCATCCAAATGTCTAGTTTTACCACATCAGAAGGGGACTGATCTCTCCTCTCATCAAGGGGAGTTTCCCTATAGGTATGCTATATATATATATATATATATATATATATATATATAATCATACTCAAGGGTAGGACAAATCATCCATCTCTTTTTTTTAGAGATGATGCGTGCAGATCAAAGGAGAAATCTCAAGGGAAATGACAGACAACACTCCTCTTCTTTTAGAAGTACTATTTAGCAAACCACAAGAATACTCCTAGTAGTAATAGAAAAATGTAGCAAAAGATGTAATAACCAGCAAATCGAGATACAGCACAAAGTCTTCACTTGGATTGCTCAAGAGTAAGATACGAAGGACAATGAGGGCACAAAGTCACCCCAAGGTCTTTTACACAGAAATGAAAAGAAAACACACTAAAGGCAATTATGGGGGCATAAAGTATCTCCACAATTGACTCTTCAGGACACTTCCTTGACTAATGTCACTAATTCTGCTTGTTGAATTAAAGGAACAGAAGATATATTGAAGAAAAAGACATAAGAACAATTTTCTCAACAACAAAGATATTATAGCACAAAGTCTAAAAAACCATTTGCTTTCTTATTCCAATAACAAAATATGATAAAGAAATTGAGCTCAAAGTCTCAGAAGTGCCTTTCAATTTGGTCAGAGTTTCGTTCTGATTGTCAAAAAGAGATCTATTTACAATAAAAGAGAGTCCCTTATATAGCCTCTTCAAGAAGGACTCAAGAATAGTAACACATCATGTTGCATTGGAATCTGCTAAGAAGATAGGCTGAAACTTAGAGGTATTTACCCATTTGATTTTATCAATGCAGAGAAATAAATCATGTTATTGAAAGTTTGTAACTTTCAATGTCCACCTGGTGATCTGATCCTACCTTCATCATTCCTCCTTTTCTAGTTAATTAAATCAGGTCCTAGATTCAATTTGCTATTCTATTCCTTCCTTGCTTTCTATTGGTCTTGACCTCAAATTCTATGAATGCATTCAGGTCTATAGATTCAAAGGATCAATGGTTAATTCGTTGTCTTGAATTTGATGTCTTAGGGTGTGTCACCCCTTGGTCCTTCTTTGGATTTTCTATTTGGCACTTTCTTGAATTGAACTTGCCCTTTCAGGCCTTAAGAAATGACCCACTTTGGGTGTCGAGAAGAGCCCCCCGCAAGGGTATCTACCCTTTAGGTGATCTTTGAATGGCCTTTGGGCTTCTTCGGGTGACCCTCCAGCTTCAGGGAAGTATTCTTCAAATTGGCAGCCGAGAGTCCCCTGCAAGGGCACCTACCCTTTGGGGTCCTTCGGTGGCCTTTTGAAAATTCCTACAGATAATTCTCGCAGGTATTTTCCCTGAGCTTTTCCCTGGGCAAATTCCCATGGACAATTCCTGCGGACAAATTCTCGCAGACAAATTGTCCGCAGAAATTTCCTGCAGACAAAAAGTCCATGAAAATTGTTATGTTTGCCATATATGTGAATTCCTTCAAGATTTACTCCTGTGACTTCTCAGAATTCTTTCAAACTTTTTGTTTGAAGGGATTCCTTCGAACAAAAAGTCTGAAGGAATTGTGCCTTAGACTTGCCTTAGTATTTTTGAAAATGACCCTTTCGAAGGGTATTTTCATTAACCAAGTGCCCTCCGCAAGGGCACTTGTCCTTCAAGAGGATCTTTGAACTTTTACATTGGATCGCTCCTTTTGAACCAAGCTGTTGAACCACTCTGTTAAACCAAGGCTTTGAACCTCTTCATTGAACCAAGGCTTTGAACCTCTTCATTGAACCAACTGTTGAACCGTTTGATTGAACCGCTTGGTAGAACCAAAATGGTTCAAGCCGATGAACCCTTTGTTTGAACCAACCATTGAACCAATCAATTGAACCAAGCTTTGAACCAAAATGGTTCAATCCGATGGTTTAATTAAATGAACCAAGTCGATGAACCACTCCATTGAACCACAAGACATTGAACCTCTTCGTTGAACCAAGACTTTGAACCAAAATGGTTCAAGCCGATGGTTCATTTGATTGAACTAAAGTGATGAACTAATCGTTGAACCAAAACACATTGAACCAATTTTTGGTTCAACAGTTCAAACAAAGCCTTGAACTGACTGACAAAACATTTGATTGAACCAAAGGATTAACCAATCCTAAAAATGACCAAGTGTTAGAAAATGATTCTTTTGGTTGAACCTGCCTGTTGAAACCTTTGAACCTATAGAATTGAACCTACCTATAGAATCCATAGAAACTTGAACTTGACCTGTAAAGTCTGTATATTTCCTCTTCCTGCTGAGTCTATAGATTTTCTCTTCCTACTGAGTCCATAGATTCAAGCCTACAGAGTCTATAGATTGAAGCCTGTAGAGTCCATAGATTTCTGAGAAGATTGAAAAATGAGGAATTTGAATGCCCAAGACAAATTTTGAAAAGGGAAGAGACAATTTTGGTCTGTAGGACCAAAATAGTTCAAATGTTGTCCCAAAAATGAGTGATATTTTTGGGGGACAACAAGCATGACCTCTAGAAAATTGTTAGGTTTCATTATTTCTTAGAGGGGCATTGAAGTTGATCCAGCCAAGGTTAAGTCAATTATAGAAACATCACCTCCTTCTAATTTGAATTATCTTCATAGGTTGTAGGGCAATATCTAATCCATTTGAGGTTTTATTTCCTAACTGACAGACATGTGCCATCCCTTTACTCATATTTTGAAAAAAGGTGCCTCTTTTTCATGGAATGATAATTGTCAATAGGACTTTGAGCACTTGAAATATTATTTAGACAATTCACTTGTCTTAGCTCCACCTACACCTGAAAAACTATTGCTTCTCTATATTTTAAAAACTAAACATGCCCTAGGGGAACTCCTCGCCCATATTATTTGAGTTGAAGATTGTTTGCCTATGAACATAATTAAATTTTTTTTTTAAAAGCATACTTATCAATGATATTCATATCCCATAAGTTTTGACATTATATGCTAAAATAAAGACCATTATTACCACCAAAGAAGACCCACTCAAATATATACTTACCATGGTAGATTTGACTAGTTGTATGGCTAAATGGGTCATGATCTTGAGTGAGTTTGAGATTGAATATGTATATTAGAAGGTGAATAAGTGTAAATTACTTACAAATCAACTTAACAAAGCACCCTTATTACATGAAAACCACTCACTTTTGGTTTCCTTGATGAGTCAATAATGAATATGGAAGAAACCTCATCTAAATGACAACACTAGACACTCTACTTTGATAGTTCCTACACATATTGTGGATCTGGAGCTGGTATTTTATTTATTTCACCATAAGGGAATATTATTCCCAAATATTTTCATATTTTTTTCACTTATACCAACAACATAGTATAATATGAATCACCCCTTATAGGGATTTTCTAGGTAGTACAATGGAATATTAAGAAATTATGTGTTTATGGGGACTCCCAGTTTATCATTAACCAGGTGACAAAGCAATACCAGACAAATGATTACAAGTTTATTCCTCAAAAAAAAATGGTGGATATTCTCAATAAACACTTTGAACACATCCAATTTAAATATATCCCAAGGGATAAAAATAGGAAGGTGGATGTAATGGCAATAATTGGCTCATTGATTATGATCTTTGATCATGTTTTAGATTACCAGTTCTTTATTGAACATCTTATGAAACCCACTCATGAATGTTTAATGTATGAAATGTTATGTGATATTGTTGTTCCTAGCTTACCATGGTATTATGATCTATGACTACCTCTATGACCATATTCTCCCTACCAATATTTCCCATAATAAAAAAAGCCTTTATTCACAATACCTCTTATTATACCCTTCTTGGTACCACACTCTATTGTAGAAGATGTGATGGAACTCTAATTCATTATTTAACTTTTAAAGATTCAACATTAGTGACTAAATAAGTACACAAACGGATTTATGAAACCCACACCAATGGAATGGTCATTGCCAAGAAACTCCTACATACAGTGTATTACTAGCCCATTATGGATGCAGATGCCTATGCCTATGTTATGAAGTGTGTGCCTTGTTAGAAACATTCTGATCTCATTCATGATCTATCCCAAGAACTTCAGGTGATCACTATACTAGGGTATTTTCCACATGAAGACTCAGTCTCATAGTAAAAATAAATCCTACTTTAAATTTCCATAAACACATCCTCATTATGATCAAGTATTTTACTAAGTGGGTCGAAGCCATTCCCATCACATATGTAACTAGTAAGAATATTTACAAATTCATTTTGAACCACCTCATTTTCCATTTTTTCATACCTTATGACCTCAAATACAACAAAGTAGATAATTTAAAAATAAGGATGTCAAATCCCTATGTGTCAAGTACCATATCAAATAATGGGTTTCCACCACCTATTTTCCCTAAATCAATGGCCAAGCTAAAAATTCTAACAAAACATGTGTTCAAATATTTAAAAATACTATTAATGTCACTGACATGATTGATACTTTCTATTATTCCCCACCCTTTAGGCCTACTATACCAATAACCAAACCCTAATAGGAGCCACATCATATTCCCTAGTTTATGGCACTAAAGCTATTTTCCCTATCGATATTGAGTTTCCTTCCTTGCATACTTCATTGTAGGATCTCATTTATGATGAGTATACAGTGGCAAAACTAAAAGAATTGGACCTAACTGATGAAAAAAGAGTAGAAACTTTTAAAAATATCCATTCATATTAGAACATGTTACACCATAACTATACAAGCACATCAATCCTAAAGAATTTGAGTTTATTGATCTTGTGCTAAAAGAGAATCAGTAAAATACAAATGCAATATGTGAAAATAAGGGAAAATTTGATCTTGATTGGTTGGTATTGTTCGTAATTATGACTAACTATGGGTTTGAAGCATATATATTGGTAACATTAGATGAGAAATATCTAGATGAGCCTATGAATATTATGCATCTCAAACACTTCTACACTTGATATGCTTGAACATTGTCTATGACGACCCCAATTTAGGAGCATGGACTAATACCTTTCCTTCATTATGTTAGTCCCTCCTAAACCTATTAACTTATCCTATTACCATTCTAATATTTATTATGGTTTATAGGTAAAATAGATGGATTTATATGTTAGATTTCAAAGAAAGTTTCAATAGACAAATGTAGATTTGGTCATCATCAACACATCTAAAACAAGTAGTATCTCAGAGTGGATTACACATGGTTTCCCTGTATAGTATAACACTAAATTAAATATTTTTACTCTTTCCAAGTCCTATATCATTCATTCCATTCTATTCCATTTCTATTTTCCACTCTACTATTGATTGATATTATCTTTCATTGTAAGATGGAACTATATTGACCTAAGGTCCATATAGACTATTTAGGTAATGCTCAATTTCTGAGGTCATCTTAGTCGTTCTTAAGACACACTCTCACCATTTTGTGAGCAACCTAATCTACACTCTGACCATTTTATGAGTAACCTAATCCATTCTCTCTCTAATTTGAAAGCAACTTATGTCACACTCTTACCATTTTATGAGCCCTTTAGTACTTCCCATTGGCCAAAGCCATTCTTATAAAAACCTTGTTCCAAAAATGTGAAAAAACCTAAAATTTTCAAAACCCAAAACAACTTAAAATCAATTTTTTTTGAAAAATGGATTAAAATTTCCATGAGAGATATAAAACCACAAAATATTTATATACTTTATCATCCTGTTCACCAGTGGACTTTGGTCCTATTCTAGATGTCATTGTTTGTAACATATCTTAGGTGGGAACCCCTTATCTATTCATAGTCATTTCCAAACACCATTACCATTTTTTAGTACACTCTAATTTCTAAGAGAACTACATCATCTTGAGGTCCACATAGACTATGAAGACAACACTTGGATGCATAGGGCATTTTAGGTCATCTCAACCACTCTTTGTTCCATTCGATTTTGTTAGTTCATTCAATGTTCTTATATTTTTATGAGTATATCCTATTTTTCTTTATGATCAATCTCCTACCTATCATATATTTCTTCTTTCCCGATCCCTGGGAGAATTAAATTTGGCCTAAATTCCATTAGACTATGTAGGTAGCATCCACTTGCATGTGGAATTTGGAGACAACTTGGCCATCCCTTCCTTTTTCTTCTATTCCACCCTTTCCATGTAAGTTTCCACCTCATCCTATCAATTGTCCTCTAGAGCTTAGGGACAAAATATCTAAGAGTAACACCTTAATTTCACACATACACAAATGATTAACTAATTACTTTTTTATTTATTTATTATTGTGTGTTTATTTATTTGTTATGTTTATTATTTTTTATTTTTATTGATGAGTTTTTTTGATTTTATGTTACTGGGTTGCATTTGGTTTTATGCATTATGTTTTACACTTCAGCTTGATATTTTATATATTGTCCCTAGGTTGTTTAAATTTTAATTTAAATCAAGTTCTTATGCTTATCAAATCTAATGTTATCATGATTAATTTATATTTCTATACATAATGTCAAAATTCAAAATCAAAAATCAAGTGTTGGAAGTCTCCCAAGTAATTTTACAATAATAAATATCCTTGTCTACTATCCTACAACAAGATCAATGATTCCCATGATTAATCTATAAGCTACTCATGATATACCAAAAAATGAGCATATACAAAAAGTCATAAACATTTCAAAAATATGATCAAATATCCATAGAAAATGCTAAATAAAAACATATCACATTTTTAATACACAATTTAATTTTTATATCATCTATAAGGTATTACAAAAACAAAATCATGACAAACAAAATATGATTCACTAAAATTATCAATGTCAGCAACAAAAGTAACCATAAGCATCCAATCACATTTTATATTATATTATCATGAGGGAAGTGACCAAGAAATGAATCAAAAAAGAGCATCATATATAACAAAGTATGTGTACATTAGTGGAGTCCAAAATATATAACATGAATGTTATATTTCTCACAAGAACAATGTCATATACATCATAAATATATACACATCATGATGCAAAATAAAAAGAGCTATCATAATCAGCACTAGTTCTATGTATCCTTGTGCCCTAACCATTGTGGTGGCCCAATAAGCCTTGGTGGTGGAGGTGGTGGTTGATTACTAACTATCTTTACCTTGAAGTATGGTGTGTCTTGTATCTGGTAGACCTATCACTATTATTTGTGCCTTATGGACCTTAAAAGTAGGTGCCCTACTCAATTGTGTTATGCCCCCCTCATATAAACTCCTATAATAATATACCTCATCTTTATCCTAAATTATCTAAAGGATAATCTATGATAATCCTAGATCTATGAGCACTTGGTGCAATATATCTCACTCCCTACAGACCTTCTGCATATCTACTTGGGCCTTATCTCTCTCTCCCCTAGCCATGTATCTCTTAGCCTAAAGCTAGAATTGAATATGTGTCATATGGGCTACCTCTACCATCAATGAGGAAATATCTGACTAGAGAGCATAAATATGTGTATCTCTATGAGTCACCTGATATTGTATCTGGATCACCCTAGCATGTAGTATGTTTATCTCTACCACCCATGTAATAATCTCCTTCAATAATATTTGTGTATCTCTACCAACTATACCAGAAGGGCCTACCTCACTAGGGTCCCTTATCCTCCTCTTAAAATCCACATCTAGTCTTGGGTCAGGATCACTATCACCTATGTCACCACCCTCAATCTCAGTATCACCACCATAAATATTTATATCCCCAGCCCCACCCCCTAAATCTACCTCCATAGCTTCCTATCCTTGGCCCTAGCCATGATCTTATAAATTCCATGCTATCTAAGCTATAGCCAAGGGTATCACCTATATAGGGGTACCATGGGGTAACGTCAATCTCTCTAGCCTAAACTAAGCCCACCATGCCATTTAATTTATTTTCATGTTGGCATCTATAGGACCCCCATGTATTCCCAAATAACATACAGTACTAGTCCATAACTAGCTCTCATTGTATGTATGGCTATTGGTGACCCCCATATACTAATATATCTTCTAACATGAGAAAACAATATCAGTACCTTGGGAATATCTTGTTACATACCAAACCACCATTATTTCCTTTTTGTTTATAATACTCAATAATATGAGCTTGTATACCAACAAGAAAGTATTTGATGGTCATAAAATTCATATACCAACTAGTGGTCACCTAATTAATCTATAATAATAGGTATGGACACTAGACAAAGTCTCTATATGCCATGTTATATATTACTCTATGATACAAGTAGATATGCCTTTTATATCCTCTAAAACTTGCTCTTATCTAGACCCATCTATACACCACCAACTCCACAAGGGCCTGTAACTACCTCTCACCCACTAGCTACTTTATCACAATGTGATCCCATGCCTAAACCTACAGTAATGTGGATACACCAATGATCTAACCACATATAGAAGCCACCATTTTTAGGTATCAATATAGCTGAGCTAATAAATCCAACTCCCACACAAAGATAGTAGTGTCATCTAGCATGTCCCTGATCACTTCACTTAGGCCCATATAAAAGAACCAACAACTCTTGTCAAGTATCAATATGTCATTATCACTAGCCATAAGTAACACTACCTCTCAATCAATGTCTACTAGTATTAAGGGATCCTCTACTGGTAGGTCATCCATCTAAATGTTTGTATATATCTCAATCAGGTCAATGTCTACTACCCCACTCTCCATAGGAATATTAAAACCACTGCCCAAGTAATCCAATAGTACCTATCATCTTACAAGGTCAATTCAATAAAGTGGTTGTCATTTGATCATTAGTCATAAAATCTACCACACATCCTCTAGATTAATGGTGGCCTTTTCATTCCATAAGTGAAATCTCACCATTTTTGAGTGCCAACTCTCAACTAGGGCACTAAAGTGTGCCCTATCCACTCAGATTATGGGCAAGTGAGCAACATGTAGTAAATATAAGGTCTCAAAGAAGGTGCACATATCCTCAATCCATATATTCCTTGAATATAAATAATTTAAATGTCACTCATATGTAATAAAGACTACAATCCATTTCTGTAAGCACAACCAAGTTAGCACAAGTGGCTAAATCTATTGATAATCCAATCTAGCTATATAGTTATGAAATAAAATCTAATCTACTTCTAAGCATGCCTAAAACATCATCATCATAATTATTTCCCTGACAAGACTAATTAACCATTAATATTTTGAATAAACCTAATTCTCTCCTTCCTATACCAATTTCCTTCCTAGAGCATTTTTTTATTTTCATGGTGATTTTACTATTTCCTTTGGTAGTTTCATTTTTGAGAATTTTCACCATGTTATTCAATAGTTTTTTACTCTGAACATTTTATCTAATTTATTTAAACATTTTTAATTTTGAAGCATTTTTTCCATTTAGACGATTCCTAATATTTTTGAAAATTTCACTATTTCTAACAAAACCATTGATTTCTCTATATTTTCATTATTTTCATAGGCAAAACCATTGATTTCCTATTTCTATGAAATTTGTATAATATGTAGTATTTTCTCTATAATTAGCCATAAATTCTAATAAATGCAAATTTTACAAAGGATAAACCTACTTACCAACTTCCCATCTTGTGGTGGTTATCTGTACTCTTGAACATGGTTATTAAGGTGTCTCTATTGTGCATGGGGAACCATTCTTCACCACAAACTCTAACAAAAAACCAAAGATAAATTATTATAATGGAGGGTAAAAATGAATAGTTTTTACCCCCAAACATTGAATATAAATCTTAAAATTTTGAAATTATTACTCCCATTATTTAAACCCATTCTTTTCTTCCTTATAGGCCCATTTCTAGCTCCTTTGACCATTTTCCGTCATGTTTTCTTAAATTCTTCATTTTTTGACCTCTTTTGCCTATATACATTTCATTTTATTCATTTTTAGGGCCCATCCATTTTTAAAAAAATAATTGTTCCCTCAAGGGGGTATCTAGGGCTAATCAAGTGCCCTTTAGGGAATCAATCTAGGTTTATCGACTTGTAATTTTTAAAGTGAAGAGTGAACACATCATTTTTCAAGAATTATCAACTCCTTCTTAATGAATTTTTCATTCTTTGAAAATATTTTATTATGCATTGTGTCTCACAATGCCTTCTTAAACATGGGCAAAATGTAGACACTTCATTTTAACCACTTTTGTGTTTAAACTACAATTGCAACAATTTTTCACAATCACACACAAATTGATTAGAAATCACTATTTGACCCAATTTACCTACACAACTATTGTTTTAATCTAAAATTTTGGTGAAACATCCTTGATTAGGGCAATGGATAATATCATAATATTAATCTTATCAAGTGCATCTTGAATCAAACTAACCCTTTAAAAGTGTTATTTCAAGACAATCAAATGAATATTTTATTAACAAAAGAACATTACAAAATTCACATTCTTATAATTATTGATTAATCCCACTCAATCAAGCCTAATCTTCCTCTAATAGGAAATTCCATGAAATATTGAATTATCCTATTTTCTTAAAACTAAATTGAAATATTACCTCATCTAGTGACATCTCAAGGAAAATTCAATGGAAAAGAAGAGGAGTGCAATCAAACTCTTACACTCTGTTACAATCTCTTCTACACTCCTCCTTCTTACTCTCTCTTACACACTCCAAGAGATAATTATTTCACTTTTCTTCCAATACTTCCTTCCACACTCCAAAAGGACCAATCATTGCACTTTTCTTCCAAGACTTCCTTCCACACTCCAAAAAGGTCTTAAATAGAGTTTATTACACACCCCATGCATGAAATCATGAGTTTGAGGACTCGTTATCCACCATTGATCTTAATCTTAGATAAATGGCTCACATTCATCCCAAATGTCTATAAATACAAGGGCATTTAGCCATTATAGACAAACTTCTTCATGTAAACTTACTTTACCTATTTATATAAGGAGCTTCAGCGATTCTCAACCATTCTCATGTCAAACCAAGTGTCAAAAAGGGGAAATACTACCCACATATGGATTCAAAATTTCTAAAGATCACTAATCTATAATCTAAGCACATATCTCTTCAAACCAAAAAGAAAATTAGCCTTCAAGGAAGGTAAGATAATGTTTGTTTAATTTTTATTTGATTATTTTATTATTTAGCCTTGCTCAATCCTAAGGATTAGGCTTCAGATGTTATATTCACAATATTGTTTTGATTTTATTCACTAACAATTATACTAACTTATTTTGGATTCTTGATCTACACCATTGACATGGGTATCACCCTCTAAGATGTCAATGCATAATTGGGACTTATAATTTTAGGGACACCTATGATTTTTGATACTCCTAAGATAAATGTAGATAGATGAGCCTTAGCCTTATTGGTGACTAGATCTAAGATATATTTTGGTGGGTTACATGTTTATGTGTTTGATGTTTATGTGTTAGCCATTTCAGATATCTATAATGCCATTATTGGTCTTGTGATAGCTCATGTGATCTATCACAATTTAGATGAGAAGGTCCCATCATATGTGGTTACCTTGTGTTGATTTATGTTGTGGATCAATGCATAGTATATGATATAGGATTGGTGATATAGTTGTATATATTACATGATTTATATAGTATCCTATCAAGAGGGCAAATGACTATGGGCCCTATGATTTTGTAGAGTAGTTGGTATATGAGAGGTTTTTAATGTATCAAATTACAGCATGTGATAGATGTTACTTTACCTTATGTTGAGATGAAGATATGATAATGTATTATAGTATATAATGCATGCCCCAACATAGTAGATTATCACTCAAGGAGAGATCATTTGGCAACCATACCTAGGTACTATAGATACTTGGCCTTCATGACTAAGTACTTTTCAAGGATAGGGCCATGCATTGATTATAGGGTATTATACATGGTGGGTAGAACCATATCTTATGGCTCATGTATCAGGATAGTTTGGGTTTAATCATCGAATGGTGCCTATAGTAGAGATCCAATTTTAAGTGTGGCATGTAAGGAAGTGATAAGGTAGTGAAGGTGTAGGAGTACTAATGGATGTGCCTATGATATGGCCACATTAGCTAAGTCCTTAGGGATGATGATGCTGATGAAAGTAAGGAAATGCTATAGCAGTAGAGGGAGAGGTATAGGTATATATTGTTGTATCATATTAAGGTTTGCATCTATCACCATGACCACTACCATGATGACCTAGATATAGATAGGTGTTAGTAGATCCACAACCAAAGGTAGAGGCACTAGTTAAGGAAGATCCATTAGCATAGCCTATAGTGAGTTGGTTGATTATGCATTAGATTCATAGTGTTCTACATCATGATCATGTTATATACCCCTATTTTTCCACATCACAAAGCCATGCTTCATAGGAGGTGCTCATTGGGCGAGCAGATGGAGATACCATTAATGAGTAATTTATGTTTTGTTTATGTAAGTGATATTTATTATTTTATTAATGGATAAATATATATATGATAGCTAGATGATTTTTAGACACATATATGTGAGATATAATGTAAATTTGGTTTGAATTTTTAGATGTTAAAATAAAGGAGGCTAGGTGGTCACTTATGGTATAGGCCACACATCATGATACATTAGATGATGTGGTAATGATTGATCCTTTTATGCCTTATAGGGCCAGGTGGCCCATTTATAGGCAAAGTTTTGAGGGCCTATGTACACAAATAGAGTCTTTGTAGTGATCTATTGGGAGAGGTTAGTCATATGCCTCTATGGTAGAGTAACTCATCCACAACTAGATGGAAAGGGTAGACCACAACCGTAGAGCTAAGATTGTATTATATCATAACATTTTATATTGTATCAAAAATTTGAGCCATTTATATTTTTTGTTATGACTCATGGATATTATGGATCTATGTATTTTCTTTCTAACACATGTGTTAATGTTTGGTATATGTAATGGGAAAATGTGTGATGTATTTTGATTCTTTTCTATAAATTATGAACAAAGGCACGGTTAAAAATAATGATAAATAATGGAAAATGTAAAACCATGTGTACCAAGATGACACATTTGAAAAATAATAAAATAAATATATCATAAAAAGGGATTGAAATAATAAATGTAAAATGATAAGAATGTAAAGACATAAATAAATAAAGATATGTAAAGTATGAAGGCAAATTAAGAACATACACAAAAAAATGCATGTAAAGATGTGATTAAGAGTATAAGAAAATACATGAAAAGAAAGTGAAATATGAATGTGAAGTAAAAACAAAATATGTAAATGAAATATTCAATCAAATTCCAAAAAAAAAATGTAGGGTTTGTGTTAATCACTAGTTTGAAAGGGTAAAACTATTTTGTGATGAAATATGAGACATATTATTGATAAAAGAGAGAGGATAATTTGTGAGTAAATCCTAGTCCTATCTAAGGTATTACACTGCAACTCACAAATGGTAAACTAATGAGGTTAATGATAATTAGGGTAAATTTTTATGGAGGGTAAGGTAATTTTTATGATGAAGGCCTCGTCTTATCTGAGGTCTTACATTACAACTCACAAAAGGATAACCAAAGAGGTATGATCAGATAATAAGTGTATTCATCAAGGAGGAATATTAGAAATATTATGAGTAAAATAGAAGTGAAAATCATGACATAGGCATTGTTACAATCCTTAATAGGCATGAGACATACTAAGAAAAAAGGTAAGTACTAAGAATTTATTGGATGATGAAGTCATCATATATTTATTCATAGTAGACATAAAGCTTTTGGAAAATAAGTGAATTACTTGGATCATCTCATGAAGGTGATATATGAAAGAAAAGTAAAATGGGTCTACCTTCCCACAATGTCTTACCCATTCCTCAAGATCCCTTACAAAGCTATCAGTCTAATATGAAGATTAGATATTTGCATGATAAAGTAGGTATCACTATGTAGAAGTTTGAAACATCTACTAGTCTACTGCAACCCAATGGCTCTTGGTTCTATCATGAGGCAAACTATGGATTTTGATCTTCGATTAGAAATAGGAGACGTTCTAAAATAAGAATCATATCTTTTGGAGTGATTTAGAATTTTTATTTTATACCTACCTTTTTATCATTACATTTTATTTAAATGATTTGGATTTTGACATTTTTTTAGCTTTTTATATTCCTTCTCCATATAGATTTATAAGAACCAAACATGAGTGATAGAATTGAAAAATATAAATAAGTGATAGACTTTGGTTATAAGTTATAAGGTACCTATAGATTTTATCAGTTTATAAATAATTAGACTTTCCCACAAGTGTGTATGCAATCTCAAGACTAACCATATGTGTACTTAGTATAAAGGGTGAAACAAGGGGAATGTGGGGATGATAGAGATGCATTTATTAAATGATATAATGAGAAATATTCTTAATAACTGATCATAAGTTAAAAATAAGATAGTGTAGGGTGTGGGTTATAAACCATGTCACAAGAATAGCTATCTGATTCAAATAACTAATCTAACAACAACATTCATGTAAAGAGAAATCATCCAATGATAGGGAAAAATAGATGAAAAATTAAACATTAAAATAATTCACTGGATAATTTTAAATGATGAATATAACATGAAATTATAAATTATTTTCAAATCAAATCCAAATCATGTGAAAATATAATAAACAATGTGATAAAATATCATGATGTGTTCATAAGTACTAATAAATTTTGAGGCATGCATCATCCATAACATTTGATACATCATGGTGTAACTATAACCTAATAACTTTGATCAAAGTCTCATCAATCTTTACATAAATTCATGAAAATACCTCTTGATGCACTATCTCTATAGATAAAGTAAGTATGCTATAAGAACAATGATGATCATGAGGAAATTCCTATAGGGGCAATCTATGTGAAGAGATGATGTCACACTATGACTAATATCCTCATATTTTTGAGAGTATAGGCTAAAAATAAGGTTGAGCCTTTATCTGTGAGTGATTTAGTGTATGTCACTAAGCTGGTGATGGCATAAGCTTTGAAAAATTATGAAAATACTTTTGTGAAACTCAACATTTATCTATATGATGTGTGGTACCCTGCTGCCAAAGACAATAAACTTCCCCATCATTAGGGATGTATTCTATAAGTATCATAGGAGGAAGTAGGCTCTTTTTGGTAGACTGTGACTTCTTTAAATGAAGTGTATCAATGTAATACCAAAGTTATTAATAATGAGTATAGTAATGTGTGTTTGTGTTATGAAAATAAGTGTGTCTAGAAGTAGTCAACCATGAAGGTAAACTATCTTTATGAGGAGTAGAGCTTGAATACTTATTGGGAGAAGAATTCAGATTGTAAGTTGCATAAGATATTTATCCAATATTCATGCGTACTTTTTTTGTCATGTATAAGTCTATTTTGTCCTATATCCATGACTTGTAATAGGTTAGAATATGAATAGACTCTACTTTTGGTGCCAAGTATGAGAAGAAGATGAATAGTCATAGACTAGAAATGTCTATATATACTTGTGTTTGAAAGAAGAATAGAGTTCCAATTTTGAAGAAATTAATAAAGACTCATTTGGTTATGGTTACCTCTGTGGTTTCTTACTTTGTTCCTTGTTTGTATTCTCATGTATGATGTTTGAGTACTTTTTTATCTAATTTAATCTAAATATTATGTTTATGTTAATGAGTCACTAGTTGTTCTTACTTTCTACTTAATTCATGATAATTCACACTTGCTATGTTTCTATTTTCTAACCTTTTATATGAATACGATACACTATCTTGCACACTAAAGTACATCCTAACTATCCTCATCCTTGGTATATTATGATGCTTTAGGAACCTCTGTTAATAATGGTTCAAAAAACATGGAAACACTCCTTATAGAGAAAATTATGCTAAGATGGTTACCAATACATAGAGACATTAAGGTATGGTTAGACCAAAGAGTTGGTAATTTTACAGAAGAATAATAAAAAAGGACTGGTCTTGCCATATAAGAAATCATTCAAGAGCATATTTATGGAGAGATCTATGAAATTTTTTAGTGAAGGTTGGTTGAATTAATAGATAATTGGTTAGAATGGTTGAAATATTATTATTTTAACCCAAGAATGGAAGAAACAATAATTTGGACTAAAGAAAAGATAGACTAGTTGCAAAAATTAGAAACTGACTAGACAAGAGCCATAGATTATTGGGTTTTTACTACTATAGATGAATACATAACTGAGTTTTCAATACAAAGATACATATATTTTGAATCTATACAAGACTTTTTTGTCATAGGAATTTGAGGCAAATTTTTACAGTGACTACCTCTTCTTGTGAATATGTTCGTCGTGGACAAGGCCATGGTGCCTACTCCAGCCAATATGGAGTGGTCACTTTGGCCAAGTACATGGGGGTATGTGAAACATGATAGTAAATGATGATTAGATGAGAAAATAAGGCTTGAACCTAAATCTATAATGGAGACATAAGGAAATAAGAGCTATAAGATAAGTCTAAATTTAGAATGTTAGCTATGACAATAGAATAAATGGAGTAAATAGAAGAATACCCAAGTACCTGTGAGTAGAATTAAGAGTAGTAATAAAATAGATGATGAATTAGTAAGATGTGATGAGCAAGATGAAACAGATAAAGAATGAAGGAAAAATAAATAAGATGATGAATGTTGGTAGAAAGAAATAAGTGATGAAGAATGAAAGGAAGAATAGATGTTTGAAGAAGGCGAGAATAATATTAAAATAGAACTGTTAGATGATATATGTAGTACGCAAATATAAAAATGGGTATTATCAAATAAAAGACATGAAGAATTAAGAAAATAATTAGAACACAATCATAGATTAATTATAGGTTTGAGAATATAAGAAGTTTTAGGAAATAATCATTCACTAGAAGAGCACACATCCCCACAGCCCAATTTCTTATATTTTAGTAGAATTTTTCAACTAGGTGGATAGGAAGATAGTAGTTGGGAAGGTCAATTTTTATAATAAGTATATTGTTGGGGTACTAAAATTGAAACAACATCAATACGAAAGGCTTTAAATTCCATAGGATTTGTTGCAACCAAGCAAAGAAAAGAAGGAACCACAAAAAAATAGAGTACGCAGGTTGACTCTCCTAGTGCATAGATAAATCTTTATAGTATGCAAGTAGGATTACATAAAACATAGCCTCCTTTTGTAACAAATGCACAACATATCCCCTTGATACTAGTTTACACAATGGGTACTATAAGAGCATTTATAAATATGGTGATATATGATGGGTCATGGACCCTAAACAATACATATTAACCTATGAAATGAGATAGCAAGCTAAGGGAATTATTAATGAAGTTGCCAAAAAGTGTGAATTAATAAGGGAACTAATTAGAAAAGTAGAAGAGCACTTAAGTTTATGTACCATAGAGAAATTTAGTAGGTAAGTCTATAATAGGTTAAGGAAAGGCTTGTTGTAGAGTTCAAGATAAATAAATGTACCAGTCAGACTATCCAATACTTGAAGGAGATAAGGTAGAAGTCAGGAGAATCAGTTTGAGACTATGATCATAGGTTATCTAATGTTATGAATAAGGTGGAAGTTACCTTAACAAACAAAGAAAAATTTGTGTGGTTTGTTGAAGGACTGCATTCTAGAATCAGATTTGCTACTACGTAGACTCAATATTCCACTAAATCAAATGCTAGAGCCACTGCCCTACAAGTGGAGCAAATTGAAGACTATGGGGAAGCTCCTATTGTAAGTTCTAAGATTGAAAATACATTACAAAATTTCATGAAGAGGATGGAGTAATATCATGAGGTAGATAAACCTAATTTAAATCTATGGCGCATGGAGTGTGTTAAATAAGGACATCACAGGAATGATTATCCTAAGATTAAGACAGAATTCTATGAAATCTATTCAGTAATAGGGCACGTTACCACACATTGCCATCTCTTGAAATAGTATGTCAAGAACCCACATAATTTATATTGTAATTTATATAAGTCACAAAATCATGATGAAAAGAAATGTAAATATTTACAAGAGATTAAATAAGACACCACCAAAAATATATTTGCTATCATTATGTAGCAAGTGTCCTAGGTAAAGTAGACAATTTTAAGCCTAGAGGTTGATAAAGGTTGTGTGACCCAAGTAGGTTTGCAATGGATTCCTATTTTGTCTCAATACCAACCTCAAGGTCTAGCCAATTGGACCCCTCCTTCACCTAGTTGGACACCACCATCACTACAATACCAAGATGCAGCACCCTAGAGTCCAACAATGATGCAACAATAACAAACTAGTTAGACCCCACTAGTTGTGCAACAATTTGGAATTAGAGACAATAATCAATAACATCAACATTATAATATAGCATAGCAACAAGGAGGGTATAAAGGAGGTTATCAGTCAAATAGGGGAGGATTTAGGGGTGGATATAGAGGAGGTTACCAAGGTGGTAGAGGGAATAACTATCAATGGCATCATCTGCAATGTTATTTGTGTGGAGAGTATAATCATGTGAAATGCAATTACCCTTTGAATCCTCAAAGATAGTCTTACTACATATTGTAAAGTGTATGACCAGCATGAGGTAGAAGACTATCCTATCTTTGAAAATCAAAAAAAGGATAAGGTCATCTAGAATGTTAATATGGTGAATGTGTATCCTAAGGAGGATGTATTTCTAAACATTATTACATGACACCAAAACATGGAAAGAGGTTTACCTCCTCTTAAAATGCCTCAAGACTAGGGAAACCAAAAATCAAAATAGTACAAATACCTGGACTCAGCTATAGAAAAATGGCTCATGTATGAAGTTGCACAGATGTTGAAAAACATTCAACATCAAGACACTACTAAATGAGATGTTGTAGTAATAGATGGACAAATGTATGGCCAAATCATATGCATTAAGCATCAAGATGGAGTTGTTAATGTGCTAATAGATTTATTGAAAATTTTAAGCATATTGTGTAACAAAGATATCTCTCAAAACATCACAAACTTATTACACAATCTACTGGAGTGTGCATAGTGAGGGCAATAGAAGAAAGAAAATCTTGTTTGGTATGTCAAAACAAAGAATCCATAAGATTTAGATGCATGAATAGACATTAAATTTATGGGATATGAAATTCCAAATGTTGTCTTTGATTTTGGTAGCACAGTTAACATGATTCCCAGATCTACATGGGAGGCTTTTAGATGACTAGTTCTAAGTTATAGTCCAGTAACTCTAAGCTTAGCTGAATATGGAAGAGTTGAGCCCATTAGTAGATTATAAGATATTGAGATAAAATTCATAGAACTAAAAATATGAGGTGACTTTAAAGTCATTGATATGAAGACAGTGGCAACACATTACCCTACATTGATTATCAATAAATGGGCATGTAATGGTCAGATGAGTATCAACACTATGCAAAATCAACTAGAGCTGCATCAAGGAGATAAGGTTGTCATCATTCCTATAAATAGGGTGCATAAACCCTATATCATTTTGGATGAACTAGACTATCCTTATGTTGTTCAAAAAAATAGTTGAATGACTGTAAACTCTAAAGAAAACCCTAAATCTCTACACACAGCTGAATGTAACTTTTTGTATGAACATACTAAACCTCAGGTACAAACTTTACTCACTCGATAGTTGAATACATTTTAATAATATAATCTTAAACTATTAGTTACTCAATCATTGTCCACCCAATTTTTCATAGAAGATTGTGCGTTCATGTCTGTTAAATCCCCTACTTGTTTAAAAGTTGATTTTTTCTATCAAGCAAATGATCATATATAGGATTATATAGAGCTAACCAGAGAAGGCACTTTTCTTTGTTAAATAGCTTCATCTATCAATAGAGACTTAGACATGCATGTACTCATTGGGCTCATGGTGATGATGAACTCTAACCTATGAGAATGGTCTTTACATATGAGAGATAACTTCTTATGTACTATGCGACTGAGGATATCAATCAATTCATTTTGTGCCTCCCATTTCATGTACCTACCTTTAATTAGTGGTTAAGTGCTTTAAATTATGATTTGAAGGGATTTGCATTGACATGGCAGGTAATTCATAGAAATGATCGACTCAAATGGGATGATGTGTGCAAACTCACGATTAGTAAGTTCCAATAATCACATGTCATAAGAAGTAATTGCCCTTACTTCCAATAAGGTGAGTGACCTAAAATCCATATTCACAAATGTGTTGAAGTCTAGACTAAATAATGTGTGGCCCCAAAATACTAGGTTCACATCTTTCATTATACACTTGTTCATTTACCATCATCATGGTATATGCATAAAAAATGTAGGAGGGAGATAAAACATTAGGCATAGGTACATAGTGACTTCATATAGATGTTTGTTTTTTAATATGAGAACCCTCTAGTTCATAATGCATTGTTTAAAAATCAAACATTTGTTATGCCATGGGTGTGTAAAAGATTTAATCACCATGAGAGAATCCATTGCATAGAAGAACATAACTTTTGATCTAAATACAGCCTTACAAAGATATAAAGCTACCAAGAAATAAGAACAAGTTATCATGCAACCATGCCACCAAATACAAGATGAAGAAGAGGAAATTAAAGATTTAGATACTAATGGTGATATTGATTTGACTGATTTGTTTGAACCTAAATGGCCAGTAGAACTAATAAAATATCCTATTATACAACCTATTGAAGAAGACAAGTTGCACAACATACAAATCTCAGAATAAGAAGGGCAATGAATGATAGAAGAATTTTTTGATAAGGAAAAGCATAAGATTTACTAGAAACCTATTAAAAAGCATGTAACAAACATAAGAACTAAGGAGATTCCTAAACTAGCACATATAAGTGATTACTGGATAGATGCTAAAGTTTCTGAAGTAATGCAAATCTTGCATGATTAGCAAGATGTGTTTCTCATTAAATTTTTATAGGTTATAGGATTTGATCCAACTTTAGGAGAAATTTATATAGAACTCAAGGAGTGTGCATGAACCATAAATAAATGTCCATATAAGTTAAATCTAAATATGAAGTTGAAAGTGAAGGTTGAAATTGATAAAATGTAAGACATATGTATAATCTATCCCATAAAAAAGGTAGATTGGGTTAGTCCCATGGTAGTGCATGCTAATAAAATTGGTGAGATTTGAGTATGTGGTGATTATCACATTCTGAATGATGCATGTGTGAATGATCCATTTCCAATTCCCTTCACATATGAAGTTTTGGAATCTATTGTAGGACATGAAGTTTACTTTTTCACGGATGGATTTAGTGGCTATCATCAAATATCCATCATAAAAGAAGATAGAGCTAAAACAAATTTTCACACAGAATGGGGATCCTTTGCATACAAGGTAATGCCTTTTATCCTCAAGAATGCACCTATAGTTTTCTCTCATGTAGTGGTGATTGTGTTCAAGGACTTCATTCATGACTTCTTAGAAGTCTACCTTGATGATTGGGCAATATTTTCTTTATTTAAATAACATATGTCTAAATTGTGCCTCATGTTAGAACATGATTGAACTCTATACATTGTTATAAATTTAAAAAAAATGTTTATGTTTTACACCTTTGGTGTCCTGTTAGGTCATGCAATGTACAACAAAGGCATTTTGGTAGATCGAGCTAAAATTGTAGTCATTATGAGTATGCCTCCACCAGTCAACTCCATGGAAGTGTGATATTTTCTTAGCCATATAGGGTAGGATCATAAGTTTATCAAGGGATATGCAGCCATTTCATCTCCACTATAGTATTTACTATGCAAAGGTGTGAAGTTTATCTAGACTTCTGAGTGCCAAGTAGCCTTTATAGAGCTAAACTAGAGATTGGTCACTATGTCTATCCTTATCTTCTCAAATTGGAATAAGCCCTTTCATGTGTATGTTAATGTTTTGGGTATTACTATCGATGTTGTGCTTGCATATCCAGGAGATGGTAGACTGAACCACACAATACATTTTGCAAGTTGAAATTTGTTTAATGCATAAAATAATTGCATGATAACTGAAAGAGAGGTACTTGCTATAATGTTCACACTACAAAAATTTTGACACTTTCTTCTTGTGACACCATTTGAAGTTTTCATGGATCATCAAGCTCTATGCTACCTAGTCAATAAGCCAATGCTTAGAGGATACATTTCTAGATGGTTGATGTTATTTTAGGAATTTGAATTTTACATGAATGTCAAGCTTGGCAAAGGAAACATGGGGCCATATCATCTTAATCACCTTCCCAATGACAAAGAACCACATGAATTATAGGAAGATTATCCTGATGCTCATCTATTTCACATTTTTATGATCCCTAAAAATTTTGAAGTAGTTGTTAACTTCTTCAAACAAGGAGTATTCCCTACACAATGTCATTAAAGAGATAAGAAATAGTTTGTCACCAGAGCTTTGCCATATACCATCATCAATGGGATTTTATATCATTTGGGGAAGGAAGAAGTACTATACATGGTAGTTCTAGAACATGAATGGCCATAGCTCTTGTAAGAGGCACACTAGGGAATAGTAGGAGGACATTTTACCAATGAATCTACTTCTAGGAAGTTGTTATAGAATGGGTTATGGTGGCTGGCCAAATCTTTTTTAGGATGCACATCAAGTAGTGTAGCACTATGATGTATGTCAATGCATGGCTAAACCACTATAAAGAGATGAAATTCCCTTACAACCTTTGTTAGCAGAACAACCTTTTGAATAATGGGGCATTTATTTTGTTAGACCTATCAATCCATTGAGTAAATATAGTAAAGTAAGGTATATTATCACTGTGATAGATTACTTTACCAAATGGGTTGAAGCTATTGTGACTCCTAGCTATGGTGTAAAGGACACAGTAAAGTTTCTCTATGAGAACATTATTACAAGGTTTAGCTACCCCATCAAGCTCATTAGCAATTGAGGGACACACTTCATAAACAGCACTATCAAGGCTCTTACTGAAGAATTCATGATTTCTTGTCATAAAACTACTATGTATTATCCACAAACTAATAGCCAAGATGAGGCTTCTAATAAAGTGTTGGGAAAAATGTTAATGAATATTTATGATGTTAAGAGGGATGATTAGGAAGATTACATTCCTATGATTTTGTGTGCATATCACACACACTAAAAGAGGGCTATAGGTTTTACTCCCTTCTAGTTGGTCTATGGGCTTGAAGTAGTTATGCCAAAGGAATATTTGGTACCTAGTCCATGCATTGTAATGGTCATGAGGCTAGGAGATTATGAATCTCTCACCAACAAACTTATTGAACTAAATAAGATGGATGAATATTGAAATAGATCATCTTGGATGTAAGAAGTTCATAAGCAGAGCTAGAAAGCATAGCATGGTATGAATTTTCACCATAAGAAATTTCATAAAGATCAACTAGTTTTGTAATATGATAGTCATTTTAGAGCATTTTCAGGTAAATTATAGATTTGATTGAAAGGGCCTTATGCTATACATGAAATATCACAACAAAAAACCATTATTTTGAGAGATATACAAGGAACCATTTGCTAGGATAGGTGAATAATTGTAGGCTTAAGCCCTACCACCAATAGTCTTAATTGATCTCATTTTGCTAAGTGGGTACTAAGTAGCATCAAATAGATTAGGATTTTTCATTTTTACATGTTTTTGTGTGTTTCTTTTTCTCTCTATGTGTGTTTGTAGATGATATCTTCACTACCATTCAAGAACCAAGATACCAAGTATAGTGTGTGCCAACCCTACACAAGAAAATTCACATGCATCATCGAGGATGTTAGCAACGGTGAAAGAAAGCAATTAAGTCCAAGAAATGTATAGATAAGTCACATCACCCAAGATCTTCACTATAAAATGGTCATCCCCAAGTAGTTAATATCATATTTAAGGTTTGATTGACCTAATCTTCAATAAATCAGTGACACATCAACATCATCTACTTGTATTTCTATATGGATAACAAAGAGCATAATGACATGTATCCATACATATGTTAATGACTCACTATATTAATTGATAGATCATATAAGATTTTCCACATCAACAATTACATTCATGTCCAATGGATAGCTCAGTGTGGCATTTACGTGGAAACTAATAGGCACCAAATCTATAAAGGTGTTACCTTGCAAACCAAGTCTACATTTCAACCTTAAAAATACTTTTGTGACCTGCAATTTCAAATATTTGAGCTAGTTTTATTATGTAAAGAGCCAATAGAATTGTAATTTTTCCACTTCAGCAATCATGGATACTTCACAACTCATTAGGGGCTTGATAGACACACAAAAATAAGTAATGGGTTTCAATATGGCACTAAGGCAAAAAAAAATTGATGATCCAAAGCCATTTAATTTCCTTTGAGCATCAAAGCAAAAGCTATTTCACCTAGACCCCATCGATGTTGCATACCCATTGGCTCTCACAACGCCCACTACTTCCATAATATAGATGTCAAGTGCCTTCTTTGAATACCCACTTAGGGGAGATAGTACAAGTACTGCTTGACCAATATAATGATGGTAACATCTACATTGGCTTAGACACCATGGTCATCATTAACATATAAGCAATGGCTCAAGATTTGGGCATGTCTATGGAAGAGGACTCCCTCATTCTATACAAGATGAGAATCCTGCCTATTCTCCAAGAGGTCAGAGATTTATATGTTTGGGGATCTAGAGGGATTGAAATTAAGGCAATTCATGATGACCCAGTGCACATCCTCATCGAATGCATCATACAAAGGTTTTGGTAGGTGACCAAGTCTGCAAAACAAATTCTAAAAGGGGTCATGGACATGCCCATTACATGATCCATGGGAATGAGCAGTTTAATTGGCTTCAATACTTCATTCAAGAGCTACTAACAAACATTGACAAGTGCCACACATCTCCAAAGTAGACATTTTAATACTAGTTCCTCATCTTTTTATTGTGTTTAACATAATAGAAATCCTCAGAGGGAGAGGTGTACCTATTGACCATTTTTGGCCCAACAGGCCAAAATCGATCCCCTTCCTTCCCTGTTGTCTTGAGCCAATTTCATTTTTTGATTTTTCACAAGTCTAGGATTTTCTACAGACTCCACAAGATTTTCTACAGACTTTGTAGGTCCATTTCTACAGACTCTGTAGGTCCATTTATATGGACTCTACAGGCGAGTCTTTCAGCAGATGAAGAACCAGTTCAAAGAGTGCAAGGTTTTGCAAAGCTTCTTCAGACTCTTGTCTGAAGGAATTCATAAGGAAAGAAAGCTAAAATGGTTCAAATACACTTTTCCTTAAGATTGGAAAAATGATTCAATGACATAATCTTTCCAAGAGTTAGCATCTCTAAACCGTTGAACCATTGAACTAGTTCAATGCTTTGGTTCATTGCTTTGGTTCATCGACAAACTTCATCACTTTGGATCAATCAAATGGTTCAACGGCTTTGGTTTAATCAAATGGTTCAAAGTTTGGTCCAAAGCTTAGTTTAAAGTGTTGGTTTAGCATTCAGTTCAATGGTTGGTTCAAAGGAGCGGTTCAATCAAAAAGTTCAAGAGAGCCTCTTGAAAGACAAGTGCCCTTGAGGAGGGCACTTGGTCTACAACAGCACCCTTCGGAAGGGTCATTTTCAAATTTTCTAGAAGGGCACTTTGAAGGTAGCCGAAGGAATTCAAAAGGCACAGAAAAGCCCAAGGCAAGAAGAATAATTTCTTCAAACTTTTTGTCCAAAGGAATTCCTTCGAACAAAAGTCTGAAGAAATTCAAAAAGGAAGCTGCGAGCCCAAAAAGCCCAGGGAAGAACTCTGAAAAAGTGACAAGGCAATTCTTGCAGACTTTTTGTCTGCAAGAAAATGTCTGCAAAAAAAGTCCGTGGGAAAAAGTCCATGGAAAAAGTCTATGGGAGAATTGTCCACAAAAAATTTCCATAGAAAATACCAAAGAGAAAAGGCCACTGAAGGACCCCGAAGGGCAAGTGCCCTTGCGGGGGACTCTCGACTGCCGAATGAAGGGTTCTTCTCCATAAGCCGGAGGGTCACCTTCCCTTTGGGAAGGTTCAAAATGAGAAGTCTGAAGGAAAGGGAGCAATAGAAAAGGCCGAATCAAGAGAAAGCTGAAGAAATTCTAAGGGGTGACGAGCCTAAAGACGTCAAAATCAAGCACGGTGAATTAGCCATTGGTTTTTAAATAGTGACAGGCCTGTGAACATCAATTTCACACCAAGAAAATCTAGAGCACGGAAGGCACCAAGTGGAAACTGTGGAAGGCTTTGACATGTTTTCTCTAAAAGAAGCAGAACATGCCATGTGTCCCCTGTAAAGCTCAGCAGAAGCTGACAAGTGTCAACATCTGTGGACTCTCCCTTTTGTCCCACAAGAACTGTGGTGGGCCTCAGATGAAAGTGGCCATGGCAAGCAGGAAGAGCCCAAGGAACACAGTGACCTACCAAAAGATAGCCTTGAGGGCCGAAGGAGCCAGAAAAAGATAGAAACCAGGAAGAAGACAAAGTGTAGAAGTGGACAAATAGTCCAGGTGGCAAAGAAGAGGTGTCAACTTCGGGATTTATTCTTGTAGTTAGAATAGTGCTTGCCAAGTGTTCATCAAATGGTGCAAACAATAAGTGGTGCAGCTTGTTTTCTCCATTTTGCATTTATAAGCAGACAAACCACATGAATATCTAGAGGGAATAGTCTGTTTGAAAAAAAGAGGTGCAGCCCATGATTTCACATTAATGTTGGAACACCAAAGTCAGAGCAAGAGCTGATAATCAAACAGCTTCCTCTTCTTAAGACTCAGAATGCACATGGGCCACTTGAAAGAAGAGTGCCAAAGTCTTTTCCAAAAATCACCAAGTTCTCTTCTCTTTTCTATATATTTTAAAACTTTTCATTTGAAAAGGATCCATTCTCTTAGCCCATAAGGCAAAGCTCTACCCAAAAGTCTCTTAGGCTTGTAAGGCAGAACTTTGCCAGATTTTACCTTGAATCAAGACTTAGAATTTTACCTCCATTTGGAATTGTACTCACGCATATGTCTATGTTTTCTTTTTGGGTGAAGTCATTTTCTTTTATGCTTTTCACAGATCGATTCCAGCATGTCTAGTGCATTGTGAAGTTTCTTCTTCTGCAAGTTTGCCAGAAGTGTCTACAGAAAAAATATAGGTGCATGTGAACAGGCTGCCAAAGTGTGTCTCAGAACACCTTTGATAGTTCTTCCTCCCTGTATCTCTACGAAACCCTGACTCACTAAAATAGAACAGTTTCCCACATCAGATGAAGTGTATGGGTGTTTCTTCTTGGTGAAAAGTGTATGTTCAGGCTGAGTGGGTCATCATTTTTGGTGTATCACCTTTTTATTTTTAGGTTTAGGTTCTATTTTCAACATCCTTCTCCCTTTTCATCCCCCCCTTTTTTTCATTTATTTATTAGCAGTAGGAAATTCAGGGCCTAAAAGATACATCAAAGGGAGCTATCCCTTATCTAGAGACTCTCCCCTCTAGCTTCGCCAGTCCCACAGGCGAGAGGGGAGTTTCCATTTTGACGTGTGGAAGGCAAGAGCTCGGCCTCCTACCCAAGGTGCAATCCACTACATCAATAGTACCCTGACACCAACTATTGGCTAGCACAGCAATTTCCTAACTTGATATGGACACCTAAGCACAGAGCCCTAGCTCATGAGGTAAAATTTAAAGTATAGTGGGAGGGGTGCCTAAAGTTGATCTCCACACATCCTTGGGTGTCACTAGACATAATTCAGTACTTGGGCTATGTGTTATTATCACCTTATTATCGAAAGGTGTCTTCATACCATCCATGAGTTATTGAGGTTGCCCTTTGGACCTCTATCATTATTTGTCAACCATGGCTATAGTGCAGGTCAAAGTTACCAAACAAAAAGCTTTCATAGATAGGCATGTGATACCACTTCAAGTTATACCACTTGGTGCATCCATCCTTGTAGTGCATCAATAAGAATAAGCCACCAATTCATAATCATAGAAGGGAAAGAGTGATCTTTCTAATGAGCATTAATTTGCATCTTCTCCATTGAAGCATAAGGAACATAATGACCTGCTTAGATGATCCTAAGGTGGCCCAGATCACAAGCTCATGTGACCTACCATAGATGGGCATAAATGAACAGGAATTCTACCAAGTAATGGTTGTTGATATGGCTGGAGACTTCTATGATAGGGAAGAGGAGAAGGAATTCTTCTTCTTGAAGGTTGTGTGCATGATCCAAGTGTCTAAAAAGGTTCCTCTAAATTTTTGGGTGGACCTGCCACCATGCCCTATATCCATCAACATTGACACTGTGTGAGAGGAAGTAGAGAAACTATAATGAAGGGTTGAGTTCTTCTAGTAATAACCTTCTACCACTTTCACAGTTGAAGATTTCTTTGTGCCACTTCCAAAAATCTCACCTGAGTTACTTGTGCATAGACCCTAAACTAGGTGTGAGGATAGGGTCTTTCCTACCATTGAAAAACATACATTTAATTAACTAGCCACTGTAAGAGCAGCATAGCCTACTCCATCTTCCACTTCACCACCACTCAAATACAGGTTGGTCACCCTAGGATGAAAGAAAGCATAGGTTTCTAGCTTCATAATCTATCTAAATGATTCTCTGTCATCACCTCAAGTATAAGAGGTCAAAGATATCACACCTAAGTAACCCACAATATAATAAAAATAGGCTTCAAGGGAAGAAGCACCTCACACAGTAGAACAGTGAGTCAGAAAGGAAGAGAAGAAACAACACAAGGAGTAAGTTTAACAACAATAAGTAAGTTGACAAGCCAAAGAAGTCAAGGTTACACAAAAGGCCTAAGATGCAAAGTTTGATCGACATGGATAAGAAGGCACAAGAAGGTATCGATGCAACCAAGCAAGCACAAGATGTACAAGAGTAGAAGGACAAAGAAGTTGAGCTCGTTACCAAGGCTAAGGTAGAAGAAGAAAAATAGAAATAGGATGTAGTGGTGTTGGTATAGGATGCCAATGAAGATACCATGTGCACATAAAAACAAGAAGAATAAGCTATAAAGAAAAAGAAAGAAGAAGAAGATGAAGTCATGTGATAATAGTAGGAACAAGTTATGACTGAAAAAGCATAGGCTATTGCCCTGGAGGAGCAAAAAAAAGAAGAATAACATGTGTATAAGTTTAAGGCAAAGGAAGAACAAGCCAAAAAGGAAGTTTAACAAGAATAGATGGCCAAGAAAGTAGAGGAGGAGGTCAAACAAAATTAGGTTGAAGATGCTACACAATAATTCAATCTTATAGTAGAGTCCATAGTGCAGCAATAATAGGTGCCTAAGCAATAGTGTGATGAATCAAAGTAGCCAAAAAAAGAAAAACTAGTTGTAGCTCAAGCAAGTCCACAACTCTTAGAATTATCTTTGGGAGGCATATGGCTATGAGATGTCATAACTATGGGTGCTTGGCACACCATATTCTCTCTCCCACTTATTCTTATGCCACAACCAAACCCTTCAGTGACTTCAATCACATTAACCGCACTCCCACTCGAGCAAGAAGCATCATTGGATGTTTTTAGACTCCCACTAAAGAAATAACTCAAGGGTGTAGTAGCATTGTAAGAGTCCATTGCACAGAAGGCCACCTCTTTGGAGTAGGAAATGGATTAATATAAGGTAGAGAATGTCAAATTGAAGGCTTACCTCTATGAAGCTACAAAGCTTATCCAGGATGTTTGTCCTGAGTTAGTCACTTGAGTAATCAAGGACCAAGTCATGTTTGACCAATGTAGACTCAAGACTCTAGCCTTTAAGTTAACCAAGGACTGGTACACAACCTAGAAACATTGCACAGTTAGCACATTGGGATAATATGTCAAAATTGAGGCTAAAACTCTTATCACCTTATTAGAGGAGTATCAAGGCATGTTGGGCACTACTGTATTATAAGCACAATAGGTTGCATGCATCTTTTTGGATTGGAAGCAACAACTAAATGTTTTTCTAGTTAATTCTAGCGTAAACTTCACCATGACCACCACCACCAAAGCAACTATAGATAGCCACACTACCATTGGGGAAGAAAAGGATGAATCATTGTAGGAATTACTCAATGTTAGGGATAATGTATGTGACAACCTCCTCAACTGGCAGACTCAGCTTCTACATAGTTTCTTCATTGGGCTCCAAGCTCAACATCATGCAGATAAGATGGAGTAGTTGAGTGGTGAGATTTAGACTAGGGTCAACAACACCAAGGCAATCATGAGCATAATGGATGACATTGATCTAAATCATCTCAATGGTTACCATGCTCCATTGTGCACTTTATTGTGGATGATCCAAGAAGTCATGCTAGACTAGAATACTGACAAGACCAATTTGACTCACTTTTCTAGTGAAGTCACCTAGAATATTAACACACCTATGTATCAACCACATTTAAAGCTCCAACAAATCATTGCTAGACATAAGGTTGTGTATTCCAATTCCAAGGACTCTTTTGGTCACTCATCGACTACATTTATACCACTTTAAGTTAAGTATTGTATAGAGTATGAATTTTGTAAAATTTTGTATAACATTTTATATTAGGGATGATTTAGTAAGACAAGCAAGGTCAGGTTGGTTAAAAACCCATAAAAGGTAGCCACCTAGTTATGCCAACCTATTTAAAACTTGAAAGGGTGGTAGGTTGGTATGCTACTTAGTTAAAAACCCATGAGGGTAGCTAAGTAGTGCACAAGAGGTGAAAACCATAAATGGGACCTTAAGTGGTTACTGTGACTCTTATTGGTCTAACCACTTCTTCATCCTCTACTCACTTATGCAATTTTAAAAGATCTTGTGATGTTGTCTTAGGATGAGAAAAAATTTAAGTTTGAGAAAGTGTTGGGAGAAGAATTTGTATTATAAAGTTGTGTAGGATATTTATCCAATATTTGTGCATTGTGTACTCATTTTATTGTGTATAAGTCTATTTTATCCTATCTCCATGACTTTTAATAGGTTATAATATGAATAGACTCCAATTTTGACACCAAGTACGAGAAGAAGATGAATAGTCATAGACTAAAAATGTCTATATATACTTGTGTTTATAAGAAGAATAAAGTTCCACTTTTGAAGAGATCAATATAGACTAATCTAGTTATGGTTACCTATGTGATTTCTTAATTTTTTCCTTGTGTGCATTATCATGTATAATATTTGAGTACTTTCTGTCTAATTTAATCTGAATACTATATTTATGTTAATGAATCACTGGTTGTTCTTACTTTCTACTTAACGCATGATTATTCACACTTGCTATGTTTCTATTTTCCAACCTACACACTAAAGTACATCTTAGCTATCCTCATTCTTAGCATGCTCTCATGCTTAAATAACCTATGCTAATATTATTTATGTTGTATTATGAGTCAATGGTGTGCACAAAAATCCTTGGACTAATGACTAGAAACCCTATAAAACAAAAGAAATGTCTCATTTTACCATCATGTCAAAAGAGGATCAAGCTTAGGTAAAGGTAGTATGTAATCACTAGTAGGATAAATTAGAGTATGATCCAGACTAGGCTCGGTCATGGCAAGAGATGATCTCAAAGTGGGTTGGCACAATGTATTCAACATCTCCAAAGGAAGTAGGCTAGAAGGATATGAGAATTTAGTGAACCGATATGGTCCCATCATGGCATGGTTAAGAATCATACTTCAAAGGGGATCAATAGTGACTAGATGAGTAGTGTGTGTGTGCTCCATCTTATACTTGTGAACATCAAGTGAATAAAATCTAATGTTTGGTATAGTAAGAGGAGCAATAATTACATCAATAGATCTAAAAGAATGTTGTAAATAAGATTGATATCTAAGTATATCTACATTTTTTTCTTGAGAAAATCTAGATAGAGTGGGACCATTTAAATAATTTCCATCATCATAATTAGGAGTGTGGATATCAATAGAACATGTCTCAGTGATTTTATCAATTGAAGAAGCATGATGGATGGAGTGTTTAGTATTTGTGAGAGTGATAGGAATTTCATCTAAGAATTTTTTATGAGATCGAGGTTGTAAAGGAGGTAATTAAGCAAATATGTGAGGAGAGAGATTAAAGGTTTTGATTTTTAAAATGATCTCATTAGGTTCATCATCTTTAAAATATAAGAGATTAGGAAATATATTATATATTAGTTCAATGTGACCATTATAACCTATAGTAGAGTTGATTGGATAATTAACGCATTAAGACTCACAAAAAAGAATGCTCGGTAAAGGTTTGAGGGTAGGTATTTAAAAAACACCCCTTTCTTGAAATTGTTTAAAATGATAAAGATTGGTTTCTCCTTGAATCTTGTAAATAACACCATTATAATGAAACTTAACACATTGGCATGCTGATGAGGCTAAGAATCTCATGTGGCATGTCCAAGGTTGATCGAGTAAGATGTTATATGATAATAGGAAATTAAATATCATGACTTTGATATGAACCATGGTGGGGTGAACTGTGATAGGAAGCCAAATGTAACCTAAAGGATGGATTTGTCATCTATCATATCCTTGACATTTATTTTGTGTAGATTTAAGATAACATTCAAAATACCCAAGTGTTTTAATGAAGTCAAGGGAATCAATGTAAGTACTTGAACCTCCATCAATTAAAGCATGCTTGACTTAGATATATCCTATTTGGACACTAATAAATAATTAAGGATAATCTGAATGAAACAATATTTCATTGAAAATCATTAAAGTGTTAGGATTTATGTGAAAGAGAAGTATCTATCATTTTATCAATGTGGATAGATATTTCTTCACACTATTAAAGGAAGTTATTTTTAGGTCTAAAAAAAGTGGCTTCCTTCCCCATAGATAGGGGGTGAGTCATGTTCATTTCAAATAACATTTGTATTAGATAATTATGATTATGAGGAGAAGTTATCATAAGTTATAGAAAAGGAATTTGAGATGGGAGATGCTAAAGTTTGGTTATATGATTCCATTCATCATATCCAATTAGAACTTTATCGATAAAGGTGCACAATATTGAAGTAAATTCTTTTAAGGTGTAGTGGAAGTGCATTTAAATTGATGTTGGTAAGGTGTATTTTATTTGGATTTAGCCAATATGGGTTGACCAAGTGTGTCTAATTGTGTTGATCTAGATAATGTAATTGAATTAGTGGTTATTTCTTTTGAAGGAGATGAAGAAATCCCAAAATTAGAATATTTTGGAATTTATAGGTGAGGTAATTTGGTTATGGAATATATGATTGATAATTTAGGACTAGAAGATTGTATCAATTTAAATTGATTTAGTTTCTAACTATGTCATTTAATTCAACACATTTGGGTTAGTAGACTGTGTTGTTAAATTGGTTGGAATTATTTTTGTGTGCCCCAATTCAATAAGATGAGATGGATAAAAATCTTGAATAGTATTTAAAGTTTGTAAATTATTGTGCTTTAAAGCTAGATAAATATTGATATAAGATCATAATCTCCTTATATTATTCATATTGATAACATTCTCATCAATAATGTTATTATTGGGATCCATAAAACTTTCAACATTATTGGTAGTGGGAGGTTGGGTAATACTAGCTTAATGATTAGGAAGGGGATCCTTATAAATAACTAGATGAGAATTAGCTTTATTAATGGATTCATGTTTATTTTTGGTTTCATGATCCTTAGCTACCACCTCATAAGCTTTTTGATATGTACATATAAGTGTTTCATGATCAAAATTAAGTCCAAGAAGATATTCCATAGCAAAGGTTCTTAGTCGGTGACAAATTTCATGAAAATGGCCCCAACTTGCATGATACAAAAATAATTTATGTGGATCATACCAATGTTTGGTAGGTTGATTAGGATCAAGATCTTATGGTGAAGGCCTAGGAATAGGTTTTTGAATTTCTTCTAAGGAAAGTGGTTCATGAATGTATACATTATTGACTTGAGAAAATATAGAACTAGGATGTTGATTGTTATAAATTTATGGTGAAGGAATATGATATGTGGAACCAATGAGATTAATGGATTCAATGGTGTGTATGGAATCATAGGTGATCATAACACCATCATTGGTTGCATGTCAATTTTTATCTTTGATAAGCATTGAGTTCCTATGGGAAGGAACAAAGGTCAAATTATCATATAAGAAAATCTTGACATTTGGTTTGGTTGGGGGCTTTTTATAAATATTTTGGAAAAGGAGTCCTCACATAATATTGTAATTTATGGTGAAGATCATTAGTAAACAAATGGAAAATATTATCATCTGACATGTTATATGAACACATGGGTTGTTTCATATTCTAATTGTTTATAATTTGATAAAATGAGCTAAGCTATTTTTAGGAAGATCATTACTTTTAAATTTTTGAACCAATGCATTGTCTAAGTCTTCCAACTAGAGATAGAATGGGGTTTGAGTTACTTATACCAGTCTAAAACATCGCCTAAAAAGGTTTTAGCTAAGATTTTGGTGGTGGAAAAGTTATTAAGTTTAACACAGTCTTTAATTAAGTTTATAAAAGCTTTAAAATGTGATTTTGGATAAGTGGATCCCGTATACGTGATAGTGGGAACTATGCCACCTATGTCAATGTTTGAATTTTGAGGAACTAGGGGTTCATTTTTTAAACTTTTAATAACTTTGTTAAGTAATGGTGGTTGTGGTATAAAATTACCATGTGAATCTCTACAAGGGTGTGGTGGGTGGGGTGGGCTGGGGTGGGTGGCATTAGGATTTTACACTCCCCATTGACTAGGTTGAGGATGATTTTGTAAATGCATTAATTAGTTTTGAATTTGTATGATTGGCACTATTAGTTTGAAAATTAGCCATTTGGTTTAAGGTTTGTAATAAAAATTGAATAGTGTTAATAATGTTTTTACTAGTGGAAGCAATATGGGAAGCATTAATAATATGAGAGGCATTGATAGTTTGAGATGCACTAGTAGTTTCATTAATTTGAGTATTAATGTGAGAATTTTGAGTAGACCCACTAAAGGTCATACCTTCCATGTTTGTGGAAATGGATGGCATGGAAGATGAAGAATTCATGAAAGAGGAGAAAGGTGTGATGGGAGTCATAAGGTGAATTTTCCCAGCTATTATAGAAAAACTAGGTGAAGGTGAAGGCGGATACCTAATGTGAGTTACCATCATGGGGTTATAGATGATTGTGGGATCCTTACCCTGATGTTGAGGGTTTTTATTGATGAAAATTATCATTTAAATAATATATTGAATATCACTTTCATCCTCTATCATATGTATAAATAAAGGATTGAAGGAAGGAGGAGGAAGAGGAGTCTGATAATTGGTGTTCTAGTAGTAAAATGGATGTTTCTAAGATCATGATTATCTATTAAATGATAAGGGAGATGTGTTTTAAAGGGTTTATGAATATTAGTAAGACTCATCATGTTTGCTTAATTTTAATACGTAGTTTCATTGAACAAGTGTTGCATGATGAAAAGGTAAAGGTTAATAGGTTGAAAACCAATTGGATTGAGCTAGTCGATCGAGTCAGGTAGATAAGATAAAATAATAGTATGGAAATATATTGGATTTAGTTGGTTGATCTAGTTAGGCAGAGAAGATAAATAACAATGTGGAAACCTACTTGATCAAGTTGATCATTGTAGTTAGGTAGACAAGATAAAATAATAGTCTATAAACCTAATGGATTGATCTAGTTGATTTAGTTGGGTAGATAGGATAAATAATAGTCTATAAACCTAATGGATCAAGCTGGTTGAATTATTTGGGTAGATAAAATAAAATAACATTATAAGAACATAATAGATCAAGCTAGTTGATTGTGTTGGGAAGACAAGATAAAATAACCTATGGAAACCTATTGGATCGAGTTAGTCAATTTAGTTAGGTAGACAAAATGAAAGAACAATTTTAAAATATAATGGATTGAGTGGGTTAAATTAGTTGTGAAAATAGATTGAAAGAACCTAAAAACCTACTGGATCAAGTTGGTTGATCTAGCTAGGTAGACATGATGAAAGAATAGTATGAAAACCTACTGGATCAAGTTGATGGATCTAGTTGGGTAGACAAGATAAAATAATAATTTGAAAAATTACTAGATCAATTTAGTCAATATAGTTGTGTAGACATAATAAAATAATAACCTATAAATATATTAGATTGATTTAGTTGATCTATTTGGGTAGAGAGGATAAAATAACACTTTGGTAACCTACTAGATTGAGCTAGTCAATCGAGTTGGGTAGACAGGATGAAAGAAAAATCTAGAAACCTATTAGATCGATTTGGTTTATCTATTTGGGAAGAAGAGATGAAATAATAATCTAAAAACTTATTGGATAGAGTTCATCTATATAGTTGGGTAGATAAGATAAATAAATAATCTAATAAATCAAGTTGGATGATTTAGTTTTATAGGTAGGAAAAAATTTATATTATCTTAAGACCTGATGCTTTAATTTAAAAATATAAGTAAGCATAAAATATAAGAATGAGTCATGTTAGTCAACATGGTCTATTCACACACAATCAACTAAATAGAGTTGGTTGATCTAGTTGAAACACACATCATATAACTTGTATCAATATTAGTCGATACAATCTAAAATACAATAGAGAATAATAAGCAATAAGGATAAAATCTAATTTTTATTACTACTAATGCTAACTAATTAATCAAAAATAATATTAGGAAGTTGTGCTACAATGTTCTGTTTGATAATGTAGGCTTTCAAAGATATTAACTTATCCATTGAATAATGAGGGTCCAATGTTTCATAGCGCTAACTATGGAGGAAGTACCATTCCTATAGCCTATTAAAGCCTATGTCAAGGGTACGATAAAATTAATTTCTTAGTGATAACTAGTAATATATGCACCACACAATCAAATATATGGATATATTACTAAGGTTCAATACAAAGGGGAATCTTAGGTGTTTCTAAAATACCATGAGGTATGTAAAAAACTAAATATTACATTTAGTTTTGTATTATGACTATGAGTATTATGGAAAACCCCTCACACCACAACATTGTAGATGATATTTTTTGTAGCACCTTCATCTTGTACACTTAGAAAACTTGGACCTTGCCTATTTCTCTTACTTTTGTGCATGCCTTGCTTCCACAAACCTCACATCTACTCTATTTTGTTCCCCTTGGCCTGTCTCTTAGTTTGACCAACTTCATACTAATGACACAAACATTCCATCTTTCCCATAATGCATAAAATTTACTCATCTTACACCTATACAAGTTATAAGCTTATGCCTACTCTCCTTATCCCTAGACACTAATGTCTGGAATAGACAATAGTGTCAAAGTTAATTTCCTACGTCAATGCAAGTTATATACAAAGGGAAATGCAATTGATCTATTAATTAATCTTATCTTGGAGAAGATAAATCCTACTTACACTTACGATTATTGACACATTAGATATCTAGGGTCATGACCAAGATGGATCTGCTAGATGTCACCAATGAATCTCTTACCATAATAAAATCACTAGAGGGTTCTAAATCCTCTAGTCAAGCTAAACTATATAATAACCCTAGTTAGGTCCTATGTTTTCATATTCACAAAGTAAATGACAAGTAAAGTAAAATCTAATCTAGTGCTCACCAAAGCTTGTGGCACAAAGTGGGGGTAATAAACATTAAAAATAAACATGTATATAATAGCTATGCTCACATCAATTTATAAGAAATCCTAATGCATGGGAGAGAAGTACAAATGAAAATCTGTTTACTCTTATAGATGAGGAACAAAGTTAATAATACTTAGTTTTTAAGATAAACATGTTGAGCCTCAATCTCTCTCTTGGCCAAGGTGATTTGTAAGAGGTTATTTTGGTATGTAAGGATAACAAGGATAAGTCATCTCTAGGATACACAACCTATCTATGCATCTAAAATACTTCTCCATAAGATAAGATTTGTATCTAAAAATAAAGTATTAAAACCCTAAGCTATGTTTCTCAAGTAGAATAGTGGATAAGCATATACATAATATATATTCTTCTTCTTCTCTTCCTAAATAAATGACAAAATGAATGCGTATATATATTTGAATCTAACCCTAAACCTTTTTGAAATTTTAGCCGATAGGGTTGGACCAATCAACTTTGTACCATTATTAATAAAAACAAATTAGGTCTCGATTTAGGTTAGCCAAGGGTCAACCTAGACCGTAAATGAGTTTTATCAATAGAATGCAGGGTCAATGGGGTCGATAGTGTAATGTAAACCATTAAAAAGGGATTTAGACTTAAATAATGGATAGTGAAGGTGGAAAATGATTAGAGGAGGGTGAAAAATATGAGGAAAATATTAGGAGAGTATTTTTAGGAGATGGTTGTGTAGATATAAAGTGGTAGTATAGGGACAACAATCCTGCAAAGCACCAATGGTCTACCCACCCCTTTACCAATGCACCCTTAAGGTATGCACTCAAAGAGATTGAGACTCAATGAGTTCTTAAAAGAGAGAAAAAATCAATATATTATTTGTATACATATATTCACTCGAAGCTCATCACATGTCACTTAGGTGCAACATAGGATGGTGCTTCAGGAAAAGAACATAACAACACACAATGTTGAAGCCAAATAAATTATGATAAAGAGAAAAATAAGATAAATAAAAGGATAGAATTGAAAACACATACCTTAGTTTTGTAGATAAAGAAGGATGTGTAAGAAATGTGAAGGTGTCTAATGTAGGAAACACTAGGCAAACCTATAAAAAATAACAAAAAAGTGAAAAAATAGAATTTTTAAAAAAATATACATGTAACATGTGAAAATATTCTCTACAATGTTAAGATTCCATAACATCTTATAGTTTATAAAAAGAGCTGGTAGAAACAAAGATATGATCAAAAGACAGAATATTTGGTAAATATTTGATAGGGAAATAATTTTGAAAGGTAAATATATATAGGGTGAAAAACAATTTATTTGTTATTCTTACCATTCTACAAAAACAAATATTTGAGAGACCTCATTTGAGATCAAAGAGCCATCATGGTGAGGAGATGACATATGAGATGGGGATGACGTATAATGATCGTAGTAAGTGTAGTACAGGTAAGCAATTATGAATTTTAATTTTTTGAGTATTTTTATTTGAAATTGAGCTAGATATAGAAAATTGATTAGTAGGAAAAATATAGGCACCAACATTGATTCTAGGTAATTTTTAGGCAGACTAGGGGTAGAATGGGATATCAGGTAGGAATAAATCAGACCAATAAATGCCTAAGGCATTTATGGTAAATAGTTAAAAAGTCACCATGTGAAGGAATAGAGTTGACTAGGTCGACTTAGTCCATAATTCAAGTAGAAAGTAAAGGGTTGACTGCATAGAAAGGGGCTGATTTAGTAATCTAAGGGGTGGCCAACTGAGTAGCAATAGGACAACTTAGTTTGTAATGAAGATAAGGTCGACTACATATAATAGGGTTAATTCAGTTGGTAGAAGAGGGTTGATATAGTCTACAAAATGGGGTGGATTATGTACTACATGGTTAACTTAGTATGCAAAAGCTGAAGGAGGTCCAATTTAGTATAAAATTTGATGATGTAGTTTAAAATGATAAGTGCCAATTTAATATCAAAAGTAAAGTATAGGGCCAATTTAGTATTAAATTGGTCAATTGTGTAAGAAAATTAGAAACATGAGAAACTAAATCAGACCAACTGATTAAGTAATTAATTTGATAATTTTTAAGAATGTATTTTAATTATTGATGACATGGAGAGTTGATACATCCTTTGTTGTTTGATATTTTTTAGAGACACTAGATATATTGGTGCTTGATAGATGCATCATGACTACCAGATTTACTAGATCATTTGAGTTATGTGGATAGAGCTCAACTGGTCATGTTGGGTTTTAGAGGTATCATGGAGATGAGGTGGATCCCATTAAGTGTAAATCTCATTTTCATGTTCCTTAGAGCATGGTAATGGTTGACCAACACTTTTTAATGGGTGGTGGATGGGCATACTAGCATTAGTGAGAAATGTTTTAATTTTGATTTAAGTTTTTGATATATGACACTAGTTGTATTGTGATTATGGTAGATAGATGATTTTGAGATATATGTGGGATCTGATACCTATCTAATTTTTGGTTTTGTAGATATAGTGGTGGAGGAGTTCATATGGGGAGCCTTGATAGTGGCTATACATCATGACATTTTGGATGGGGTGTTGGCACCATATGACCCCACCACTTTGGATGTTCCTATGGTACCATCTACCCCAGCCTAGACATGTTAGTTTTGGACTGGTGGATGAGGTTGTGAGGTAGATTCAGGCACATGATTATGGACTAAATCCATCGACAGGGGTAGGAGAGGGAGAGGCATAGGTTGGTAGGCCCTGGCATAGGAGAGAATGGCACATATGTCTGCAATTATCTATCTTGGATAGGTGCAGGCCCAGGTGGCCAATCTATAAAGATAGATTATAGGTTTTAGATCCCAGACATATATATATATATATATATATATATATATATGCCTCATTATAGCAAACCATTTAGAGGGTATAGTAGTAGGCATCTATGGGCAGCGTGGCTAGGCCATAGGATAGGTGGGATGGAGCCCAACATTAAAGATGGAGCTATTGCATTTTGTATTTATTTAAAACATATGGGTGTATATCTATAAAATACCTAGCCACGCTACCCATAGATGCCTGGTACTATCCCCTCTGAATGGTATGATGTAATAAGGCATATATATATATATATATATACAAGCTAAATACATATGTGAGAAATAAATATATCCATGCATCAACATCCAAAATCAAGTACAACTCATGAGATAAAATACAACTATCAAAATCAATATATATATATATATATATATATATATATATATATATATATATTGATTTTGATAGTTGTATTTTATCTCATGAGTTGTACTTGATTTTGGATGTTGATGCATGGATATATTTATTTCTAGCATATGTATTTAGCTTGTATTGTATATGTTATGGGAAATATATGTTAAGTGTTTCATTTTCTAGTATTATGTGATACACGTGCATCATTAAAAATAAAAAGGCAAAAAATGACTTCGAAAAGTATAATAAAAAACAAATGTACTACACACTATATCATGATGGAAAATGTGTAATAATAAAATTTGACTAAATATAATAAACCAAAGATGGTAATAAGGGTAACAAATGTTTTTAAACCATGTAAAATATTTGCACTAAGTTAAAACAAGATAAAATCACCCTATATCATGTTGGGGAGTATGTAATTAATGTAATAAAATGGAAGGCACATGAAAACCAAATGGTATAAAAATGAAACAATTAAGTCAATCAATCATACTAAATTATGTTGGGAATTATAAAAGAGAAGACAAAATTGGAAAATGAAATTAAATTGATCACACTAATTCAAGCTAGGAAGTATGAAAAATTTAAGAAAATAGTTGTAAGCATACATGAAATCATAAAACAAGAAGATAAAAGTGAAATATTAATGAAGTAAGCATAAAACATACTATATCAAGATGGGAAGCATCTCAATGACATGTAACTCAAAATCAATCACTATTTATTTCAAATTTGACACATGTAATTTCATTGTGACTTGAGCATTAGAATATTTTGTGAGGAGGTCTTGGTCCTATCCACGGTATTACATTGTAACTCATAAAGAGAACACCAATGAGGTATAAACAAATGTGAAAAAATGATTTTTTAAAAGGATGTATGTAATGTGGTAATTTGTGAGGAAGGCATGGTCCTTTACGGTCTTACAATGTAACTCACAAATAGAAGTCCTAGGGATAGTGACCAGTTAACAAAATAATATTTCTCAAGGGAGAACATTATGAATGTTTTAAATTGAAGAGGTATTGTAAAAATCATAATGTAGGCTGTTATGAGAAGACCTTAGGAAAGATGAGGCACAATAAGTACATAGGAAAGACACTAAGTGGCTAATGACCATCAAAATACAAAATATACACATCACAATAAGCACAAAGTTGTATAGGAAAATAGGTGAGATACTAAGATCAACTCATGTTGGTTAGATTAAAAAGAAAATTAACATGGACCTACCTCCCCACAACATATTCCTTGTTCCTCAAGACCCTTTATAGAGTTATCGGCCTACTGTGAAGATTGGGTACTTGTGTGAGAAATTAGGTAGTACTAAAAGATTATTTTACTCTCCTTTTCTAATCTACTGGCCTACCACACCCCAATGGACCTTGAATCTATCACAAAGCCAACTGTGGATTTTGAGATTCAATTATAAAAGGAAGATGTGTTATGAATCACATCTTTTAGTGTGATTTGACTTTTGATTTGTATGTTGCCTTTTGTATCATTGCATTTTGTTTGAATGATTTAGATTTTAAATTTTAATGGATTTTAAGATTCCTCCTCTATATAAATTTGGAATAACCAACATGAGGGATAAAAGTGATACACACTAATGAGCTTTAAACTTTGGCTAAAGGAAGCTAAGTATTTGAAGATATAACTGACTAAACACTTAGGCTCGCCTACGAACTAGTATGTTATCTCAAGTTTTAACCATGTGTATGCTTAGTTTAAGAAAGGAAATAAGGGAATAAATGGAGATCCAAAGTGGATCGATAAGAATAGGATTATAATGAGATGACTTGTTTGCTAACTAATCACATGGTAAAGAAGGATTACTAAGGGGAGCAAGGTTTGTATAACCAAGTCGCGATAATAACTATATGTGTTGTATGAGATGAGATAGCAAGCAAACATGAGAAAATATAAAAACATCCATGAAAATAAAGGAAATTTTAAATATAATCATGTAATCATAGAAATCATGAAAAGAATACATAAGAGAAGATGAAAGAAATGAAACCATATCTAACACATAATGCAAAATATAAAGATCCATGTAAGATAGATAAGTGAAGTATAATTTGACATAGAGTCAAATAATATAAGATAGATATAAAAGTGGATCACAAGTCCAATCCAAAATCATAATGAAGAATAAAGTGAAAGAACACCATGTTGTGTTCAAAAATACTAATAAATTTGTTCATAAATATTATCCATAACATCTAATATATCTATGTTAAGTTGGATCCTAAATACAACAATATTATCATCTGTCTTGAGGGAAAGTTGTGAAAATACCTCTTATCTAATCTCCTCAACAAAAAATGTAGGTATAGCTGAAGGATCATGCTCATGAGGGCTCTCATTTTTAGAATACTCAAGAAGGGGAATAGATTTTGGAATAGGAATGAAAACCATTCAAAAATAAGGTGGTGCCACCGGTGGAGAAGGAACCATGGGTGGGGGAGAAGATGTAGATGAAGTGGGAGCCATAGGTGAAGAAGGAACCATAGGTGGAGCAAGAGCCACAGGTGAAGAAGGAGGAACATTTTTACATGGATGAGCTATGGGAGGAGGGAAAATGGGTGCAAAAATGGTCATAAGGTGATCATGAAGATGCTATTGGAGGATGCGGTAATGATTGGTGTGATGGGTATAGTACTGGTGCCAAATCTAATATACCTATCTATATTTTAGAATATACTTAAGTAAAAACATGGGAGGAGGTATAGCCTTGTCTTTAGGCTAAGTAAGGGTGGGATGTAATGTATTTATATATTATCAAATCTTTTGAAAATAGGTGGAAGAATGATTATATGTACCATGAAAGTAATAAATACACTTGTTAGTAGCCTTTAGGGGTCTACTAATGGAAGGAGTATATTGGCCTTACATCTCATGCTCTTGTCATTTTGCGAGTCCAATCCCATATTCCTCTACAACATTAATCATGTGGTCTCGATCATCATTTTTCTTCCATCCCATTTCCTAAGAGAACTATATTCAGCCTAAAGTTTATGTTGGACTTTCCATCCATGTAACTATGTAGGCAGCATCCATTTACCTAGTGCATTTGGAGTCAACTTAACCACCCTCTTCCTTTTCTTCTATTCCCCCCATTTTGTTTATTTGTTTTGTTGCCTCTTATATGCTAGGGGTAGTGTTCACCGTCTTGTTTGTTCTCTATTTGTGTTAACATTGTACTTCACCATTGTTTGTTTTTGTTTCATTTTATTCTCTTTGTTTTATTTTTCTTTCTTTTCTTGGTATTTTGTTTTTTTGTTTTCTATTTTCTTGTTTGTTTGCTTTCTTGTTATGCCTTAATTTAGTCTATGTGCATTAATTAGGTGATTCCTTACGCATTATTCTTGAATCCATCCATATTTATATGTCTACATTATCATCATGGTTTTTATTATTGGTGTATTATTATCAATTTTTTATTGGATCACATATTAATACTTATGCATATTTTAGCTAAGTTATCATGGTGTTTATATCATGATACCTACTATCATGTGCTATAGCAAAAATCAGCTTGGGAAGTCTTACAACCAATGAAGCCAATATATCTCCTTCAAACCTAAAAAATTATCGATCTACCCAAATCGATCTACTTATCAAGTAAATAAAACATGAAAGAATTTTAATCCTTGCTAGTTAAGATGTGCATCTCCATACTATTAGGTTACCCAAATTCATCTTTTTCCTCTCAACTAGCTTACTCTTTCATCACAACTATAGATTCAATTCATAAGCCCCATTATCATATTTCTCATCATCAGGGTAAAATGATTATAACCACCTCTAGGCAACTCATTGTATACCATCCCACTTTTGATGCCACTAATTATAACCACCTTTGGGTAAATCATTTTGTATCATCCCACCCATTGAGCTAATGGTTATAACTACCTATAGGGAAATCATTATGTTTTAATATACACGGAGGTTAATGATTATAATCGCATGTGGGATACTCATTATCTTTCTTTTGCTCAACTGGGGCATGTTTTCTTTGTGATAATGCTTATAACTACCTTTGGGCAAACCATTATCTCTATTTGCCTAACTGGGGCATGTTTTTATCCTATCAATGGTTCTAACTGCCTACGGGTAAATCACTGTTTTCCCTTTCATGATTATAATCACCTTTGGGCAAATCATTCTCTTGTTACCCTTAGCTTTTTTCAATGATTATAACCACCTTTGGGCAAATCACTACCTTTTTTGTCCCACCTATGTTGATGATTATAACTATTTATGGGCAAATCATCTTGTTTATCTACCCAACTAGGGCAACTCCATATGCCACTAATAATAAATGCCTATGGAAAAATAATATTTTCCACCCCATTTCATCTTTTTAGTCCCATTATTTCCTCCTTTTAAGGGACTGATCACCAACCCCTTTGCCAATCACTCCGTCAAGGAGGCATCTATAGTTTATCCATTATCATTATACTTGTAGGCATACATGACTTATTCAATCTTTGAGAAGATGTTACTATGCCTATAGCTTACACCACCTTCCTAAACAAGGGAAAACTATAGATACCTAAAATTGGCCACAACTGGGTTTTGATTGGATTTCAAACCAATTCCTACCAATCATTATAAATTAAGCTTAATAATCACTAAACATCCCAAATTTGTTTGCACATCATCTATCAAAGCTGAGAATCACATTGAGGCATCCTTAATTAAGGTATCATATCATATGCAACCATAACCTCTCATGGATTCATCCCTAATCACCTTGCAACATCAAAATAGTCAATTTTGCCTATAAACCTATTAAGTGGGGCACATGAACAAATATCAAAGCTTGAAAGAGCTAAAAGGTTAATCAGAATCAATTAACAAATTAAACTAGATTAAATGCCTAGTTAAATTTTTCATTTGAAATTAATGAATATCCAAAAAAGGAAATACAAAAATTTAAAATATCCTAGCCTTTCATCATTGCCTTTATGAGTTGTCAAGCTCTTTGAAAATATCCTAAAATATCTAAGTTTGAGATCCGTGCCTAGTAATTACAAATCATAATTACTTGAAAACTATTAACTCTACTAGGGTTAGATTTTACTCACCTAAGTTTAGTTTGAACCCATTCCAAGCCTTAACTCAACCCCAACTCACCTTGGGTGAGAATTAACCCTAAAGGCTATAAATACAATGCCATGCCCCTTCATTTCTAAGCTCTCATAAGCCAAATTTATAATGCAAATTTGGAGAGAGACATAAGTTATTTTGTTGCAAGTAGTGTTATAATGCCAAAATCTTGAGCCAAAGAAACATCAAGCCACATCAAAGCCATATGGTGCCAAGGAGAAAAGGATCCAACAAGCTTCATCTTCCAAATACTTCTTGATGCACAAACTGAGCAATCCACTCAAAAAAGCATTCAAAGCTCCCAAGGAAGGTAAAGGATTTGTGCCTTTTATGTTTTAGTTGTGCTTTCCTAGCTTTTTTTACTAAGCTCTCCCTAAATTCTAGGCTAGTAGTATAATTGTTAGTGTGTTTTTATTTTAGTTTTATTGCTTGAACTAACACTATACTAACCTTTCTTCTTAGATTCCTATGATCACAAGATACGACTAGTCCAAGTGGATAGGGGAACATTATGCCATTGTCTACATACATCAGACTTATCTAAGAGTCTTAGAGACATATGATCTTGGTAAGGAATAATATGGAGGTGATTTTAGATAGCTTGAGCATTTGACACTAGGATTTTTGTGTAATATTAATGACAAACAAGTTTGTGCCTGTATATAGACAAATGGCTTAAAGGAATGACAAATAATAGTCATATGACTAGGTGCAAGTTAAGTGGTTATGAATATGTCAATAATTAATATTATCAAGTACCCATGACCAAAATTGTGTGTCTATACATATTAACAACATCAATGAATCATATAATAAGTAAAGACTAGTTTACACAATCCATATGTATCAATGTCACATCATAATATAATAGAATATCCACGTAGCACTATGTAAGATATGAGTAACTAGCAAGCCATGTGCAAGTAATTTTAGCTCAACATGGTAGAGAGGTCATATAAAGATATAACATGTAATATTGGAACTTATTGAATAAGATGCCCCAAGTATTGGCATGGTCAATAGGTGGAGGAAAGTCCAACATCTATATATCCATATGGAACATGTATGTCTTACATTGCACTCATGTGCCATGAAATGCATGTGTATAAAAAGAATATGCCATCTATCAAGTATGTGATAAGTAGCATACATAAATAGTGTGATCTAGTAATCATGTCATGTATAAGTCTTAATTTGTGATTTTTTGAAGATTTTAAATGTTTTTGTATTTTTTGAATTATTTTTTTTTGTATTTTTGAAATAGTTTACTTTTGGAAAGTGCTAACAAATGATCACATAAATGGGAGAACCATGAGGAGTGCATGTAACTAACAGTGTCAGGGTCCTCTATTATGAGTGATATGTATTAAATGTAGGTGTACATAATCTGATAAGAAGCCACATGTTGTATGGAAACTATCACGATCATTACTCACATAATTATAAATATGATGGGTAACTCTATGAGGTTGAGGATTATGTGGGGTTCATTATATATTAGGATAATGTTTCACTATGTGTGTTCATTATGAAACACATTGAACTATTTATGGTACTGATTGAGTATGTGTTATAAGAGATTATGGCCTTTGTGAGTCCTAATTAATCCTATGATGTGATTGGCATTAAATAGCTAGCTATCTAGTAGATCCAACTACTTTCCCCTAAATTGGGTGTATAGAAATATCTTACATATGTCTAATCATTGATGTTATTTATTGATTTTGTATGGGTGTATCATCTAATTATGGTGATGGTGGAGGTATAGGAGGAGATAACACTAGCTTAGAGGGAACTCATATCACACGTTTATAATTACGATTACCTTATTGCAATGTATGTACTTGTGATATTAATTCATTGTAGATGGTATTGCATTAAGATTTTACATCCAAGGGCATCCTAAAAACATGTCAAAGACCCTATTATTTTTGTAAAACTAAGAATGGAGTGGCTATTATAATGGAGCCCACTTGAAGAGGTAGCATTGTATGTCTAATGGTATTATGTTTATGTCCATTGAATGCCTTAATAATTCATGATGTATCATATAGATCTTGTTTTCTGTATCTAAGGGAGCAAAGAAGTGTCATTATGCACACATTCTCACTTGACCCATTATCAATCATAATGCTATATATGGGTTACTCATTGATATAGGGTCATATGAATAGTGCATTGAAATTTGAATCATTATTTACAATTCACTATCATCAAATGTGATCATAGGACATTATGGTGAGGTTTCGATAAGTGTACCAATAATTGTGTCTATTAGGTGATCATATGTCATAAGTAGAGGATGGACATTATATGCATAGTGTACTTTTGAAGTATCCTTAGTCTTGGTCATCTCATGCTTGAGAAATGAATTGTTTAAAATTTTCAACTTATGATTTCCATTGTTCTATGGTTTAGATTCCTCTATAGGTGGGGTCAACTTGATAGTGTTATCATCAATAAGTTTGTGTATCTTATGTATTAATGTGTAATATTAATTCTTAAAATGTCTCATGATTTGATGATAGTCATAATATGTATTACTATCATAGTTATTTGGTGTATACTTGTTTGGATAAAACTTTTGTGAAGGAGGAAGAGTGACAAGGTTGCACTCAGATAGATTATGTAACAATATACGAGGAGGTGATGGTAATCTAGAAAATTGTCTCTTTAGTGGAGTTGGAAATTGAATTTGATTTGTAGGTTGCGATATTGCATTAAATTTAATCTTTATCTCATTATCATTATTAGTTGGTTTGATCTTGTAGTTTGGTTTACTTTGAAGCTTCATTGTTGAAGTGGATATAGGAATGTATACTTGAGATTATTTAAGGCTATGAGTTAAACATCTTTATCTCTTATTGTGTAACATAACTCATCGAAAGATTTGAATATCTTGAGTATGATTGACTCATGGAGTAGTGCAAATAAGCTTTGCTTAAAGATGTCGTGTAACTCATTATCATCCATACTATTAGTCATATTAGCTAGTATAGTCTTATACTAAATCACATAATTACTAATTGGTTCATTATACCTTTGCTTGAGTTTAGAAATTTGAGCATAAGATAGTTTATCATCAATGTCAATAGTGAAATGTGTTAAAATTTGAACTGCCAAAAGGCTAATTAATTTAAATAATTGGAGGAGAAGGTCATATAACCATCACAAAGCATAGTCTTTGATAATTTTTGAGAATAGATTGGTTAATAATCTATCATTGTCTATGTAATCCAAGCATGATGCATGAAATGACCAAAGGTGTTTTTCTACATCACATTTACTTTCAAATAGCGTAAGCTTAAGAGATACAAACCTCGTAGGTGAAGGATAAGTTGTTATCTAAGGGGATATAGATTATGAGGCCAGGCATGTGAATCCATGTAATGACTAGCTCTAAATGCATCTTGCTCTAATTTCAACATCTTAGCATGTAGAGTTGTAACAATTTACTCAAGGGAATGTGCACTAACAAAGGTTGGTGATGTAACATGCATAATCATCATAGGAGGGGTAAAGGTTGAGTATGTAGGAATGGGTATGTAAATTTGTTGTGAACCTTAAGTTACCCCCACACCTTGGGTGGATGTTGTATATGTCACTTGAGGTGTAGATGTAGGGATAATACCAATAATGGATATTCAAACACTTAAAGTGAAAGTACTAGCTTGAAAGGATGGGTTATGACAAGCAACATATTCACCCTTCAACAGACTTCATTTAAACTCTCATGATCAAGGGTAGTTATTGAGAACTTGGACCTTCTACTTCATTAATTGTCAAATTTGAGGGCATTTAGGCTTGATAGGGTGACTCCATAGTATGTGCACACTTGGTTTCCTAATTTGATGCTTATGCCAATTGTCATCTAAGAATTGTAGTAAAGGAATAAATTACATAAAAGGAAACAAACTTGCAAGAAATGAAACAACAACAGATGAATTGTTATTTTGGAAGCTTCTTTAATTAGATCACACAAATAAAAATAAAAATGAGTAAACATATAGAAATCAACTTGCTAATATAATAGTAAACAAAATACTTATCTAACTAATGAGGCAGATCTTTGTATCAAGACATCCAAAGGGGGCCCTTCCTAATTCAAGTTTGAACTATAATCCTTCTCTTAACACATAATTGCTTTTAACATAAAATTCTACTTTTATAAATATGATGTGTAGAAATTAAATATTGCTATAGAAATTGCAATATTGTTGCTCTCTTGAAAACTAGTTGTTCTTAATTAATTTTTCACTATTGACTGACTGATTGACTATTCACAACAACTCTACTATTTAATATATAATAGAGGTGGTTACATTTATTTAATAGATTATATTCCCTAGATACACTACTCAATTATAAGACAAGTTTGATTTGTTTGGTCAGTTTGAGTCCAGCCGAATCTCATTGCCTTGGTTCCATTGACTTTGTCCATACATAATTGTTACAACTTCTTCTATATCCATTTATAGAACAATTATCCCTTTGGAATCTATTTATGATGTTTGCAGCTAATTAGTTTTAGGATGTTATGTCACAAATTCCTTTTGTTGCAAGATGTACAGTCAACTATTTCTAAGAACATACATGTTGCTCAAAAATCTCTTTAGCACATTTAGAGAGAAAGAAACCATAAAATAAATATAGATATTTATACTCTAATTTACAAGACAAGAATCTAATTACCCAAAGATATAGAGTAATATAATGTCATTCATGAATTATGGCTATTTATAACAAATATATACAGGGGATTAATCAAAAGCATGAAAAAATGGAAGGTTGTATGCAAGCAAAGGGGTACACAGCATGTCATTTATGGGGCTCAACACACCCCCCAACTTAAGATGTTGCTCATCTATGAGCAACCAACATGTTCATTTAAAATTCACATATGGATCTGAAATCCATAGGGTCGACAACACCACTAAGCAGATGTCCATAAAAACCTCTCCTTTGCTCATATTATTTTTATATTTTGACTTATCTTACTTTATTTAACGAAATCCTTCCTTACCAATCTGGTATAGGATACCAGAATAGGGGAGGCTGAAACATTATGGCCAAAAGTTTTGTTTCTAATTTTCCTACAATCATGATATACCTTTGTACTCTGTCAAAAGTAACCTTTAAATTGTAAGGGGAATATGGTTCCTTTTTATTCAACTCAGGAGTGAGTTCCTTCCACCATTCCAAATAGGATTGTTGTGTTGTTGGGCAAATAGAGGTTCTTGATCCTAAGTAAAAATCTTGGGTTGATTCATTATTCCTCATAAACTATGATTGAACATTGTGCCTTTTCATGATATTATCCCAATCTTTCATCACAACCTTAGGTTCTTTTGATTCACTTCTTATGACTAGTTTACTTTCATTCTATTTTTCTTTATAATTGGCTAGTTCTTGACCTCTTTTGTCCTCATTAAACAAATATGTTAAAAAATATTTTAAAATAACATCCCTTACATACAAGTTAGGATTTCATTCTCTATTATGGGTCACAACATAGTCATGAATATAAAACTCACATAATTGATCTTGTACTTCAGTTGAACTTTCACTATATATTTGAAAGATAGACAGTGGGTCTAATATTTCATAAGATAAATCATAATAAATTCTCATAAACCTAAATTTATATAGTTGCTATTCTAAGTAAACTAAATATACTTTAGTATGAGGTCTATAATCAAGGAGTGCTTATGTAATATTGGCCATGTCCCCAATCTTACTATGTAGTTTGGTGATCTTTTATTCTCTAACTTTGGCTTCTTTCTTTAGTTTCACAATCTCTTCTTTTAACTTTCTAAATTTCTCAAACCATTTGTCTATATTTTCCATCATGTTGGAGGATATGGTAAATAAGGGACTATACCTTTCTATTTGAGTAGCTATGGAGATTACTTATGGCATTTCAACTGTAGGATGCTAGGAGGTATTGGTTGTAGGATGGATATTTATAGATGGTTGTAACTGTGAAGTTGTTGTAGCTAATGTATCCAAACCATTTCTATGTTGACCTTGCCACTTCCTTCTCAACTACTCAATTTCTTGAAGATCGTTCTCTAAGGTAGGAAATTCATCTTGAAAAGGTACAACGACCTATTCTTCTTGCTCAACTTCCATATGGCCCTGTATATCCTCTTTTTGGGAACACTCTTCTCCAACATCTAGATCTATTTATTTAAAAATGGAAGTAATAGATGTTTCCTCACTATTAGTTACCAAAATATTAGTTTGTTCTTCCTCTGACTCCTCACTAACTTCTATAAATGTAAGGCCCTTATTTACTAGTCTTATTATTATCTTACCTCTTAATTGGTGGGATCTCCATGGAGTTGTTATAACTTTGGCCTTTTTAGGGGCCTTAACTATAGGAGGAATTCCTTTTTCAGATGTCTCAAAATCAGATTGGAGGATTAGTTTCCTTTTTCTCTTCATGGTCTCCTTTGTAGCTAAATCTTTTACTACAGGACTCTTTTCCCCTACAAGTTCTTGTGTAATTATAGGAAGATCCTCTTTTACAGGTTCTCATGTAGTTTTAGGAAGGTCCTCTTCTATAGGTTTTTGTGTGTTTATAGGAAGAGTTTCTTATATTCCCATCTCTTCTTCTTCTACTTTTATTATTACTTCCAACCCCTCATCTCCTACCTCTCTACTACCTTCTTCCTCATTACTACTTTCTGCAATTACAGGCAACTAAAGAAAATCTTCCCAACTTAAATTGGTCCTAGTTCTATGCAAACAATCTTCTAAAATTAGTTGAATTAGGTAATGATGGGAGAAAGCTTTAGGGTTACCTTTCTAAAATGTGGCATCCATCCTTGTAAGCAAATTCAATAGGAAATTGGGGATGTTTATAAAAATGCCATGTCATAGATGGTTCATGAACTTAAAATGCACTCCATGTAGCATAGAATATCATCCTTCACATGTAAAATATTGGAAAATGAAGACAACTACTCTTACCCATCTATTTAGCAATGATAAACATGTGTTTCCTTAATGGGATGTTTCCAATTGCTCATTTCCTTTGTAGAATGTCTGGCTTTTTATATTTGTATCAAATTTTTCTTGCCACAATTCTCCTATTTGGGGTTATATAGTTACCCTACTAACTATTGTCTCATTCAATTTGTTTTCCATACCTATGACTATTACCAAATTATTGTATAATGATCCAGCAAATTCCTCTATAATTTCTTGGTTGAAGGTTATAGTGTCTAGTTATTCTATAAGATGAGCAAGGTTGGTTGGTTCATGCTTGATTAAATATCTTCCCATATCTACAGGATGAAATTTTTCTATTGAGTTGGCATTTTGTAGCAAAGAGCTAAAATGGTGATGATGGTTGTGGCTTCAAAAAGAGGAATCTTAGAATTATTCACTTGGGTTTTGGAAATGAAATGTCTAGATAGACATGTAAACACCCCCAACTTGATGTGGTTACTTGTATACTAGGGATATACAAGTGGTACATTTGAAAGGACCATTCATACAGATGGGAAATGAATTTGACAATAGAAGGGGATAATAGTCATATCAATAAGCAGGTTAAAAGATTGCTTAAGGATGGGCCTGAAGCAATAATGAATGAGATAATGATAGCATTAAATAAATATAACCAAAGAATAATTAAACCATGTAATGTAATGATTAAAAATAAGTACCGATTAACTTATGATTACCTCCTTTATTAATGTATGAGTGGCAAGGATGCTTTCAAGTGACCTAGGATAATCATCTGAGTGCTTGCACAGATCTGTCTAAGGATGAAGAAATCATGCTAATATTGTATGAAATAAGCAAGGAATGGTGCATTCCTTATTTTATCATTAAAATTTTTAGGAATTCTTTCATGGAGTTTATTGGTGGATGTGAAGTAAGTTGGAAGCATCCATCAACTATTGTTAGGAGGAAAAACTCATTATGTAACAGCTAAAATGATCTTGTAGAAATAAAATGCATCCTATAGTAACATGAGTTCATCCTGTAGGGATAAGAATTCATCTTGTAATAACAAGATAAGTGATTTCTGATCCTGGAGAATGAATCTACAAGCAAAAATATGGAATTGCTAAATTTTATTGCTAGAAATTTTGGATGTTTTATGAATTTTTTTAACACATTTTCTAGTCTTGTCTCAACTAGGATTGAAGAAACCTAAGAGTCAGAATTTTATTAATCCTGTACCAAGCCATTGTGCATGACTTGTATATGCTTTTAGGAACCTATTATTCATGAAAAAATGTTAGAGAAGGGTTCACAAAAATACCCTTATTCATTAGGAATGTGTTGATCTTTTTCATGAGAGAGAGATGGATGTTAATCCTCAAGAAGTTGGTGAGTAAGAGTCTCCTTGGAAAAAGGCTTCATGTACAACTTGAGCCTATGGCCATTAAAAAGTAGTCAAAACTAAACATGGTCAATGGTCATGAGCTTTACATCGCCATTATCAAAGACTTGCTCAAATTAATAAGGCTCAAGCCAACTGAACTGAAGCTTACCCTTATGATATTTGTATTTAGAATCAAAGAGTAGTGCCCAATCACTAGGTTGGAAACTCTTAGTTTTGATAATTCTATCATGCCAACCAATTTATTGTCTATGTAAAACTTTAATGTGATGAAGTGCTTCTTTCTTGATTTCATCTAATGTATTCAGTTGCATGATCCAACCTTGTTGAGCTTGGGATAGATCTAAGCCCAAGTCAAGTGATGTCCTCAATATTTTGTGTTCAACTTCAATGGGTAGAATGGGCTTCTTACCATAAAATAGTTCATAAATATTGAACCCAGTTGTGTTTTCCAGGTGATCCTATAATTCCATACTACTTTTGAAAGATGAGAGGACCAATCATTCATATACAAGTTGACAGTCTTAGTAAGGATATTCTCTAGCTCTCTATTTGATACTTTTACTTGGCCATTTGACTATGGGTGATAAGGAGTAGATTCTTGTGCCTAATTTCAAACTCATTTACCAAGACAATTATGAGATCTGATATAAACTATGGTCCTTCATTTGTGACCAGCTCTCTTGGCACTCCATAATAGGTGAAGATCTCTTCATATAAAAACTCAACCACTTTTTCATCTTGGGCATATGTTAAGGCCTTGACCTCAGCCCACTTTGTGACATAATCAGTGCATACCAGTATATATTATTTATTGTTAGATTTAGGATCTATGGAACCTACAAAATCAAGCCCTCATTTGTCAAAAAGTTCAAGAACTAGTTGTGGCTACAATGGCATTTCATTAGAGCATGTGGGTTTCCCCATACATTGGCATTGATCACATCGATGAGTATACATTATAGCATCCTTATGCAAGCAAAGCCAGTAGTATCCTACAATAAATATCTTTATAGCAGTCCTCTTTGTAGCAAAATGACCCCCATAGGGCTCATCATGGCATGCTTAGAGAATGTTATCAGTGTCATCCTCTTAGATGTACCTATACATAACTAAAACTAGACCAGTGACAAGTGTCTGCTCTTTTGAATCAAATGTTGTCTTTCCTTTGGTGAAAAGTGTTGGGGTAATGAGCTTGCAGCAAGATAGTTAGCAATGTTTGTAAACCAAGAAGATCGAATGGTTAGTGCAAATAGGTGCCCATTAGTAAATGAATCATCAACAATAGGACATTGTTCATCATTTTGTAACCGAGATAAAAAAAAATTTGCAAATACATTATCCTTACCTAGTTTGTCCATAATGATAATGTCAAATTCCTATAAAAAAAGCAGCCATCTAATTATCTTACTTATTACAACTAGTTTTTTCATTAAATACCTAATCGATACATGATCCATGTGGATGAATACTTGGTATCCTATAATGTAGTTCTTGAATTTGTTAATAACATACACTACTTCAAGAAATTCTTTCCCTATTACATTGTAGTTGAGCTTGGCCCCTTGAAGATTCTTGTTGATGAAATAGATAACATCTCAAAGACTCATCTTTTTAGCCAAGGACAGCCCCTAAGGTGGTGTCAGAGGCATTTTTGTGGATATGAAAAGGTTTCTTCCAATCATGCCCCCTCAGAATAGGGGTCATTATGAGAAGGTACTTGAGTTGTTGAAAAGTTGATTGACAATCATCAGTCCATATAAAGTCAACATCTTTGGTCAATAAAACAAATAATGGGGCAATAATCTCACTAAAATATTTGATGAACCTCTTGTAATAACCATCATGTCCTAGAAAGATTCTTACATCCTTTTGCTTCTTTGGTGTAGGTAACTCTTTGATGATGTTAATTTTGGCTGGGTCTACCTTGATACCTGTAGGTGAAATGTGATGTCCTAGAATAATTCCTAGAATGTAACACTTCTCATGGATTAAGGATAGTTGGTGATCTTGGTAGCATTGTAAGACTTTCTCAAGGCTAATAAGAGCTTATTCAAATGTCTGCCCATAGACAGTGAAGTCATCCATATAGATTTCCACATAGTCATGGGAAAGATCAGAGAATATACTCAAGGCAACCCTTTGAAAGGTGGTTGGGGCATTGCAAAGGCTAAATGGTAGTATTATTGTTTGTATATTCCCCAAGGATAAGTGAAAGTGGTTTTCTCTTAATCCTCAAGTGTTGTCCTTATTTGGTTATAACCATTGAATCCATCAAGGAAGGAGAAGTACTTATTCCCTACTAATGTATCAAGCACTTGGTTAATAAATGGCACGGGAAAATGATCCTTCCTAGTAGCTACATTTAATTCTCTATAGACTATGAAAATATGCCATTTCCCTCCTTTTTTAGGCATAATATCTAAGGGGGATACCCACTGACTATCAAAAATAGGGTAGACAAATTGTACATCCAAGAGTTTATGCAACTCAATTTTAACAATGTCTTTAACTGTGGGATTCATTCATCTGTGGGGTTGGTGAATATGCTTACATTTCTCCTTGATGTAGATATGGTACGTGCATAAGTCTGGAGGAATCCCTCTCATATCATGATAATCCCATGTAAATGTTTTTTATGCTATTGAAGTACTGCAAGAAATTGGTTTTCTTGTTGAGGTATTAAGGATTTATTAATTTTTAGGGGTTTGCTTCGTAAGATGTCCACTTGATTAGATAAAGAAAACATTGTCTCAATGTTAGCCAGTAAAGGAGCATAGCTACATTGATAAGGAAGCAATTGGTGGAATGTTATGATGTCTTTTGTAGTGTCAACTGGGCTAGTCTCAAGAAAGTTGTTTTGACGAGGATAGGGTATACATTCCAAAGTATATGTGGCTACATGATCTCTCATATAAGTTTTATTCTTGATATCAGAATGGATAGTATCCTCCTCTTGCTATTATAAAGGTAGACTACAGGTAAGTGTGCATAATGTTTGCAGAGAGACTACCTCATCAAGCACATCTACCCAAGGTAATTCATTATCTAGGAAGGTTGGGTTGGAGGGTAGAGAACCAATTTCTTGGTGTCATTGCCATTATAAATGAGCATTTTACCAGACCTGCAACCAATGTAAGCATCAATAGTAGCCAACCAAGGTCAGCGTAATATCAGAGGGTAACCTCATAAATTACCCTTTAGATGTACGATGATAAAGTATATCGGATATTACCATGAATCAATGGTAATGACAAGGTCTTCTATAATTCCCTCTAGTTTAACAATTGACATATCAGCCATTTACAAGACAGTAGGCATTAGACGTAGAGTTATAAGTCCTCATTTGTGCATGTTTACCATGGTCATAACATTAATGGTTTCTCCCAAATCTATCAATGTATTAGGGATGGGTTGATCGTGGATGTGAATGTTGAATACCAGAATACTAGGATCAGAGTATTTGGGTGTTGTTATGTTGCCTAACATAATATCTACAAGCTGACCAAGGACATGTACTATCTTGGGATCCTTCTTCTTCCTTCCTAATTTCTTTAAGCATAGTTCTTTAATAATTTTGGTGTATATTGGGACATCTTGTATAGCATGAAAGAGCATAATCTTGACACATGTATTTTTTAATAGGTCTAAAAGGTCAAGTTTTGGCTCTAACTCAGGTCATTAGATACTCATCCTCTCAAGAAATGGAGGATGTTTAGGTTCCTTCTACTTTTTAGGTTCTTTTGACTCAGGAGAGGTGGTGAATGGAAGTATATTAGTATGAGTATTCAGAGGTTATTCAATATGTTATGTGATCATGAGTGAGGTGGGTTGTAAAAGAATTCATCTCAAGTGAAGGTTTAGGTTATTAATATCCAAATTATATGTTGGATATTGCAATATTTATGTGGATTGTGTTGGTTGAAACAACTTATTGGTGGGATTGGGTATTGATTGGGCACGTAGTTCGATTGGTATGGTAAGTGCTTGATTATTTGGCATAAAGCTTGTTGTTATGGTAGTTGAAATTATTATTGTTGAGATCTAGGGTCAGTTATTTCCATGGTTGTTGGAAAGGATTGAAGGGGTATGGCTAAGGCTAGGTGGTTGGTTGAGACTTCTAGGATTGAGATTACATCCAATTGACAGACATCTAGGACTTGATCTAGGGAAATTACCATGATTGGTTTTGTGACCAAGGCATGTTTAGCCAATAACCTAAGCTAAAATTAAAATTATTAGAAAATTGAGCTCCTAAAAAAGAAAAATTTGATGGCATACCTAGAAATTATGATATAGGTGGCCATTGTCTACATTGGGCTACATAGAACATCCGATCTTTGTCACCTTCTATTGCATGTAGCTATATAGTCTCAAGACTTTCCTTAGTTATGTTGGCTACTTTGGATTTAATGGGATGGCATTTACAGTCAACTTTCTTCTTCCTACATTTTAGGTAGTAGATTGTCATGGCTTGCTCTATTTCTTTTTGTTTTTACCTCATATGTAATGTATCTAGTTGGTTGGCCATGTGGCTTATAATGTCCTTCTTCATATCCTACAATAGATTACTTGCCTCAATTTTAGAGATCCTATTAGTGGCTATAGGAATTACCTTGGTACTACGAGTTTTGTGCAACATAGATCTCAAGTAGTTTTTGATAATGGGTGGAGATCATCAAATGACAGAGCTTATGCATCTCCTCCACATATGAGGTCAAGTACTTCTAATCAATCTTATCTTACTCTTTTTAGGAATATGAGTTTAATGGATTTTTTATCCATTACAATTTTCTTGGATTTTTGAAGACTAAACATAAATCATTCTTGATAATCTTCCAAAGATTCATCCTCTTCCTTTTGAAATCTAAAGATATCAACTCTTCTAAAATTCCTTTTAGTGCAATAATCTTGGTATTTGCCCAAAAATTTGTCCTTCATTTTAGCCCATGTGGAGATTGAATCTCTTCCAAGTCCCATGAACCATCTTAGAGATGTATCCTTCAATGTTATAGGAAACAAATAAAGCTTCTGAGCATCCCTCTTGTATTCATAGCTTTTACATGGAACAACAAATTCAAACAAAAATGTGTTTAGATCCTCATTTGGCTTCTCCCTAAAGTTTGGGAGAGCTGAGTGGGAGATTTTTTTCATAGGTGCATTGATTTTAAGGGTATGAATAGGAAACTCAAAGGTTGTTGATTCATTAGCAACATTATCAACTTGTTGATCCTCCATGCCAGCCATTGTCAACCAATGTTGACAAGGTGTAGTAGGTTTTTTAAGAGCTAAATTTTTTTTAAATGTTTTCTTGGCAAGTATTTTGGATGATAGAGAAGGGGATTGAAAGATATATTCTAAAGTATGGGGTGGTGATATGGGCTCTTTTGGATGACCTCTTTCAAAGGTACCAACTCTTTCTCTCACTTTTTTGCCAACTCATCCAAGAATCTTTATTTTTTTGGTGTGTCCCCAATTTTATCCTCAATATTTTTTTCATTCCCTCCTTTGGTTGTAGGAGGTGTTACTATTATTTTAGTAACTACTATTTTTTTTATGAACCTTCTTTGCTGATCTCATTGTCATTACATATAAATTACTACCTTTTTCTTTTGAATTTTTTCTTGCCCTAACCTGCACAGGGTTAGTGTGGTGGGGGTTGTTTTTGGATTTTTGTAATGGTCTACTTTGAAAGAATCAAATTTTAATTCCATAAATAAATCTAAACTTATAAAATGAGTGAACTAGAAATCATGTAAAACAATGAAAGGCATCATTAAGATTGAAAGCGTAAATTCGTATCACCCTCTCCAATAATGGTGCCAAAATGATGAACAAAAGATTCAACCTTCAAAAGAATTCACTTGAACTCTCATGAGTAATGGTAGTTATTAACAACTTGGACCTTCTACTTCATTAATTGTCAAACATGAAGGCGTTTAGGCTTGATAAGATGACTTCACAATATGTGCACACTTGGTTTCCTAATTTGATGCTTATGCCAACTGTCATCTAAGAATTACAGTAAAGGAATCAATTACATGAAAGGAAACAAACTTATAGGAAATGAAATAATAGTAGATGAATTGTTATTTTGGAAGCTTCCTTAATTAGATCACATAAATTAAAATAAAGATCATAAACATATAGAAATCAGCTTGCTAATATAATAGTAAACAAAATACTTATATAAGTAATGAGGTCCAAATGGGGCCCTTCCTAATTCAGGCTTGAACTCTGATCCTTATCTTAACACATAATTACTTCTAACACAAAATGTTGCTTTTATAAATATGACATGTAGTAATTAAAGATTGCTATAGAAATTACAATATTTTCGTTCTCTTGAAAAATACTTATTCTTGATTAATTTCTCACTAATTGATTATTCCCAACAAATTTTTTATTGAATATATAATAGAGGTGGTTACATTTATTTAACAGATTACATTTCATAGATAGACTACTCGACTACATGACAAATCTAGGTTATTTGGTAAGTTTGAGTCTAGTCAAATCTCTTTGCCTTGGTTCCATCAACTTTGTCCATACACGGTTGTTACAACTTCTTACAGATTAATTTATTAAAAAGTTTTCCCTTTGGAATCTATTTATGATGTCCACAAATAATTGGATGTAGGATGTTATGTCATAGATTCCTTTTGTTGCAAGATATACAGTCAACTATTTCTAGGAATATACGTGTTGCTCAAAAATCTCTTTAGCACATTTAGAGAGAAAGAAACCATAAAACAAAATATAATTATTTATATTTTAATTTATAATATAATAATCCAATTACCCAAAGATATATGTTAATATAATGTTATTCATGTATTATGGCTATTTATAACAAAGATATACATGAGATTAGTGCATGAAAAAATGAAAGGCTATACGCAGGCAAAGGGGTACACAAAACATGCCATTTATGGGACTCATCAGGTTTGAAATAGTAAAGGGTTATTGTTCTTGTGCCTCAGATGTAGAAAACTTAGCTTGGTGTGTGATCTTAGATGCGAGGATCAATTTAACTATCCTACCCATGTCTTTAGGATATTAATAAAGTCTTTGATAAAGATTAGATAAGACTCTAACTTGGTCATGATCTAACCGATTAAGTTAATTGGGATCAATTCTATCTAGGCCTTCATAATAATATTGATTATTATGTTCATTATGATTATCTTGATTGCCATGTTCTAGTGGAGTCATGCCAACATAATCATTTGTTTGCACATATTCACAAATAATTGATCATCCAAAGAAGAAACATTTATTGTATCCATTTTAGTTGAATATGATTATGATATATGTGGACTTCACTTAATGTAACACCACATATTAGATAATTCAATGTAGCATTGCATATTAGAGGAACAAAGGAACTAGCTATCTTGAATGGCATAAGATGAAATCATGTAAGTATGCAAAAGGATAAGGTCGAAGGTAAAAAGATTTATTATATTTTGTATGGGAAAGTTCAAATATTATATCTAAAACCCTAAAAAGATGAAAACCTTAAGGGAGACCTAGGGTTTGACATAGTTATAGAAATATACATATTCACTAATATGTTTTATCCTAATTTGGTTTTATATCCTTAATAGGATAAAAACTAGTAGAATAATTCAGATTGGTAAATATGACATTTAAACATACATTTGAATGTAAAATATTAAAATTAATTGCAATGATTTGATTAATGACATATGCTAAATATAGTAAGTACAACAAATGGATAATTAATTTTTTATCGACTATCTAAATTTGACTATGTTCTAGAAGTGCAAAACAAACAAAAGCATGTCTGTGATTCATCTAGTTTAGGAATTGTGTTTATATCTATGTAGGGTTGGTATTATCAAATCATGATAGTTAGTAGTGGCTTGTATTTAAATATGGTTCAATGACTATACAATCACCTTTACCTATCTCTAAAAGATTTGTACATGTGATGTCAAACTTTGATGATGCACATAACTCTAAAAACTAGCATCCTTCAATTTGAAACCCTAGGTGTGTTTGTGAGGACTAAAAATTTGTAAAAAATCAAGAAAGTGTAATGGGTTGAGTTGACCCCAATCACCCCCATTTGATGATTGAATGTGATCTATGTATTTGATGCTCTAAGGAGAGAAATCAAACCACATGTAATTCTTCCACCTAGTGTGATTATGCAATTATGTTCCTTTGTTGCATGTATGCATTAGTGATTTGGATTTGATACTTGACAATGCTTACTTTGGCTTAGATTTAGTATGCTTCACACTTGGCTTGTGATTGATCCTAGTGACTAATTTCTAATTTGGGAGGAATATGGTAATTTTTCTCAATGCACAATAGTGTATATATGTGTACTATAGAAGTGTCCAAGTTCCCTATCAAGTGAGGCATATATATATGAGTCCAATTGGGAAATTTCTCATACTACTAACATGTTAGGAAGATGGTTCGATTCTAAGGAAAGATTTGATTTTAAAAAGTAGCTATTGCTGGGAGATGGTTGGTACCCTCATGCTTAGGTCAATACCAACTAATGATACTGACCTAGTTTGATGTTACTGATCCATGTGCATGGGACTAAGATGTTTGTGCATAATATTAAGTAATTTTGAAATTATTTAACCCTAATTTGGGTTAAGAATATAAAAATTATAGGGCACAAGGGTGAATATCAGATCTATGGTAGGATAATTAAATGCTAAACTTATATATAAAATATATTAAATTCATTAAACTAAGATAAGCTATTAATAAAAAAACACAACTATGCTAAATATAGAAATGATGAATAAGTGATTTATTTAGCTTGTTTTGATGCTAACATAGTGTTGGATCTAAATTAAGTAGAAAGTAGGTGAAAATATAGTTTTGAAACAATTATAATATTATGGATCTAGTGCCTCTAGCTATATGGACAATTGCATCAACCTTGGATGATTGTATCGACACTACTATATGAAACTGATGATAGTGTCATATATGAAATATCTATTGAAAAAAGATGTGACCACCTGGATGCTTATGTATTTTGCTTTGCCTTCACCCTGGTGCATTTAGATGTGGGTCATGAACTATCACTCTTTATAAAATGGCAAATCCTCATATTTTCATCTCCAATGTGACCTTAAGGTAAAATGGGTTAGTGGGCACACGATGTCAAAATAACCTCAACAAATCCATTGTCAAGGGTGTTGCATATATAGCCAATACTCTAGAAAAGGGCCTCAAACTCATGTAGTTCTCCCCTATGTGTTGGCTTGTGTGTGAATCATGTAATGTGTGTAAAGTAAGTACAACATTGACCTAACTTATAACTTGGTAAATAAGACCTTATGATTGATCCTTTAGTACTTCAAACATGTAGATGTGTAGTACCTATGAATTGTATGGAATAGAAAAACCTCTGATCAATTAAATGTTTGATAGAGTGTTTTTGATAAGTGTCTTGGTCTCTTTGGTATGATTGATAGGTGAGGAAAGAATGAGGGTTGATATTATATTTATACCAATCCTATCAAGAGATAACTCATGTTAAAGCACTTAGGTCAACCATTAAATTGCATTTCATTTGTAATTTGGATGAATTTAGGGCACTAAAAATTTGCATCAGGGCAGGATAATAATGTTGATGCCACTGTATGTCTTAGATGTTAGTGTTTAAGGAATAACAAAATAGGTATAGGATTAGAACTTATAGAGGTGTAATATAAGTGCATTTTAAGGATTTTGGGTAAGATAGGATGTCTGTTTCATCAACCTAAGACTTGTCAGACTAAGAGATAGGCCAAGGGGCATAAGATAGAGCAGATATGAGGCTTATAGAAATAAGGCATATTAGAGATAAGAGAAATAAATAAGGTCTAAGTTTGCCAAGTGTACAAAGTTGAGGTGCTACATAATCATAAAATAACATTTACATTCCCCTCACTTTAATATAGTGGTGAAATTTCTAGTTTAAAGGAAATGAATAAGTACGTGGGTGTATATGCACACCTTGTATTTATTTGAGTTGAATTTGAGTGCTTTATTGGTGACTAACCTATAACCAAGAGCATATTATAGTGTAAAGTTAATGCATATAATCTAGGTTAAAAGTACTTGAAATATATTGAAATTGAAAGAGTAAGGTTTAGGAGTACACATATGTGTCGATGTAGCACCTTACCTATTGATAGGTTATTTTACAAAAGATGTATCATTGTAAGGATCTAAAAACTAAGATTATGATAAATATAGATAAATATTTAAAGTGCATTTAGAGAGAGAGAGAGAGAGAGAGAGAGAGAGAGAGAGAGATATGCACATGCCCCCAAATTTAGAGCAAAAGTGAGTTACCACTTGGCAGTTGAGATTAGCTCAACCATGTAACTGAATGATACTTATAACCTAGTAAGGTTGGTTGATACAATCACATCCAACCTGAAAACTTGGCAAGATTGACTAATTTAATCACATCAACCATACCAAAAGTTGAACCAACTAATGCAGTAGATTGGTTTGATAAAGTCATGGGGTATCAGTATGTGCAACAATTTTGGAATTTGAAACTAGTTTGAATTTTATAATATTAAACACATGTTGCATAGTATATGCACCTTGGATATGTCTCATGTTAAAATTGTGTATAACAATGGTACCAATGTATAAAATTATGCCACAACTATGAATTTGAATCATATAACTATGTGTTTTGGTCAATTCAAATAGTTGTGTAAGTGTGGAGGACATGCTTCTAAAACATGCCCTCGCTATATATGAAGAAATTTGAAAATAATATAAGTACCGATATGGAGGTCATGTTTCCAAAACATGCCCCCACTGAATCTAAAAACTGATATAATTACCATATATTGAATGAGTGTGGAAAACATGTTTCCAAAGCATGCCCCCATTGTAATATAGAAACTATGAATGTGTGAAATTCATGTCCATATGACATGCCCCCACTACATCTAAAATTTGATATAAGTACCAAATATTGAATGAGTGTGGAGAACATGCTTCCAAAGCATGCCCCCACTATAATCCAAAAACTATGAATATTTGGAAGCCATGACCACATGACATGCCACCATTGAATCTAAAAACCATGAATGTGTGGAGAACATGTTTATCAAGCATGTCTCCACTAATATGCACCTCCTTTGATGTGAGGGAAAAATAATACATGGTAGTTCCCTCACCTCAAAGGAAGAAGATAACCATATAGTTGTATATTATGTGATTGAACCATGTAGCATGTAGAAAAACATGCATAGGTAAATGTATCACTGAAGTGCATAGAACTAATGTGATCACATGTAGGCCTAAGATGCATGATAAATATCATGGTAACATCTAGATATTAACAGTACAAGCTCAAAAAGCAAACAAACACACACCTAAGAGCACTCAAAATCAAGTCAACATACAAATGTCTTAGGAGACTGAAAATAAGGGGCATATTCAAATACCATAAAATTGAATGGACATGACTTAGTCAAATGTTCAAAAATCAAGGAATGACATATTTAGATGTCCATACAATAAAAAATGACATATTAAAATGTCTAAGAAGTCAAAGATAGACATAGGGGCTACATATAATAAAGCATATTCAAATGCTTTAATAAACAAGACAATAGCAAGGCAAGACACTCAAGAAAGTGTATAAAGTAAAGCATAATCAATCAGCATAAACATGTCATAGTGACCCATGAATCAAATGTGTTAACAAAAAATAACAAGTGCATAACATATCAAGTACCATGTGCAAGATATAAGCATAGATAAGGCATGTGTAAGTACATAAGTGTGACATCTCAATTTCACCCTAAGTTTTATAACCTTTGAATTTATGGATTAAGTGGTTATTATTTGATTATTATTGCTTTGATTTGAGCTTTATGACATATACTAGTTATGGGGCAATAATATGTTGATTAGTTTAATTGATGTAACATCTATACTTTCTTATTTCAGTACATTATGGATGAATATTTGTTAGTTATGCATCGTTAGTTTGATATATATGATGACTTAGACTACCTATCTACTTGTCATGAGGTAGATGCAGGATTGATTCTACCCTCAAATCATGATGTAGGGAGAATATCATCAAAGAGGATGGCATAAATGGAATGTTTGGGAGATGATAGAGGAACTGCTAGTAACCCAACACACACCACAATAGAATAACTTGTTTAAACTTATTGTTTGATTTAGATAGTTTATTTTTGAGTGTTGAAATACTTCTGCTATGATCATGTTTTGGTTGATGCTTATGATGATTGATTGTGTGATATTATGCATGATTTAATAGTGCATAGATATTATCATACAAATGTTTTTTTATGATCTTCTAGCCGATGTAGATACTAATATGGTTACTTAACACAATGACAGGTTTAAATGATATTCAGTAAATATCATTATATTGATTTAATGTCTTTATGTATATGAAATAGTCGAGGCATAAATGTAAGTCTTTGATTTAATGATTACATATGTATAATCTATTTACACAGGTATTTTATTAAAATAATTTTTTTATAATAATTGAATTTATTAATTTTTTTAGTTATCTTTTTTTAAGAGATGATTATTTTTTATAATTAGATTAAGGAAATTTAATTATCAAAGATAATTCTAACTTAAGTTCCAAATACCAATGCATGGATTACCTTGAGTAAGAAGGTTTAAAAAATGTCATTTAAAAGAATGACTTAAGTAGGAATAAGCTAGTAACTCAAACTAAGATTTTAAAACTTAAATAGCTAAGCAACAATCTTTCCATGTTAAATAGAATTAATGCAAATCCCAAATTAAGTGTTGGAAACTAAATGTAGATTTTTGGCATGAAATGAAAAATAAAAAGGCACTAAGAGTAAAGTCAATGGGAGGGAAGTAATAACAAATAAAATAAAGAGAAAGGAATTTAAAAAAAGGGGAGAGAACAATGCAGCATTGAGGGGGGGTGATTTGATAAGAAAAGAAAGAGAAATGATTTGATAAGAGAAGGGGATAATGATGTTGGGAGGAGAGGAGAGTACGTAGATTTGATAAAGGAGATATATATACTACATTGGAGAAATAAATAGTAAATGTAAGAAGGAAACTGTGTTTCCTCTTTAATGCAAGATTGAATGTTGGGTGGAACATTATTTTTACCTCAAATTTTTGTATTGCAGTTTGAGACAAGTTGCACTGCCAGCTTGAGTTGTGTTGTGAGTCGAGTTGTATTTAAAAAAAAAACATGATTATCATGGTATCCTTTTGAGGATCATGATAAGGTTAGTAATATTTCAAATTCTAACTTGCCCCTTGATTTGAAATAAATGTTGGAATGCTCTGTATACTCGATTCGAAAAGAAATAATAAATCATTGAGCTAGATTGTGAAAATATAGTGATAAATATTTTAATCATTGAGTTTTTGAGTAAAAATAATTGAGCTAATTAGCTAAGTTTTTATAAATATAATTTATAATTTTTATAAGATGTGATGTATGTAAGAGATTGTCATTTAAAAAGTCAAAATTGAGTAAACTTGGGAATAATATATGTGTACAGTGTTTCATTAAGAAAAGTGCAACGATCTAATATAGAGAACAACGATCTATATGAGAAAACAATATTTAAAATAATTGAGTTTTATATTGCTAAGTTGTCATAAAATTTGTTGAGTCATTATGTAGAACAACGATCTATATGAGAAAACAATATTTAAAATAATTGAGTTTTATATTGCTAAGTTGTCATAAAATTTGTTGAGTCATTATGTTTAGCGTCGAGTGCATGTAAACTTAGCATTGAGAGTATAAAAATAATAACACTGAGCTTATAGAGGTAAATTGATACAAACTTAAGTCATTGGATAGTTATTTAGAATTACATAATTATATTGAATATACAAATATCTTAAATATAAAATTTGGACTCTCGTGAGAGTGTAGTATTATGGGGAAATTCCAAAAAAGGAAAGAAAACCTTGGATACTTAAATGACCATTCTATGGACAACACAAATTAATTAATATTTGGTTATATAGGTACAATGGTTGGGTTTAAGGAAATTCAAAATTAATTATAATTACAATATGATAGGAATATATTTTTACCAGATATCATAAATATATAATGAAATACACATATTGTGATAATATATCTATTATTTTATGATTCATTTTAACTGAGTTTAAAACAGTGAACATAGTATACATAGATGGGTTTTTGGTGTATAACTTGTAAATAAACTATTATATCACATTCGAGTTATAGGATAGTTGGACAGGGGAACCCTATAGTAAAAACTAAGAAATTGTATGCCAACAATAGTTGTATATAACTAGTTGTGAGCAGTTGAACTTTACCTATACAATTTAATTACAGGGATGATTAGATTATTGTATAAGGATAGTTATGGTGTATTTATGCTTGCATTTGAGAATTCAATTAATCCTTTTGATGTTTATGTAATTATGAAATTGATATGATTCATACCCAAATGGTAGAATCTATGAATAGTAAATAATTATATTCATTATATTTGAAATATCATTATGTGTGAGTTTCATTAAATGCATTAAGTGGACTAAATGCATAGTTATGATTGCACTCTCATATACATACACTGTAGATAAGTAATATATGATTACTTGGTGGAAGATAATCTTTCTCAAACTAGAAGTGTTATGCAAACATGTCAACAGGTTCAACCTGTAGCATCATATAAAGATGAAATACTTAGACTATGTAGAGTTTAACACAAGAAAAGAAATTTACGAATGTTGTATATGATGGTTTTGAGTTAGAGGTTGTTTTCTTCTATGTTGTGATTTAATAGTTAATAACAAGAATGGATTATAGATGGTTTAAGAGGTCTAAATGACTTTATATATATATTTATATATATATATATATATATATATATATATATATATATATATATATATATATATATATATGTAGTCATTACACTGTAGCTAAGTAATATATGATTACTTGGTGGAAGATAATCTTTCTCAAACCAGAAGTGTTATGCAAACATGTCAACAGGTTCAACCTATAGCATCATATAAAGATGAAATACTTAGACTATGTAGAGTTTAACACAAGAAAAGAACTTTACGAATGTTGTATATGATGGTTTTGAGTTAGAGGTTGTTTTCTTCTATGTTGTGATTTAATAGTTAATAACAAAAATGGATTATAGATGGTTTAAGAGGTCTAAATGACTGTATATATACACACACACACACACACACACACACATACATACATATATGTGTGTGTGTGTGTGTGTGTGTCTGTGTCTGTGTATGTATATGTGTGTGTGTGTGTGTGTATGTATATGTGTGTGTGTGTGTGTGTGTGTGTGTGTGTGTGTGTGTGTGTGTGTGTGTGTGTACACACACACACACACACACACACACACACATATATATAACACACACACACACACACACACACACACACACATATATATATATGTATGTATGTGTGTGTGTGTGTGTGTGTGTATGTATATATGTGTGTGTGTGTGTGTGTGTGTGTGTGTGTGTACACACACACACACACACACACACACATATATATATATATGTCAACAGGTTCAACCTGTGGCATCATATAAAGATGAAATACTTAGACTGTGTAGAGTTTAACACAAGAAAAGAACTTTACGAATGTTGTATATGATGGTTTTGAGTTAGAGGTTGTTTTCTTCTATGTTGTGATTTAATAGTTAATAACAAGAATGGATTATAGATGGTTTAAGAGGTCTAAATGACTCTATATACATATATATATATATATAGTCATTATATATGTATGTATATATACACATGTACATATATATGTATATATATACATACATATATAGATAAAATATATACATACATATACAAATGCATATATACACACACACACATATATATACACATATGTATATATGTGTGTGTATATATATGTATGTATATGTTTTATGTGTATACACACACACACACATATGTATATATATGTGTGTGTGTGTGTGTGTGTGTTTTGTGTATATGTATATGTAAATATATATATACATATACATATACACATATACATACATACATATATAATATTAAAAACCTATGTGCAGTACATATTGTGTGAGTATTGATATATAAGAGTATTTATACTTTTATAGCATAAAATAGTGCATCATGATTGTGTGTTTAGATATTATGTTTTCTTCTAATTGCTTAATTTGTAGTATAATCTAGGGTATACCTAGGTATTATAATCCAATACTTGCTTGAATAATATTTATAATTGTAGGATTGTTTGTTCGTGATTGAGTAGGGTGATCATGCACAATGATCTATGATATTATGGGATGTCATAGAGTTCTAGAGTATTAAAGTATGTTATATCCAGATGGTACATATTGTAATGGTTGTGTCTAGACCCACACCTACGTAAATGTATGCATGTTGGTTATTACTTGAACAATATGTCTTGTGATAGTTAGTAAGACATCATGTATGTGTGCATACAACTTTGAGAGTGTAACGAATATTAGGTTAAAATTTCATGTGTTTGTGAAAAATATGAATTTCTTAGTTATATCTAGTTGCTTCAATAAAAGCTTATGGTTCCATGTATTTAAGACTTTTTTATATAATTGATTGAGGAAAACTAGTAGCTATGCTTTATAGCACTAGACTATGATAATATAGGTTATCATGGGGTACAATTTGTATGTAAATTATTATGGTAGTTCGAATCTACAGTTTAATGTGTATTTTACTCGGGTGGTATAAACTGTAGTCATTATTTCTAGTATGGGTTAGATAATAATGTAAGATTCATTCATACGTTTGATAGAATAAATATATACTTTGATTACACCTATGTTTAATGTGTTATGATATGATTACTATTAAGATGTAAATTATATGAATATTGTGGTTAAAATATGTTTGTCAAATCTCACTTTATTGATACTAATTAAGGAGTGAGATGGACTTTATTGGCTTACTAACATCACAATGCCAGATGAGGGCATTCTAATCAAGTGGTGTGTATGAATTTGATTGATGTATAGATCATTATTGTATATTTCTATAAAAAATACATTTTAGTAAGACATTATCATTTTATGAGTATGATTTACATGTATGTGTCATATCTTGTAATATAATAGGTTTTTTATGATGCACTGCATGTTTAGCTTTAGAAATCATACAACACATGGGTACTTACTTGTTACTCTAGATTCCTGCATCGTCGTTATCTACTCATCCGTGAAGGGAGGGCCATTACCTGATGGGATTAGTGTGAGGGATCATTGGTTCATGATTGGTGTGAAAAAGTTCTCAGATGATGCTCTCCCTCCCCACAACAGTACTACTTTTGAGATGACACTTGAGATTGCCACAGATACTAGAGAGGTCGGGGAACTGATGCTCCAGGGAGCCTTGTACCTTATTTTTTGTACATTTATAATATTGTATTCTCCATTGGAAACATGTTATATATAAATGTAATTGCCTATTTATGGTGGATTGATAACAGTGATTGTGTATTGTACCAATACTGGTTGGATATTTGTATTTACTTCTATGATTGTATTATGACATGTTTTCTTATATTGATAATGATCAGTGAATGTTAGATGTCACATGCTTAATTACAATTATCACTCTTGGAGTAATTTTGTATGATCTACTTAGATTTTCATGGTTTAATCTATTTATAGTTTATATGTTTATAAAAAAAAAATCTCATAATTTCTAGTTAAGAACCCAATGGGGTTGTTACAATAAGAGTCCAATCATGATAATGTGATGTGACCGTAGAATGATATGACCTAAAATTATCAAGATCATAGAAGATGGATGCTCCCAACATCCTGATAACATGATTAGAAGGAAGGACCAACACCCATAATTGTATAGAATCATGTATCTATGTATGATTGTAAATGTGTATGTAGGAGTAAATGATATGTTAACCCTCAACATGGAACTAACATATAGATGCCAAAGAGCCAAAATAACATGTAGGTGCTAGAAATGTTTTTGTATTTTTAAATGTTTTATTTTATTGTTGGTATTTTTTAAGAGATAAGATCATCCTATGATCTCATCCAAAGGATGATCAAAGATATCTTGCCACTCAAAACCTAGTGTAAGAAACTGGTGGTACTGCCAAGGAGCATGTATAGGTGAAATATCTATGATGATAGTATATGTGATGCTTGATGTATGTATAATAGGACTATGAGGTTGTGAAATAGAAATAAAAGGAATAAGGATTAGTGGAACCCATCTATATTTACTTTGTGGTTTCTTTGAAATAACAATAATAAGGAACATGTTTAGGTGCTTTAGACATCTAAGTATGGTGCATGGAAGATGAGGATTCTATGGAACCTACTATCTATCTCTAATGTAAAGGTCTCTTAAGTATTATCTACTATCAAAGGTGATTGCATGTTGCTTACCCTTTTATGATGGATCAGCCTTAATAGGCTTGAAAATTAATTGCCTAGGTATGAATTTCTCTTGTTCAAGAGGATGCTCATATGAAACACCAAAAATTGTAATTACCTGATTGACATGAATGTACTTAACATGCCCATGCATTGTGGAAGTTACTGATCAAAGAGTATGTATCCAAAGTCATCCTAAAAACATGTCAAAAACACTTGTAGAAGGTATAACTGAGAAAGTAGCAACCACATGTGCGAGATCGAGCTGTAAAGGTAGATAAATCTAATAAAAAACCCTATAGAAGGTCCCATCAAAAGTTCTGACTAATCTAGTAGAGGGGTGTAAATTATAATGAGTATAACCCAAATGCATAAGTAATGTCATGGTGCAAAGATTTTCTCTTACACCATTATCAATCATAACACTGTGTATGGGGTGTTTATCAAGGTATTCTCGAATGAATAGAGAATGAAGATCAGAGTCATCATCCTTAATTTCATTGTCATAAAATGAAATGATAGGTTTTTGAACCATAGGAGGTATGTGTCACATGTAAATACCATTAACCTCATCTAGTGGGTGTCTATAATGTGATGGAGGAGGATGTGCATTATATGCCATTTGTATTTATGCTTCCTTCTTAGAATGGTCTTACAAAGGGTTGTTAAATATATTCTACTTATGGTGATCACCAAGTTACAAACCTAATTCTTTTAGAGGATCATCAAATATAATCTATTGGTCATCGACAAGGTCTTGGATCATATGCTTCAAGGTAAAACATCTATTTATAGAATGCCCAAGGCCTTGGTGATAGTAATAGTAAGCATTTACATCATATCCTTTGAGTAGAGGTCTATTTATATCTACCTCTATAGGAGGAGGGAGAGATATAATATGACACTCTATCAACCATGGGAGTAATGAAGTAGGAGGCCTAGGTAAATGTGGAAACTGTCTCCTTAGTGCATTAGATAAAACAAACCAATTGGGCTATTATGTAATTATGTTAATCATGGTAGTTATTTTATTTTTAGGTTTAAGAGGTGTTACCTTATAACCCGATTTAATTGTAAATTTTATATTAGATGTAGATGCAATTGGTGTGTTTGCCACATATTGAGCTTATTAAATGAAATAATCTTCATTTCATGATCTCGTACAATGTGACGCAAGTCATCAAAAGATTGAAACTTCTTAAAAATAATGGACTCGTGTAAGGGAGCAAGCAACATTTTCTTGAATATGTCTTGCAACTCTTTATTAGCTATAGGATTCATCATTTTGGCTAGTATTGTCTTGTACATCAAGATATATGCATTGATAGGTTCATTGGTTCATTGTTTGATCTTTACAATTTGAGCATAGGAAACCTTTTCGATAATGTTAATAGAAAAGTGTGCCAAAAATTTGCAATAGGTTTGAATACTTTCACAGATACTAGAGGTAAGTCATAAAACCACCTCAAAGCATAGTCCTTGAGGCTCCTTGGAAAAAAAATGATCAAAAGTTTATCAATAGAGACATAGTCAAGGCATACCACATAAAAGGTTCAAAGATGTTGCTCTGGATCACTCTTGCCATCATAAAATGTGAACTTAGGTGCAACAAATCCATTTGGCAAAGGGTGCAAATATATCTCAAGTGCAAGATGGTTATGCAACACATATTGTGAATCTATAGCATGAGGGGATTTTAAAACTTTTTGTTCAATGTTTGTAACCTGGTCCTCCAAGGTCTTTATGACTTGAAGGAGTGTTTGAACTTTAGACCCAATGGGATTTATATTAACTAGTTGAGTAGTCACCAAGGGGGATGGAAACATGTTTTGAGTATTAATATGCATTGAAACTAGTATTTGTGTTGAAACAATAGGTAAGTCCATAATAAATGTATCAATAGTAGTTTCAAGAAATAAAGGTTAAACACATAATCCATGCCCCCACTAGATATAGGATTGATAAGTGTGGGTTGCGGTATAATTACTTCTAAAGATTCACCATTATTAGGTGAGGTAGGGTTGGTTTTACCTTATTTACTTATTTCATCTCTTGCAACATACTAAAATGCATCTATTAAGCCCTTATTGTTGAGATGAGTAATCAATGCTTCTTGATCTTCCATTTGGAATCAATTTTTTGCATTAACATTTTTCATTGCTTCACAAATGAAAAGTTTAAAATTTGTAACAAAGTACAATAATTAGAAAAATAAGAAAACCTTAAGTGACCTATGGTTTGATGTTAAAATATGTGGATCCTCTTAGATGGATAGGGTTAAGAATATAAAAATGATAGGGTACAAGGGTGAATATTAGATATACAATAGGCCAATTAAATGTTAAACTTAGATGTACAGTATATGGAATTTATTAAATTGAGATAAACTATTAATGGAAAGTATAATTATGTTAGATATAAAAATAATAAAGAAGTGATGTACTTAGCTTGTTCTAATGCTAACACAGTGCTAGATATAGAATAGATAGAAAGCAGGCTAAAAGATAATTATAGAATAATTGTCATATTTTGGATCCGGTGCCTCTAGCTATCTAGACAGTGGTGTTAGCTTTAGATGGTTGTATTGACGCTACTATCCAAGTCTGAGAATAATGTTCTATATAAAATATCTGGTAATATAGAATGTGACCACTTGGATGCTTATGGATTTTACTTTGCCTTCACTCTAGTGCATTCATATCTAGGTCATGGACTATCACTCTTTGTGAAATGGGCAAACCCTAGCTTTTCATCTCTAATGTGACCTTGGAGACAAATGGGTTAGTAAGCACATGATGTTGAGCTAGCCCTAATGACCCTACTATCAAGGGTGCTAATGTGGACAAGGAATACATAAAGGGAAGATTAGTCTTGTGTTAGTCCAAGAAATAAAACTTAAAACAACACACTAATATCCTAACACCTCTAGCCTAGACACTAGGGAGAGCATAAATAACAAACATGCATATGAAACACAACTAAAACATAAAATAAAACACTCTTTTACCTTCCTTAGATATCCAAATGGCTTGTTGAAATGGCTTGCTCAACTTGTGCATCGAGAAATCTTCATCAATGGAGCTTTGTTGGCTTCACCTTTCCTTGACACCTTGGCTTTGATTTCTTGGCTTAAGATTTGGGCATGGTAATATTACTTGCGTGAGGCTTATGGAGTAAACCCTGCATAATAACTCTACAATATCCAAACTTAGAAATGAAGGGGTATGGCCTTGTATTTACAGTCTCAAGAATTAATTTTCACTCAAGATGAGTTAAGGTTTAGTTTAAACATGGAATGGGTTCGAACTAACCCTAGGTGAGTTGAGACTAACTCCAGTTGAGTTAATAATTGTCATATAATTATGATTTTCAATTAATAAGCATGGCTCTTAAATTAGATAGTTTGAGATATTTTCAAAGAACTTGACAACTCATAAAAGATAATGATGAAAAGGCTTGATATTTTGATTTTTAAAAATTCTATTTTTAACTATTCATTAATTGTAAATGGATAATTCAACTAGGCATTTTATCTTGTTTAATTAGTTAATTTAATTTGATTAGCATTTTTATTCTTTCAAAATTTATTCAAGTGCCCCATTTAACAATTCCATAGGCCAAATTGTCATTTGTTACATCGCAAGGTGATTAAGGATGAATCCATGAGAGGTTATTGTTGCATACCATAGAATACTCCAAATAGGGGTGCCTCAACATGATTTTGAGATTTGATGAATGATGCACGAGCAAATTTTGGATGTTTAGTAATTATTAGGATTAATTTGCAATGGTTGGTAAGAATAGGTATGAAGTTTGGTCGGGAGCTAGTTATGGTCTATTTTGAATGTATACACTAACTACATAGCCAATAATCTAGAAGAGGGCCTCAAACTCATGTAGTTATCCCCTATTGTTGACTTGTGTGTGAATCATGTAATGTGTGTAAAGAAAGTACAATAATGACCTAACTTATAACTTGGCAAATAAGACCACATGATTGTTCCTTTAATACTTCAAACCTGTAGATGTGTTGTACCTATGATTGGTATGGAAGTAGGGAAACTTTTGATCAATTAAATGTTTGATAGAGTGATTTTGATAAGTGCCTTGGTCTTATTGCTAGGTGAGGAATGAATGAGGGTTGATATTATATTTATACCAATCCTATCGAAAAATAAATTACATTAAAGCACTTACGTTAACCATTGTAATACGTTTCATTTGTAATGTAGATGGCTTTAGGGCATTGAACACTTACATCGAGGCAAGATAATAATGTTGACACTATTGTCTATCCTAAACATTAGTGTCTAGGGAGTAGCAAAATAGGTATAGGATCAATTTTTGTAGAAGTGTAAGATAAGTACATTTCAAGCATTCTGGGTAAGATAGGATGTCTGTGTCATCAATATAAGACTGGTCGGACTAAGAGATAGACCAAGGGGCATAAGATCAAGTAAATGTGAGGCTTATGGAAGCAAGGCATGTGTAGAACTAAGAGAATAACCAAGGTCTGAATTTACCAAGTGTACAAGGATGAGGTGTTACATAATCATAAAATATCATCTACACAAATAGACAATGAAGTTCTTCTAGGTACGTAACAACAAAATGAAATGATCAAACTCATTAGTTAGTATATAGGTCTAAAATAATAGTGGGTTATGACCATATTTGTGTGTGAAATTCATGCATGGCAAATGCATGTCAAACTTGTCATTGTCAAGTACTTAAAATCATATTTTAATATATACATGGAGTGTAGGAAAGAGTCATGTATATATGCACAAGCCATCTATGGTAAAAATAGGTCAAGATTGACATTGTTGAGTGTCTAATACCAAATTTATGTATCTACAATAAGTTAAAATACTCCCTTAACCATCGATTCATATCACTTTCTCGATCTAAGGCAAAGGTTAGGGGATGCTACTCCTATTTTTAATGAGTGAATAGCACCATGAGAAATGAAAAGTATGGAAATAAGAATTTTTAGATTTTTTTTTTAAAATAAAAAGTGGACAAGTTTTAAGAGAAAAAAATTGAGCATGTGAAAAAAAGAAGGGACTAGAAATTTCCTATTCCTACTCTTATTTTGTAAGAAAATATTTTATCAAACGTAAATTCATAAATAGACAATTTTTTTAAAACTCTTACCCCACACACACACACACACACATTATATGTATGTATGTGTATGTGTGTGTGTGTGTGTGTGTGTGTGTGTGTGTGTGTGTGTGTGTGTGTGTGTGTGTGTGTGTGTGTGTGTGTGTGTGTGTGTGTGTGTGTGTGTACACACATATATGTATATATGTATATGTATATGTGTGTATATATTACATATATGTATATATATACATATATGTATATATGTGTATATATATGTATGTATATATACATATATATGTATATGTATGTATATATATATATAGTGTGTGTGTGTGTGTCATATACACACATATACATATATACATACATACATGTATATATATACACACACACACAACACACATACACACATATATTGATTGCTCAGGGTTTTGGTTCAACATTAAGAATTGAAGAGTTCTGTTCTATCAAATTTACTATGGATTGAATCTGACCTCATCCCTTATGATATTGAGAATTTTCATTCAACAATAATTTATCCTTGATGAAATCTTTATGAACTAAACAACTTCACCATTAAACTAACAACCTTTTGACAAAATATAGCAATTTCAAATATTCTCTCCTAATAAAATCATAACATATACTAAAAAATTTAATACTATAAGAAATCACTTTTACTACAAATATTTCTAAAATTATCTCCAACATCCACTATAATGAATGAATGAAAGATTTCAATGATGTCTACGAGATCGAGTGGTCCAAAGGACCAAGAGTCATAACATCAAGACATTCTCTAGTTCTTTTCGATATCAGATCTTCTACTATGAAGCTTGATAAATAAACGAACTATATTGTGAAGCCTAGGCTCCTCAAAAAGCTCACTTAGGGTGCCTACTTTCAAATTATTTTCATATTGACTTCGAATATCCACATACGCAGTGTATTTAATGATGAAATACCTTTAAGTTTCAACTACCCTTTTGCTACAAAAAATGTAGGTTCTTTCTTCCCACTCTTCCTTTAGAACCATCTATTATAGTCATATAAAATGTGAAATTTGGCTATTTGAGCATGACTAATGACACCTAACCCACAGGTCCCTCTTTCTTACTCTCTTCACCATCTTAGGCTCTTTTTCACTGATTCCCAGACATCTGTGGTCTCCCAAACTTAACCTCAGCTGACCTAGACTACTTTCCCCATGACAAATCCATCCCCCTAGGTCTTGTAACCTCCGGATAATAGCACCCAACTTGGACTATAGCGCTGAACTCTAGGGTGTCTCACTTTCAACGTTATTGTCCAAGTGCATTTTGAGCCCCAATGGTCAGATTCTTTAGATCCTTATCCTTTTCCTTGTTAGCCTAATGTGAATACATCTGACCCATGATTAATATTTTCCTATATAAACCCATTCAAATCTCATTTATAAGGGTTGACACTCATTTACAAAAGAGAAACAAGAATACAAGCAAGTACACTCAAACACTTTTCCCTATTCTCTGCATACAACCTTCCAATATTATTATAAGCTTATTTAAATCTTTGCACCAGTCCCTAACCATCTAAAGCACACCTAGTTTTGCATCTAGTTGCATTTTCATATACAATTGCACCAAACACTTCAATGAGACAACTACATTAGCTTGATCCCTCCTCGGAGTATTGGTATGTAGGCAGTGTGCCCACACAAGGGGTGTGAAGTACATTCAGTGTATCCTTTACACACTAACCCCTTTTTTCCTATTTGCCAAAGTTTATTTCAATTGCATAAAATATCCAAGTACATGAAGAGTTATCTTTACAAGGACTTTTGTTGACAACAATGACCTAAAAATTGGTACACATGTTCACCTTCAGCAGGTAAACAAAATCCAGAAAGATTAAACCCTCAAGATAATAGTGCCAGATAAGGGCTATAGTGCCAGATCCTAGGGTGTCTAGTTCTAACACTCCTATCCAATCAAAAAATGAAGTCCAATATCCTATTTGTGATAGTGTCTCAGTCTTGCATGCAAATTTATAGACCCTGTCTCAAACCAGACAACTCATAATAAGCTAAGTTACATTTCTCCTTGCTCTCTTACTATTTTTAGAAAGGTTAAATTACAATTAAATTTCACAAATCAGTAGCCATAATTAGGAATATTATTTACTAATTTTTTCTACCCAGACTTGTTTGTTAAATTATAATAAAACTCTATTATTCTCAAAAATAATAAATTATTTGGTGAACTCGACTTACTTCAAATTTTGCATTAAAACCCTAGGTTAAATTCCTAGATGATTTTTCCCATCAATTTATGAATTTTTCTTGGATATTAAAATCAAAAATTTCTCACAAGTTTTAAAATTTGCAGTAAATTTTAAAATAAAATTATTTTAAACCATAGTTAGATACACTAGGTCCCAGTAAATTTTCAGCATTAATCTAATAATTACCAGATTTTTTGCTTACACATATAAATCAAAAATTTGTCTCATTTTAAAATTTTGTAGTAAATTTTAAATTAAATTTATTTCAAACCCTAGTTGCAACAACTAGCACCAATAATTTTTTAGTAATTTTTCAATCATTTTCTAAATTTTTAATGACATTAAAATTTAAAAAATCACTTCAAATTTAAAAAATTTATAGTAATTTCAAAAAAAAATTATTTTCCTCAAAACCCTAGTTGCATCTACTAGGTCCCATTTAATCAAAGATTTTCTCATAAATTTTTGAATGTTTACTTGCATATTTAACTCAAAAATTTAATTTCAATTTTAAAAATTCATAGTATTTTACAAAAATATTATTGTCAAATCCCTAGTTGCATAAACTAGCACCTATTTGCTTCTTCAGGTATCACCTTACATCCATAATCAAAATGCGAAAATGATTCGCTTATGTACAATTTTTTCTTACATTTCTTACAAATAATAAGGAAACCATAATGGGCCCTATCATGTACTTGAATTATGAAGTCTATCATATGTTACTACAAAGCTTCATCCTTTGCATTTCATGCTTATGTTTCATTATATGGGATGATATTACAAAATTCATTGCAAAAAATTCACAAATTTTCAAAATTCTTTTTGCATATTCTTTTTTGCTCATGCAAAATAATTACCAACTCCATTTTTCTAAATGCATTTAAAATGTTATGTTACATGTCAAAAGTTTATATGCCTTTATGAAAAAATTCATGATCTCTACCCTTTACTTTCTATTTCTCATGTGGAAATTTTTTCAAGTTTATCATGCTAAACAAATTAGAAATGTCATAGCACATACCAAAGTTTTTTATGCATCCGTGCACAATTACATACTCTCTATCCCTTGTTTGTTATCTATCATGTGGAATGATCTTTATAATCATATTACTATACATGGTTTCTACTTATATGTATCTAACTCTTTGGATACTTTTAAGTATCTCCCCATCACTACTAGACACAAGCAAACACTAGTGGTTATATTTATCCCTCCTCTCTTCAAACTTGGTTCATATAGCTTTCATCCTGCACCTACTACCAGATCTATGCCTATAGTAGATCATGTGGTACATATTATCACCTAAGTTAATGAAGATAGATAGGTTGATTATACCCATGGTTAGAGCTTTGTCACTCATGTTAGCACTCCTTTTGATATAATTTTAGCTCCTCCACTTGTTACAATTCTTTCTCCAATCCATATTTAGACATGGTCGAGACCTTCATCACCAGCACAAAAAATTCATACACCTCCATAGCTTCAATATTTTAGACATCTTCCAGCTACAATATTCACACCGAGGGTAGTATTATTGAGAGATCATGCATCTACACATAGAGCACATGTTCAGAGAGCTTTTCCTACCACTAGATTGGTCCCTCAAAGCCCCACAATTGCATCCACTTCTCAAAGTTACAAGGGGAACCCCATAGTTATTTTCCACTACAAGTATTTTAGAGCACTTACAACATACACAACTTTTAGAGCCACAGTCTCAGCATTTCTATCATGCTTCATGATCACACACGATACTTCTTCTTGATACAGGACAACATGATAGGGAGTCTCTTATGAGACTCATCGGTTAGTATCATCTCTTCTCAGCCTCACCTGTACATAGTTTATTATGCTTGATTGTACATAGTTCAAAATTTCAAAAATACAAAAACAATATAACGTTTCAAAAATCCAAAAACATTCAAATATGTCAAAACAACAAAAACATTTCAATTGTATGCATCATCCATGTTTTACATTGCTAGTATCATCCTATGACTTACATTTGTTGTTTTATGCTATTGTATGTCAATTTATCTACCTTACCATGCTTCACTTGATCTTCTTTGACTGTGTGCAGTGACATCCAGCTACTTGATTGCTTCACTCTACCCATTGAGGGGGCATCATAATTCTACATTCGAGACACACATCAATATACATACCCACTGGGGGCATTTTTAACATGACTACATCATCCAAGTTATGTCATTCCTACACTACACACTCTAGTTATCATGTTGACATACATTACTTACTAGATTACATAGGTTACTATATCAACTTTTACTAGTATCTGGCACTTGTGTATCTTTTAACATATACCTAGTCTTGTACTAAACATATCTTGTATACTTTCACTCTTGCTTTGATTAGTTAGATGTGATTCCATCTTTCTAGTTATAACATGCTTTCTCTTCTTGCTTAACGTAGCTTGTTGGATTATATTTTTAGTTCCTACTGGTCTCTTATATGTGCCTTAGGACATTTTCCAATGTCCTTCGCTTCTATTCATGTGTGTGCCTTAGGAAATTTGCCAATGTCTTTTGCTTGTACTCTTCTATGAGCCTATGGTCCTTGTGCCAACATTGCTTGTTTCACTTGTATGTGTATGTGGTATTTGAACATGCCTTGTAAGCTTGCTTTCTAGTTTGAGTGACATGTGCCCATGTCCCTTATTTGTATGGCCCCTTAGCCACCCTTGTATGCTTCTTGCTTCTTACTTTATGTGCTTGTTTGCTTGATTACGTCTTCGATTGTTGTAATTCCATGATCTATATCATGAATTTTCCTATTTTCTTAGATGCCATGATGGACATCATGCTCCATCCCTCCACCTAATAATTAACAAACTAGCAACTAACACTTTCAGTTCTAGTTCAATACATTGCACATGTTATTATATTGTTACATCTATCTAGGCATATCCCTATTAATCTAACAATCTCTCAAATCAAACCATGTTATATATTGAGATATCTTGTTGATTATCATTGCTATATCATGTATATTTATGCAGCATAACACACTTGCATTACTCTTTTCTTCTGAGGGTAGTCATTGTAAGTTCAATCATTCCTACACTCATAAGAGGGGGAAATAAATAAGAGTTTTATCATAGAGATCAAAGATCCTCATAGTCAAAATAGTAGTATTCAAATCACCAGTTTAGAATCCAGAGGTCAAACCAGTCAGAACAAAATTAAAAAATAGTGATGATTCTAAATCGACAACTAGTTTTAGTACATGACAATAGCACCAAAAATAGACAGTAACACCAAACACAAGGGTATCCTCATTTTGGCACTCTTGTCTAGGTAGAAAAACACCCAGGTTTTCTAGTAATAGGTAAATTTTTTAGCTCAACTATAGTTTTTGCACATCTAAATCAATTAGAATCAATAGTTCAGTATGGTTTTCTCAAGAGATCTAGATATAGGGGGTATTATATGTAACATGATGACTCTCACTTCTAATTTTAGATTAGGCAGTTGACATAACTTCCAGATCACAATCTATGTTTCAAACACTAGTGATTGGGGGAAATGTCTGCAACATATTGTTCTTCTTTATTTTTGAGTTTAGTTTATTACCCAGGGTTTCTCAATAGTTGTAAGCCTTGCTCCATCTATAGGTGGTTGGCATCATTTCTCAAGTTGAACTTCCATACAAGTTTAACTTCCTGAGTACCCGATTCCTAAGTTAGTTTTTACATAAGTATATTACATTAGATTTGGAGTGGCTTTCATACAAGCATAACCTCCATCTCTCGAAATGGCCAAGAGTGGCCGAATTTCTAGCATACATTGGACTATCCATGCCACATTGTCATATTTTTAGAACATCCATGAGCTCCATGAGCCACCTATTTAGAGGGATTGGACACACAGTCCAAACATTGATTGACACACGCATGATTCATTAGCTTCACTCAGTAGGTGATGATGGAGCCAAAGGGCCAACCTTTGTATTCTTGAGCCACTTTTCAGGAAATTAATCACTCAACTGCATTCATGATATAAATTTTGGTATAACATCAGCCAACACAATATAACATTACTTAACCTACTCAGGATCATAACAGGTTTTGTATTAGTTCACATACTGAATGAGGTGTATTCATTCCTTTCTCTTCCTTTTCCTTTTACTCAGCTTTTGTATGTTCTTGTTTTATATCACATATAATAAGAACTTATCTACTCTTTGTTTCATTTCAAAGATTCACACTTGCACAATGTGTTCTCTATGCACTATCCAGCATTACTCAGCATCACACAAGCTTCATAGGCTTCACCTTTATAGGTAAGTTCCAATACACTTTTTATTCTTTCCTTTATCCTATTATTTCACTTTACTACATCACTATAATAAAGTGGGGGGGGGAAATGTATTCCTATAAAATGCAAAATTTGGTTACTTGAGCATGACTAATGACACCCAACCCACATGTCCCTCTTGCTTGCTCTCTTCACCATCTTAGACTCTTTTTCATTGATTCCAAGATATCCATGGCCTCCCAAACTTAACCCTAGCTAACCTAGACTGCTTTTCCAATGATAAATCCATCCCCCAAGTCCTGTAACCTCCAGACAATAACACCCAAATTGGACTATAGCGTTGCACTCTAAGGTGTCCCACTTTTGGTGCTATTATCCAAGTGCATTTTAAGCCCCAATGGTCAGATTCTTCCGATCCTTATCCTTTTCCTTGTTAGCCTAATGTGAATACATCTGATCCATGATCAATAGTTTCCTATATAAACCCATTCAAAGCTTATTTAGAAGGGTTGACACTCATTTATAAGAGAGAAGCAAGAATACAAGCAAGTACACTCAAGCACTTTTCTCTATTCTCTAGATATATCCTTCCAATATTATTCCAAGCTGATTCAAAACTTTGCATTAGTACCTAACCATCTAAATTACACCCAGTTTCGCATCTAGTTGCATTTTCATACACAATTACACCAAGCAATTCAATGGGAGAACTACATTAGCATGATCCCTCCTCAGAGTATTGGTATGTAAGTAGTGTGCCCACACAAGGGGTATTAAGTGCATCCAACGTATCTTTTACACACTAACCCCTTTTCCCTATTTGCCAAAGTTTCTTTCAATTGAATAAAAGATCCAAGTACATGAAGAATTAGCTCTACAGGGAGTTCTATTGATAACAAAGACCTAAAAATTGGTACATAAGATCATCTTGAGTAGACGAACAAAACCCAAAAATCTTAAACTCTTAGGATAACAATGTTAGAGAAAGATTATAATGTTGGAGCTGAGGGTGTATAGTTCTGACACTCCTATCCAATCATAAAATGAAGTCCAGGATCCTATTTGTGATAGTGTCTCAGTCTTGCATGTAAATTTACAGACCCTATCTCAGACCAAAAAACTCATAATAAGCTAAGTTACATTTCTCCTTGCTCTCTTATTATTTTTAGAAAGTTCAAATTGTAATTAAATTTCACAAATTAGTAGCCATAATTAGGAATATTATTTACTGATTTTCCCTACTCAGACTTGTTTATTAAATAGAATAAAAATTCATTATTCTAAAAAATAATGCTGTAGAAAATGTAGATTCTTTCTTCCCACTCTTCCTTTAGAACCATCCATCTACCAATATCGCACCTAAGATGATGTGACCTAGTCCTCAATTGAGCCATTAAAATCCTAGCCTTGCCTTTAAGTGCAACATGTATATAAGCTTTCTCACCATGATCTAGTTCACATCATGATTCTAAAGGTACATTTTATAGAAGTCTGAAGGGACAAATTCAAGGAGGGCTTACCAACTTTTTCGAAAGAAAGGCCAAGTCAAAAATCTGAGGGGCTTCTTTTCAAAGGAACAGTCCATTACATTTTCTTGAAGGGTATGTGCCCTTTGGGAAAGTTTCATTCACAAAAAACTTGAAGGGCATCTCCAAGTTGCCAAAGGGCATTTTCAGAAAAAAGCCATTTTCAAGAAACTCGAAGGGTATCTGCCCTTTGGGAAGGTTCACTTCAAGATTTTAAAGGACGTTTTCAAAAATCCCAAAGGCTATGTGCCCTTTAGGAGAGTTCATCTACAAGACTTCCAAAGGGTATGTCACTTGTAAAGAGGCAGAAGAGAAGGCAATTCATTTGAACTTTTTGTTCGAAGGAAGAAGGAACAAACACAAGCAAAGGTTGCAGACCAAAAGTTCGAAGGAATTCCTTCAAACAAATTATTCGAATGAATTCCTTTGAAAAAGAGAGGGAAGCTTAGAAAGAAGAAGTCCAAAATAATTCATGTGGATAATTTATCTATGAGAAAATAACCAAGAGAAAGTCTGAAGGAAATGGAAAATAAGGGGAAGAAATTTCGAAGGAAATGAACAGTTCCTGCGAGACCAAGCAAGAAGGCCAAAAATTCCCGTGGGAAAATAGCCAAAGGGAAACTGAGAATGATAAAGCCTGAAAGGGAAGACAAACTAAGAGGAATAGACATATAAAAGTCATGAACTTTTTATCCAAGGATATCAAGGAAAATTGCCATAGACAAAAGCCCAAGGAAGAACCGAAGGAATAAGGAAATGGGCAATTCCTGTAGAAAATAGCCAAGGAAAAGTACATAAGAAAAAAGTCTCAAACTTTTTGTTCGAGAGACGAAAGTCCAAGACAAACAAATAGCTAAAGCCTGTAAGGCCACAAACAAATAAGTGCCAAGAAATGCATGCATAAAAATAAAGAAATCGAGAGCAGAAAGCTAGGAAATAGAAAGGGACTCAATCTAAATATATCTCCCACTCACCAAGATCCTTGTCCATGTAAGCACATGCTATTTTTAATAGATTGGTCAAAGCTTCAGTTGACTGTTTGATCGAAATCACGCTTCTCCTTGGTTTTCATGCAATCCAAATCTTTCAACATTTCGGGCAATTCAAGTGGTGATCTCCATTTATGATGTGGCATAGCTTTTCATGTAAGTGGAAACCATTGGAGTTTGACTGGTCTTGAGTTGGAGTTGATTGGACAAACTTGTTACACATCTTCCTAGTTTTCCATGCAAATGGGAATATCTCTTCCTCCATATTAGCTTTCAAATGAATCGAATGGAGTTCCTTATTTAGAGATTTGGTGTAGTCTTCCATGCAAAGGAGAAGTTTGACTTTTAATGGGCCCACCATCCACACTTCTACGCCACCTTGGATTCATGCATGTTTAAAGATTTTTAGAGAGTGTATTATTTATTTTAAAATTTAATCTTTCAAACTTGGCTCCACCACTAATTTTCTATGCCAAAGTTTGGAGATGCATGCAGATTTTGTAAAGGGAAAATATTTTATTGAATATTCTAAATATTGTAAAAGGGTTAAGTCTTGAGTTAATCAAATAAGACTAACCCTTTCCCTTTTTAGAAACTCCACATAGGCTATTTTAGATTTTGGAAAGCTTATTTATTGGCTTAATCAAGCCATTTAGAAGGATCCCTGGAAGTTGGAAGAAAGAAATTGTAAGTTAGACCAGTGATCAATAAAGAATTTATGTTCTAAATATGAGTTTTGGAAAGAAAAATAGTGTGTATTTGATTATGCATCAGTGTATAAGTGGGATTTTTCTCCTTTTGCAAGTCCCTTCCTCACCTATCTTTCTTTATCTCAACCTTTTGCAGGTTATTTGAAGAGGTTTTCAACCCTTCATCTGAAATATTTATGCTTAAGGACATAATTATAGATTTCATTTGATTATATGTGTGCATTGATTTTAGTAAATTTAGAGGATTTGGATAATTCAAGTGTATCACCCCCCTTTAATTAGGATTTTCTTTCAGTTTTCCTTCCTTTTTTCACCCCAAATCACAGTAGTCAAATTTATTGAAAAATTTAAAGGGAACCAACGCTCTCTCAAGGTTCTTCTCATCAAAGAGTCACCCACACTCTGAGAAGTTCCAATTGTATCCGCTGGAGTGAGGGTGTGCTTGCATACCTTCAAGTAGGGTGTACCCCAGAGTGATAATAGCTCCCACATGGGATTGAATTCTTTGATGTAATGCATTTTTTTTTTCCCATTTTGATTTGTCCACATGACAATCCTGAATTTTCCCAACATATACTTATTTATTTTCTCATCACTGTTAGGGCATTCTTGTAAATTAATGTCCCACTAAACCAACCATTTGTTGTTTTGCTTCATCCATATCTTTGTCCTCCGATTTAGTTTCTCCTCTATGACAATTTTGAGTTAAAAATGATTATCCATGTTTCCAATCTTTTTAAAATAGTTTAACAACTTAATTAACGCTGAAGCCTCCATTAAAAACATTCCTACTTTAACTAAAAAACCCTGTAAAAAAGTGTCATTTTAACTTTAACACTCCTAATAATTAAATATTTTTGAATTCTTCCTAATTATTTCCACTTATAATTTTGCTCAAAACAAAACAAAACAAATTTAGAAGCCCTTCCATAGCCCACTTTGTAACTCAAAACTTTTACATAATTAAAAGGTCGAATGGGTTGAGCAGGCAGCGGGGGTGAATTTTAATACGACTGGCACAAGGTTAGCGGCCACACTTGTCGCTCACTTAACTCGCGGCCCCACCCCGTTAATCCTCTATGCTTTTTGGTCCTAATTTTGTATATTTTAATATATTGTAAAGTACGCAATTAGGGCATACGTATAATAGTGGAAATTATCGGAGGGGTTTTAGCATTCAGCAACAGACCTTGGAAACCCTGAGCTTACCTAACAGAAGGCTGCTGAGGCGAAGGAGAAGAAGAAGAAGCAGCAGCAAACAAGGTGAGGTTGGTTGAACCAACGACCTCTCGGTCTTCCCGCGATTCGAATTCTTATCATCAACTTCCACTACAAATTCCTCTTTTGCAGGCGCCTTCAGGTTCGTTGGCCTTCCGCAATGTGCATATATATTTTTTAAACTTTTTTCAAGATTTTTGAATTTCTGGTCAGGGTGTGAGATTGTTTAATATTCTAGCTAGGGTTTTAAATTTTGCCGGCTTTTCCGGTTTAGCCAGCTTTCATGTAGAAAACTAGATCAGTCTTGCTATACCTAATGACGGCCACTGTTGCTCGCTCTCTAGTACGGTTTCGGTTAGATTTATTTTATTTAGTTTAAAATATTAACTTCTTGGGTTTGTTAATTGCATGTAATATTAAATACGCAGGAAATCCTTTCGTGACCTACTTCCTACAAGTAATTATTTTATTATATTACTTTTCCCTCTGGAAGGCTGTAACTAAGGCATTTAGTACAGCAGAAAACGATGCATCTCCCAAGGATTTATTTATTGGGTTGCAGGTTGTCAGGGTTTCTCACAATCTGATAAATAGTGCTATGATTTAAATTTTTGTTATTTTATTGTTTTAAGATTGGATTTATGATAGACAATCAGTTTGGTTGATCTGCTACTATTGATGCCAATTATTTTGCATTTCTTTTTCATATATCTTATCTGGGACTTTGGCATGATTGGAAATTTGTTTCTGTGTTTTTACTTATTATCAGATCAGGGTATCTACCTTTAAGTAAACTGATGTTTCATACACGCAGCAAAATTGCGGCATACTTTTGGGCTATTATATCCCTTGAAGGAGCAAAGGATCCAGTCTTTTGTTTTGTTTACATAGTATTCAGGAGAGTATGCATTTTTTCAATGTCAAGTTTGTGGACAGGGACGTTTGTTCTTGGAACGTCTATTTTTTTATTTGTTTCTTATTATTGATTAATTAGTGAATAACTTAACAAAAAAATTCGATATAGAAAATTCATAATGCATTATGATGCATTTCAAAATATTAAATGGCAAACAAAAGTACCCAAAATATAAATATGACAAATCATCACGTAAGACTTGAAAAATCAAAATTTAATACTTGAAACAGTAAATTTAAATTTAATACTTGAAACAGTAAATTCAAATTGAAATGACAAATTTAATGATCAATGTGTTATTATCATACATGTCCAACAAAGACAAATCATAAAAAATAGTAAAATCACAGATTAGCAAACTATCAGTAAGCTCTTCTACAGAAATAAATGGAAAAAAAAGGTACAATTCCTGCAAATAAAAAAGCACAAAATGAGCCTGGATTATGGCTCATGGCTGTGCTACTGCTACTGTTCTATCCTTAGCTTCCACATCAAGGCTCATCATTATAAATATCAATATTGCTATTCCTCTTAGTTAATCAAATAATCAAATACACTCAGGGACACCCCAACTAATTCCTGCCGCAGATCTCTATGCCAATCCATTTGTGTTGCATCCCTCTGACCAACATCCCAATGCTTGGCAGGTTCTTGTAAATACTTTGTGGTCTGCCTATGCTTAATAGTTAGCTGCTACGATCTCCAACCAGCTTCTCCACTTTCCTAAAGGTAAATAGGGTTCTCCTGATATAGTGAATGAACTATAAGTGGGCCAGTTCCTCTCAGCCGCCTGAGCAACCAATACCATGTTGTCTAAATTCAAGGGTTTTGTTGCCATGCATCCTCCACTACAAGCCTAGTTTTTTTGTGCCAACCCTGCTCTGTATGTAGCTGTGCTGGGTTTGTTGAAAGGGCTACTAATTTCTGTAAGATCAAGAAATTGCCCCCAAACCCTCATGGCCTCTTTAATATACATCTTGTCAACCGCAGGACAGAACATTGATTTGCATTATTTTTAATAGTGTGAGCCACACTCTCAGATCTATCCATTTATTGTTTTCAATCCAATGCATAGCATGCCATGTGCATAGTTTCACTTGCAGGTCATATCTTCCCAACACAGAGTTGTAGTGTGGGATATCTCTCATGAATTACTGAATTGTATTTTAAATTTCATTAGTGATTTTATTTATTTATTTTTATTACTGGTAATTTGGGGTTTTAATTAGGGACCCTACCCTCTACAAGGAGCATGCAGGTTTGGCCATGAGAGGCAGATAAAACATAAGAACCTGCCCAAAGCAACAGAAAACTAGACAAGACTGGACAACAGCAGAAAAACAGCAGAAAAAAATAACAAAACAGCAGGACAAAAGTTTCTGTTTGCATGGGAGACGAGGCTATCTTGTTTGGGGATGAGTTTCCCTGAATCAAGTACATGGGAGTTCTACTTGAGTGTCCATTTTAGGAGACATGTTCTAGAGGATAGGGGTTGGGTTCCCTTGGAGTTTCTTTTTTGTGGAGGTCAGGACGGTGTGGAAGAAGCTCCTCACAAATTTCTTAAGTTCTGGAAAAGATGAGACTGTTAAATAACCCTGAAAGATGAATTGGTAAGATGGCATCATCTTAGATGACCAAGCCAGAGTGGGATAGCTAGTCAGGTTAGCAAATCATTAAAATAGGGACAATAAGCAGGAAAAGGTACTGTGGGGGATATTGGCTAGGCATAAAGAGCCAGTCAAAGATAAGAACAAAGAAAGTAAAATAACCTTACAAATTAGATTATGTTATAGTCAGGTAAGCAAATCATTAAACTAGGGACAATAAGCAGGAAAAGGTACTGTGGGGGATATTGGCTAGGCATAAAGAGCCAGTCAAAGATAAGAACAAAGAAAGTAAAATAACCTTACAAATTAGATTATGTTAGTCGGTAATGCCAGCTAATGATAGGGGCAGAATTTGATATTAATCTACAAAAATAGATTATTAATTTATTTGGTGTAGTTAGCTAGATCAACCAATCATAAACATATCCCTCTCCCTCTATTCCATTTGCATAGATAGGGTTTCACCCAATCAAAGATATTCCCAAGAGCAGTGGGTTAACAAAATTGAGATATCTGTCTGGAAACATAGTTCTTCTATTTTGGAATTAGATCTACTATTGGTGTATCTTTCATTGTGCTTAATGGAGATTTTTTTTTTATAAAGAAAAAATCATAACTTTTATTAAGAGAAAAAAGTTACATCACTGAAATGCACAAGGCATTGGAAAAATATATCCAAAAGACAACCCCCAGGGGGCCAAAATACAATCCAGAACAAACCACAACCCTTTCCAGAAAACCAAGAAAATATTTCAATGAAATGGGAACTACTGTACTACTACAGTCATCACAATACCTACATCATTCACCTGGAAACTACTAATATATCCCACTACCGATAGGGGATTAATTCCTTTACAGTCATACAAGCTTTGTATTCCTGTAGCCAAAGACAATATTTCTTCACCCTACAATACAATAGTCTGCCATGCTAATTTAACTGACACCATAAAAGTATTCACGGGCGCACACAAGGTTGCTTTACAGCTCCCAGGCATTTGTGGTCGATGGCATCAGCTGTACAGCAATGCCATGAATATGTCTTGAAAGGATCTAGGGAACCTGAATGCAGTGTGATGTCTGACAGAGTTTTAGAGAACTACGGAAATTTGCCCATATCAATTGTGCTCCCCATATATTTGATATTAAGAGCATTACTCCTTTGTGGACTCATCCTCTGTCTCAAGCATCATTGGATATTGGACTCCTGAACAAAGCAGGACACCTGATACCTAATGAAGGGAAAACAATACATCAGTAAATCAATGGCTGCAATATCACAGGCCTCTTTGCAGGCTGATACAACATTGATAAACCTGAACGAACACATCTCGTTTGCTTGGTGAAATAGTTTTTATACACCTATGGATCAAATATATTGCAAAAGATAGGAGGCTGTGATATCCCTTAGTCTCCATCTTCACCCACTGACCTGGCGCCAACAGCAGACCATCTTTGGACAGTGAAATGTCAAGGTATTTAGTTCACGATAAACATGTTTGAACGAAACATTGGTGAAAACACCAGCCAGCTGATTCACTTGATTGAAAATCGGAGTCAAGAAAAGACTCTCCATGCTATACAACTTCCACATCCAAATAATAACAACTTGAGTCTCCCATCACTAGCAACCTGTCAACATTGTTATCCCAAGCAATCTTGAGGAGCAACTTAAGTGCAAGTAATTCAACATAATTATTTGACCCTGGACCTAGCACAGATTTGAAATGAAAGAAATGGTTTTCATTGACATATAGAATACGACCAGCACCACAACCAACGGGAGTACCTTGGCTTGCCCCATCAAAATACACCAAGGGAAAAGATTTATCAATCACCACCACTGTTATCTGTCTTGGTGCTTTCAATTTCGTATTCTTTTTCAACCCTTCAAAAACTGTTCTGATCTGAATAGAGGACCGGATTGGAGGAATATTAATATTGTTGAATATATCAGCATTTCTTGCCAACCATACCCCCCATGCCAAAACATAGGGTAAGGTTGTGAAGTGCTTTAGTCCTCTAATATTGAACCAATTCTTCATACATTCAGCAAGTATATTCCCATGCCAAGAACCTGGTCGCTGAATCAAACCATCCATTTTATCCCAAACTGCTTGAGTGCAGGGACAATCAATTAGTAAATGATTGATAGTTTCTGAACATAGTCACAAGGTTCGAGTTCAAATTCGAGTTCGACGAGGATAAAATTCGGTTCAAGTTCGCCAATTGATAAAGTTCGAAAAAAAATCGCCATTAAATTCAAACCATAAAAAATAAAAATAAAATAAAATAATTAAAAAAATACAAAAAATGAAAATATTATTTTTTTAATTTTTATGTTATTTTATTTATATATTTATATTTTATTATATTTAATATTCGTAAAAATTTATTTTATCATTTCATTTTTTAATATATATATTGATTGTTTATTTAATAAATACAAAAAATAAAAATATTATATTTTTTCTCTTTTAATTTTTATGTTATTTTATTTGTTTATTTTATATCATATATAATGAAATATAAATATAAAAAAATAAAAATAAAATAAAATAACACATTAAAAAAGAAACATAAAAAAAATATACGATAAAATAAACTTTTAGGAATATTAAATATAATGAAATACAAATATATATAAAAAAAAAAAAAAAAACAAAAAACAATATACGCCTTAAAACCTAAATTATAATAAAGTGTCGGCAGCGTCCGTTTGGAGGTGTGTGTCGGCAGCGTTTGTTTGGAGGTGTGTCGCGCAAGGAATGGAAAGGAAATGTTTAATCAACAGTCCACAATGTGAACACAGACAACACTCATACCAGTCTACAGATCGCACAATCGTTAACATAGTAGGTCACGACAATCTTTCATATCGAATCGGGATCAATTGAATCTGACTGTTGCTGAATCTGATCCATCCGTGCTGTTTGCGTTTTTGCCCTTTTTCCCTCACGTTTTTCCGGCTGAACATAGCGAATTTGGACAAATTTTTTTCCCACATCAGAAGTTCGGCGAATTTCGAACTTTATTGGAAAAGTTCGCCAAACCCTGTGACTATGTTTCTGAAGCAGCTCTACATAATGTGCATCTTCCCAGCCCCTGCCAACCTATTCCCAACAGTGTGCCCCATGTCAACACTTTATTACCAAGTGTCAGCCACATAAAAGTTCTATTTTTTAAAAGAGTATCAACCTTCCAAATAATTTTCCACCACCAAAGTTGGTTACCAAGACCTTTTGTTGAGAACATATCTTTATAGCCAAGTTTTGCTGTGTACTCCCTCTTATTTGGATTTTTAGTCCACACAAGTTCCTTTTTGACCCCCTCTCTAATCCTCACATGACATCCAATCAGATTTCCCACATTATCATTATCTCTTCCTTTTAAACCTAAGTGTTGAGCCATTGATCAACCTTGCCGCCAAATAGAAAAAGTAGCAGGGTCAACAACTTGTGACATACTTGCAAAACTAGAATCTTGTAGTTGAAAAGTTAAATTATTAGGTAGCTTATATCAATATGTATTTCGACCCCCCATTCATGGGTCTGCCCCAATTCTAACATTACCACCATTCCCAATTTTCCAAGCCAACCAGTTGTCAATAAGAGGGAATGCCTTGACCAAAACCTTCCAAATAATGTATATGTTTATAATAGTTTTAACTGGCTTCCGAACCCACTCAACTAAAGAAAGAGACTCAATGTATTTGTGCTTAATAACCTTCTTCCACAGGGTGTCCTAGTAAAGAAGTCTCCAGAAACTCCTTGCTGCCATGGCTTTGCCAAAAAAATGAATATTTTATAAACTCCAGCCCCTTTCTTCCTTTGGTTTTGCAATGAGTTTCCAATTAGCTAATGCAATACCTTTTGTCTTTTTTACTTGTCCACAAAATTTTGAAACACCTCTTCCATATCTTCTCCAACATACCCATAGGAATATGTGCTAAACCATGCCAATAAGCAAGAGTTGCTTCTAAGATAGCCTTAACAAGAGTCAATCTTCCCCCTAAGGATAATCATCTGGGACACCACAAGTTGATATGCTTGTCAGTCTTTGCCACCAACCATTCCCAGTCTTGTTTCCCATAAACATTTGGCTTCAACTCAAAGCTCATATATTTAATCCTTGCTTGAGGTTCTGTCTCGGTACAAGGTAGAATTTGCATAATTTCTCTCTTCTCATCTAACAATAGAGTATAACAAGACACGATAGAATTATGCAGATTAACCTCCATACCCATGGCAACACTGTAGGTCTCCAAGATATCCTTGTATCTAGTGGCATCCTTGATAGAACTTGCTAGTAATTTGGCTTGTCAAAGTCAAGTTATTACCCCTATTATTTTAAACTTGCCTACAATGGTCTAATCCCCTTTTCAGCTGGTCAATTTGTGGTCTAAAAGTATGAATGAAGGGTACTTACAACAAATGTATTAAGAACATTTGGGTGAAGACCTACGACCATCATATAGAGCATGCAGTCTGTTTGAGGGAAAGACACGTACAACAAGTTCATAAGCCACATCTCTTGTTCACTTTCAATGGAAGCACGGAGTTAAAGGCAACATCATGCATATGTTTATTTTCTCGGGTTTTTTCTAGTCAAGGGATAGAGGATTTCAAGAGATTTACAAAAAACCCTGGGTACCTTGCAATAAAGTCGAGAAAATTACAAAGGGAAAGGTCTTTCAAAGGCCCGAAGGGTAGGTACATTCCAGGAATCTTGAAGGGTATGTACCCCTTTGGGAAGGTTCACACTACCCTTCAAAAAAATGACATCTTCAAAGTTCGAAAAAGTCACTCGGCTATCTGAAGGACCAATTGCACAAGTCCGAAGGGCTTTTCTTAATGTATAGGGGTCACAAGATTTCGGAAGGGCACCTACCTTTCGGAAGGGTCGTTTCATAAGTGGAAGTCTTTGTGACTTGACTAAGACAGGTTGTTCCTTCGGGCTTTTTGTCCGAAGGAAAAAGTTGAAGGACAATTACAAAAGTCTCGAAGGACAGGTGCCCTTCGGGAAAGTCCACTTCAAGGTTGAAAAGGCAAAGTTTTTTTTGGGAATGTCATTTACAATAAACCCGAAGGGCATGTGCCCTTTCGGAGGGTATCCTGGCAAAGTGAAGGGATGTTTTCAAAAGTCTCGAAGGGCACCTGCCCTTCGGGAAGATACATTGCGGGAAAATTACAAAGGACTCTTTCAAAAAGCCCGAAGGGCATGTGCCCTTCAGGAGGGATCATTTCAAAAATCCCGAAGGGTGGGTACCCTTCGGAAAAAGTTCAAAGGCCATTTCAAAAAAAAATCCACCAAGCTTCTCTCTCAAAGGAATGGTTCATTTCAATCGGGAAGGTCCATTCAAAAAGCTCGGGTGCCCTTCAAAAAGTCCGCGGAAAAGACAAGAATGGACAAGAAAAACCTGAAAGAATTCCTTTAGACAAATTGTCTGAAGGATTCTTTTGGGAGACTTGGACAACACAAATGGGCTTACAATTTTTTCAAAAGAAATGGGCGATGCCAATTTTTCCAAAACAATTGGCCTTGACAAGACTCCGAAGGAATTCCTTTGGAAAAGATGAAAGACAAGATCAAAAGGGAGTCTTAGTCAATTGTCGCGGACTTTTTGTCCGCGGGAAAGTGGAAACCCGAATGGACAATTTCCTTGGACTTTTGGTTTGAGAGAAAGTCCGAGCAGAATAAAGTCCGTAGAAAATGAATGGGAAAAGAGAAGTCAATAGGAGAAAGTCTACAGGAAAGAAATCTGATGGAATTCCAAGGGAAATAGAAGACTAAGGGAGGTAAATGGAAAAGTTGGCAGTCATAAAATCCACAGAGTAAAGTTTGCAGAGCACGACATACAAAGCCCGAAAAGATAGACCAAAGAAATAAAACCAAGGGGAAAATTGCCAAATAAATACACAGGAAAATTTGAGAGAATGAACAAAGAAAGGCACAAACTTTTGTCTGGATAGACAAGGAGCACACACAATCGAAAAAGTCATAAATAGAGAAGTCCGAGATTATAACGCAGGCAAGCAAGCAAGACAAAGAATATACATGCACAATCATTAGAAGCTGTAAATAGAAAAGATCAAGAATAGATTCTTATCTATGCAAACGTGTTTTTGGATTGGTCAAAATTGCTGTTGACTGTTTCACCGTGCCACATGCTTCTCTCATGCGTCCAAACGTTTCAAACGTTCTAGCAGTTCGTGAGGAGTTCATCTATTGGCTTTTGGTGTAACATTTCATGCAAAGGAGAAGTTGACTGCTCAGACCTAAGTTCCTTTGCCCACTTCCACGCCATCTTGGTCATGCATGTTTGGAGTTTTCTTGGATAGTTTTGTTTATTTTAAGAATTATTTTCCAAACTTGGCTCCATTTAACTATATTTTATGCCAAAGTTTGGAGAAGCATGCAAATTTTTGAAAGGAGAATAATTTAATATTCAAAACATTGTAAAAGAGGTGAGGTCTTGAGTTAACTAACCAAAACTGATCTTTTTCTTTTTTTGGACCACACTTAGACTGATTTAGACTATTTTACAAAACTTATTTATTGGCTGAATTGAGCCATAGAGAAAGGCCCTGAAGTTTGAAAAAGAAATTGTACGCTGGACCAGTGATCAATAAAGAGTTTATTTTTCTGAATCTGATTTTTGACAGCAGCATAGTGTGTATTTGATTGTGCATCAACATATAAGATATATTTTTTCTCCTTTTGCAGGTCCCTTCCTCACCTATCTCTCTCTATCTCACCCTTTTTGTAGGGCATTTGAAGAGGTTTTTTAACCTTTCCTCTGAACACTTTTGCTTAGGTACAATATAAATTGCATTTTGGTTATATGTGTGCATTGATTTCAGTAACTTCAGAGGATCTAATCAATTCAGGTGTATCACCCCCCTTAGGTTTTCTTTCAAAGTTTTCCCTTACTCTTTTCACCCCAAAAATCACAGTTTCATGTTTAATTGCAAAATCATAAGGGAGCCAACCCTCTCTGGAGGTTCTTTTCAACACAGAGGCACCCACCTTCTGAGAAGTTCCCATTGTATCAGCTGGGGAGAAGTTGTGCTTTACACATCTTCAAGCAGGGTGCACTCCAGAGTGATAACATAACCATCATAGAAAAGCAATACATCAATAAAAAATAATAGACTAGTGAGAAAAAAATAGCTTCCCACTCTTATTCCTTTGAGGACCCAAGTCTTGTTATCATCCCTTATACCTCTACATTCTTCTCAAGCCCTTAGTAACCAAAAGAAAGAAAAATGGAGATAAGGGACAAACCCTATCTAAGCCCTCTTCCAGACCAGAAAAATTTAGAGGCAGAGCCATTGATAAGAACAACAAAGGAAATTGTAGTGATACAGCCCATAATCCAATTGACAACTTGTAAGTTGAACCCAATGTGAAGAAGCATAAGTCTAAGATACATCCAAGTAACTCTATTGTATGCTTTGGACAGGTCCAATTTGACCACAACAACAGACAATTTTTTAACTTCAATAGCATGCAAACCTTCTTGGGCCACTCCAATTGCATAATGTCTTTGTCTTCCAATGAGAAACCCAAATTGTTCACAAGAAACAAAATCTGAAATAACTTTTTTAAATTTTTGTGCTACAATCTTAGCAATGATTTTATATAGACAGTTGCACAAGGATATTGGCCCAAAATCATTGAACGAATGGGGGTTGTCTTTTTGTGGAATCATGGCAATAAAAGTAGAATTGATGTCCATGGTAATTCTCCTTGTGACTTTAGTGTCCTCAATCACCCTCAACAAATCCTCCTCAACTATCTCATAAAAGTCTAAAGAACTCCACGGTCCACCTGTCGTGTCCCGGACTTTTGCTCTTTTGAAATGATGGGAGAATTAATTTGTTCTTCCTTAGTAACCTCTGCCAGTAGCATTTCATTATTTCCATCATTAGTAAAACTGGGGAAGCAAGTAGTAAGCTTCAGCATCTCTACTAGATTTGCCCTTTTTGACTCCTTAACCAAAAGCTTAAAATGATTTACCCCCAAGTCAGCTAGCTCATTGAAGGACCTAGCTTTAGAGCCATCCTCTTTAGGTATCTCCCAAATAGTATTATTATTTTTCCTATGATTGGCATAATAATGAAAGACTTTTGAATATTCATCACCAATTTCCAACCAGATAGCCCTGCTCTCCATTCTCCATTCTGCCTCACGAGCTAACAAAATTTTACCTTTCTTTTTCTCCAATGCTCTAATCCTTGCCTTAGCTTCCTCATTATAAACACCATCGGCCGCATCATAGAATTCAGCTCTCTCTCTCTCTCTATCTCGATTTGAGTGAGGGCCTGATCCTGCTGTCTGGATTTATTAAAAGACCACATAGAGACAATAGACCTCACCTTAATTTTTTTTCAAATTGAAAATAGGGTGAACTCACCAAATTCGTATCATACCCTTTCCAATTAGCTCTTACCAAGGACTGAAATTCCACATCCTTCAGCCAAGAGGGATTAAAATTAAAAGGACACGGTGGTTTACTTGCCTCAGAACCAAGTTGCAATAGATTGGGGAAATGATCAGAATCACTACCAGTTTCAACCCAAGATTTGATACTTTCTCCTTCGACCAAGATATCCTTGGAGACTAAAAACCTGTCAAGACTTTTTTCTATAAAATCATCTCCAGTCTTGTTATTCCTCCAAGTGGCAACAATTTTAATAGGCCCAACATCCACCAGCCCAACCTCCTCTCATTTATGCACAAAATAATCAGCTAGGGTGTTTGTTCTTGTTGCTGACCCCAAACCTTAGATCTGTTCAAAGTGAAATTTAAATCTCCACCCAAGATGAGCCTCTCTTCCTTTATGAAATCCATGTCCAAGAGTGAATCCCAAAACTGTAATTTGTTCTCATATGGCCCATAAATGCTAACCACATTGAAAGAGAACCCCTTCACCATAGAATGAAGCTGTGCTGCTATACTAGAAGCCAGAAAAACAAAGTTAAGAAGCATGTGGATCGTCTTCTTCCAACCCAAAATCAATGCCCTTGAATGACCAACAAAATCCAATGAAAAGAATTTTCTAATCCTTAAAAAAAGTTTGTAAGATACTGTCTGTTTTCTTACTCTCTATCATGGTCTCTTGAAGCATCAGAATATCTGGATTATGAAGCAACACTAACCCAGACTTTTTAGAGTCACTACCCATTCTGCGTGTATTAAGGGAGAGAATTAGCATTGTGTAACCTCCCAAGTGCCCATCAATAGTTTTTTGTTTCCCACTTTGTATCTCCTTGAATGCTTTATCTTTCACATGTGAAAAGGAGGACTTCCTCCCTAGGGTAGATTTCATTTCTCCCTCTCTAAAGCAGAACTAAGACCATCCAAAACTGTTGTCTTTTCGAAAATAGCAGCCAGATTTTTGGATCTAAAATTGTATCTATGATAACCAATAATGGAACCTTCATCATCGAGCCTGAGGGGGATTGATCTGAGGACCGATCTGGCAAAGGTATTTTTGACAGGAAGTAAAGTAGAACCAGTAGTGTGAAAAATGTTTACCCTAGGGATAAAGTCCCTACTCTCCTTATTTGACCTCTCAAGAGACCCTTCACTTTTACCCCTTGACCTAGTTGGTGCATAAGATGAATCTGCTAAGTGTGGCCATTGGTCAAGGGATAATTTTAATGAACCATGGCAATTGGAAAAAGAGTGGGGGGGCATGGACCCCAATATCTTATCCAGATTGAAAGGATTTATTTGAAGATCAATAGGAAGAATAGGGGGACTTAGGTGACTGGAAGAGAAGGGAGAGGACAAAGTGTGATTCCTATTAACCTATGAAACCAGTCGTGATAGGAGACCCTCTTCCTTCATCTCCACTCTGTCCCTCCTTTTTTTCCAAGCATATCTTCTAGCATCTCCCCACCATGTTCGTCTATAACCTCTTCAATTCCCTCATTTCCGGTCTTTCCACTAGTATAAACAGTTGCTTCTATCAAGTCTTGCCCAAGCTGCAATTCCACCATCTCCTTCCCATGAATCGTGTTCATGCACTTATCCTCTTCTCCCAAAACTACTGGGACCTTCTTTAGCTCTCTTAAAATATTTGGATCCAAAACCTTATGTCTTCAAACCTGTCTTGTGAATTTCATAGAACAAGCATCAACGAAATGACCATAAGCATCAACAAAATGACCATAGGCATGACGTCGTACACAATGAAAGGGCAACTTTGAATAGTCGAGAATTTGAACATATTTCCAGCTGCCTATGGCAATCTTAATAACCTCAGGGAGTCCCTCTTGTAGGTCCAGGTCCACCAAAATCCTAACTATAGAGCAAGAATTGCCCTTTAGAACTCTCTCATCCCAATCTACAAACTTACCTAGAGAATTCCCAATTCTTTGAAGGATTCTAGAAGACCACAACTCCATGGGTAATCCTGGCAATTTTACCCATATAGGCTGAACAACTTTGGATTCCGTTCTCGGGTCAAAGCATGGAGACCATCTCTTCAGGGCCAAGGAAGAAGATTCGCAATACCATCTTTTTTGCAAAATCCTCTTTGTGTCCTATGCTGTCTTGAAAGAAAAAGGCTTACCACCTTCAAGCCAAGGAGTAAAAAACAGGCACATACCCCTGGAAGGGACCCCAAACTGTTTCTATCGAAATCCTTAGTCTTTTCCGAGCAAATTTTTCCATAAAGCCTTCCTGTTAAGGTTTTTTCTTCCAATTCCAGAACTTGACTCATTAAAGATATCTTCATCTAAAATCAAATTTACACAGCCTTTCTCTAAGCTAACACATCTTTTCCTTTTCTTCTCCACTGCACCAATCCATACCTGTGATAAAGAAACAACAAACCGAGGGCCTAAAAGATACTCTGAAGACATCCCCCAACAAAACCCTCCTCAATGGTCACATCCATAGCCCGTAAAAGTTCCAAGTTATTGGTTACTTGCCATGATCTAACCTCCGTAAACTCTAGGTCTCCAACTGGTAGGCACAGTCCTTGAGGAACATGCAAACTTTGTTCTGTTAATGTAGTGAAAACCTCCACAACCTGTTTATTGGAGCTTTGTCCAACTAAAGCATTAACCATTTGAGCCATATCCTGGTCCGATTGCCACCTTTTGATCAAATATGAATCTGCAGGGAAAATCCGCTCACCTCCATAAGGGTGTTGAGAGTAATCAATGAGATCATCCTTAACCTCCACACGACTTCCCCAGTCCATCTAAACAGACTTTAATACTGCTCTCTATTCACTGTATGCTTTATCCCAGAACTGAAAGAAATAAAAAGAGTATTGGAGAGCATTTTGTCAAACAGTTTGTATGCAGGCTCCATTCCTACAAATCTGAGCAGCCATATACCTAAAATCCCACTCTTCTCTGAACAGCCATAATGCAACCTCAATTCATGCTCTTTCTGAAATAAAATTTGATGGATACAATTGTTGAACAGTGTCACACCACGTTTGGGAACCCATATCTTTTGGAACTTGTATCTATCATATGAAAAGGCTCTCATTCAGGGATTTGGTCAAACACTTCCTGTGCACCTAACAAACTCAGACACAAAAATTATAAAAGATACAAGAACTCTCAAAACTGACAGAATGCTGTCAAAAGTTGTCAATATTGTAAGGACGTCAAGGCTTATACTTGCCATTGAGATATTCCATAAGCCGAAAAATCAGGTTCCTCTGTTTTCACGGATTCTTGTTCCAAACGAAATTTAGGGCCACAGGTTCTTCTTCCAAAGGAAATTTAGGGTTTCTCCAAACACCACCAGGTAGAGAAAATGGTTCAAGAAGAGGATCTGGCTCTACTGGATTGCTCATAACTTGAGGATTTGGGCCTCTTTGTTTAACTGCTGCAGCAGATTTCTTGAACAGAAGCTTTAAGAAGCCGTGGATTCTTCAAAGGAGAAAGAACGACCACCTTCTAATGGCGATTCTCATATCGTGTTGAATGGAGATATACATACCTTCACATATATACATACGGGGTCGTGTGTTCAAGATGGACCTCGTGCACACAAAAATACAAATTTCAAAAGTCTAAATACTTTTATGTAAACATTGAACCATCAATATAATTGAGTTTATTCCTCTCATTGGGTGTCGTTTTCTTTCAAATCCATACGGTGAAAGCTTACAATAGTGGTTTTGGTTGGATATACTGACATTTTGGGGCTTAGTGTATTTACTATGTTTCTTTGAAGTTGGCAATTTTTGGGGATGGCAATTTTTTTGAGTTTGGGGACAGTACGCATACGCATACACACACACACACACACACACACACACATAGTTATACAGATACTGATGTATATGTGTGTGTGTATGTACATATGTATATATGGAAAACACAAGAAATTATGAAAAACATATCGGATGTAAATTGCCAAATATCTTTAAGCATGACTTATTTCGACCTACACAATAAGCATATATGGAAACAGAAAATTCTGGAGACACTGCAACAAATAGGATTGAAAGGCTAGACGTTTCTTAAGATCTGAAATTCAAATAACTTCTACATAGGTTACATTGAACAATGAACATTCAACATTCACCATTGAAAGTGAAATAAAGAATTGAGTGAACTGCAAATATGAAATTGTAAATATGAATACCTGATTGGTTATGGTATCAATGATTATGAAAACAACTGTTTGAAAATGCCCACCACCTTTTTTTTAATTTTATAAATATGTTTTAACCTGTTTTTCTAAAATAACTATTGGTATTGGGCGATATCAGGCCATCCTTAGGTTATAGATGTCCTGACATTCCTTAGTACCCGTCCTGAAACAGTAAATCTCCCCAAGACACCAAAAAAATTTGAAATGTCTCTGGGATGTTATAGAAAAAATGCTGAAAAAAGGGGATGCAGGAGCATAAGCCCCTCTTATGTCCAAGCCTCTTCCAAATATCTGGGTGGCCAAGGGAAGGGGACATGCCCCTGTGGAACACTGGTTTTCTGGGTGGCCTGGGGGTAGTGGATGTGTCCCTGTGGAATACTGAGTTTTTTTAAAACTTTTTTTCCCCCCTTTTTTCCCTCTGTGTAGTAGTAGACCCCGATGAGGCATCAGCAGATGTCAGGGTATGTCCCCTGGCTGGTGAGGGACATCTCCTGTGATAAGGAAATGCCAACTGTAAGTCTTCCTGTCTCTCATACGCATACATGTCTTTGAATGTGTATACGTTTACAAGTGTCAGTGACCATTAGTGTTTATTATTTACTGTTACTGATCAGCATGCTGGGCGATGTAAATTGGTTTACACACCAATGTTTTACATGAATGTCTACTAGACTAATGGTCATGGGTTTGATTATTTTGTTTTTGATTGGTTCAGGGGACGTTATTTACTTCATTGCTCACTTGGCTAACATATTTGTTTTCTTATTTAACACAGAAAATGGAAGCCCAACAAGCCATTCCTGTTGTGATACATCCCGCACAAGTGGTATGTACTGATTATTATTATTACCATCTTGTGATGGGTTGGTTCAAATTGGAGTGGAACCATTGTGATTTGTAACATTTATGTGCTTCCAGGTTGGGAATGCCTTTGTGACCCAGTATTACAATGTTCTCCATCAGTCACCACAGATGGCATATAGATTTTATCAGGAATGTAGCAAACTTGGCCGTCCAAGCCCAAACGGTGAATTGCTCACAGTAACTACTATGGAGGTATTTCATGCATATAACGGAAGCTTGAACGGTGTGGAATTGAAGTATGGATGTGCTAAGGATTCCACTTCAAAAACATTCATCTTTGGCTTTGCTGATGCTAACTTCTCTGTGTTTTGGTTCAGGGTATTAATCAAATGATAATGTCTCTGGACTACAGTGAGTTTAAGCCTGTGATCAAGACAATTGATTCACAGGAATCTTATAACAATGGTGTATTGGTCCTGGTAACTGGATCACATAGCTTTCAAAGCTCTGGAACACGCATGTTCACCCAGTCCTTTTTCCTTGCTCCTCAGGATAAGGGTTATTTTGTATTAAATGACGTTTTAAGGTACTTGGATGAAGAACCAGAGCAACCAAAGCAACCGAAGCAAAATGTTGATTTGGTTAATGGAGTTATGGAACAGGAGTCTAATGTCCCTATCTCTGAGCCAGGTAAAATAAGTATATGGTATTTCTTGTTATTGAATTTGCAGGATAAAGTACATTATACAGATTCCATCATTCTGCTTGGTTGAATTACCTTTTATTCAAGAGTATCACATATATTTATTTATCTGCAGTTATTGAACCCGAGATAGTGGCTGAGGATGGTGATATTGATCGATCCACGACGGTAGAGCAGGAGTCTGCTGTTGAGGAGGCATTTCATACCACTGAGCAGGGGCAGGCTTCAGAAGTATGCGCTGTTGAGAAAGAAGCTGTAATTGATCAGCATACTCCACCTGTCAACAATGAAGTGCAAACTGCACATGAAGTCCCAGTTGTAGTGCATGATGTTCTGAAAAAATCGTATGCTTCAATTGTAAGTTCTTTTCAACATTCCAAAATAACTTAGTTTGCAAAGTGGTTACTGGATTTCTAATGTGCACTTTTTGGATTATTTACAGGTTAAGGTAATGTCAGAAAATGCAGCACCTATTGTTGCAGTTCAGAAACCACCCATGGTGAGGGCTGTACCAGTGAGTGTTGAGCGCCAAGCAAGTACTTCCACTCCACCAAAAGCATCTACAACTGAGTCCTCGAGTCCCACTCCTGCCAATGCAATAGAATTCAGTCCTGTAATTGAATCAGAAGGTTGTCTTTATTCTTGCATTATTATGAAACCCCTGGAGTTATCGTGCTTGATTATCATTTGTTTCAAGTTTACTCATCCCTTTTCTAAGCCTTTTCGCATATTCTGTTCTTATTGCACGGCATGACAATTTTATGTTTTCTTGCTGGCAGGAAATGGATGCTCTATCTATATCAGAAACTTACCTTATAATGCCACTGCATCCCAACTTGAGGAAGAGTTCAAGAAATTTGGTGCAATAAAGCCTTCCGGTGTTCAAGTAAGGAGTAAGGTATGGTAACAGAGCTGGTATTGGTTGAAGAGTGATCCATGTTATTTCTTGTGCCATTGATATTTATGATTTTTGATCGCAAATTTTTTGCAGCAAGGGGGATTCTGTTATGGTTTTGTCGAATTTGAAACAGCAGCTTCAGTCCAAACAGCACTTGAGGTATGTTATTGGTATTGACCCAACGTAATAAGTATATAGATTATCTGATTAACTGTATGACCAACTTGACTATAGGAATATTGTTTTAAAGGACCCTTATTTTGCATGTGAGTTGTTCGGTTTTTCCATTGTGTTAGGACGTTACTAAACTACAAAATATTCTTCTCTGTGACTGCCCAAATATTACTAATGCCCTTGTATGATCCTGACTCTGAAATGTCTTGCAATTTTGGCAATTTGTTCTGAATTTGTAATATGTAATTTTTGTTGTTTTCCAGTTCACTGTTTGTGCAAGGTATGTTTATTTCCGAATTCTAAATTGGTTGTTCTTTGGTGGTGTGAGTAAACTTTGGACCTTAATGTTATTTTTTCTATTTTAGGCATCCCCTGTTATAATTAGTGGACGACAAGCGTTTATAGAGGAGAAGAGGCCAACTTCTGGTGCTAGAGGTTCAGGTATTTACACTATAGACCTTTGCATATTCAGAGAAATTTGGATGTCCTGTTCTATTTGCTGAGTGTTCACTACTTTTTATTTAATCCCAGGTACACGAGGACGACCTGTTCCTGCTCGAGGTGGTTTCAGAAACGATGGATTAAGGGGACGCGGCACTTACGGTGGTCGAGGGAATGGAAGAATTGATTTTGCAAATAGGGGTGATTTTGGAAGCAGAGGTCGAGGTAATTTATCCGGGCGGGGTGGTAGTTTCCCTGAGGATCCAGAAGGATTCCAAAGGGTTGATCAATTTCGAAACAGTGGAAGAGGTGCTAGACGAGGTGGAATGGTCACAAACAATGGGCCTAGGATGGGATCTGTGGCTGCATGACATGTTTAGAAGAAAATGCTTCATTGCGGCTTGTTTATATAGCATGTTTGTTCTCTTGCAGAGTTTACCAGCTTTAAGTTGGAATTTTGATAGGACTTTGACATTCTTTCAAGCAGGCTTCCATTACAGGGCTGGCATAAATGAAAGTTTAAGCATTTGTTCTGAACAATTTTGCATCTTATTCTATTAATTTTATAGTTTTAATTGGGTCAATTTAAAATTATAACAGATGTGAATGCGGCTGGGTGTTCATTTTATTTGAGATTATGTTGAAACCCAGTTATTATTTTTGAAATTAGCTGCTTTTTGAATCTCATTTGGAACAGCTTTATATAGTGTAATATTTTAAAGCCAATTAGTTCCTGTAATTGGCTTTATTGGGACACCCTTCATGCCGAGTTTCCCAGAGAATTGCCATATTCTTCGCATTTTTCTCGAGGTTTCTGCATAAAGAGCTATGTTCGGTGGAATTTTCAAATATCCAGGTAACGTATTTTAATTAAGTCTTACTTGTCATTGCTGATTATTTAAGGATGTAGAACTTTCATTGGTTTGGGATTTTTCGATTATATTTTGGTAACGTTTCTTCCACGGATAATAAAGGTCTAACCGGCCACAGATTCCATGCCTAGAAAGTGTAAGATCTAAAGTTACGTGCATAGGAAGGAACACATATTCAGAAACAGAAAAAATAATAAAGGGTGCAGTTATAATCCCTTTTCTTTAAATAGCACTGTAAGTGTAGGGTTTTTAACTCATTATGTTTTAGTAAAGTTTAATGTTCCATGGTAATGATTTTTCTTTTCTTTTATTGATTGAAATTAATGATTAGGTTCTGGACCCAAATAGTGATGTTGTGTTAAACAATATCACATATAAGAGAAGCATTACTTGTAATCTAGTGGAATGATGCTTCTTTAAAAGAACATGCTTGTGAGTTGAAAATAAAATACAATAAAAAATAATGGTGGCTATTCATATTTTGAAAGTAGTTTCTCTCTAAAACAGAACGGATTTCTGAAATAGGTCTTTAAGAATGGGAAAGAAGTACGATGAATTTTGAAGATAAAATATTGTGTTAGTTCTGTCATATCTTTTATTTTTTAAAATTTATCTGCGTTTATCTAGAAAGAAAGGAAAATACTTTATTGAGGTATATATGATGCCAGATCAACAAGTTAGCTTATGGCATAGGAGGCTACCTCGTATTTCATTTGTGGGAGGCACCTAACTGTGATTTAAAGATAACATATGGTTGCATTATCATTCATAATCAATGATAGCTGTGAAGGGCAGGGGGTTATTAACAAATAGATTGGCTTTAAATATAATTGCTTACTCGGAATGTTTAAATAGTTCTAACCATTCCAAAAAGTCTTGTACAAATTTTTTGTGTGTTGAAGTTTAGCTTCAAATTTATATGTTGTATTGCTATTTTATTGTATAACTGTAAATGTTGTTACATGTTCATACTGCTTTTCTGAGCAATATTAGGCTCGTTTTTAATGTAGTTGGGTTGTGTCATGTGGTGTCTTCTTGATTGTGATTGTACTTTCACTTCATAGGTGTAGGAGAGAATATGATGTATGGCTAAATCTTCACTTTGATTTAGATTCTATATTTTGAAACAAAAGTAATGTAGTTGAGAAATTGTCAAAGTAGTGTTGCAAACTGTGGCGTGTGTGAATAAAATAGGTTAAGCATTTCAACCTAACTATTGAAATTTTAATTATCCTTTGGCACAAATGAATTTGTAGAGAGACCAAGGATGGATAAGTGTTACAAATATGGTAAAATTTGATTAAATGAAGCACCATTTGAATGGAGAAGTTTGGCTCTACGCTTGACCCTTGGTGTGGTGAGGTATAAAAAGTTTTTAATCTTTTATGTTCTAGTTTTTAATAAATGGTTTGGCAAGGCCTTTTATTTATTGGATGATCTATGATAACTAATGAGTTTCGACCAATTAAAGATAATACAATTGGAAAGGGTAAAGGCCCATGACCAATGATAATAAAAAGATCGACCCACAACTAAAAAAGCAAACCTATATGGGTACAAGTTTGTTTTCGATGGGTCCATACAATGATGGGTGCAATTTTTGAAGATTACCTTAAAGTATTGAAAATTGGAAGATGTTTTTGTCCAATCTTTTAGAATGAAGGAACAATCCATTAAGTTAGATTTAAGCTACTTTTATTAGCTCTTTCACATAGAAACACTCTTATGGTGCATATGGTTATACCATATTGAAAATTATGCTTATGGTAGATATATTTTAAGGAATTTAAAGTGCAAACTATAAAATTTAGAATATGTTTGTTCATAAAATATATTGATGTGTCGGATCACACTTTTTAACCCATCACTAGAATGAAGACATGAAAAGAGTAGTACAAATATCTTCAATAAATTTGTTTGGATAGATGTCAATATGATGTCATCACTTCTTTTATGATTTGTTTGTTGATTGGTGATAGATAGCTTCAATTTGGTTACACCACTTTGTTGTACTTGAATAATTTTTTTTGGAAATAAAAGGGGGTTCCAAATTCAATGTATGCCTAAGATATTACAATTTAAAAAAACTTAATCTTATAATAATCAAATGGATATGAAATTTAATATTGACCATTAATTGTTATGCATTGGCAAATACTGTAACCCACCAATCCTTGATCTATCATTGTAGGACGTCTACTGATGAAATTAATTGCTACGCACTTGTAGACATTACAATCTATCACCACCACCACACTCTTTCCATCCCCCCGCCACACTCTTCCCATCCCCCAGCCACACTACCACTGTAGGACACATATCAACATGATTAAATATCTAAAGCTTCTCATATGGATAATTCTCTCATAGAAGCTACATGAACTTAACCATACGTAAACATTAAGTACATTTAATTTAATTTATTTTATTATAAGAAAGAATGAAAATTCCAAGGAGAAGAGGGAGCTTTGTAGCTATGGTCTTGGTTGTGAAGACATAATATCATCCTCCATGAAAGCAATTTCAAGCTTTCCCTTGACAATCTCCATTCCCTGTCTCTTGATTGTTTTCTTTGTGCTTTTTGTTTGAATTGGTAGATGCTAAAGTTTGGTATTAAACTTTTGCAAATACCAGTCTTGACTTACGTTCATCTTACATGATTTGTGTGTACACATATGGCTCTTGCACACCCTTTTTTTCTATCTACATGTTTTCTATGAGTCTGACTCGACTGATTTGCTAGTCTATGCCTAACTTTTTCATTAGAATATTCAAGTTGTCTTCATATCACCATATAAGTATGCCTGCTTTTAAGACAAACCCATTAGACTCTGACACTTGTAGAATTATAAAGGTGTCCAACATTGATAGAGCTATCCTTGCACCAAGCTACGCTCATTTTTTAAATTCAAATGATCTCTATAGGTTGACTTGTATGTTTCGTATGTCAGTGGTGTGAAACATTACCCAAAAATTTCTATATAAACACACAATTGGTTTAAATCCTATTTCATTATCTAACACAATCTAGCACAATCTAACATTGTCAAGCAAGCCTATTCTAACAATTGCACAATCAAAGAGATTGCCCATAACTTTCTAATTCATAAATCAATGATAAAAGGCAAGCCATAACTAGGTCTAAAAAACATAAGCTAAGCTAAGTTTGGCATTGTCAAGTGTCAAAAACTAGATTATAGGTTGCATTCATAAAAGGAGCACTATTGCAAATACACCTAATGAGAACTACATGTGGTTTGTATTCACTTTTCGGAGTATTAGATATATAAGTAGCACTCAACCATTAATTGGGGAGTGGTTGAGGTTACCTCAAGCCACCTCCTTTCCCCATTTTAACATGTTAACATAGTGTCAAAAGTGGATATAGGGTTTCAAAATGGAGACAAGTGTTTTGGATTTACGCACATAATCGGAAGACATATTTCAAGTAGGGGTGGCACCTTGTGTTAAAACAATGATGCACAAATTCATATCAGGAATCTAGAAATTGTTGACTTCCGTGTGAGATGACAATGTCTAAACCCTGGTAGACTCGTCTAGGTAGATCCAAATAATATTATTCCCGATCCAAATAACTTCTAATCCATTTTATAGTCTTTTTAACCACTTGCATTCTTAAACTTGCACAAAATAGTAGCATGCTAAGTATCCAAATACCTTACATTGTTTATATTTATAGGAAGTAAAATTGTGCAATCATATTCTACTTTAGCATTCAAATCAATGTTTTATTGCAATACATTAAATAATTTGAATTGACGTAGAAGTTATATCTTATAAGATCACACAAATCAAAATTAAGGTAAAATAATATTACTGAATTTTGTGATTTCATTTTATTAATTTCAGGTCTTGGTGGGCTTCTTTTTGGTTTTTGTGTTGCATTTTTAGGAGTAAAAAATGTTCTCTTTTTAAGTTAGTGTTGGGTAATTGTCCCCTTGGCATGTTTTTAGAGGACACATTTTTTTTTGAAGCTTGCATTATTTCCTTGCTAAGGTGCATGGTAGTAAAGATTGCAACAACTCGTGAGAAAATATAAGGGGTTGGACTTTAATGAAAATCTCGAAAGCCTACAAGGCATTTTAAATCAAGCACTCCATTTTGTGGATCATTTTTACCTGCATCCACCACTGAAAAACCCTAAATAGATATTTTTAGTAAATTCTTAGAGAGGAAGTGGTGGTTGTTCCTACATGGGGTGTTGAGTTTATATTTGCAAGGATGGAGTTGAGTGGGAGCAAATAGTGCTAGGAAATTTAGACTAATGAGAACATGCTAAGTACCCCACCTTCCTTAAGACATCGATGTTGGTTACAAATGAAGAAATGTTTAGAATGTCGTGCAAAAAAGAAACCATGTTAAATAATGTTGGCTATTTTCTTGTTTGCTTGAATAATTACACTCTTGCCTCTAGAGGCTCTTTTGGGAAAAAAATAGGGCTTTATGTTAATTTTTTAGAATATTTAAAAAGTTTTTTTTCTCTATTTTTTTTTTAGAAATTCAAATATCCAAAGGAGAGTCACTAGCACACCTTTTTGGAAAATGTGTCACTCTATTTTCCATGTACTATCTTGGGATTGTGAGATGGATTGGGATGAGTTGTATACGATCTCGAGGTGGATTGAAATTGAAATTGTTATAAAATTGTGGGATTTTTGGTCTCAAGTGTTAAAACCCTTAGGGGAAGTGTCACAAGTAGAAGAGACAATGGTTAATCTAACACATATGCTTGTGTGTACTCTGATTTCTTTATGGATGGATAAATCATTCCCTAAACCCCAAATTTTAAATGGAAATATATTCATATTCATTTGAAATTTTAGGGTCATGAGGTATGAATGCTTGTTTTTACTGCAGGAAAGATGACCATGTCAAAACAATTCCATGTTGCTTGGTCCTAAAAAAATCCCTTCAAAAAAATTCATCCTAGAGGAGATTTTGTGTGTAATGGACAAACATAGTAGGTACTAAATTTTGAGAATCCCTTTCCTTTCTCTTGTTGGGGAAACATTGAAGTCATTTGATCAAGTTGAGGTTATGGATATTTCTCCCTCTCTCAAATATCCCAACTTTATTTGTGAGTATATGGAGGTCTCTCTTTATTGAAAAGATTGTCTCTCAGATAAATATGAAGTCAATTTGGCTAGTAGTTTGCATCAAAAGAGTATAAAGACTCCTCTTTTGAATGACCCTCCTTAGGGTACTGGACATGCCCATATAAGTAAGATGGATCTCTTAGAAATGAGAATGGTGAAAAATGGTAAATTATTCTTACCAAGGGAAAGAGCTTCATATCCCCTATAGTGTCTTCATTAAGACTAAGTTCATAGTTTGAAATAATACTAGAAAGCTTGTTGGATTGATGGAGATCAAACATATATTCCCCTAAAAACAAATTTGGTGTTAAGAGGCTTTAGAAAGATGGAGGATTTGAAATGCTTATGGAGGATTGTGCTTCACAACCCATGGTGTGTGAGGGACTTGAGAAAATACTTGACCTTCATGGACATATAGGTGCAAACTACCCCCAAAAGTGTAAATACGTGCTCCCCTAGTATAAAATCTTCAAAAAAAGAAGTGAACAATGATAAGTTGCCTAGTTGCTTTGAGAGCTTGTATGAAGATAAAGGAGGATTCATGTATCCTCCCCCCTCATCCCATTAAGTAATTTATGAGGATTGTTACCTAGAATGTAAGAGACTTGGAAGGTCAAGATAGTGAAAATACCATGAGAAACTTTAATAAGTCTATAGACAAAGTTAACTTCTTTTTGTCCCTTAAGTATACTTGGATTGATGTTTTCCAAAATTTTAACAAGCATTATAAAGGGAGGGGTGGTGTTGCTATTCTCATAAGGAATAGGCTAAGTGTATTGTTAAAGGTAGTTTCACCCCGTTGAATAGAATTGCGTGGGTCATCATTAGATAGATACTGTGACCAAAGTTTAGAGATTTGATTTATTTATGCTCTTAATTATCATAGAGATAGAGATAGAACTGGATGGATAAAAAATTGAATCATGCCCCTAATTACTTAGAGGTGATTATAAAATGGTTGAAGAGAAAGAGGATAAATATGGAGATCATGGTTTTGAGTGGAAAGGAAACATGTTTTTTAATTGGTCCAAGATTAAATACATGTTGAGAGTGGTTGAATCCATTTACAAGGGGGGAAAGATGGGAAAAAAGTGTGGTTTACTAAATGTAACTATTGAACTTCAATGTTTTATGCATTAGGCAACCAAACTTATGGATAAGCATGAGGATGTGCATGTGAGACACACAAACTCTTACTAGGAAAATTTACAATGCATAAATAAGGATGATGTGTAGAAATAAGGCTATGTGTAGCAATTATGAGCACACTTTTGGAGACATAATGAAAATATGGAAAGAAACACAAAATGTATCACAATAAACACATCCAATAGGTGAAAAACACCAAAAGCATGACTGCATGGATGGTTAGGGATCAATCCATGTTTGGAAACATATTATGGAAATATGTATGAATAATTGGCAGACTAGACAAGTGGAGGATGATTCAACACTAGCTGATAGGGATCAAGAGGGTTCTAGAAACCTATAAATACTCCTTGACCTCTCATTTAAGTAGTTCAATTCTATTTAGTTCGTAGTTGTTACATGTTTTGTAGATAAAAACAAAGTGAAGATCAAGATTAAAGTTTTTTATAAGTATTAAGTCATGGAAGGTATTTGTAATTTTTGTAATATGTTTTACAACTTGAATATGTATGAACATCATGTTAATAGAGTTCCTGTACATGTTTGTACATTTCAAGTGTTGCACCCTTAATTGATAACATATATTGAGATATGTGTGGTTGACTTGTGGCTAACATAACCTTTTACTTAGTCATATGATAATTTATATATATTCATATTAGTAGTAGTGTTAGTCTATGGAATATCCATATCATTATTAGGGCATATATGGGAGGTGGTGGTTAGTATTAGGGCATCATATTAAAAATTCTATTATTATTGCAAGGTTGTGGAGGTTGCCCCCTTAAAGAGGCTTAGTCATATATTTCCATTATTATGCTCTGATATCAATATTTGGTGTAGATTTATTCTATTATGTTCTTATAATTTTAATAATTTATTATTGCTTTGATTTTGATAATTATGTTCTATTCATTGATGTGAATTTACTTTAGCGTAAGTGCATAGAGTTAGGGGACAATTCTATGGATATTTTTGGTATGCATTATAGCATAATGCGTATGCGTAATGGAAATAACATGTACGTGTTATTCAAATTTAGGCTTGGTAATTACCAAGACATTATGCATATCTATTATAAACTATAATAAATGCACACATGTTATAAACTATAAGAAACACATACACATTTATTATAGTGTAAGAAATACATACATGTTTCTTACAATAGACATAAAAACAAAAAAATGTGACTAAGTCCCCAACAAATTTCATTTTACTTTGTCTTGACATCTCATCTCTACCCTACCACAATCACGTTTTGATACTAGGGGGAGAAAACACATTGCCATTGTCCATTACTTCAATAAATAAACAATGCCACCATGGAAGGGAGGTAAGCAATCAAAATTCAAACATGTTAACACCAAATTTTAGTAATTATTTTTTATTTCCGTTATTTTATTATTAAAACCAATTTTTTTTTGAACAACACATTCAAGTGCAAGACAAAAACCTCCTAACCCTCATCCTAACCCTTCTATCCCTCTTATCCCTCCTACAATTCCACAAGACCTTCCATGTAGTTAAGAGTATTTGATTGCACACATAGTCGAGAACAAAATACAAATTGAAGAGACAATTAGGAAAATGAGGGACCCTAGTTATTTCAACATCCATCGTATATATTTGGTTAATACACTATAATTAATACTAGGCCAAGTTGACTTGATAATGAGTCAAATTGATAAATGGGCACAAATTACTTATGCAACAACTACAAGACATTGAAGAACCTTCATACAATGATTATGAGATACCTAGTTTATCTTCTAATGGTACCCCACCTACAAAATTTTACACTATTGAAATATTATATTCTTCCAAAAAAATCACCATATAATTCCCAGAAGATGTTATGATTAATGATGAAATTATTTTTTGGGATGTTGATTCACCACTCTTTATTAAAATCAAAATCAATAATACCTTAATTATAAAAGTCTTGGTAGATGAAGTTCAGAAATTAATATTAATTCTCTTTGGCTCATCCAAAAATTTAGCTATACCAAAGAAAACCTTAAAAAAACTTGCCTTACTTATCATGGATTTGATAACACCAATCAAAAACCACTTGGTTGTATTTGGCTTCCCCTCATAATTGAACCCAAAACAATTCAAACCAAACTTATGATTCTTGATCTTCCTTTATCTTATAACATGATTTTAGGATGTTCATAAACTCATCATATGAGAATTATTACATCTTTTGGTAGCCAATGTATCAAATTTATTCAAAATGGAAAATGTTATAAACATGAAGTATACCCAAACCCTTAGAGCATCAAAATTCCAAATATTAAATATCAATACCACATTCATACAATTGCTCATATTAATAGCCCTCATTTGCCTAAATCTATTAACATGCATTCTGATTTACATGTCACTCTTGTAGACTCTGACAATGATGAAACCAATGAGCTAAAAACCATTTGTAATACCACTCAATTACCTCCATATATAGTGTGATGGATTCCTCCTTTGCTTCCATAAGATCACATCATTCCTTTAATTGATGACATCTCTAATAGTTCTTCCCCATGTAATGCATACAAAGCCTCTTACATAGAAGATGATTTCATTTTTAATGAATATGGAGTAGTCAAACTCTTTCAAGATCCTTTAGCCATGTCTCCTTGTACTTTAAGCAACATAGGTGTATCCACTACCATACCCCGACAAAAAATGATACATGTAATATTTATCCATCTTATGATGATGCTTGCATTATAGCCCAAGCCCAATCATGAGACTTTTATGTAATGCATGATCAAAATACCTTAGCTATATACATGCCTTCAACCAAGATGTTTATGTTATTCATATATCATCTAATATTTAATCTGATCATAAAGGTTATGTACCTCCCATCAATCAAATATTAAAAGTGTAGATATTAAAATATTATTTATGTAGTACCTCTCAGTCTTGTACACTTGAAAAATACCTATCATGGATGTACCTTTCAATTCTAGACTTGCCTGTTGCCAAAAAGATCACATTCATTATCTCTTTGTGACTAATTTTTTTATTTCTTAGTCTGACCATTATTATTATAATGACCAGGGATTATATAGCGTGCAAAAATATCAAAACCTAATTATTATCTTTCACTCTCAATTTTGAACCTATACCTATTTTTTAGCTTCCTAGACACTTACATCTCAAATAAACACATGCATTGATGCAAGTGTTCACTTTTCCTAAAAAGTGTCCAGTGCCAAAAAGTCATCCAATTTTTTTAAATAAACATATCCTAAAGGTTGGATTAATTGATTTAGTGTGAGATATTTATAAAAAGAATTGGTATATATACAAGATCAACCCTCATCCATTCCTCATCTAGTAATCACCTGAAAATCACATACAACTCACAAGGCCATATACCAAGAATCACTCAATCAAGCAATAAAAATTGCCCTATTAATCCTTATTTATATATCAATCATAGGAAAAAAATTTCCATAGCTCTGAAGCATTCAAAGAGTAGCCCATGAGCCATATTTACCAAGTTACAAGATAGGTCACTGCATGTCTTTGATTATCACACATTACATCCTTGTGCACACACAAGACAACACATATGGGAGAACTACATAAATATGAGGCCTTATTTAGAGTATTGGATATGTAGGCAATGCCCATTGATAGAGGGGTCTTTAGGATATATTGACACTATGAGCCCACTAACCTATTTTTCCCATAGTCATTCCAAGGGTGAAGAGCCAGGGTTTGATCATTTGAAAAAGAATGAAAACTTGTGCACATAATTTGAAGACATTAGAAGAAAGGTGATATAAAAACATGAAGTCTCCAACTTGTCTCATCCGAATCTATTTAGTATTAGGTATATGACACCTATGATAAAATTGGACACTTGCATCGATGCAATTGCCTATATTTGAAATAAGAATCTAAGGCCACATAAATAATATTTATATAATTTGATGACTATTCTAGGATCATATTCCAATCCAATTTTAACATATTCCAGATCGGACCAACATGCACATAATAAACCAACTATGTATCATTTATTTTCAATTCATTACAATATCTGTCAATAGCTATACTTTGCTATTTTTAGCAATCTCAATTGTAAAAATTCAAAATAATGTTTATCTAAGTTTTCTATTAGTTGGCTTGCTCATTAGATTAGTTCACCATCCTTATGTAAAATCTGATCTAATCCCATTACCCCTAGATATCCCTTGATCTAAATTTAGGGTTAAACATTAGTGAACCTGACCTTTGGTCTCAAAACCCTAGTGGACCTAGGGATTTTTATTTTTTATCTGATTTATGATTTCTAAACTATAAATATTTTAAAATCATATTTCCTTTTACTTTTCAAGGAATTAATCATAGATGCATATATCATTTGTTTCCTTTTACAATATTTCATAGTAACCCTTGTTTTTTATACTTCATACATGGCTAAATTAAAAAATGACTAAGAAAGGATACAATCAAGTTTATTTCTATAACTCCTTTTTGAATACTATAGAGTCGGTATCTAGATGCCAACATGCATGATCTCAACCCTTTGTTCTACATAGATCTTATTCAAGTGACAACTACCATCCCACACCCATTATTCACCCATGACTTATATTGGATTCTGCAGTCCATGCTGTCACTACTTGAAAAAGTAAGGGTGTGCAACCTATCCCACCTCTTGTTACTATACAACAAGTTCATTTTAAGCCTAAAATTGTTATCAAATCAGAAGGATATAATCTTATTAACCAATTGAGTAGCACATATGCTAAAATTTTAATCCTTAAACCCTAAAGCAATATACTATCTAGAAGGATATTTTATATGAAGCATTTTGTGACACCCAAGTACCAAGGGATTTTGAACCAACTTATTTTGTATATATTATGAAAGATCTCAAAAATAATCCAAATATTATTACCTTTGATCCAAAATATTTACCATCAAAAGATATTACTCACCAAGATTTACCTTTGTTCATATAAGTGAGTATGCATAATAAAGGAATAAAAAGGGTTTTAGTTTATACTAGTCCAGGCTTAAACATTTATGGCATGGATTTATTAAAAACCATGGGTATTAACACCAATATTATTTAAAAATAAGATATGCATATAAAATGATTTGATAATTCTTGTATCCCTCTAGTTGGCCAAGTCACACTAGATGTGTCATTGGGGCCAAAAATGATTCCAACTACATTCCAATTAATGCCTCAATCATTACATTATAACTTATCCTTGGGTAGACCATGGATACATACCATGGAAGCCATCCCATCTACATTACATTGATGTGTGCATTTGTACATGATAGGACCTTATTCAAATTGCTGACTAATGATGAACCTTTCAATTTTTTTAAAAAGATACATTTCAATACAAAGGGAATACTTAAAGTGGTACCACGTCAACAATGTATTCTAATTGAAAATATACAAACATATTAAATGGGTGAGTCAAGCACAATGTATCCTTTACCTTAAGAAATAAATATATCAGTAATCATTGAGGTGCACATAGATGCAGATCAAGAGCAAGAACCAATACCAAAAGAACTAGTGATATCAAAATTATAAGAAATTCAAACATTTGAGCTTCTTTTATTGATCACTACTGAACAATAAGATGACAAAGTTTCAGATTGATATGATAGTGACAATGAACTTACTCATGATATGGCTGATGAACAATTATAAAAATTTAGTTTCAATCTACTTGAAAACATTTTAAATAACCTATTCACACCTATAGGTCCTAATATATACATATTAAATTCATCATTAGAGGATACAAAATCACATTCAGATAAGGGCAAGTCAAAATTATCATATGAACATGTAAATGCTTTTTATTTAATCCATACCTCTTTGCTAAAAATAATAAATCAACCCTATAAATAACCAATGCAAATATATCATGTGAACAATGTGGAGTCCTCTAAAAAACCTCCATAATAGATTATCCATATCTTAACAAACTATATTTTCCCATATTTAATTCTTCCTATGTTACTCAAGCATCACATGATATATTTACCTCTTAATAGACACAAATCGAGAAGCACACTCATCCCTAAAAAGGTATCACTATATTATGCTTATCATCGAATCACCAACAATAATACAAATAAATGTACAACATTGCATAACCACATTATAAAATACAAAGGTGAGGGGTGCATACAAGTTGTGTCTGAAAAAATAAAATAACCAAATACTTCTAATATTTATTAGATTGAGCGCAGAGATTGAAAGAGAATAAGATTGTATTACACAACACATATATTATTATGAATGATACATGAAGGCCTATTAATTAGGCAAAGAAAAGAACCAACTGAAAATCATGGAGAGGGTGAGTGAAACAACCTATGTTGGCTAGCATGAAATAGCTAAGCCCGATAAAATAAACTAACCTATTAACCTAAGTGATTAAGGCAACTAACCATAGATCTATTACCTTAGTCAATAACCCAAGGTAAATACATAATTACAATAAAACCCTCCCTTAATGACTAAATCAGAAACAAGATCAAGTTTATCTCTAAATTTTATGAACTTATCTGCACCAAGAGGTTTGGTCATTATATCAGCTGGTTGCTCTGCAATGGGGTAGTAGAAGAGACTGATGTCTTCATTTTTAACCAACTATCAGATGTAATGATGGTGAACCTCAATGTGTTTGGTCTTGGCATGGAATACTAGATTATTCACCATCTTCAAAACACTTTGGTTGTCATAAAAAATTGGAGTAGGATTTCATGGTTCAAACTGAATATCCTCCAAGATTTTCTTTATCTATATAGTTTCACAACCTGAACTAAACACAACTTTATACTCTGCTTCTATTGAAGATAATGCCACTGTAGTTTGTAGTTTGCTTTTCCATGAGAAAAATCTTGAACCAAGAGTGAAAACATAGCTTGTTTTAGATTTTCTTGAATCTACTAATCCTGCCTAATCAGAGTCAGAATATCTTGAAAGCTCAAAATCTACAGACTTCTTATACATTTTGCCAAAGTCAAGAGTACATTTGACATATTTTAATACTAATTTTTTAGCTAACCAATATAATTCCTATGGTTTATACATGAGTGAAATAGAAAACTCACCGCAAAACAAATATCCAGTCTAGTGGTAGTGAGGTAAATGAGACTACCTCTAACTGTTGATACACTGTTTCATTGATGAGAGGTAAAGCAGTGCCAGTTGAAATTTTAGCTCCAACTTCCATACATGTGTGAGTTGGATTATAATCCATCATTATAAACCTTTCCAATAATGATTTGACATACTTATTCTATGACATGAATACAACACAATCATCTTGCCAAAAATCAACACATAAACAATTATTAGTAGTCCTAAGTCTGTCATGACAAAAGTACAATAACTATCAACCTTCATTTACTGAATGAGACTAGCACTACTCCCAGTGATGGCTATATTGTCAACATATATAATGAAAATCAATATATCATCACCAAACACCTTTACATATAGATTTGGTTTAGAATTACACCTTTTGAAATTAGACTTCCTAAGGTATGAATCTATCTTCATATACTAGGCTTGAGGAGCCTGCTTAAGTCTATAAAAGGATTTGATCAACTTGTAAACAAGATATTCCTTACCAAGTACCTAAAAACCCTATGGCTGAACTATCTAGACTTCATATTTTATATCTCCATTCAAGAAATCAATCTTGACATCCATTTGGTGCACCTGCCATCCAAACTGAGCAACAATAACAATAATCAAATGAAAAGTTACCATCTTTATAGAAGGAGAAAATTTCTTCATAATCAACCCCTTACTCTTGTGCATAACCTTTTGCAACAAGTTTAGCTTTGTGTTTGTCCAAGGAACCATCTACTTTGCATTTTACCTTGTAAATCCATTTACAACCAATGGATTTATTCTTGGTGGTATCTCTATGAGCTCCCAAGTCTTGTTTTTCATCAAGGAATCATATTCCAATTGCATGGTTGATTCCCAATCATGCCTCCCTTTGGCCTCTGAAAAATAATTAGGCTCAAATACATGTAAAACAATAGTTTTTAGAGAAAAATTATCATGCTCACCTCTATTAGCAAATTGCTTTCCTGATCTCAATCTTCTTCCTTCCACACCTTGTGGCAAGTCTCTTTCCTTTAGTGCTTCTATTTTGGTAGAATACCACTTTGGATTCTTTGGTTGTTCTGATGGAACCTCACAATAACCTATACCAATTTCCTCCCTAGAATGTGATTCCACTGATGAATTATAATCTTGCTCAACTTTCACATCATAACTTATAATAGAATCATTAGAAGAAAATAATGACTCAAAATCTAAAACTGTACCAGTTGTTGTGAAGTATGGAATCTATTCATTTACTATGACATCTCTATTTACCATAAATTTTTTAGTAGAAACATCAAATAATATGTAGGCCTTGGTCATTGTACCCAAAAAACATGTATGCTTTGCTTTTCACATCCAAGTTACTTCTCTTTTGACTAGGAATAACTGCAAAAGCTACACAACCAAAGATTCTAAAAGAACTTACATCTGGAGTTTGACTTGACCAAGCCTCCTTTGGAGTCATATCATCTAATGATTTTTTAGAACTTCTGTTGAGGATGTACACTATTGTATTCACTGCTTCTACCCAATATCTATATGGGACATTTTTTCTTTGGATCATACAATGATCCATGTCTATCATTGTCCTATTTTTCCTTTCTACAACTCTGTTTTACTAAAAATTGTAAGGGGTAATTTATTGTCTGCATAAGCATTCATTAGCACAAAATTACTTGAAATATTTTGAGATTTACTCACCCCCATTATCTATTCTAAGAGATTTCACTGACCATCCTACCTATTTTTCAACCATAGCTTTCCAAGTAAGGAAGTTAGAAAAACAATCAATTTTTTTCAGTAGAAAGTATACCCACTTTTTCCTAGAGAAATCATTGACCAACAACATAAAATAATGAGCTCCAGAAGGGGTAGGTGTCTACATTAGACCATGAAAATATACATGTACTAGATCAAATACTCCCTTAGCTCTTGAAGCTTTACCAACATTAAATGAATGTCTAACTTGTTTCCCCAACTGACATCTAATACATACATGATGATTATCTTGAATAGAAGGAATCCCCTTAACCATCTTAGTCTTGTTTAATGTAGTCAAATAATGGAAATTCAAATGTCCATACCTTTAATGCCATAGTGAACTTGTGCTATCAACCACTGAAAGTGCACTTTCCTTTACCCTCTATGGATCTGCAAGCTTATACAATCCTTTCTCATCAATCCCAACAACAATAATCTTGTTATCTTTGGTAGTGACTAAACATTGTTATCCTTAAAAAATTACAAAAAAATAAGATTTTGAAGTGATCTCACTAATTGAAATTAGATTTTTATTCATATCAAGCACATACCTAACATTCTTAAATGTATACTCTACTGTACCATTAACATTGATCTAAACATTACCATATCCCTTCTCAAAATGAGTTCTATGATCTCCCAAAGATATAGATTCATTACTATTATCATTTTCAACAAAATCCATGTACCATTCCTTATGGCATGTATAATGGTGAGATGCCCCTAAATCAAAGTACCAAGCTCGATCGACCATAAAATTAACACTAAAAGCCATGAAATCAAAATTAGGAGATGTATCCTCACCTTCACCTTCAACTACATTCGAATGATGAGCTTTGTTTCTAGGGTTAGCCATATCCTATTATCTTTTTGTGTAATCTTTCTTAAGGTGACCAATTTGCTTACAGTAAAAATATTTCCAATTAGATATCTTATTAGAACCACTTGTGAAGTTTTTATCATAAAAATAGTAGATTTACTAAACTACATACCCTTTCCCTTGATGAAGAATGCACTCTCTATAGAAGTATATGTATACAACACTGCCTGCTCCTGCCTTCTCTCCTTTTAAAATAACAATGTGGATAACTTTTCAAAGTCCAAAGTGTGCATCTCAACAATCATGTGCAAGGGCTCCAAAAATAACTCAAATGAAGGTGGAAGATTCTACATAATTAGAGCAATTAAATCTTGATCATCAACAGTCTTCTGCACAACCTTCAATTGATCATTGATGTCCTTGATTTACAATAAAATCTTAAAAATGAAGCCACCTTCTTGCATCTTAGTATAAAAAACAAATTCTTCAAATAAAATACCCTACCAGCTTTAAAATCCTAATATTTAGAAGTAAGATTAGTCCATAAAGCTGATGCAATGGTTACATTTTTGAATCTAAGATTAGATTATCTGTTACTAACAATTTTAACAACATAAGAGCCTCATAATGATGTTTATCATAATCATTAGTATCAATGGTAAGCCTTTGCTCTTTATCAAGCACTATTTGATCAAGATTTTGATATTCACACATCGTCATAACTTTGTGACTCCACAAATTAAATTTCTTGCCTATCCATTTCTATGAATTTTGTAGTAATAGGTGTTGAATATTAGCCATTTGACCTAATTTTTTACAAAAACAATTAAATAAAAAAAACTATAATGACTTTTATAAAAATTCCTTATACACAAGAATTCTATATTGACACTGAACAACTCTACCAATTTTTAGCAACAAACTCAATTCTATTTTCAAGATTTCAAATTTTATTTCACTAAAACAATTAAATTGAGAAAATTACAACTTTGATTTAAAAATTTATTTCTCCATCCACATCCAGATAAAAAACTCAAAAAATAGTTAAATTTTTAACTTTCCAAATGCTTCCATGATTACTAATCAGTGATAGGTCCCTAATAACCCCTATTGGCTAAAGTTTTGATTTATTTTAATTAAAAAATTAAAAATAATTGAAATAATAAAACTTAGGTTAAAAATTTCATGAAAATAATTAACCAATCAAAAAATTGGCCTACTTGTGAAACTTTAGGCACATATTTTGAGCTTGTTTCTCAACCAAATCAAAAACTATTTGCACCATTGATCAAGTTTGGATTTAACTCGTAGTTCAGAGCTTTGTTTTGCTAAAAATGATCAACATTTTAATTTTTTGGATCTCCCCTAAATTATACAGTGCTGTACACTATACAGTCATCCCAAAAAAAATAAACAGAGGCCTCAAAGCCTCTTAAACTAATCCCTCTAACCTTCTTTTGATCTTATTAGGTCTTTTGATTCTCCTGGGTAATTTTTTGATCTTTTGGTTGAGCTCATAGAGTTTTGTGATGCTTTCTCTCTCCTTTGACTCTCTACTAGGTGCATGAAGCTCCTCTCTAGCAAGACACTGACCTCTTTGGCTTTTATAGACCTCCACTCAGGCTCTACAAATCATGGGCTTTGATTACCATATTAGATTGAGCATAGAGATTGCAAGAGAATAGGATTGTATTATATAGCACATATATTATTATGAACCATACATGAAATCCTATTAAATAGGCAAAGAAAAAAACCACCAGAGAATCATAAAGAGGGTGAGTGAAATAACCGGCATTGGCTAGCATGAAATAACTAAGCCTAATAAAATAAACTAACCTCTTAACCCAAGTGATTAAGGCAACTAACCATAGATCTATTACCTTAGTCAATAACCCAAGGTAAATACATAATTACACTAACAATATTTACACACAAAATTAATATTCAAAGTGACAAAGGCATGAAAATATAACAATTACCACAAACATCGATGGTGTTTCTTTTTCACATTTTCAAATTGATACAAATAATTGGGACACTCTTTGTAATGTCTCATACTTACCTACATTGGGCCATACTATCGAGGAAGTATAATGTTGTTCTATTTTCCATAAATATCTTGGATATATTTACTTACCTATAACATGCATACCTAAATTGATAAATACCATCATATGGGTAATGGATACTAAACTAGATCTCACATTTTGCCTTGGAAAATATCGGGCAACCAAAATTAAGGCAACCATTGATACCATCAATATTTATCTATATTAAAAATTCAAAAATAAACTAATATGAATAATTCATAGTGAAAACAAAGATAAACCTATAGCAATGACATAAGACATTCTTTTACTAGATGAAACTAAATCACTGGGAATGATGTGGCATAAATACTGGTAGAATAAAAAGGATCCTAAAAAATGATCAGATAGTCCTTTATATTATTAGTGGGGAGGGGTCATCTCCTTTCATTCCAATTAATATTTGAGAATTCAAATAATGAAAATGATCCAACTTAAGGTTGAAAAAATCAAATATTCCAAAAATACAAAAACTTTCAAATAACTCAAAAATACCCAAAAAATTCAACATGTTTGTAGTTATACTATTTACTATACACATGTTATTTATTTCATGTTAGTAGATAACATATAATTTATTTATATATAAACATATGTTTCAAGCTTCATTTGAGTGTGATACAATCATACCTATGTACATAATATATGCACATACAAATGTTGGGCTTTCCCTCTAATCATGTCATTATTATATTGGGGGCATCTACTTCTTTGATCATGATACACGCAAGTTATATTATTATATGAGCAATTTCTATTATCATGTTTGAGATTATATACTTAAAAATGCCTATAACCATGATTATACCTTTCATAATATACTTGATATGATATGTACTTAATGTTGCTTTCTAACACATATTTTTAGGAACTAGTGTGCTAGGTTCATTCTGGTTATTTATATTTTTCCTAATTTTCCATTTAAACACTTCCTTGAATGTACTCCTTGATTATTATCATCTTGAATTATATTTCTTATTTAAGCATTTGAATATGCTCCATTAATTGTGGCCTTTTTGTCATGCTTGCCTATTTGGACATTTGAATGTCATTGTTTATTGTATGAAAATTTGAATATATCATTATATGCTTTGTGGACATCTGACTAAGCCATGTGCCTTTGATTGTGTAGAATTTGAACATTCCCCTTGCATGAGGTCTCCTTAGACCATTTCCTATTTCTTTGATTTTATACGCTCTTCTGTGTGTACTTGATTGCTTGATAATATATACTATTAATCTCTAGATATTTTTGTGATCTTATATCATGAATATTATGACTTGATATGATCACATACTATATTATTCAATGCTATATCTACCTAGACATGCTACTTATATATGATACATTATTCATACAAAATTTATATAGTTATCTTATCCTTTTGAGGTAAGGTAACTACTAGATTATACTTCCCCTCATCTCAAAGGGGGGATATATAAATGGGGGCATGTCATAGAGGCATGAATTATGTATACACATAATATTTTCAAAATTCATCAATTACTAATACTTTTTATCTTGTAGGAACCCATCAAGTCTCAATCTCTGTAAGTGCATGCCTTAAAAGGTGTACTGGAAAAAGGGTGGGTAGACCATTGGTGCTTTCCAAGATTGTTTTCCCTTATACCACCACTTAAAACTAACACAAAACTCTCTTATACACTTCTCTAAACTTTAACACATCCTTCACACACTCCTCCAAGAAATTCACCACCTTAAACAACCCCTACCTAAGCCAAAAATTATTTTGAATTTTAATGAACAAAGTTAGCCTGGGCTAACCCTGTACTTAAAATATATGAGCATGTTATAAGACTGGGTCAACCTCAGTCAAACCAAACTAGGACCTAAATAATTTTATTAATCAATGATATAAGGTCGATTGGGCCACCTCTGTCAACTAAACTTTCAAAAGGGTTTAGGATTAGATCCAACTATATATACACATATTTTTCATCATTTTAGAGAAAGACAATGAGTAAGTCATTATTTGTGTATCTATTTATCCATCATTATACATGAGGAGCATTGCTTAGGGTTTTAATACAACACTTGGAGATATGAATCTTGTATTGTGGTGAAGTATTTTGGATGCATAGGATAAGTCGTATAGCCTAGAGCTAACCTTTCTTTGTTATCCTTACATACTACAACAATCTATTATGAATCACCTTGGCCAAGGGAGAGATTGAGGTTAGATGGGTTCATATTTAAAGGTACGTATTCCTAACTTTGCTCCTCCTTGTTAAAATAGTTTTTTTTTCATTTGTTATGATTATATGTTTCTCTTTCCATGCATTAGGATTGCCTCTACATTAACTTAAGTAGAGATATTCTATTCATATTTAATTTTATGTTTATTACCCCCATTTTGTGCTACATGCTTTGGTGAGCATTAGGTTATATTTTAATTTACTTTGTCATTTACTTTGTGAATAATAAAACATATGACCTAGCTAGGGTTATTACATGGTGTTTCTCAACTAAAGGCTTTGAAACCCTCTCTAGTGATATTATTATGGTAAGAGAACCCTTATTTAGGTATAAAAAATCTATTTTGGTCATGACCTTAATTGTATAAATGTACTATCAAGTGAAAAGGTAAGTGTGATTTATCTTCTCTGAGCTAGGATTGATTTATAGATTAGTTTCACTTTCCTTTATATACATTTTGGTGAACATGACATGAATCTAACCCTTAAAATTTTTCTTTCATGCATTCATTTATTATCATCTATTATATATTTTTATTTCTATAGTATTTAATCAAACCTATTAATACAGTCTAACATTCTGTGCATAGGTTTATCACATAGTCACTCCAATCAACTCTGTAATTATTTATGTAGGTCTTCTTCAACAATATATAACTGGATAGATCAACTCAACTTAGTTCTCTTTTTTAACCACATAATTGTAGACTTTGTCAACCTAGTCAACTCTGTTAGCAGGTTATTTTTAACATACAAGTTTGTAAACTTCATCAACTCAGTCAACTTTGTTAGCAGAATGAAAATCATCATCTAAGTAACACAACATAAAAATAACAAATTTAACATCTTAAAAAATTATCAAGTTCATTCTTACCTTCTTAGTCATTTTTGTTCTTCATTTACACTCTTTCTTTACACAATTTACATTTTATAAAACTATAACCCTACAAAAAACTAGGTCGACTAGATCGACATAGTTCTATAGCTTGCTTTCTTTTTTATAAGACTCACTTAACCTATTTGACTGTGTTCTTCTAGATCTTTCTTCCACAGACAACATCGACCCTGTTGACTCTATTCTATATTTTTTGCATATAGGATCCCCTAAATTGACATTGTAATCTTCAAGAATAAAGGAATTAACCTATTTTGCTAGTAATTAATTCACTTTTCATTCTTGTTGCTCGCTTTTTTAGAGTAACAAACACAAAATAAATATAATTTTTTTAATTTACCAATTTAGACACACTATTTTTATTTTTCACACACTTCTAAATCACATAACACCAAAAAATATAAAATAATTTCTACCCAAGGTCTACCTACTTGAATTTTATACTAAGAGGGAAGAAGACATGATTTTCTATCTAAGTAAAAATATGTGTTGATGGTATATATTGGTAAAGCACCGATACCCTTATCGCTACAAGATTGTGAAGTGAGGGGGTAGGCCTCAATACCAAGCTAGTACCATCACCAATACATATCTTTTTTAGTATCAACTACCTAAATCCATCCTTATATTGATTTTTTAGTTCCTTATTACAACCAACTCTCTATCACATTAATTTTAAAATTTATTATAACTTAAAAACATTTAGGAATGACCACTTAGAGTAGCATTTATATTCTAGTTTTGTTTCTTAATTTTTGTAAATTGTATGTTGTATTGTAAAACTTATACTATCCAGTGTTGGTACAAGATTTTTGTTATGTGCTATAATTAGATCAAACACATTGATATAATTACTTATGTACTTAATTGAATTTGGTTATTTAATATATTACAATTTTTTTCCTTGTCTTTAGAACATAGTTGACCCTATTGACTCAATCTCTTACAAGCTTCTTGTTTTGTTTATCTTCAATACACAATCAACCTATATGACTATGTGTTTCTTAAATTCCTTTAGTTTCTCCATCTACAACACATAATCAACTGTGTCCTTTATAGACTGTTATGTTTACTACCTTATAAGACAATATCGATTGGTTTGAATTTGTATCTTATCAGTTGATCCTTATTTATATGCAAGTTTTTAAAATTCCTCCTTAATCATGAATTTTATATTTAATGATAATAAAAAATTGAATCAATCAAATATGATGATTTTTACCAATCCTAATAGGTTCCCTAAGACACATATTATGGCACCCACCATGGATCAAAGTAATGCCCATGTTGCCACTCACACTACTAACTATGGGACTCCTCCCCATTCATCATCAGTACTTAACCCTTTATTCTATTTATAAGATGATCATGTTTTAGAGTACACAAATGAAATGCTATTTTTTATTAATGAAAACCCTCAACATAGAGGAAAAGATCCTACAACCATAAATAGTCTTATGATGGGTCCTTATATAGGATAACCCCATTCACCCTCCCCTACATTTTCCCATAGATTTGGGGGAACCACTTTTTTTACATCTCAACCATTCCCTTCTATTGTATCTCCTTTTGACACTCTGACATCATTTTCTATGTCTTACTCAACCTCCATGCCAAGTATTTATACCAACATGGTAAGTTCAACTTCTAGTGGGCCTCTTCAAAAGACCCATACCCATAACCATGCTACTAGTGCATCTTATGCCACTAGTGCTTTAATTTGATACCAATTCTTCTTTCACCATTAGTGTGGTGCATGCTACTACTTCATACGACACTCATATTTCAACTCAATCTATTAATGCAAACACTAATGCATCACATGATGTATACACTAGTCAAAATACTACTCAAACTAATCAAATCTTATCATAAACACTTAACCAAATGCATACCTTTCAAAATAATAATGCAAATCAGATGATGGAGATGCGAAATCATCTCATTCATCTCCAAAAACAACTTCACTAAGTTTCATGGGGAGCACAAAATCTTGATGCCCCCACCCCCCTTAGGGATTCTCATGGTAACCTTATTCCACAACTACCACTCATAAATAAAACCATCAAACATATACAAAATAAGCCTCTAGTACCTCAAATTGATAACATTGACATAGGAGGTGTCACACCCACCATCACCTATAATGGATCTACCAATCTCACTTTGCATCTCAAAATATTTGGTAACTTTTATAAAGATTAGACTAATATTAATACCTTCATCACTACCAAACTATTAGATAAAACACTCTCAAGAGATATTTTAGATTGGTATAACCAATTAAAAACCCATTGTATTACTAGCCTATAATACTTGGTCAACTTAGTAGCCCAAGAATTCCAAACTAGTGATCTTAATGAGAATAACTTAACCCAAATCATAAATTTCAAACAACTCAAAATTGAAATGACATAAGCCTTAATTAAATTAAGAAAAATATTATCTAACAAATATGAGCATAATTTGGCAGATGACAACCTCTTACACCTATTTACTAATTATTTATACCCAAAATTACAATATTAGATTGGGACCCTCTCTCTAAAAATATTAGAAGAAGCTCTTGACTAGGCCAAATGAAAAGACTTCCTCATGCATCAATTTAAACAACCTCAACCTACAATGAGAAATCACATTCTCATCAAAAATAAAAACCATCATGTAACCAATGATGGTGTTACCAAAACCTCTGACACTATACATACCATCCAAGTAATTACTCTAAACAACACCATTGAACATGCTTCCCCTACTAACAAACACTCCTCCCACATTTTCTCAACCCAACCACACTAATGTGCACACACCATTATCCATAGCATAAATTCAAAAATGTATTCCAAGACCTCCATTGTGAGATCTTGACCCCACTCATCTTATGAAATCATCATATGATCCACACAAATTTTGTTGGTTTCATGCAAGTTGGGGCCATTCTCATGAGACTTGTAGACAATAACACATTCTTTCTATGGATTTTCTTCTTAGTCTTAACTTTGATCAACAAACCCTTATTCTAAAGTGTCAACAAGCTTATGACATAGCTTTCAAATCTCATTAAATGCAAAATAAAAACCAAGCTAATGCTCATCTTGATATCTATAAAGATATTATTCCTAACGACCAAGATAACATAAAAATAACTAATCCTACTACTAACAATGTTGAAAGTATTATAGACCTTACTATCAATGATGAAAATATGGTTAATATGAATAACATGAGAAGAGCAGTTTATTTTATTGACTCAAATCCAACACCTATGCATCACACCTCTCAACCATTTTTCATCACTAAAGACACTTCCCCATCCCATCTATTAGAATTGGGGAAAGATGAACCTATACCCACACAAGCATCACTTCCAACCATAAAACTTGATTATACCTCTCATATCATTTCTATTCTTCCCCCAACATTAACACAATAAGATAAAATACTCTGAAATTTTAATAATATTTCTTCTACCCAACCATAAGAAATACTTCAACCAACCACCACATCACGTAAAGTAACTCAACCCATTTTTTATCAACCCAAATAAACCATACACTATCAACACTATTGGAACAATTAATGGTTAAGTGGTGTTATTTATGTACCCTTAATACATTAAATTAAATTAGTTAAATAATAATATATTTTATTATTTATCATGAGTTTATCCTCATGTAAATAAATAATAAAATATATTAAATGAACTTTGGAGAGGTTAGACCCATTAATATGGTGGTTGGAAAAGGTCTTTTATAATGGGCAAATTATCTTGCCTATATAATAAAGAGTTTATATTGTAAGATGTAATGAAAAAATAGAGAAGAGAAAGAAGAGAAAGTTTATATTAGGTAATTTTATTTTTCAAATAATGAATAATCTTGGTGAGTTTTTTACCTTTTCATGAGGTTTTCCCATGGTATATCTGTGTTATGGTGTGTTCAACTTTGCTCTCATTGTTTCATGGTGAATATCTTTGCTATTGGTCTCACATCTAGATTTGGTTAGTGTTGTAATCGTATTACTTGTTCTATTATGGTATCAGAGCTAGGTTGATGTGTGATCAAGTGGAAATATTGTAGATCAGATCTTTGGATTATGTTGAAGCCTAGATTTATCCATATTTCAAACAATGGTATGTTCATGATAATTTTTTAAGCTTCTCCTTCAGTAGAAGTAAGTTATTTTATTTTTTCCTCTCTTAGACCCTAAAGATTTTAGATCTATGCATTTTTTTATATTTTAAGCCTAATTTCATGCCATAGATCTAACTAAAAATGGGTTAAAAATGTTTCTTTAAGCATTAATTTTTTAAACTTTTTTTTGTTTTTTGGACTAATAATCTTTTTGAAGGTGTTTGAAGCCCTCTAGTTGTAGATCTGAGTAAATAGAAACATTTCAAAGCAAGACCAGTCTTGGGCATATTTTTTTGAGTCTATTTAAGGCCTAAATATCATAAAAATTAGTAAATATTTTATTTTAAAAGTTTTTATAACTTGAAATATATTTCTAGATGTTAGATCTCTATTTTTTGGCCTTACACTTCTATAGAAGTCTCTGAAGCTACCATTTGAAGATCTAGAATTTTAAGTCAGCTTGGGGTGCCATTTTTTAGCATAAAAAACTTAAAAATGAGTAAAAAAATATTTTTGGATAATAAATCTCCATTCTGGTCATTCTATTGGCTTAGTTTGGCCATTTTCATGCATTTTTGATCCTTTGCTTGATTTGGACCCTTATAGGTGATTTTAATTTTTCTCTCTCCTCCCAAATGCCATTTTGTAGCATGTGTGAGCTAAAAATTAATAAAAGATCAGATTTTGGGTAGTGAATCTCAATTTTGATTATTTCATTTACTTAGTTTGGCCATTTTCAAATAATTTTGATCTTTACTTTGCTTGATTTGGTCTCCTACAACTTTTTTTTAATTTTTTCTCTCTCCTAAATGCCATGCTTTAGTGTGTACAGCCATGAAATAAGATTTTTTTTTAGAAATCATGTAGTCTCAGTTATTTTTTGATATTTAAAGGTTTATTTCATGTTTTCTAGAATATTTAAACCCATTGGAGCCATTTTTAGACCTTGAAAAGCATCAAAAGGAAATTTGGAAAATTTTTACCTCTATTTGGGCATCATAGTCATAGTAGAATTATCAAAATATCATACTACAATCTATAAAAGATAGATCTGGGTCTACCAGTAGCTTTAGAGGAAAATTTGAAAGTGTTTTCAAGTTTTGGATCACTGAAAACGGATGTCTAGAGCTCCTACAATCCTCTCCTGCTCTCCACCTACCCCATACTCCAATGATTAATTTGCTTGCTAGAAAAATAAATGGATATGTCTATAGTTTTATAAAAATATACCCAAATAGTGGGCCTACACATGTCATTCAAAATCCTTTGTTTAAAAATTTAAATATATGCTTGCATTTCATTATTTTAATGCATATATTTAATTATGTTTTATTTATTTAAAAATAATAATAATAGAACTTAAAAAGGATTAAATATAATCTAATATATTTATTGTGTTAACATTTTTAGCTGGTCAATTGGCTAACTTATTTTTGCTAGTACACTTGTATGAGATAGGTCTTATGTTCAAATCCCTTCAACCCTTCTTTTGAATAATTTTAATTTGATAATAATAATAATAATAATAATAATAATAATAATAATAATAATAATAATAATTTGCACGTTCATTTATGTGGGAACATGTATCGTGTTCGATAATTTATTTAACTTTTGATCTTATCAACTACTTGTCGACCATAGTCATCCAACCAGTTGATCTAAGTGTCATAAATAGTGTTACAAATTACATTATTTAACCTAATTGTTATAAAAATAATATGAGGTTTCAAATCAACTCAAAGACCTTTCTAATGTGTCTATAAAATGTCAAAACCTATAAATCAACTGCTTGTCGACCATAGTCATCCAACCAGTTGATTTATAGATTTTGACATTTTATAGACACATTAGAAAGGTCCTTGAGTTGATTTGAAACCTCATATTATTTTTATAACAATTTGGTTAAATAATGTAATTTTTAACACTATTTATGACACTTGTGTCCACTTTTGTGACACAACTTTAGCCCTTGTTGCAATCATTATGTTCTTTGAATTGTTTTGCAATCAACTAAAGTGGCTAGTGTTTTTTAATCACTAAAACAAGTGTTTTTATTTCAAAATAAAGTATAAAACATGTTAAATTTTTTGCTTTTTAAACTTTTTTTTATCGATTTACTATAAAATGCAAACTTGTAGTGTCAATTTTAAAAGGAAAAAAATAATATTCATGATTCAAATTATAATATGAATTATTCCTAATAAGATATGTAATATTTGATTAACTTAGTATCAAATTATTAGTGAATTTATTGTATGTGTAACACATAATCTACTTGTTAAATTTAACATGCTTGATTGCAAGCTTACATATACTCTTATTAAAAGTTGTGTTAAAGCTTGATCTAAAAATTGTGTACAATAAAGCTAACCCTTATTTACAAATATATTATCAGTATTTTGATTTATCTAGCCATTAATAAGATATATATTTTATAAGATGTGGATGTTGCTTCCATATTCATGCAGGATCTATACTTGGATCATTAGAAATTAGCAAAGTAAATACTTCGGTATATAAAAAGAATTGTAAACTTTAGTTTATATTTTTTTCTTTGATTATTGTGATGTTAATCATACTATGATGAGTCTACTTCTAGATATGTGTTTATGTTTGGTGTAGGTACTATCACTTGGAGCACTTCATGTGGAAGTTTCTAAAGAAGCTTTAGGGCTATGAAGGATGATAGAATAACATCATGTGAAAGTTCCTCATTTTACCAACCTTCTTGGTGATAGTCAAAATTATTTAACTTTGGTGAAAAATATAATTCACCACTAATAAACTAAAGCCTATTGAAGTTTGTTCAATACTAGGCTTATTGAAGTTGCCATTGAGGGGGAATGTGCATGACAATATCACTTCTTAAAAGTCTTGTGGGTCATGTGTTTCCTTCTATATATCTATACTTATTCCCATTGTAAATTGTTATAATATATCACTTTATGTGATTTTGATAAACTTTATATGAAATTTTACATTATACCCAACACATAGTAGCATGAAGGTCTTTATGTTATAAAAGACTCCAATATATTTGGTTGATTATTCATGAGAAATTATGAGATGTATTCTCACTATAGGATGTAGTCTCACGATCATGCTAGCCTAAACTCACTTTAAGTGGTTTAGAATAACATAGTATAATTCTTTTTAAAGGTGCCTATTGGGACATAGTGTAAAACCTTTAGGTATCTATGGGTGTATAGTGTAATTTCTTTAAAGATGACTATGTGATTGTGGTTACATAGTGTAATACCTTTGGGTATATATAGTTATATAAAGTAATTATTTTAAAGGTGACTATGTGATTGCGGTTATATAGTGTAATACCTTTGGGTATCTATAGTTAAATAGTATAATACCTTTGGGTGACTATGTTTACATAGCATAATTCTTTTAAAGGTGACTATGGCATGATCAAAGATGTTTCTTTCAATTATTACCTCTTAAAAATCATCATATGGATGGTGCATGGAGTGTATGTTTGTTATGTTGTTACCTCCTAAAAATAACCATGTATTCCCACTTAACATTAAGGGAGAGTATTGGAACAATTAATGGTTAAGTGATGTTATTTATGTACCCTTTATACATTAAATTACGTTAATTAAATAATAATATATTTTATTATTTATCATGAGTTTATCCTTGTGTAAATAAATAATAAAATATATTAAATGACCTTTGGAAAGGTTAGAACCATTAATATGGTGGTTGGAAAAGGTCATTTATAATAGGTAGATTACCTTGTCTATATAATAAAGATTCTATATTGTAAGATGTAATGAAAAAAGAGAGAAGAGAAAGAAGAGAAAGCTTGTATTAGGTATATTTTATTTTTCAATTAATAAATAATTTTGGTGGATTTTTTACCTCTTCATGAGGTTTTTTCATGGTATTTCTATGTTATGGTGTTTTCAACTTTGCTCTCATTGTTTCATGGTGAATATCTTTGCTATTGGTCTCACATTTAGATCTGGATAATGCTGAAATCATATTGCTTGTTCTATCAAATAAAAGTTCAGTTTTACCTCCAACCCTCCTTCTTAGGAGCTCTTGCAACACCATGCATCTATATCTAACAATCCTCTCATGGGTTATGATGAATGGGATCCTATTGTAGAACTTTCCCATCTCCAATATTAAATACCTTTCTTAAAACTAATGAGAACTTCTCCCCATCATCAAAACTACCTAATGTAATTATTATTTGAAATTAACATCCCTCATTATCATCTTTAGGACACAAAGCTACCATATTTAGATTCAAATATAGTATACTTAAAAAATGTGAAGAGATGTCTATCCATGTTTATGAAGCAACAGATCTCTCACACATAAGTTCCTAATCACTTTCATGATTCCTAACGAGATACTACTTTGTGTGGATGATCCTCCTCTATTCATTAGCATCCAAATTGGTGATGTATGAACTAAATTTAGATGTCCAAATAAATTAAGATAATCTTAATCTAAGCTAAATTCAACTATGTTAGAGAAATAAATAAAAAAAATAATAATCATAAATTTTACGTTTTGAATGCATAAGATTTATCCATTGCGATATATATTTGATTTACTCTTTCAAGTATGTGGTGCTCACTCCTCCAATTCAAAGATAGAACAAACAACATTTTGGTTCAAAATGAAGTCTTTGATTCACTTTATTCACTTGTGTGTAGATCTCTAGTTTCTTGATTATGATTGCAATCCTTTGATGTGATTGCGATACTTAAAAATGAAGAATTATAAGATTATTTATAGATATTTAGAGAAGGATCCAATGGTGGAGGATAATTTATAATTTTTCAATGATCTAAATGATCAATGATGGATAATGAGTCCTCACCCATGAGGATGGATACCTTATCAAAATAGTTGAGAAAAGAGTGGGGTTGGTTCGCTGACTCAACAAGACTAAGTTAATTTTATTAATAACTTAGTGGATGAGTCATAAGAGGAGGAAATTTTTTATAGATTTGGTTGGGATGAGGGAGAAAAAGGTGGAAAATGTTTTGATAAGGTGGAAATTTTGGATTTTATTATTTAAAATAAGGATTTAAGGGTGCATAATTGACTTATTCAATATGTTGAATTATTCAATTATTTGAATTTTAAAGGAAATGTGATTTTTTAATTGAAGAAGAATTATTAAATAGATTAGGTGAATTTCAATACTAAATAAAATTTAGGTGTCTATATTTTCCCCTCTTTAAAATAGTGTTATGAAGCAATACTATTTCAAAAAATAGTAGAAAAGAAGAAATTTGACCTAGATGAATGAAAATAAGTGTGATGATGCCCCCTCGAGGGTATGTGTAAGAACACAAACAAATGCTTGAACTTGATGAAAATAAGAAATGGTTAAAATGATGTGAATAAATGATAAATAAATTTGTATTTGAATCAATGTCAAATTTGTAAGATTTTGGTTGCATAAAAAGGTTACCCCTAGTTGACAAAAACTAGAGTATGGATTTGAAAAATAATAGTTTAACCATTTGGAGATTGCACACTTACTATTATTGCTAATTATGCAAGGGTTAATTAAGTGGGTGTAGGAATGATATATCTCAAAAATAATAAACCATAGATCTATAAATAGAAAAAATATATTATTTGCAAATGATTTTGTGGATTTAACGTTGAGAGATTGTTGTAAGATGTTGACTATAAATTTGGAATGATTTGGTTTAATGTTTTTGTAAATTTGAAAAATAGATGAAGAAATGAGTATTATGGAGGGATGGAAATGAGAAAATTTTCATCAATAATACATATACTTATCTTAATACTAATGTTTGCAAAATTGTAGAGGGTATGTGTAAAACTATTTACCCCTAGCTGTTAAATGCTAAAGAATATATTGGCAAAATTATATTTCCCACTTTATAGATTGCATGCTTGGATTGTGATCAGACTCAGGTGTCTCACAAGTGGATTTGGGAATGATATATCCCAATTATGGTAAGCTACATGCTAGAAAATAAAAAAATATAGATTGTCTAATTTGTGATAAAGATTTAAAAAAATGATATTTGCAAGCATTGATAAGGAGATATAACACTTTGATTAAATGATAGTAGAAAATATGGATGAAATGGCTTGGATGGATGATGATTTACCAACTAACCCTAAAACCCTTTATTCTCTAAATGTTGCTTACATAATCCACTGTGGACAAAGTCTGAGTGGGGATATCAGGATAAATGTAGTTCTCCCAATATGAGAAGATAAGTGATGATGTAATATAAGATTGACCCATGGATGCTATACTTAAGTTAATGATTGCACATTATGATTGGATGATGGAAAAAGGATGGATATTATTATTTCATTAGTCCCAATAAATAAGTGAAGGAGACTAAATGGAAAGATTAAGAAATGATTTTGGATGATTGATATGCAATCATTAACAAATAAATGAAGTGTCTACATAGATTAATGATGATGGATCAAATGATTTGACAACATGAATGAGATAAAGATGAATGAAAGAGAGAGATTACATACAAATAATTCATCTAAGAATGTGAGATGGTTTGATAGTTGCCTTGTGTTCATTTTATTCTTGCATTAGATTTCCAACAATAATTCCAATTGAGTAAGAGTTGAACAACCCGATTTTTGATATTGTGCATGGCAATATGCACAATTGGTATAGAAAAACCATGATGACTATCATGTGATACACATAAGGACTAATAGATTCATAATGACAAAACTTAGTGCATCATGATATGGAATATCATAATAACACCATTAATAATGTGCATAGTGATATAGGCACAAGAAAAAATAATAAATAAAAGATAAAACAAGATGTTTGTAACAATGAAAATGATGTAAGTAAAAAAAACATGAAAGTAAAAAAATACTATAGATGCAAGTAAACACCCATGATATAGAATAAAGTAAATGAATTTATAAATAGGTAAGTAATTGACTAAAACAAGTAATCAAATGATTTTTTTGGATGTCCTTGGTTAGAGTAGAACCCTTTGGCATATGCAATTTTTGATAATGTTGAACTGTCCAATGAGTAATCTATATAAGGTATGACTAGGGTATGTACCTAAAGACAAGGGATTTTTGATTTTTTTTGGATTTTATTTTTTTATTTTATAGGTTTTTTTAATGTTTTGGATTTTTTTGGGGGGGTTTGTAATATTTTGTATTTTTTTTGATTTATAGGTGTATATACAAGGAGTACCGGCAAAGGGAAAACCATAATCTAGCACCAAAGAGTGAGTGGTAGGGGATGGAAGTAATACATTGTATATGGAGTATGAATGAATAGGAATGGATTATAAGTAAGATGATAATTTTAGGGAACACATGATGTAATAACCAAGTGTCTAGTCATCAAAATAACATTGCAAAGATACACCAAGATGTTTCTAAGAACATGTCTCATGATTTTTCCACTTCCTTATCAAGGTCAAAATGGGAAGAAGGATGGTTTTATGATGGTAAGGATTGGATGGGTTTTGATGTGTTTGGGGTTAAATGGATAAGGATGGGTTTGGATAGGTAAGGATATTCAAGGATGGTGTATAATGGTTGAGGATGAGTTTAAGATGGATTGGATACACATAGGATGGGTAAGCATGCTTTAAGATAACTTAGGATAAGAAATGATGGTTTAGGGTAAGCGTATGATGGTGAAGGATGAGATTAAAAAAGTTGTAGGATGGGTAAGGATGGAGGGATGATTTAGAATACACAAGATTGAAATTGAATGAGATTTCCACTAAGTGTAGGGTACTTGTAAACAACTGATTATTATATGCATGACATCAAAAATTAGTTTTCATCATGGTGTTAGCTATCCAGATAGCACCCAATAAAGATCAAATTTGTTCAAGTCTGATCTATACCTGGACTAACATGGGAATGGTCTAAGGTTGTGGGATGCCTATATCTAGACTAGACCTCTAGGATTTTTTATGAGGTTAGCTCCTTAGATTTTATGATTTGGACCTTCATTTATAAAACCTAAAAAAGGTTGGGGTCAAAAGAGTCAATAAAATTGCATAAAGTAAAACTTATTTTAATATATGGTGATGCACCAAGAATTTATCAGATCCACTTTTGAACTCTTACTCTTTAACACACTAATGGACTATGAAAGAAGCTAATGCAATGCTTACTATAATTTATATTCAATAGTGTTTCGTATAGAGGTTAGTTTGATACACTCAGACTAGGGAGCATTGAAAATAAGGTCTAGTTAAAGAGACTTAAATTTGACTGTCTATTATATTCTTGAGAGATCAATGCTAAGATACATTATATAATCTAAAAATAAAATTTTTAGCACTTAGGTTGAGCATGGACATGAAAGAGGAAGATAACATTCACATTTGTATATTAAATAAACACAAAACACTAAATATAGATTAGCAAATGACTGCAAAAATATTTTGTTCACTACTACAAGAAGTGTTGAATATAATTCTGGCAGAGTCTAGTCATACTAGCCTGAGAGATACAAAATAATAGCTCAAAGGATATATTTATAGAAGAAAATAAGCAAGAGAGAGGGAGTTTTGGTGATCAAAAGGGAATCAAATGAGCCAAATCCATTTGAAAAGTTGTAACAAATACTCTACAAATTAATCTCATTCCAACTTCCTAATTGATCCAAGTCACTCCAGTCCATTGCATCATTACATTATTCTCTCAATAATGCTCCATGGTGGCTACAAAAATGAGATCAAGTTATTTTTTACTTTTTCCTAATGTGAAGCCACTCATGACTAGTTTGTTGATGCATGCCAAAGTGGAAAGAGGAGTCACTTTCATGCAGTTAGATCTAGTGGCTAAGCCATTGAAGTCTACATGTTTGCCTTCATTTTCCATGCCATATGTGACTTGTTACCCATTATGAGGACCAAATCCTCATATATTGAAATTGATAAAACTATACTATCTATATTTTGAGTAGTAGTTCATCAAGTCATGATGAGAAGCCCCTACCATATCTCATTTATCTACCCCTATGAAGTCTTAATAATGCCATTTGATCCCAAAATATCCACTCCTATCCCAATTTAGATCATGATCAAGTTCAGTTCCATTCATACTTACTCACCTTGGTTAAAAACTAACTCTTTGACCTCTATCTAAGTCATTTGGGCTTACCTTCATTTGATTTGCTATTGGAAATTGACTCAGATCATTGACCCCTTGAATCATCTCACTCTATTGATCTACCCAATGTAAATGGATGCAATTCATAGATCCTCTTCCAAGACTCATGTGCTTATGCCACTTATTAATTATGCCTTTATTCTCAAGGTTTCATGACTCTTTGACTTGCTCACATGTTGTTGATCTTTAATCCATCATTGAATGCAAGCCATTAATCTATTTGGGCCTATTATCCTATCTTTACCTACTCATCATTAGATTTGATCTAGGCACCCAAGATTTGGACACTTGTCAAGCCTACGATTAGTTGGGGACCATTTTGATGATTTTTGAATGTAAATGTATATTTCATGAGCTCAAATTTTGATGTTCATGTAATTGTATTAAGATATTTGAACATCAATGGTCATCTACCATGGATTGAATTTAATGTTTATGTAAATGTCACTCTGCTTCGCATGCATTTTTCCCACAACAAATAATTCTTTTGGAATTTGTGTTTTGACCTTTTACTGTAGACCATTTTCCTCAAGATATTTATTTTAGACCTTTTACTAGACATTTATTGTAGGCTTTGTGTCTCGGCCACTTTATCCAAAGAAATTTGTTTGCCTTATCTTTGCCTTGAACAATTTCTTGAGGACAAAATGTTTGAAATAATTCATGTCTTCAGGCTTTGTGTATCAGACAAAATCTCTAAAAAAAGTTGACCTTAAGGGAAATTATCATAGAAATTTTTTTCCAAAATAATTATGTCCTTAGAATTTCCTTTCAGCCTTTTTAAAATAGCCCTTTTCCCTTTGAAAAGTGTCCATCAGAACTTTGAAAAGTGTCCTTTAGAACTTTATCTTGGTTACTTTCTTGAAAGAAATATCCTTCAGGATTTTTGAAGAGGACACTTTTCTAGAAAAATGACACTTCAATTTTTTTGTACTGGTCCCTTTCCTGAAAGAAATGACCCTTCGAGGGGAATTATATAGGGCACTTTCTTAAGAAAAATACCCTTTGGGATTTTTGAAGAAGACGCTTGCCCAAAAAATTGACCCTTCAGGATTATTATTCTGAAAGTATTTCTATGGTCTTGTATCTAATCTTGACTGTGCCATCATAAATTAGTAGTCTAAAATTACCATTCTAGGCCCAAAACCTCATACCTATGAATTAATTCAACCCAATATGTTGGCTAAGAGCAAACCATTTACCACTATTAAGGAAAAGTCATATGACATTGTGGAACAAATCTAAAAGACACCTACACAAATATCCATTCTAGATCTATTATATACATCTACTATCCACAGGAATATCATAATAGAATTCTTAGGCCAAACCCAAGTTCCAAATGACATAACCCTAGATAAGTTCCATGATTTGGTTGGACACCTATCACCAAGAAAATAATTATCCTTTGACCAAAGCGATATGCCTTCCCTTGGGCCTCTCCATAATAATACATTATTTATTGAATTTGTCATAACATGACACAAATTCAAATGTGTCCTCTTAGATAATGGATTAGGCCTGATTATTATGTGTTTGAAGATTATGAAGCATCTAAGATATACAATAGTTGATCTATAGCTATAAATTATTACTATCAAATCCTATGACAATGAAGAATTAGAATCACAAGGCACATAGGCTTGCCAGTTATCATTTGGCCTTTGACCCATGATACACTTTGCCATGTATTGGACCTATACCTATCCTAAAATTTACTTTTAGGTAGACCTTGGATACATGAAATTTATGCAATCCCTTCGACATTACACCAGTGTCTCAAGTTCTCACACTTAGGCATGAAGGTCACTATCAATGAAGATTTACAGCCCTATGAACATTACAAACATTTGGAGGTTGAGTACAAAAGTTACAATTATATATTTAGACTAGATCTAATTCTTGAAAATGATAAAGACAAATAAATAATTATTAAATTACTAGAGGCCAATTGTATAGACACTACCTTATTTCATCTTCACATATTTCTCCTCTTGAAATGTCTAATAATTTTACCATCTCAACCAATGGTGTAAGAGAGTATTTGAACCATGACACATTCCACATTGTTAAGCTTCCATAGAACCCCAAGTCCTATGAAAGACGTAAAACTAGGCCACCTTGCATGGAATGTCAATGAAAAGGAAAAATAAAGCTTTATAGTCCATCACCTATTATTTTCACATCAGCCACTAGCTAAGAAGTATAACCACTTGCCAATGATGAATCTTGGTTGTATAATGATAAATTGGTTGATTAATACAAAAGTAATAAATGTACCATCCTTAATAGGATCATGGAGAACTAATCCAATATGATCCATGTATTATTATAAAAATGAATTCTTCAAAGTTTAGTTTGATTAATGGCATAGTATAAAGTTCATCAAGAGATTTTGGTGCACTTTGAATAGATCAATTTCAAGTTTGTATGTGCAATTTATTACATACTAAATTTCTAGATTAATATAAAAAAATGGTGTCATAGGGTGATATGGCACAATTGTAGAATGCCAAGTAGACCAATAATATTGTGACATGTGGTAGTTAATTTATGTAAAAATTTGGGTTTGGTTTTCATCCTTCATCTTTGGCAATGTATGGTGTTGGTCAAATGGGCCTCATTATTTACTCATTAGGGGCCCTCAGTGAGGGTCGACACACTTTTTATGAGGAGGGTGCCTTAGCCTCCTTTACTTCACAACTCATTGTATTCATTGGTGTATTTAAACTTTTATTTGCTTTACAAACCCATGAATGTGAGATAAATCCTATTGCATTGTAATAATATAACACCAAGCACTCCCTTGAGTTTCCACATGGAGAAGCCAACATGATAACATGAAGGTGAGCTTGAATACATGAAGGATGGGTGATAATTCAATCATTTTAAACCAACAATGTCCAACATAGACTATCGAATAATGTAATTTGAATCACATACCAACATTATATTGAATTTATCCAAGTTGGGTTGAGCCACCTCAACATAACCATTGACTAAGTAGCCTTTGATAATAAAAGTCTTGGCGATAACTTAATACATAGAAGCCTGAGCTTAAAAAATACACAAGATGGTTTCACTTGGCCCATGTGGGATAAAAGATAGTTATTAATATCCAAAACATAGCTGATGGTTTTGAACCATGATTCATGGGGTAAAAAGATAAAGGCCTTTACCAATTTGGTTGTGGGTAATAACATGTATATAAACCCACAAACCCATATTTGAAGGGGATAAGTGTTCAAACTGTGTATGGAAAATTCAAAGAGTGTAGAGCTATATGGAGAGTGTATGCCTTAGGCTTAAGTTGATAGCTTAAGAGAATTTTTCCTGTCAGAGAGCAAACCCTGAATAATATTTTGAATACTTCCAAAGTAATTTTAAAGCCTTTTGATGTGATAATTTAATGGAATATTCCATACTTAGAGTAGACCCTAAGCCTCAAAAGCCAAACTTCATTATCAAGTCTTGCTGGTGATATTTTTCTTATTCTCTAATTTTTTGTATTTTGCTCTTAATTTTAGTCCTAATTTCAAAATTTTAATTCTTTTAAAAATTGGAAAAAGATAAAAAATTAGATCCATTATAAATAGTTAGTGTGTTTTCTATTTTATGAGACTTGATCAATTTCATTTATGGATCAAGAACCAAGCCTATGAAAGTAGAGGCATAGGGCCAAATTAATAGGGTACTCTTGAGCTAATTTCTATGATGAGGTATAAAAGAAGTTATGGTCTTAGATTTAAATCACTTGAGGGTGACCCCACATATCTTATTTGTGTTCCAATGCCAATGTCTAGTGATGATGATAACGATAATGAAGTAGAGTCCAATCATAACATTTATGAAGACCTTACCAATATGAACTTATTTGACCCACATACCATTTGTACCATACCCCAGTGATTTAACATTCCATGCTTCCCCTTTATCATTATCAACTTATAGATTGGGAACAACAAGAATCCACTATGTCTATAAATGAGTTTGAGAATGATGAGGCCTTTTGAAATTGTCTAGGCCTAAGTGATAATGTTTCATTGGGACACCACAAATAAGTGTTCTCTATCAAACTAAATCCTTTATCCTATTTTGGAGAATAGGTGAACACCCTTAGCCAAAATAAAATAATAAAACATTGAGGTCCTAAAGTAAAAACCTCTTTAAGGAACTTTTGGACCAAGATAGAATTAAAGTGAAAGGTCAGTCTTTTGGTGAAAACCTATTTCAGGTGCCATTAGAATAGGGTGTTTACCTTTCCTTAAATGAAGCTCAGGAGAACACCAATGATGAACTCACTTTTGGGTCTGAGTTTAGTTTAACAAAACAAAATGCCTTTGATCAAATTTCCCAATAATTTCCTATAGTATTTTTGACATGACCATCCCTACCATTAGGATATTTAGATTTATATTATTTACGAGAGATTGAAGAACCAGTCTAACCAAAGGATTTTATAGCTGTAGACTAATTCACATCATTACAAACCATTTTATAATATGGGTCGAATCTTCTCATAGAAGATACTAAAAAATTAAACATTAAGACTCTAGATAACCCAAAATGAATCAAATTAGGTTTCCCTCACTAAGGAGGAATGCTAAATATTTATATCCCTTTTTAGGGATTTTGTTTATATTTTTGCATGTTCCTATTCAGATATGTTAGGTTTAAACCTCACCTTAGTTGTACACCATCTTATTGTACATCTTGATGCCAAACCTATGAAGAAAAAATTGTGCAAGATGCATCCTCATATTGCTTTATTGGTAAAGAAAGAGTTGGAAAAACTCTTAGAAGTGAGATGCATCTAACTGATCAAATATTTAGAGTGGATCTCAAATGTAATATCTATCAGTAGAAAACTATAAGGAATTAGAATCTACATTGATTTTAGAGACATCAACAAAACTTATCCCAAAGATGACTTTCTTCTACCAAATATTGACATGATAGTTGAATCCATGGTAGGGTATGAAATGCTTTCACTTATGGATGGATTTTTAGGGTATAATCATATCAAAATCATGTTAAAAGACCAACACAAGACAATGTTCACCACTTCATTGGGAATGTTATGTCATTCAGTGATAATAATGCTGGGGCCACATACCAAAAAGCCATAACCATCATATTTCATGATATGATGCATGACATTATTGAAGACTATGTCAAAAACATATTGGGTAAATCAAAGACTTGTGCCATTCATCCAATAATGCTATGAAGGATATTTGAAAGGCTTCATGAGTATAAGGTTATATTCAATCCCAAGAAGTGTATCTTTGGTGTCACTTCAGGAAAATTATTAGGCTTCATTATCTCTTATTGAGGCATTGAAGTTGATCCTACCAAAGTATAATCCATCATTGAGATGCCACCATTTTCTAATTTAAAGTAGATCCATAATTTAAAGGAGAAAATTGAGTCTATCAAAAACTTCATTTCATAGTTGGTTGATAAATTCCATCCCTTTACTCACTTCTTGAAGAAAGGTGTTACATTTCTTTGGGATGACAACTGTCAAAAATATTTTTAGCACCTAAAGGATTATCTTGCCAATCCATCTATTTTATTACCACCAATGCTAGGAAATTCATTTTTATTATACCTATTTTCCATAGACAAAGCCATAGGGGCACTTCTAGCTCAATATGATGACAATGGAAAAGAGCATGTTGTGTACTATCTAAGCCATACATTGGTCATGTATGAGCACAACTATATGCTAATATAAAAATATTATTTAGCTATGGTCTTTGTAGCCCCGAAGCTATGGTATTACATGCTATACAACAAGACAATAATTATTTCCAAAGTAAATCTAATCAAGTATATACTATCTAAGATAAATTTACAAGGTTGTATAGTTAAATGGATCATGCTTTTAAGTGAGTTCAAGATAGAGTATGTCAACCAAAAATCTATAAAAGGATAAGTACTTTCAGACTAGGTTGATGAATCTCCCCTTATAGATACCAAACCCCTCACTCTTCAATTTCTAAATGAGTCCATCATGACCATAATATAAACTCATTTAGAGGAGTAACATTGGAAGCTATATTTTGATGGATCATTCACATAACATGGATAAGGGGAATTCCTATTGTTTAATAAATCACAGGGGGATCTCAGTCCCAAATTATTTTGTATCAACTTTAATTATATGAATAACATGGTTGAATATGAATCACTCATCATAGGGCTTCACCAAATATTATAATAGAACATTTGACATCTCATGGTTCATGGTGTTTCTCAATTAATCATCGATGAGGTTATATACCAATTTCAAACCAAAGATGACAAGTTAATGCCATACAAGGCCATGATCAATGTTCTTAAATAATAGATCACAAACATACAATTTAACCACATACCTTGGGCCAATAACAAGACAAAATATGCCATGGCCACCATTGGATTTTTGATCTACCACATAGTCCTCATTTAAATTATTCTAGCACTTACTCATGAACCTTCGACCATCATAATTATCTATGATATTATTGGTTCCAGCTCTATTTGGCATTCAAATCTATATAATTACCTTAATGACCATATCATGCAACTAGACCTATCATGTAAGCAACAAAATACCTTTACACACCAAGCCTCATGCTATATCTTACTTGGCACAATCATTTACTACCAAATATTTGATGGAACTCTACTTCATTGTTTAAATTTTGAAGAAGCTACATTAGCATTTAGGGAAGTTAATAAAGGACTATGTGGTGCCCACACTAGCAGGGTTATTCTAGCTAGAAATCTCCTACATGCTGCTTACTATTTGCCAACTATAGAAGCAGATGCATCTACTTATGTCAAAAGGTGTGAAAAATTTCAAAGGCATGCTAATTTGATTCATGCCTAGGCTAAAATACTAAAAATGATGATTAAACCATGGTTGTTTGCAATGTGGGGACTCGATCTCATTGGGAATATTAATCCTACCTCATATAATATCCATAAACACATCTTTAGTGCCACACAATATTTCAATAAGTAGGTTGAGGCTATATCTCTCACTTACATGATTGGAAAATAGATTTATAAATTCATTTTCAACCATATCATAAGCTATAATGGCATCCCATCTAACATTATATCATATAATGGTAGATCATTAAATAAAAATAGTGTTAAATCACTCTTTGCTGAGTACAACATCACTCAAGATTTTTCTACCACATATTACCCATAAGATAATGGTCAAGAAAAGGCATCCAATAAAATCATTTTAAACATCCTTAAAAATATTGTCAATGATGATGGCCATGATTGGAATCTCCAAATCTTCCATGCCCTCTAAGAATATCACACTAATTATTGTACTCCAACCATAACCACTCCATATTCCCTAGTCTATAGCACTAAGGCCATTCTTCCCATCGAGGTTGAATTACCTTATCTAAATATATCATTAAAACACATATTGAATGATGAATATTATTGAGTAGCTCTCCTGCAAGATCTAGAGTTACTTAATGAAAAATGTATGGCTATTGTCAATAACCTTAAAGCATACCAAAATAGACTCTATGGATAATATAAATGGTGGGTTGAACATAGTGAATTTAAGCTTGGGGATCTTATTTTGAAATAAAACCAAAAGAACACCATGGTTGAGAAGAAGAAGAGCAATTTCAAACCCAATTGATATACACATATGTCATTATTGCCAATTATGGCTTTGGAGCATATAGGCTCACTACACCAGATGGAGATGAACTTGAGGAGTCCAAGAGCATAAGATACCTCAAGCATTATTTATCTTAAGGGACCTAAATTATTGTCTATAAAACTTGTTGACATTGTACCATATCATCATCTTCTTTATACCATACCATATACCATTCTACCATACCTTCACTAAAGACCAAAGTTATTTTTACCCTCCCTGCCTAATCCTTTTGACCTTGGATTTGATCCATTAGTTCTTCGAGAAATTTAAATGAGGGGATTTAGACCAAGTTTTAGTAGTTGATTAAATATTCTAGATATAGGTAGTATCTTAGACTAGTATGATAGTTGGTTTGGCAATTAAATTCTTCATTGTTGTCACGTTCTATTTCATTTTTAGTGTTATTACTTATAACCACCTTTGAGTAAATTAGTATCATTGAGCTATACCATTATTTAATAATTATAACCACCTATGGTAAAATTAGGAGCAACATATTTACCATATCTTTTTACATCACCCTACCATTCCTATATTATACTATTCCATTTTCCTAAATTTGTGAACTTGTTGCTACCTAGTCAAATTCCTCCATTATGAAGGCAAAACTATAATGACTTGAGGTACTAATGGGAATATGTAGCATCACTATATTTATGTTGGGTTAAGCTCAATCACCCCTTTTCCCATGGTCTCTCCATTTTTTAAGAAATTTAATATTGAATGCTCTCATCATTTTGTGAGCAACCTAAGCCATGCTCTCACTATTTTACAAGTTGGACTATTTGGTGTCTCATTTTTATTGATTGAGTTGAGATGTCTAGAAAATTTAAAAAACATTTGTAAAATATATAAATAATCCTAAAAATCACAAAATCATTAAAATTGGATTAGAATTTCCATGAGAGATATAAATCTATCAAAATTTTTAGGCTGGGCCATCTTCTTTGTTCAATTTATTTCTAGACCACCCTGGTCTTTTTCATTCTATTTATGGGAGAACTACATCGACTTGAGGTCCACACAGGGTATGTAAGCACCACTTGGATACATGGGGAATCTTGGGTTAGCTTAGCCACACCTTCCTTTATTTTTTGACCACTTCTTTGCCTTGAGGATCTTGTGACCCCTAACTATCTTACGAGTAACCACTTGTCATTTAGTTTTCCCCATCCTTATTGGTCTTTGGCCTTATGCTCATGCCATTTTGTGAGTTTATATTGTGTGTATTATGTATTAAAAAATTATATATTAATGAATAATAGGCTTCATCGTATGCTCTCACTATTTTTATGAGTATTCTCTATTTCAAATGCTCTTGCCATTTTATGAGACCATTCCCATATCATCTTTTCTGGCTCATCATTTTATTCTATCCCATATCTTGGAAGAAATACATTTAGATTGAATTTTATGTTGGATATCATATCCATGGAATTATGTAGGCAATTCCTACTTACTTAGTGCATCTGGAGTTAGCTCATCTACCCTTTCCCTTTCTTCTATTCCCCCAATTTTGTCTGTTTGATTTGTTGTCTCTTATAGCCTAGGGGCAATGTCTATCATCTTTTTTGTGTCATGGCTTCCATATAACCTAGGGTCAACCTTATGTTATTGATCTTGTGTTGTTATACATTCATCATTTATATCTAGATTAGGGGTCAACTTGTCACTAAGAATTAACACTTATATTACACATGCACAAATAATTTGTTTTTTGTTTGCACTAACATTGTGATTAACCATTGTTTGTGTTTGTTTCATTTTGTTTTTGTTGTGTCTTTATTTTATGTTTCTTGGTGTCTTGTTATATTTTTATTTATTGGTGTTTGATTTTTTATTTGATTTTATTGTTGTGCCTTGACTTAGTCTATATGTGTTCATTGGGTGGTTCTTTGTGCATTATAATTAAGTCCATCCATATTCATACACCAAATTGTCATCATGGGTTTTATTATTGGTGCATTATTTTCACTTGTTTATTGGATCATGTGTCAGTCCTTATGCATATTAAAACTAAGTTATCATGGTGATTACCATTATTTGCTACAACAAAAATAAGCTCAAGGGATTTTACAAACAATGATGCCACCATACTTCTCCTTGGTCACTTGATAAATTCCAAAATTGTCCAATCATTTTCCAAATACAAAGTAATTAAATAATGAAAGAATTTTAATCCTTGATAGTTAGGATGTGCATTGACATACTAGTAGGTATCTCTAATTCATACCTATCCTCTATACCATCTTACTCTTACTCTGTGAGTATGGATTCCATATGTAATCCCCCTTTTCTTCCATATTTTCCTAAGCTATCGTGCCAATGATTATAATTGATTTTGGGCAAATCCTTATGTTTCAATCTATCTAGATGTTAATGATTATAACTACCTTTGGAAAATTCATTATCCTTATATTACCCTATTAGGGCATAGTTTCATTATGATAATGATTATAACCACCTTTGGTAAAATCATTATCTCTATTTTCCCAACTAGGGCATGTTTTTATTTTGCTAATGATTATAACCATCTTTGGGAAAATAATTATATTTTTACCTCGCTATGCTAATGATTATAACCACATTTATGAAAATCATCCTTTTTATCTATCCAACTGGGGCATCTCATTATGCCACTAATTCTAACTACCTTTGGGCAAATCAACCTTTCCCACCCTCCTTTACCTTTTGGTCCCATCATCTTATTCTTGTAAGGGATTGATTTCTAACCTTATTTACCACCTACTCTCTTAAGGGGGCATCCATGGTTCACCCATCACCTATTGGGGCATTAGGCATTAAATACATTTTGATTATTTGAGAAGATGTTAATATTATTATAGCCTTTAATTCCTTAAAAAATATGGGCAAATTTTAGACATCCCACTTTGGCCACAACTAGCTTCTAATTAGAATTCATGATGATTTCTACCAAATAGTGCAAATTAAGATAAAAAATCATTAAACATCCTAATTTAATCCACACATCATTCATTAGTGCTCAAAATTATGTTGAGACATCCCTATTTGGGGTATTATCCCATACATAACAATAACCTCTCATAGATTCATCTCTAATCACCTTACGACCTAATAACTGGCAGTTTGGCCCATGGACCCATTAAGTGGGGCACTTAAATAATTCCTAAAAGAGATAAAATGCTAATCAAAATGAATAAAATAATTAAACCATATTAAATATTTATGTAAATAATCCATTTATAATTAATGAATATCTAAAAATGTAAATTCAAAAATTCAAAATATCAAGCTTCTTCATCATCGCTTTTGTGAGTTGTCAAGCTCTCACAAAATATCTAATTTTTGAGCCATGCATATTAATTGAAAATCATAATTACATACCACATATTTAAATAAACTAGAGTTAGAATCAACTCTAATAGGTTTGGTTTGAACTCATTCCATGCTTAATTTTAACCTAACTCAAATTGGGTGAGAGTTAATTTTGGAGGCTATAAATACAAGACCTCACCTATTGATCTTTAATCTCTTTTGGTGTAAATTTATTATGATAAAAAAAATAAAATAAAATTTCTAGTGTAATTTTATTATGAAAAAATACCTCCAAAAAACTTCATTGTAGTGTTAGCATGCCATTTTCATAATCCAAGCTAAGGTGCCAAGGAGAGGTGGAACAATGGAGCTTCATCGACAAAGATTTCTTGAGCACATAGCCAAACAAGCAAACTCAAAAAGTGGTTTTGGATCTACAAGGATGGCAAAAGGAAGATTTATTTTATTTTATAGTTATGTTTTAGTTGTGTTCTTATTACTGAAGCTCTCCCTAGTGTCCAAGTTAGAGGTGTTAGTGTTTGGTGCGTTTATTTTGATTTGATTTTATTAACTAACACTATAGTAATCTCCCCTTTATATATTCCTTGTTCACAAGGATTAAATTCATGTGCAAGGAAAAAATGCACCACCCTTAATTGGATCACTATTGATCCATAGTGTCAAGATTTTTTATCTTGTGCAAAGGTTAAAAGTGAATCCTCCACTTTGAAAAATCATACTTCACTTTCACATGCTTCAAAAAAGTAGTGCTTTACTCAATTTTATGAATTTTACCCCACTCAAGATCATGAGTCCAACTAATAAATTCACCCCATATCTATCTTTGTCATTTTTCACTAAAATTAAATCATGTGAATCACTAAAGATACCCAATGTGTCCCTTTAGTTGAGTGGGATGCCCCAATCCATTCACATCAGCTTTATCTCATGTAGATTCCTCCATAGGACATGCTAACTCATCCACAATCCACATCATCACCTTCATCACCTGTACCATCATTACCAACTCATCACTACCACGTCATCACATGAATAGTGACTATGAATAGTATCTTATGAATAGTGACTCATAATAGTGATTTGTGAATAATAGTTCATGAATAGTGTCCTGACTTGTCAAGGTTGAGACACCTCAATTCCAAACATTATCTCATTTGTAAAATACCTTGTAAGACATAGAGGAATCATACCAACATGAACTTAAATACTAGGGGCTAAGAGGTATATAGAATTTGAACACCATCTAAATTTCTCTGTGCTCATAGGCTTAGTTAATGAATTTACAACATTCATTAAAGTCTTTACCTTAATCAATTTCACCTTTCCATCCTTATCCATATCTCTCATAAAATGATATTTTACATCAATATGTTTGGTCTTGGCATGAAATGTTAGGTTCTTTACTAGGAAAATAACACTTTGACTATCATAATGCACTGTCACTACACCCTATTTCAATCCAACATCTGAACACAATATCTTAAGCCAAATAGATTATTTATAGACATGAGTAAATACCATATAATCTACCTCTATAGTGGAAAAGGTGACCACAACCTATCACTTACTCATCCAAATTGTTACATCATTAAATAAAGTAAACACATAAGCTTTGGTGGATCTTCTGCTATCAATATCACTTGCCCAATCTGAATCCACTAACCACAAATGTAAAGAGGACATATGTCTCTAATCAAATTACCATAATAACATAAGGAATACTCTGAATTATCCCACAAATATCTAAAGACTCTTTTAATTATATCCCAATGAACTCTACCATGATTAGACATATAAAAAGAAAGAAATCCCACTGCTTGGGTAATGCTTGGTCTAATATAGGCCATAAATAACATTAAACTTCTAATTACACTCTGGTAAGGCACTTTTCTCATGCCTTCCATATCTGATGGTGACGTAGGACATTGTGAAATAGATAAATTCATTCCAATAGAAAAAGAAACACATAATGGTCTACAATCTTGCATGTTAAACCTCTATAATATTGAATTCACATGCTTACTCTAGCCAAGCCATAACTTTTTGTTCTATCTATCTATCTATTCTAACCTCTATCCCAAGAATGTGTCTCATAGCACCAATATATTTCATCTCAAATTTTTCTAAGAGTTAATATTTAAGCTCTAAAGATAAAACTTTCCCATTGCCAACAAATAACATATCATCAACATATAAGGCAATAACTAGGAAATGATCACCATCAGATTTTTAAAAAACATAATGAACAAATTTAGATCTCTCAAACCCCCAACTCAATACATATGTATCAATTTTATAGTACCACATCTTAGGACTCTATTTGAGACAATATAAGGATTTATTTAAATTTTAAACCAAATTTATTTTACCTTTGACCATGTAGAGCTATAGCTATGTCATATAAATCTCCTCCTCCAAATTACCATGAAAGAAAATAGTCTTCACATCCATTTGCTGAATCTCTAGATCATAAGTTATTACAACAAAAATCAAGAATTTAATGGATGTGATTTTCTCAATAACATAAAATATCTCACCCTAGTCAACACCCTCAACCTGAGAGTAACCTTTTGTAACCAACCAAGCTTTATACTTTTCAACACTACCAGCTAAACCTATATTTTTATTAAACACCCATTTGTATCCAACAAGATTATGTCCATTAGGTAATGGTACAAGGTCCCATATATCAATCTTTTCCAAAGATGCCATTTATTCTTCCATAAAAATATTCTAAGAATCTACATCATTCATACCCAAATCTTCTTTTGTGGATCTTGGTCATTAGTGTTAGTACTCAAAGTAAATATACATCTCCAATCATCAGGAGAATACCTTTCTAGTGGTTGTCTATGCTTTTTAGACCTTTGAACACGTTGAGATGGAGGTTATTCTTCATTTACCTCCTCTTCAAAAGATTTAGAGCTTGATGATCTCTCCTCAACTTCTTGTATCTATCATGGCCTCAACTTAACTTTGTTAGGCATAGGAGGAAGTTGAATCACTTCTTTCTTTTCTATTTGTTCTAGTTTTTGTATGGCATAAGTAGGCTTTGTTTATCTAAAAATAACACTTCTAGAATATAATACCTTCTATGATATAGGATCCAAAATATTTTATCCTTTCGAACCATAACTATAACCAATGAAGATACATTTCATAGCTTTGTTCTCCAATTTTATCCACTTCTTATTTGGTAAATGTTCATATGCCTCACAACCAAAAATTCTAAGATGTCTTAATGAAGGCTTACAACTAGACCATGCCTCCATAGGCATTTTGTCAACAAGTGCTGATGTAGGAGACCTATTGATTAGGTAGCAAGCAATGGCTATAGCTTTAACCCAAAACCTTTGTTCTAGTCTAGCACCACTAAACATACTCCTAGCCTTCTCCATTAGTGTCCTATTTATTATTTATAAAAATCCATTCTGATGAGGTGAATATGGATTTTTATTCTATCTTTGTATACCATAATCTTTACATAATCTATCAAAATTAGTAGAGAAAAAATGCACTACCATTATCAGTTCTCAAACACTTAATTTTCTTTCCAGTTTGTAACTCGACCATTGGTTTAAACTCTTGAAAATGGCTAAAACCTTCATATTTATTATTTATAAAATAAAACCATTTCCTTCTAATGTAATCATTGATAAATGAAACATAATATGTGGATTTTGAAATTGAAGGAACATTAACAAGACCAAAAACATCAAAATGAGTAAGATATAATACACCATAATATTTATGAGAATTTGAGTAAAAATGAATGTGGTTTTATTTACCATAAACAAAATGATCACAAAAATCAAATTCAAAATTGTAATCTATCAAACCTTCAATAATGTTTTTATTCTTCAAGGCCCTAAGACCATTTTCTCCAATGTGGTCAAGTCTCTGGTGCCATAACATAGTCTTCTATATAAGAAATTTTTAATTCATAGAATGAGCACCCTTAGGTACCTAGAAACCACGACCATTCATAAATATATTAGTTACCTACTTATTTAATTGTCTAGTTTAGTCTTCATTGAAGTAATATTGCACTAAAATGTGTATGTATCAAGCATGTACAAAGTGCCAATCTTGACATCTTTAGCTATCACCATAACACCTCTAACCTTATTACAACCTACTTAAAAAAATATAACCTACACACCCACATCTATTAGTTTGATCATAGATAATAAGTTATGATCTAGCCCAGGGATATGCAACACACCATCAAACCATTTAATCCTTCCATCTAAAAATTTAATTTTAACTCTACCATGGCCAATAATGGTTATAAAGGAATCATCACCCAAGTACACTTTACCTCCATCAAATTCTTCATACTTAAAAAACCAATTTATATTAGAGTTCATATGGAAAGATGAACTTGAATCAATTAACCATGCATCATTCCCTATAAAGGTTGCCAAGGTAGTATTGAATGCATCACTATCTTCTTTCTCAAATTTAGAATAAAAATCAAAATCATGCTTATTTTTTTATTCTTTTCTTATTTACAATTAGTGACCAATTTTTCCACAATTTTAGAATCTCACCTTGGATTTTTTATGAGATTTGGATCTCCCCTTGGACTTGGATCTAGACTTCTCATGCTTCTCATTCTTCTTGCCTTTTTATTTAGATATTCCTTGAACATTCAGGGTCTCCTTGGTACTTATGGAAAATTTCCTTATCATTTATTTATAAAGAAAAGAACCTATAACATCCTCAAGTTTCAAGGTTATATAAATACCTCCTATAGCCATAACAAGATAATCCCATGAGTAAAAAAAAACAAATCAAAATTTGACGTCTCTCTTCCTCATCTATTTTTATAGAAACTAATATTAATTGATCTACCAACATATTGAATACTTCTAGGTGGTCTACAATTTCTCCACCTTCTTTTATTCTCAAATAATATAACTTCTTTCTCAAGAAAATTTTATTGACTAAAGATTTAGCTTGGTAAATCTCACCTAGTTTATTCCATAACTTCTTCACTGTGGTCACTTCATGGACATTAATCAATATAGAATCTGCTAGGCACAATCTGATGAGACCTTTGGCTTTTTGGTCCATCACATCATACTTAGATGATTCAGCTAGATCTATAGGTTTATAACCACTTTCATCAAAGGCATCCCATAGATCTTGATTAGTCAACTAATCTTCCATTTTTAGCTTCCACATCTCAAAATTTTTCCCTAATTTTTTTTTCAACCTCCATTCTCCCTGATGTGCTTACTATCTTAAAATTCCTGCAACAAATAACTCCAAATATCTCTTACAAAAACTCCCTCTCAAAATTAGATTAACTCAAAAAATCCAATAAACCCACAACTAGAACAAAAAATGGACAAGATCTAATACCACTTGAATGGAATATAAGATAACAAAAATAATTATTTACATTAAACCTTGAGGGGAGAATATGTAAATAAATTTGAACTTGTTATAGAGTTATAAGAAAACACATACAACTAAAAATAAAAAAATACCATAACAAGTGATTACATGGGGAAACCCTTTCAGGAGAAAAACTCCACACTCCAAAGTAACTCAATATATTACTGATAATAAAAGAACAATTACAACATACATATAGAACAAGACTTCACAGGATCATCACTAGAATACAATCAAGAGAAAAACTACTTTAGAGCTTCAGTTATTTGAAAAACTCTCTAGATTACTTGGCTTACAAAGTTTAGCTACTCTTAGATTATACACTCTACAAAGGTGAGAGCTCTTACTCATAGAATTTAAAAATGCAAAGGAGAAAAGTAATGAGGGAGTAACTTTATGAGCAAGGCAAAAATGTGCCACCTTTAGTGTGATCACTAGTGATCGATAGTGGCAAGCTTTTTTGTCTTATGCAAAGGTTAAAAGTGGATCCTCCACTTTGACAAATTATCCTCCACTTTTTCATGCTTCCAAAATTAGTGCTCCATTAAATTTTATAACTTGTCCCCCACTCAAGATCATGAGGCCAACTAAGAAATCCCCCCCATATCTATCCTTGTCATTTTTCAATAAAAGTAAATCATGTGAATCACTAAAGATACCTGACTTATCCCTTTAATGTGAGATGCCCCACTCTATTAACATCAGATTTATATCATATAGATTCTTCCATGGGCCATGAAAACTTATCCACAATCGACATCATCACTTGCATCATCACCTACATCACCTACACAATCATTGCCAACTCACCACTACCACCTCATCATATGAATAATGATTGTGAATAGTAACTCATGAATAGTGACTCATGAATAGTAACTCATAAATAGTGTCTTGACTTGTCAAGGTTGAGATAGATAAATTCCCAACATTATCCCACTTGTCAAATACCTTGTAATACCTCGAGGAACTATACCAATATAAAATTGCTAGGGGCCAAGAGGCCCACAGACTTCGAACACCATGTGAACTTCTCTGTGCTCATGGGCTTAGTTAATGAATCTTCAACATTAATCAAAGTCTCTACCATAATTATATTCACCCTTCCATCCTTAACCATGTTTCTCATAAAATGATATTATACATCAATTGGTTTGGTCCTGACATGAAATATTGGGTTCTTTGCTAGGTAAATAACACTATTACTATCACAATGCAATGTCACTACACCCTATTTCAATCCAACATCTAAACATAGTATCTTAATCCAAATGGATTATTTATAGGAATGAGTAGCTACCATATACTCTACCTATGTAGTGGATAAAGAGGCCACAACTTATCACTTACTCATCTGGCTTATTACACCACCAAATAAAATAAACATATAAGCACTGATATATCTTTAGCTATCAACATCACCTACCCAATCTGAATCCACATAACCATAGATTTCAAAAGGATGTATGTATCCAATCAAGTTACCATAATAACATAAGGAATACTCTAAGGTACCCTATAAATATTTGAATACTCTTTAACTACATCTCAATGAACTCTAACAAGATTAGACATATAATGGGAAAGAACTCCCACTTCTTGGGTAATGTATGGTCTAATATAAACCATAATAAACATTAAACTTCCAATTACGCTTTGGAAAGGAACTTTGATCATGTCTTTCATAGATGATGGTGATGTAGGACATTGTGAAATAGATAACTTATTTAAAAAAAAAGGAACACATAATGGTTTACACACCTGCATGTTAAACCTCTATAATATTGAATTCACATACTTACTCTAGCCTAACAATAGCTTTTTGTTCTATCTATCTATTATAACCTCCATCCAAAGAATGTGTCTCATAGCACCAAGATATTTTATTCTAAATTTTAATGAGCATTGATATTTATGCTCTGAAATTAAAACTTTCCCATTGCCAACAAATAACATATCATCAATGTATAAGGAAATAACCAAGAAATAATCACCATCAATTTTATATTAAACACATTGATCATATTTATATTGCTCAAACCCCAAACTCAATACAGATGTATCAATTTTTTGGTACCACATCCTAGTACTCTATTTGAGACCATACAAGGATTTATTTAAATTTCAAACCAAATTTATCTTACCTTTCACCATGTATTTTTCTAGTTGTGTCATATGAATCTCCTCCCCCAAATAACTATGAAGAAAAAAAGTCTTCACATCCATTTGATCAATCTCTAAATCATAATTTATTTCAATATAAATCAATAATCTAATGGATTACATTTTATCAATAAGATAAAATATCTCACCATAGTCAACACCCTCAACTTGAGAGTAACCTTTTGCAACCAACTAAACTTTGTACTTTTTCAACACTGGCATCTGAACCAATATTTTTCTTGAACACTCATTTACATCCAATATGATTACTTCCTTTAGGTAATGGTACAAGGTCTCATGTATAATTATTTTTTGAATCTTCTATTTATTTTTCCATATTAATATTTTAGGACTCTACATCATTCATAACCAAAGCTTCTTCTGTAGATCTCAGTTTATCAATGTTAGTTATAAGAGCAAATATATATCCAATCATCAGGAGAATAACTTTTTGGTGGTTGTCTACATGATTTTGACCTTGAAAAAATTAGAGATGGAGCTTCTTCTTCATCTAAATCCTCTTCAAAAGATTCAAAGCTTGATGATCTCTCAACTTATTGTCTCTGTTCTGGCCTTGACTCAAATTTCTCAAGCGTAGGAGGAAGTTAAATCACTTCTTTATTTTATATTTGTTCTAGTTACTAAATGACATAAGTAGGATTAGTTTATATAAAATAAAACTTTTATAATATAATACCTTTTGTGCTACATGATTCCAAATCTTGTAACCTTTCACACTATAGCTATAACTGATGAAGATTTATTTTATAGCCTTGTTCTCCAATTTTTTTCACTTCTCCTTTAGCAAATGTGCATATGACTCACAACCAAAAAAAATAATATGTATCAATGAAGGATTATGGCTAGACCATGACTCCATAGGCATTTTATAAACAAGTGCTGATGTAGGACACCTATTGATTAGGTATCAAGTAGTGGCTACAACTTTAGCCCAAAACATTTGTTCTAATCCAACACCACTAAGCATACTCCTAAACTTCTCCATTAGTGTCCTATTCATTATTTTCATAACTCCATTATGTTTAGGTGAATATGGAGTTTTATTATATCTATGTATACCACAATATTTATTGAATCTATCAAAATTGGTAGAGAAAAATTCACCATGATTATCAGTACTCAAACATTTAATTTTCTTTCCAGTCTGCGACTTAACCATTGCTTTAAACTCTTTAAAATGACTAAAAACTTCATATTTACTCTTTATAAAATAAACCAATGTCATTATAATGTAATCATCAATAAATGAATCATAATATGTGGATTTTGAAATCAAAGGAACATTAACAAGACCAAAAACATTAGAATGAATAAGGTCCAATACACCATAAGATTTATGATAACTCAAGTAAAATTGAATGCAATTTTATTTAAAATAAACACAATGCTCATATAAATAAAATTCAATATTTCAATCTTTTCAAATCTTTAAAAAGGATTTTATTCTTCAAGGCCCTAAGACCTTTTTCTATAATGTGGCTAAGTCTCTGGTGCCATAACATACTCTTCTCTGTAGGCAATTTTAAATACATAGAATGATCACCCTTAGGTACTAATAAACCATGACCATTATTAGGAATAATAATTACCTCTTTATCTAATAGAGTAGTCCAATATTTAGTCTTCACATAAGTACTATTGCACTCAGCTATGCATAAATCAAACTTGTACAAGTGCCAATCCTGACACCATTAGCTATCACCATAACACCTCTACCCATATTACAAACTACTTCATAAATGACAATATGCACACTCGTATATATTAATTTTCTCATAGATAATAAGTTACAAGCTATCCTAGGGATATGAAACACACCATCAAACCATTTAATCTTTCCATATAGAAACCTGATTTTAACTCTACCATGGCCAACAATGGTTATAAAGGAATCATCACCCAAGTAAACCTTACGTCCATAAAATTCTTCATACTTAGAAAAACAATTTATATTATAGGTCATATGGAAAGATGCATCTGAATCAATTAACCATGCATCATTACTTACACAATTTTCCAAGGCTGTAATGAAGTCATCACTATCTTCCTTCTTGGATTTAGAATCAAAATCATGCTTCTTATTTTTATTTTTCTTCTTCTTTATAATTTGTTTTATAGTGACCAAGTTTACCATAATTATATAATCTCACCTTAGACTTTCTAGGAGATTTATATCTCCCCTTGGACTTGGATCTTGACTTCTCATGCTTCTGATTCTTCTTACCTCTTTCTTTAGATCTTCCTTAAACATTTGGGACTTATTTAACACTGATGGAAACTTTCCTTCTCATCTATTCAAAAATAAAAGAAAATAAAACATATTAAAATTTCAAGGTTATATATGTACTTTATATATCCATAAAAATATAAATCCATGAGTTAGATAAAGAACAAAACAAAATTTGACATCTCTCTTCCTCATCCATTTTCATAACAACTGATACTAATTGAGCCATCAACATATTAAATGTTTACAGGTGGTCTAAAATTTGTCCACCTTATTCTATTCTCAAATAATATAACTTATTTCTCAAGAAATATTTATTGACTAAATATTTATCTTGGTAAATCTTACCTAGTTTCTTCCACAACTTCTTTCCTATGGTCTCTATCGGCCAATTTTGGCCTGCCTACAAAAAATTGCCTAGATGGATGAATATCCTAGAAGTCTTGGTGTGGAGTGAAAGGATGAACATAGTTATTTTTTATTCAAGTAGTCCAATGGTGGAATATGAATACCACATGTCACTTATATGCTTTTGAAACACTTTAATCAAGTCTTAAGGTGAATTTGTTGATTTTTAAGAAGCAGGTCTAGAAATAGGTCTAGAATTGAAAATGAAAGGATCTAATAGGTTTCCATGATGTTAATGGAATATGAAGGGAATGAATTAAGTTTTCTAAAAGTATCATTAGTTCATCAGATATTTCAATGGAGAAATATGACTTACACCAACCTAAAAGAACTAGATCATCATGACACATCATGTAGGAATAAACATGTCAGTTTGGTTGTGAATTTAATAAATGTATTTAGGAGGCCAATAAAAGATAAAGTATCTCATGTATATGATTTATTTAATTCCAATAATTTCCCTTGAATTTTTTTTATCTTGATGAGTTGTCTATCTCAAGATATGAGCCTTGAAATTTGAACTAGAAAAGTGGGACATGCATGGGGATGCCAAGTTAAAACCAAGAGAAGTAGCCATTTTGAATTCATATATTTCAAAGAATCCCAAGGTTGAATATAGAGCTGAAAATTGTAAAAATATTTATTTATCAAATCAAGATTAATAAAACATAGATAATAGCTCGATCTAGTGGGACCATCAAGAACAATGATATGCATTTAATTATGCAATCAAAGATCAAAGATGAGCTTGAGGTCAATGAGTCAAAGGATCTTAAGATTAGACATGGGAATAAAAAGTGGCATGATCATGGTAAATTAAAAGATCAATGGTGTAAATTTGACCAAACTGATCAAGATCGATGATGCGTGTTTAACCTCATAGGAAAGATTGATGATACATGTAAAGTCAAAAAGTCAATGAACATAGATTGCATCAGAGGTCACCAATTGGCATAAGAATATGAACAAAATGAAGAATGATAGTAAGATACATAGATTAAATGTAGGTTTTCCAAGTGTCATGATTTGGGAAACCTAAATTAAATATTGATAAAGCAAATTTAATCAAATTCTAGGAGGCACAAGATGGTGACACTCATTCAAATTTATGATGGTCATACCTTTAAATATGATAAACAACATGGTGAGGATGCCACATAGCCAGACACATTAGATAAAAGGTTTTTATGAACCAAGGTAGGTAAATTCATAAATATAATATCTAAATATGATTTAAGTTGACCCAAGGTAGATATTTCAAGTTTGAGGGCCACCATTAGAGCTCAATTTCAACCTTTAGTTTGAAGATTTAAAACTTGCAAGACCTATTGTCTGAGGTTATGACATCATTTCTTGAATGTGTTTATTTATTATTTGAGGGGAATATATTTGTGAATGATTTCTTGTCTTCCATAATGTTTAATAATATATTAGGTCTATTGATACCTAATAAAGATCAGGAATGGAGTCAAGCAACCTGATGGGTTTTTTATTGAGGTCATGACTATATAAAAACCAATAAATGGGATTGTTTTTCATCTATAGTAAACCTAATATCAGGTTTAGAATAAGGGTAGGTTTATGATTATGAAATAAGTGTCTTATATTTTAACATAGTCATATCCTTGACAAATTGGTACTTATAATTTCTTAAAGTAGACATAGTCATGGTTCTATCAGGTCCATAGATACGAGGATTTTATCCTTATAATGAAGTCAAGTAGAAGATGACATATAATTACAAGGGATATATTTTTTGATTGGAAAATGTAGTTGGATCATTCAATACATTTTTATAAGGATTTAAATATTTTCCTTCCTAATGGATCATGACTCAACACTTTCAACAAATTCTTGTCTTCTAGTATGTTTCTCAGCAAATGAGAGGGCTTGAAGGTTAATGGAGCTAATGAAGGTTAATTTGTCAATGAAGGTTTAGTACCAAATTAGTAAAAATATGTTTGAACATTTATGGGTGGTGGCATATCATTAATGGATTCTTGATGGTGTGCTCCTTTCTCTCTCCCCCTTTTCTCCTATATCTTCCATTTTTATTTCCCATTGTACCCTCTCTTTGATTTTGGATTCTCAAAAGGGCTCTCTAATTTTTTAAGATCAACAAACTCTCATTTGATAAGGCTATACCATTTTAAATTTTTTAAGAACCACCTCTTGATGCAATAATATGATTCTTTACCTATCTCTTGCCTTTAACTAGTGTTTAGTAAGCTTGTGCATGATGGATTTGTGAAGGAGATTCTTCCATATCCATTGTCCTTATTTATTACCTATTTTAAAGTGTTTTAAAGATATATTTAGGTCTAAAATTATGTTCTTTATACCATTAATGGATTCTTTGTGTGAATCTTAGAATTCTTCTTTGCTTCCTTGATTACTTGGTGAGCCTAGTTTATGAAATAGTTATGCAATTAGCTAGTTTGTGAGATTGTGTGAGAAAGCATTGTCTTATGTTGAATTAGTGTTTATTTAAAACATATGTGAGTCTCATTTAAATTTGGTACATAATTTTTTTAGATTTATTATTAACCTTATTCCCCCTTTCTAACCCTTTTCTAAGCATAAACATTAGTCTACGTGATCCATCAAGAGGAATATGATATTATCCAAAGGTTCAACCCCAATACAATATACCCACAACTTGGGGTTGTTTCCATTGTGTATATTAGTTAGAGAGAGCTTGAAGAACCCTCTCTAAGGGTAAAAATTTTTTATACAATAGTTTTTAGCATACCTAGTGGGACCACTTTCAAACAATATTTCTCAAGTTTGATTGATTTACAGTGGTGATAGATTTTATGCAACAATATCTGGTGACTCTAAACAATACTCAACATTCTAGTGTAGAGTAGTAGCTAGATTAATTGGTATTCCTTTTGAATTATTTAAATTACCTTTAAACTCATTGAAAAGGTTAAGATTTTCTAATACACACCCATACAAAAGAATATTCCCTAAAAAATCAATTCCAAAATATACCTCTACAAGATCTTTTTTATCCCCTTTCACTACCATGGTAGCCCCTAAAGCATTTCATTTTATGGATTTCAATGGTCAAAGTAATTTAAACCTCTATTAGTATGATCCTATTCTAGTAAAAACTCTCATAAGTGTCCCTTATTTCATAGGAGACCAATTTAAAACCCCTTTTGAACACCTTAGAGATAGCCAAATTTTATAATATTCATGACATAATTAAGGAAAATATGGATATTAGAATATTGGCCATCTCTTTCAAGGGTAAAGTTTTAGATTGGTATAGAAACCTTACTACCAAATATATAACATCATGGGATCAGTTAGGTGATACATTGTGTAAGATATTTGAGGACAAAAATGACAACTTGTCACTTGTAAAACAACTAACCACAATCAAGAGGGATCCTCATGAGGTTATGCAAGATTTCAATAATAGGTTTCAAAATACATGAGATAGGATTCAAATATCTATCAGGGATACCCCAAACTTTGCCTTCCTTTACTATCTAAAAGCTTTGAACAATGATATTTTAGTAATGATTCAGTCTATGGGAGGAAACACAATACCAAATGCTTATGAGGTGGCAATCAAAGCAAAGAATTGTCTAGTACAAGATGGAAAGATTACACCTAGGCCACCAATGTCTTTATTTCCTAAGATTCAACCACCTCCTATCATCATTCATCCCATTACTTCCATTCCTCCTATGCCAACACTTATTACCATACCTACACCAAAGCAGGAAAAGGCTTCAACTAGTCAATCTAATGATTCCTAAGAAAACAAGAATTTCTAAGAGATTAAGAACATGTTTCAATCCTTTGGAAATGAATTGGTGAATATGAAGAGGAATAAAAATAGACCTTATCAAAGTGCATATCAAACTCAACAATATTCTTACCAAAAAAATAGGTCACCCTACAAAATAAGCTTCCAACAACAAGGCCAAGGGCAAGGGCAGCCTAACTATGTTAGGAAAAAAAAATATAATCCAAATGATACAAGTATCTCTACTAATTTGGTACCTAATCATAATAAAATTTCTCAAGAAGTTGAGGGTATCATGCCTTGGAATTAGTGTTTCAATCAATCCATTATCCTAAACACTGAGTTCAATTAGGATTTTAATGAGCAATGACATCAAGGTGATAGCTATGGGTACAATCAAGCCCTTATGGCTCAAAACATAGAATTACCTATGATGACAAAACTAGAAGATCCTCAACAAGGCAAAGAGTCTAAAGAAGGGCCATGCTAGTTAGGGGATACAATGGTTAACTATGATCAAGAAGACTACTATGCACTCAATCAATAGACTAGTTCTAGCCAAGCATACATTCTAGTGGTAGCTATTATAAGGTCCAAAAGAAGAAATATGGATGGTATCTAGGAAGTAGTCAAAGAGAATACTAATATTAATCCATTACTATTAAAACCAAGTAAACCCATTAGTACCCCAAAGACTCCAATAGCTTCAAATAATCATAACTAAGGGGATGCCTTTGCACCCCAAAGCTCATAAGTTCAAATTATAGTTGTGGCTCCCAAAGCACAAGCAAAAGTTGGTGGTTTGCCCATAAATATTGTTGAACAAATGAAAAATCCAATGTGAGTGTGCTAATGTGGGATATTTTCTCCATGCCTGGATAGATGTATATCCTTCAAGAAGGATTAGCAAAGATTAATGTCTCTAAGAAGCAACCAAGAAAGGAAAATGTGGTTCTCACCAATACAACCAAAGGGCCTAATGAAGGGCAATAAAATAAGGTAGTCAAATATCTTCCTTTCTATATTTTTGTAATAATTAGTGACTCCTTAGTACACAACTACATGATAGATAGTGGAATAAGTACTTAAGTGATGCCAAAGTCAATAACAGATCAACTTGATTTGAAGTATGAGCTCAAATCTAAAGGAGTTTTATAGCTTGATGGATCCTTCACCAAACCAATTATCATCATAAAAAATATAAACCTAACCCTACATGTTTGTCCTAGTATCACCATGGCTTAAGATGTGCTTCCTCATTTTGATCTATGCTTATCTAGAGACTTGATAGCCAAAAATGGAGGTTATCTTGCAACAAATTGGTCCTACATGGATTTTAAGATAAGGTATGGGACCAAGGTATCCATAAAAGATGAGCCTATTTCATAATTTCATAGATATCCTTATGGTATAGATATCTCAAACATAAATTACACCATCTTAGATGAAGATGGACACCTGGTTGGTGAAGAATTAAACACTCATCTCAAGGAGATACCTGATGTGTTCTTGGATGAATTATAGAGTGAAAATCAATTAATTGACCCTTTGGAAGGAATTGAGGAATGAGACATGGGTTTCCATTGATTACATAAGGGAAATGAGTCCATGCCATCCCTCAATAGGACACAAGAATATGGCAGTGGTTTGTGGAAATTGGTCTTTGATGGTTTAAGGATAAATCATGGAGCTGGTGTAGGTGCAATGCTAATATCTCCCTCCAATGATAACTACTTCTCCTCTTATAGATTATAATTTAGTTTCTCTTAAAATGTAGTTGAGTATGAGGGCCTTATCCATGGCCTTCAATGGGCTAGTAAGAGATGAATCAAATAATTGAAAGCATATGAGGATAGTGAGCTGATAATGAATTAGGTTAGAGGGAAGAACATCACAAAGTATCCCTTGATGAAATATTATAAAAATAGAGTGTGGGAATTCTTGAGGACTTTGAGGCCTTTAATATACAATTAATTCTAAGGAACCAAAAATAACATGATGATAGGTTGGTAGTTGTGGGAGCTCAATTTTACCTCCCAAATGAATTGGAAATGTACAAAATGTAGTCACATGTTAGAGTGGTAGTAAGACCCTCAGTGCTAGACAATAAAGCTCATTAGTAGGTCTTTGATAGTGACAATCAGATTTTTTGTTTATCATGGAAGGAAATAAAGTTTTCCTCATTGAACCAAGATAAATTTAAACATCAGTATGAAGATCAAATTGTTCAACTAAGGTCTAACAAGATTCCTAAAGGGTTGGTTACCCGTGAAGGTATTTTTCATGAGGGAGATCATATAAATAAAGATAAGGTAGTGATGTCAACAAATGAAGAGAACTATGAAAGAGTTTTTATCCTTAAAGATAAGCTCCTTAATATTGGAAAGGTAAGAAATGTGGATAAAAGGCATAATTTCATTGATATTTATAAAGAATATGCAAACATCTTTTCTTGGGAATACAATGCTCTGAGAGGCTTTGATCCCAAGCTAACCCAACATACCATAAAATTGTAGGCTAATGCTAAGAATATGAGGTAGAATCAAAGGAATATCAACCCAAAAATTTAATATATTATGAGGAAATAATTAACCAAATTTATTGAATCCAATATCATCTTTCCCATCAATCACTCTTAATGGGTAGTCAACTTAGTACCTATAAGGAAGAAGAATGGGGAAATAAGAATATGTGTTGATTTTAGGGACCTAAATAGGGTCTCCTTGAAAGATCATTACCCCTTAACATTCATGGATAAACTCTTTGAAATAGTTACTAGTTCAAAATTCTTCTCTCTTTTGGATGGGTATTCAGGATACAAACAAGTACTAATAAGAGAAGAAGATCAATACAAGACTACCTTCACCATAAAGTGGGGCACATATGCTTATCAAAAGATGCATTTTAGGTTGTTAAATGTCATAGATACCTTTAAAATAGAAATGGACATGGATTTATAAGGATTTATAAATCATATGGTACTTTTTTACTTAGATGACATCATAATTTTCTCTAAGAAGGCTAGTGAGCACTTAGATCACCTAAGATTGATATTTAAAAGATTCAAAAAATATGAGATCTCTTTGAATCCCAAGAAATGTGTGTTTTATATTCATGAAGGCAAAATATTTTGACATATTTTCTCAAAATAGGGATTATCTATTGATCTTGATAGAATAAATGACAACTTGGCATTATTTTTACCCAAACACAAGAAGGGACTATAGAGTTTCCTTGGGAAAGCAATTTTTTTAAGAAGGTTTATACCTAGTTTTGAAAACATGGTCAAACCCATCACTACCATATTAAATAAGAACCAAGTGTTCACTTGGTCAAATGAGGATAAAACATCATTTGAGGCTATCAAAGAAGCTATTTCCAAAACACCCTTGCTCATGAATCCTGATTTCTCAAGGGATTTCATATTATATACCTTTTACAATGTTGATAATATATCAACTATGCTGATGTAGAAGAATGGTGAAGGAATTGAGTAACCAATTTATTTTTCAATCATGGGTTTGATGGATATGAGCCGAGGTACACCTTTTTATAAAAATAGGTCCTTACATCTTTGAGAAGCCTAAAAAATGTTAGACCATTGCTCTCTAATATCAAGATCTATCTTATGGTGTCTCATTTTGGAGTGAGATAATTCATTCTTAACAAGGACTTGAATGAGAAGAGGGCTAGCTAGATTACCAACGTCATGGAGTATGATGTGGAGATCAAGGTCACTAATCTAGTGAGAGGCAAAGGCTTATGTGGTCATATGGTTAATGACCTTCATGAAGATAAAGAGGTTATTTTGGTAACACAAGATAACTCAAAAATGGATGCACCTCCACCTCATAATAGCTAGCTCCAGGATATGACACATTTTTTGATAAGAAGTGAGTGCCTCCAGGTATGAATAGGGAAAAAAGAAGGTATTTTAGACTTCAGTCCATACCTTATGCATTGGTTTATGAGGTTATATTTAAAAAGGACCTAAATAGAGTGATTATAAGGTGTAGAGATGCTAACCAAGTGATAAATATTTTGGAGCAATTACATGATGGGCTTATAGGAGGCCATTTTGATCCAAAGACTACAATATCAAAAGTAATGAGAGCTGGTTATTATTGGCCTAGCCTCTTCAGGGATGCCTATGTATGGGTGAGAAAATGTCAAAAGTGTGCTCTCTTTGCAAGAAAGTAAAGAATGGTATCCCTTCCTCTCAACCACTCCAGGTGGAAAAATCCTTCATGAAGTGGGGTTTGGACTTCATAGGAATGATCAATCCACCTTTCAATGGAGGATACAAATGGGTAATAACTTCTACTAACTAATTCACCAGGTGGGTGGAATAAATTTCCCTTAAAGAAGACAATGAGATAACAATGTTGGACTTATATAATAGCATAGTAATGAGGTTTAGTGTACCAATAATAATAATTTTAGATAATGCCTTATAATTTATTGGCATGAGGAAAAGTGAATGGGAACTTGAGCTAGGCATCTATGTTAGTACATCCTCAAATTACTACCCCCAAGGTAATATACTAGTAGAGTCTACAAACAAGAAGTTGATAAGGATTATCAAGAGGAATATGGAAGAGAATCAAAGAGTATGACACATAAAGTTAAGGATAACCTTATGGGTTGATAGAGTGACTCCTAAAGTTGCCATTGGAAACTCATCATATGTCCTTGTATATGGTAGGGAGGCCAAATTGTCCATTTCTCCTTAAATACCTACCTTAGAGTTAGCCCATCAGCTTGAGTTGATGGAGAGTGAGCCTATGAGCATGAGGATGGCAGAGTTCATGGAGCTTGAAGAAACTAGGGACCTTGTAATGAAGACACTAGAGTCTCATCAAGATAAAGTCAAGAAAGTATTTTATAAGAGAGCCATATCAAGGGAATTAAGAGAAGGGTATCTAATCCTCATGTGGGATTCAAATAAGGCCAATCCAAGAAACCATACCAAGTTTTATATCTTGTGGAGTGGTCCTTATTTGATTCACACATGCAAACAACATAATTCTTTTAATCTTACCCATCTGGATGGAGAGGTATTACCCATACCATTAAATGGAATTCATTTAAATCTGTGATATTAAAAGAATTTTCAGCCATTAGATATGTTAGAGTATTTTTTTATATTTTCCCCTAAGTGACTTATGTACATTTCTTTTTATTTGTGTGTTTCCTTTCCATAAGTGCATTAGGCATAGTGTTGTTTTGTTCTTATTGTAAATTTTGATTCAATATAAGGTTTTAAAAAGGGAAAACCTTGTATTAATTTCATATCAACTAATAAAAAATACTTGAGAATCCAAACCCAATGGATAGGCTAAGGCTACTAGTCTCTTGCATAACATGCATGTAATTACAGGATGTCACTAGAAATGTTGGCCAATTTTGGCCTACATACAAAACATTTCCTAGATGGATCAATATCTTGGAAGTCTTGGTGTGGAGTGAGATCTTGAGTAGAGTTCTTGTTGATTAAATTAATCCAATGGTGGAAGATAAAGACCATATGTGACTTGCAAGCTTTTGAAACACTTTAAGCAAGTCTTAAAGTGAATTTGTTGATTTTTAAGAAGCAAGTATAGAAATAGGTCTAGAATTACAAGTGAAAGGATACAAAAAGTTTCCATGATGTTTATGGAATATATAGGACATGAATTAGGTTTGATCAAAGTCTCATTAGTTTATCAGAGCTTTGAATGGAGAAATATGACTTGCACCAACCTAAAGGAACCAGACCATCATGACACATCATATAGGAATGAATAAGTTAGTCTATTTTTACATTTAATAAATATATTTAAGAGGCCTTTAAAAGCCAAAGGATCACATGGATATGATTTATTTCATTCCAATAATGTCCCTTGCAAATTTGGTATCTTGATGTGTTGTCTATCTCAAGATATAAGTCTTCAAAGTTAAACTAGTAGAGTGGGACGTTTGTGGGGGTGTCAAGTTAAAACCATAAGAACTAACAATTTTAAATTCAAATATTTCAAAATATCCTAAGGTTGAATGTGGAGCCAACAAGTGTCAAAATATCTCTTAATTGAATCAAGATCAATGACACATGGATAATAACTCAATATAGTGGGACCATCAAGATCAATGGTGCATGTTCAATCATGGAATCAAAGATTAACAATGAAATTGAGGTAAACAAGTCAAAGGATCATAATATTGGATGTGAGGATGATAATTGGAATGATCATGGTAAATAAAAGGATCAATACTACATATTTAATCAAGATAATCAAAATTGATGATGTGTGTTCAACCTCATAAGAAATATTGATGGTGTGTATAAAGTCAAAAAGTCAATGAACATAGATTGCATGAGAGGTCACCACATAGAGTAATCACATAAACTAGATGAAGAATGGAAGTAAGATCCATAGATTTAATGTAGGGTTTCTAAGTGTCACAATTTTGGAAACTTGAATCAAATATTGATGAAGCAAATTCAATCAAGTTTTAGGAGGTGTAAGATGGTGACACGTGATCAAATTTATGATGATCATATTTTTAAATATGATAAACAACATGGAAAGGATGCCACATATGTAGACATATTAGAGCAAAAGGTTTTATGAACAAAGGTAGGTAAATTCATAGAATCAAGATCCAAATATGATTTAGGTTGACCCAAGTTAGATATTTCAAGTTTAAGGGCCACCATTAGAGCTCAGTTTCAACCTCTAGTTTAAAGATTTAGAACATGTAAGACCTATTGTCTAAAGTTACAACATAATTTCATGACTATGTTCATTTATTATTTGAGGGGAATCCACATGTGTAATGAGTTATTAGCTTCCATAATGTTTAGGAATAGATTAAGTCTATTGAGACCTAATAAAGATAAAAAATGGAGTCAAGTAGCTTGATGGGCCTTTTATTGAGGTCATGACTATATGAAAAATAATAAATGGGATTGGTTTTCATATATAGTAAAAATATGATCAGGTTTGGAATAAGGGTAGGTTTTTGATTATGAAATAAGTGTCTTATCTTTCAACATAGTCATATCCTTGACAAACAGGTACTTATAACCATTTAAAATAGACATAGTCATGGTTCTGTCAGGTCCATAGATATGAGGATTTTGTCCTTATAATGAAGTCAAGTAGAAGATGGTGTATAATTCCAAGGGATATATTTTGGGATTGGAAAATGCAGTTGGAGCATTCAATACATTTTCAAAAGGATTTAAATATTTTTCTTCCTAATGGATCATGACTTATCACTTTTAATAAATTCTTGTCTTCTAGTATGTTGCTCAGCTAATGGGAGGGCTTGAGGGCTATTAGAGATAATTAAGGTTACTTTATTGATGTATTTTTAGTCATAAATAATTAAAAATATGGTTGAGAATTTATGGGTGGTGGCATCTCATTAATGGATTCTTGATGGTGTACTCATTCTCTCTCCCCCTTTTCTCCAATATCTTCAATTTTTCTTTCCCATTGTACCCTCTCTTTCATTTTGGATTTTCACAAGGACTATCTAATTTTTGAAGAGTAAGAGAATCTAATTTGAAAATGATAGACCATATTAAATTTTTTAAGAACTAACTCTTGATGAAATAAGATGATTCATTACCTATCTCTTGCCTTTAACTAGTGTTTAGTAAGATTGTGCATGATGGATTTGTGAAGGAGGTTCTTCCATATCCATTATCCTTATTTCTTACCTATTTTAAGGTATTTTAAAGATATTTATAGGTTTGAACTTGTGTTCTTTTTTCCATTAATGGATTTTTGGTGTGAATCTTAGAATTCCTCTTTGTTTCCTTGATTACTTGGTGAGCCTAGTTCATGAAATACTTATGCAATTAGATAGTTTGTGAGATTGTGTGATCAAGCATTGTATTATGTTAAATTAGTGTTGGTTTAAGTATATGTAAGTCTCATTTACATTTTGGTCCATCAATTTTTAATCTTTATTAGTAACCCTATTCCCCCTTTCTAACCCTTTTCCAAGCATAAATATTAGTCTAGGTGATCCATTAAGGGGACACTAATCTTCTCCAAAGCTTCAACCTCAATATAATATACCCAAAACTTGGGGTTGTTCCCATTGTGTAGATTAGTTAGATAGAGCCTTAATAAACCTCTCCAAGGGTACAAACTTTGTATACAATAGTATCTTCATGGACATTAATCAGTATATAATTTTCTAGGTAGAATCTGATGAGACCTTTGGTTTTCTAGTCTATTACATCATAATTAGATGCTTCAATTGAATTTACAAGTTTTTAAACACTTTCATAAATGGCATCCCATAGATCTTGATCAATCAATAGATATTTCATTTTCAGATTTGACATCTCAAAATTGCTCCCTAAAAAAATTTCAACCTTCATTCTCCCTAATGTTCTTTCCATCTTAAAATTCCTACAACAAATAACTCCAAATATCTCTTATTCAATCTCCCACTCAAAACTAGATTAGCTCAAAAAATACAAAAAAACCACAAATAGAACCAAAATTGGCCAAGATCTGATACCACTTGAAATGAATATAGGATATCAAAAATAATTACTTACACTAAATATTGAGTGGAAAATATGCAAACAAATTTGAACTTATTATAGAATTATAAGAAAACACATAGAACCAAAAATAACAACACACCATAACAAGTGATTACATGGGGGAAACCCTTTGAGGAGAAAAACCCTACACTCTAAAGCAACTCAATATATTTATGACAATCAAATAATAGATACAACATACTTGTAGAGTAAGCCTTCACAGGAGCCTCACTAGTATAAAACCAGGTGAATAATTGGTTCAGAGCTTCATTTACTTATATAAATATCTAGATTACTTAGCTTAAAAAGCTTAGATATTCTTAGCTTACATACTCTACAAAGGAGAGAGGTATTAATTATAGAATTTACAAATTTAAAGGAGAAAAGGAATGAGGGAATAACTTCATGAGCAAGGTAAAAATGTACCACCCTTAGTGGGATCATTATTGATCCACAGTGTCAAGCTTTTTTGTCTTGTAAAAAGGTCAAAAATGGATCCTACACTTTTTAAAATCATATTCCACTTTCAAATGCTTACAAAATTGGTTCTTCACTCACTTTTTTGACTTGTCCCCCACTCAAGATAATGAGCCAACTAATAAATGTGTGCCATATCTATCCTTGTCATTTTTCACTAAAAATAAATCATGTGAATCACTAAAGACACCCAACTTATAAATTTTATAGAGTGGGATGCCCCACTCCATTCACATAAGCTTTATCTCATATAGATTCCTCCATGGGCCATGCTAACTCATCCACAATCCACACCATCACCTGCATCATCACCTACATCACTTGCATAGTCATTTCCAACTCACGACTACCACCTCATCATATGTATAGTGACTATGAATAGTATCTCATGAAGAGTGACTCATGAATAATGATTTGGGAATAATAAATCATGAATAGTGTCCTAAATTTTAAAGGTTGAGATACTTAATTCCAAAAAATGATGTCCTGTTTGGATGAATTTTTAGGATATAACTAGGTCTTAATTAAAACTAAAGACATGGCCAAGAACACCTTCACCACTAAGTGGGGCACAATTTATAAAAAATGAATGCACTTTAGGTTAATTGACACAGACATAATTTTACAAAAAGTGATGGAATTTTCTTTTTAAGGACTAATTGGTAAATACATAATAATATATATGGATGACCTAACTATTTTTTCTAAATACAGTTCAAATCACATACGTCACTTGGAGAAAGTATTCAAAATATGCAAAAGCTATAGAATTTACCTAAGCCCAAAGAAGAGTATATTCAGTGTCACTGAAGGTAAGCTTCTCGGTCACATGATCACATAATAAGGTATTTTTATCAATCTTGAAAGGTCAAATGTAATTTCTAAACTACCTTTACCTAACAGTAAGAAAGAACTAAAATCCTTATTTGGGAAAATTAACTTTGTTTTTAAGTTCATTATGGGATTTGATGAAATTGTAAAACCCTTGAATGCTATGTTAAAACAAGACACCAAATTAGAATGGCTTGACAAATCAAAGAAATCTTTTGAGGATATCAAAAATGCCATTATGTAAGCCCCAATTCTCATGAACCTAGACTATATGCAATATTTATATATCTACCCCTTTGCTTTTGTATACACCATTACTACTTGCCTCACCCAAAGATTAGGGGGAGAAGAACACCCCATTGATTTTATGATCACTAATCTTAAGGATGCTAGGCTGAGATATTCTACCATGGATAAGAATAACTATGCTCTAATCCAGGTAGTGAATAAATTTAAACACTACAATCTCAAGAATAAGGTGCAGGAAATTGTCTTGAACCCAATAATAAAGTAAATGTTGGGGAAGAATGAGTTGGACAAATGCAGAAGCCAATGGATGAAAAAATTACAAGAGTATGACTTAGAAATCAAATCAGCCAAACTGGTTAGAGGACAAGGCCTTACCTAGTTAATAACTAATATAGATATGAGAAGAACTGTGCACCAAGTAGACAAGGGAGAGTGCTATAATCATAATGGTATGCCCTAGTCATGCACTTAATCTTCTATGAAAACACACCTTTGGGAATCAACCATACTTAAAAAATGGCCCTCTAGTTAAAGTACATAATACATAATGAAGAATGGAGTTCTATTTAGAAGTAACTATGAAGGAGTCTACCTTCAATGCATGCCATAAGAGGAAGCTAAAGAAATAATGGAAAGTTTCCATGAAAAACTAGGAGTTGGTCATCCTTCAACAAATACCATGGCACACAAAGTTATTTGGGAAGGCTACTACTAGCCCACACTATTAAAATATGTCTATTCCCATATTTATGTTTTCTATTAGTGCCAAACCTTTACTAAAATGGAAACCCATGTGACAATACAACTATAACCCATCATAAAGTCAACACCATTTTCCCAATGGGAATTGGATTTTGTCAGAGTCATCAACCCAAACTCATTAGTCAACCATAATTTTATCCCTAAAGACACAAACTATTAGATGAGGTAGTCTGAGCTAGTTGAAACTAAAAGAAACACTATTTACAAAGTCACCAAGTTCTTGAAAAGCACTATAACCACCCATTTTTGGATTTGCATCTCTTTGGTGTGTGATAATGGTCCTACATTCCAATCTGTTGTTTCCAAAATCCATCACTTGTTTTTGGTGACAACATATCAACTATTTTGGTCCTGCAGGCCAAAATTCTCTCTTCCCTTCTCAAAAAATATTCTGAGCACTCAAGTTCTTCAATTATTCAAGCATTTTCAGTCAAGGAACTTACATGTTCAACGGGTTCAACAACTTCAATAGGTGAGCTCTCACAAAGGAATAAGTTCCAAACACTTAGGCAATTTCAAGGTTGGTTCAACATCGAGGTTCAACCGAAAGGTCCATCAGTAGGCTTCAAACAAAAGATTGAACCATTGAACCCCACCTCCAAAGGTTCAAAGGTTCGACGGGTTCAAAGGTTAAATGACATTGGTAGACTTCAAAGAGTTAAGCACTTCATCAAGTTTAAAGTTTAACCACTTTGGAAAGATAATGGCTTCAAAGGACTTAAAGAAATGTAGAATTTGAAGAAGAAAGATTGAATCATTGAACCATTGAACCTTGAACCAAAAGAGTTCAAATTTTAAAGGTTCAATGAGTTCAATAAAGTTTGAGAGACTTAGAAGAACAAAGGATTTGAAGAGCAAAGAATGAACCATTGAACCTTGAACCAAAATGTTTAAAGGTTCAAGGTTTAAAGTGGTTCAAGCGACCAGTGACCAGTGACGTCCCTGCAGACATCAAATTTAGGGCAATAAAATATCTATTGTTTTTCAAATATGGTGCGGACCTAAAAACAAACTTAGTGACCAGCCAAAGAAGAAGTTGAAGGAGCCAATAGAAAGCAAGAAGATAGCCCAAGAGCTCAGATCACCAAGTAAGGACAAGACATGGTGAGGAAAGAGGGAACGATGTATAAAATCTAGAAATATCTATGTAGGAGTCATTTATAGTAGGTGAAATAGTCCAAAATCTAGAAATATTTACACAAGATTTATTTCTAGTAGGTGAAACAGTCCACCAGGTGGACATCAGAGAGTGCGAGCACTCAATAGCGTAGCCTATTTTTCTAGATTGAGTAAAGGTGAAGTGGAAAACTGTGTAAATATCGGGAAGAGGACTAGGCAGCCCATACTTTTGAGGAGACATTTGAGAAGAATTAAGACACCACAGTTAAGGCCGATGCCCTGTTCTAGCATGGCCCCTGGATAGAATTGAAAATGCATTCAAGGCATTGAATGTAGCATGGGCCATTCCATGAAACAAAGTGCCCAAGTCTTTCTTGGAGTGCTATCTATTGTAATCTCTTATTTTATGCAAGGGAGATATTTTTGATATCAGAAGCAAAACTCTACCCAAATTGAAAGGCATTCTTAAGACTTTGAGCTCAGATTGTTAATCATATTTCATTATTTGAATGAAAAAACAAGTGACTTTTTAGACTTTGTGCTGGAATAACTTGTGTTGTTGAGGAAATTGTTTTGATGTCTATTTCCTAAATGCATTCTTGTCCATTTAATTAAATAAGTAGAATTAGTGGAAGTAATTAGGAAGGTGTCCTAAAGCTGACTATGAAGAGACTTTGTGCTACCATAATTGTCTTTAGTTTGTCTATTTTTTTGTTTCTTCATAAAGGACCTTGGGACAACTTTGTGCCCTCATTGTCCTTTGTATTTCACTCTTTGGTAGTTGAGGTGGAGACTTTGTGCTACACCTCATTCTACTGGTTATTACACCTTGTTACATTTACTTGTCACCACCAAAAAGATTCCTATTATTTGCTGAACATCACTTCTAAAAGAAGAGAAGTGCCTTCTATCATTTCACCAAGATTTCTCTTTTGATTTGTGAACATCATCTTTAAAAAAAGAGAGATGGATGGTGTTATCCTACCCTTGAGTGTTATTTTTTGCTTATATATATAGTATATAGCACCTCATTTTTATAGGGAACCTCCCCTTGATGAGAAGAGAGATTTACCCCCTTTTGTTGTGGTCGACCTGCACATTTGGCTGATAAATCTCCCTATGCTGTGGTTGAAACCACCTATTTTTCCCATCAGCTAGATGGTGACAAAATATTCACCCAATAGTTTTTGGTGACTCTAATGGGACAAGTCAAGGATGCCCAATTTGCATTTGTAGCATTTCCAAATAAGAGAATTAAGATGACAGTCTTGGTGGCTGACGTCCCAACCTCCTACGACATTCTGCTTGGATGAAATTTCTATAAGGATGTTGGTGGAGAATTAAGCATGGACCTATCTGAGGTGAGGATCCATATCAAAGGCATTATGCAGAGGTTTCTTCTTGAGAAGGAGGCAAAATATATTGTCACCCAAACATCGGCCCCTGAAGCTCAAATTCTATGAGTCTTTAGGAATGGATAACTTTTTCTTGACCACAAAGGATGCTCATGTTTTAAAAAATGAAAGTCCTATAGGTGATGATCCAGGAATTGATTCAAATGAGACAATAGAAGAATTAATAAAGAATAATGTAGGTGTAGAAGGACCCTCCCCTCCAAACAAAGGAAAATTTGAGAAAGGAGTAGTTTTTGGTGGCGTATGGATTCTATAATTTGATGGCAACTGATCTTCTACTGGTGATGGAGCCGAGATTGTTCTAATATCTCCTTAAGGAGATATTTTTCCTTCTTCATACAAGTTGTAGTTCAACAACACCAATAACAATGCCGAGTATGAATCTCTATTACTCAGGTTGAAGGCAGCTCAAGATAGAGGTGTTAAACTCCTTCATGCTAAAGGAGATGCTGAACTGATGGTTTGTCAGGTGAGGAACCTATGTCAAACTAAGAACAAAAGATTACACCATTACCGCAATCTAGTATGGGACTATATTGAAAGTTTTGATGCTTTCAATATATCTATAGTGCCTAGAGAGATTCATAGCCATGCAGATTCATTGGCTATCTCTACGAACCTCTTGGTTTTTCACAAAGACTTTGAAGAGTAGTACACTATCAAGCTGGTCTTTCGGCCAAGTGTGCCTGACAATGCCAACCATTGGCAAGTGTTTGATGCTGACAATCAAATCATGTGTTGGACTGAACCATAATAATAGTGAACTATGGTAATGGACCATACTACTGCATGCCAAAATTAGGTAAAGAAAATCTTCTGCAAGAGAACAAGGATTCATGATTTTCAGACTAGAAATGAAGTCTTGCTATGGGACAAGAGAAGAAAACCAAAGGGAATGCATGGGAAATTTGATTCCCTATGGAGAGGCCCATTTACTATTCATCAACTCAATGGTGAAAATAGTTTCCTATTGAAGTATCAAGATGGCATGCCCTTTTCACTGCCTCACAGTGGGTAGCATTTGAAGCACTTCAATCCTTGAATTATTAGATAAGATCAGCTTGTACATATGTATAATTTTTGTATAGTATTTAGCTTGTTTTGTGTTGTTCAGTTTCTTTTTTTTTTGCACCTTTATTTTTTGGGTAGCATGACTCCATAGCCCAATGACATACTTAAAGGCACTAGAGATTCTAGATTCTACTCCCTTTGATTGTTTTTACAATCGATGGAAGTTCCCCAACTGGAGCTAGTTGTTGTTCCCAAAATCTATCACTTGTTTTTGGTGACAACAATAAACTATTTTAGTCCTATAGGCCAAAATTATCTCTTCCCTTCTCAAAAAATGTTCTGAGTGCTCAAGTTATTCAATTATTCAAGCATTTTTAGTCAAGGAACTCGTAGATTCAATGGGTTCAAAAACTTCAATAGGTGTGCTCTCACAAAGGAACAAGTTCCAAACACTTAGGCAATTTCAAGGTTGGTTCAATGTCGAGGTTTAACTGAAAGGTCCATCAATAGGCTTTAAACAAAAGATTGAACCATTGAATCATTGAACCCCACCTCCAAAGGTTCAAAGGTTCAATGGGTTTAAAGGTTTAACCACATCAACAGACTTCAAAGAGTTAAGCGCTTCGACAAGTTCAAAGTTTAACTACTTCAGAAAGTTCAACAACTTTGAAGGACTTAAAGAAAAGTAGACTTCTAAGAAGAAATATTGAATCATTGAACCTTGAACCAAAAGAGTTCAAAGTTCAAAGGTTCAATGAGTTCAATAAAGTTTGAGAGACTTAGAAGAATAAAGGATTTGAAGAGCAAAGAATGAACCATTGAACTGTTGAACCTTAAACCAAAAGGTTCAAAGGTTCAAGTTTCAAAGTGGTTCAAGCGACCAATGACTAGTGACGTCCCTATGAACGTCAAATTTAGGGTAATAAAATATCTATTATTTTTCAAATATGGCACAGACCTAAAAACAAACTCAGTGACCAACCAAAGAAGAAGCTAAAGGAGCCAGTAGAAAGTGATAAGATAGCCCAAGATCTCAAATCACCAAGGAAGGACAAGACATGGTGAGGAAAGAGGGAATGATGCAAAAAATCCAAAAATATCCGCATAGGAGTCATTTTTACTAGGTGAAATAGTCCAAAATCTAGAAATATTTGTGCAAGAGTTATTTCTAGTAGGTGAAATAGTGCACCAAGTGGACATCAGAGAGTGTGAGCACTCAATAGCATAGCCTATTTTTATAGATCAAGTAAAGGTGAAGTGGATAGCTGCACAAATATTAGGAAGAGGACCAGGTGGCCCATACTTTGGAGGAGACATTTGAGAAGAATCAACATGCCATAGTTAAGGCCGATGTCCTATTCCAGCATGGCCCCTGGACATAACTAAAAATGCATTCAAGGCATTAAATGCATCATGGGCCATTCCATGAAACAAAGTGCCCAAGTCTTTATTGGAGTGCTATATATTTTAATCTCTTATTTTATGCAAGGGAGATCTTTTTATTATCAGAAGTAAAACTCTGCCCAAATTGAAAGGCATTACTGAGACTTTGATCTCAGATTGTTAATCATATTTCATTATTCAAATGAGAAAATAAGTGACTTTTCAGACTTTGTGTTAGAATAGCTTGTATTGTTGAGGAAATTGTTTTGATGTCTATTTCTTGAATGCATTCTTGTCCATTTAATTAAATAAGTAGAACTAGTGGAAGTAATCAGGAAGGTGTCTTGAAGCTGACTATGGAGAGACTTTGTGTTGCCATAATTGGCTTTAGTTTGTCTATTTTCTATTTCTGTGTAAAAGACCTTGGGATGAATTTGTGCCCTCATTGTCCTTCATATTTCACTCTTTGGTAGTCAAGGTGGAGACTTTGTGCTACACCTCATTCTTCTAGTTATTACACCCTGTTACATTTACTTGTCACTACTAGAAAGATTCATGTTGTTTGCTGAACAACACTTCTGAAAGAAGAGAAGTGCCTTCTATCATTTCACCAAGATTTCTCCTTTGATTTGTGAACATCTCTAAAAAAATAGAGATGGATGGTGTTATCCTACCCATGAGTGTTATTTTTTGATTATGTATATAGTATATAGAACCTCATATTTATAGGGAACCTTCCCTTGATGAGAGGAGAGATTTAACCCCTTTTTATGTGGTTGACCTACACATTTGGCTGATAAATCTCCCTATGCTATGGTTGAAACCACCTATTTTTCCCATCAGTTAACTTGTGACAAAATATTCACCCAACACAATCTATAGAATTTAACTAATAAACATTTAATAGACAACATTTATACATTGGTTGGAGAGAATCCCTTAGATTGGAACTCATTTTTAAAGTTTTCCCTATGGGCTAACTGTACTAGGTATAAATAAGCCCTCAAAAGCTCACATTTCCTTTTAATTTATCAAATATATTTGATCATGTCGATCATGCTCAGGTTGTAAATTTATAAAATCATGCAAAAATTCATGGAGCTAGATGATAAGGTGAATTATATACTCTTAGACATAATTTAGTTATAAAAATCCTAGGATGAAGCTCTATTAAGCTTAAACACACATTAAGATAGAGTGAAAAGATGGTTTGATAAAAGAGATTAGATTAAGACCTTTAAAATCTTTGACATAATCCTAATATGGGATAAGGCTCATGAAAAGAAGGGCCAACATTAAAAATTTGACCATATTTGGATTAGCCCATATCAAATAGCCAAAATCCTAGGTTAGAATGTATTCCTCATCAAGGATTTAGAGGGAAATGATTTGTAACTAGAAATAAATGGATATTTCCTAAATCAATATTTCTTGGTTGTCCCATCGAGTGTAATTTTTAAATAATCTAGGAAAGGGTTTGTAATGTATATATTAGATTAGTTTTATTTTGTTGTGTGTTTGATTTTGGTTGCATGCTTGCTTTTATTTTGGGTTTTTTTCCTTTTTTTGGCATCTTCTTTTTGTGGTGTTCTTTGAGCACCTATCCTTACTAGTATCCACTCCATTTGATGGCCAAAGCCTAGGAATAATTATTGAGAAGCAAGGGACCCAAGTTGAATATTATATCCAAATAAGTCAAGGATGATAACTAAACCTTTTTAAATTTTAGATCTATGAGGCTAATGATTCTAAGAGAAATGAGTGGATTTTAGAACAACCCACATTTGAATAGAACCACCAAGCTACACTTAATGTAAAATCTCAAGAAAAGGCAAGACTATTGAAGCTAACCAAGGATTGAGTGGGTATTCATAGATTCCTCACCATACTTTCACCCTTGGATTGGTCCCAAAACCTCAATGGATGAGACTAAAAAAGAAAAGAAAAAAAAATTCTCACAAGGAATCTTAGAAAAGATAGAAAAATCATGTAGAATCTAAATTTTGAGTCTTCCTCAAAAGGGCCATTCAAGCAACCTCCATCATAGGATTTTAGGCCTAACTAGCAGTGGAGTAAGGCCTTGAATGGGAATATAAATATGTCTATTAGGGATATGGATGGCCATATGGAAGTAGATCAAGGTTCACATGATCCCCCTCCAAGCCATAAAACCATTAATTCCATCGAAAGAGCTTGATACCTGGTCCAACCTCTATTGCTCAAGTACAGTCTAAAATTAAATAGGAAATATGAGAATCATTTCTTACACACAATGATGGACATCTAAAATATAAAATATTAGTATGACACTTGATATTACATGAATTTAGTGCCTTATTTTCTTTAATTTCTAAAGATATCTCTTATAGTCTATGTTTTTTGTAGGACTAAAAAATTTATTAGTCAAGTTCTGAGTGCTTATCATCACTTTCCCTATTAAAGTCACCATTTATTTTGGGCAACATGCCCCCTTTCATATAATAAGGGACCCCTCCTTAAAAACATCAAAATTTGATCTCCTAGATCCATTCAACCATTTTGATTTGGTGAACCAAGTCCTTGAAATCTTATGTTGCCCTGCTTTCCCCAAACTTATAGTATTTATAATGACTAATTGAGCCAATATGCAAACCTTGAAAGCCTGTGAAGAGAAAAATGGAAAACCTCATATATTTTGTAAATAATATAAGTATTTATTACTTTAATGACTTATATCACTAATATTGTAGGTCAGATTTAGAAATAAGTTCTCAGTGTATGAATCATTTCATAGAGTGACAAACTTGACATTTTATGCAACACTTTGAAGCCTAACTAACAATTAGGTAAGTTGTTAATTGGTTGAACATATTTTTGATTTCACTTAGTATTTTTCATGAGTTTCTTAGGAATTTCATAAGTTATATAAGAGTCATGTGGTAGTTGTCAGAGATGTCAGAGATAGGGGGAGTCCTACCCACTCAGAGCATACCATAGATCCCAAAGTTAGAGTTTCCAGTCTCCTAGTCCTATCAAAGATATCAGAGCTTAGGGGATATTTACCCACTCAGATCATGCCACATAGATTTATGTTAGATTGTCTAGTCTCTTGATCTTGTCAAATATTTTAGAGCTTGGGGCATCCCAACCTAGTTAGAGCATGCCTCATAGCTTGATGTTAGAGCATCTAGTCTCCTAATCCTATCAAAGATGTTAGAGCTTGAGGGAGATCCCCACACTTAGAGAATGCCATATTTATTGATGATAAAATATAAATATCCTAGTCCTATTGGATATGTTAGAGCTCAAAGGATCCCCAAACCTAATTAGAGTATGCCAAATGTTAGAGTGGATAGTCTCTTGGTCTTGTCAGAGATGTTAGATCTTGAGGGAATTTCCCCCATTCATAGAATGCCATGTAGCTCGATGTCAAAGTGACTAGTTTCATGATCCTATCATATATGTCAAAGCTTAAAGGAGCTCATCCCACTCAGAGCATGCCATATATCCTGATGTCTGAGTGATAAATCTCTCAATCTTGTTAGAGATGTTAGAGCTTAGGGGAGGTAGCCTAGTCAGAACATGCCATGTAGCCTAATCAGGCATATGAGTAGGTGGTACCTTAAGGCCTTGAGATGTTAAAAAGTATGGGTGGAGCCTAAATAATAATAAAATGATTCCATGTGTCCCTAAATGGAATCCCACCCCTCTTAAGGATATGATAGCAAGGTACAAGGCTATGTTTAGTCTTTGACTATTAGCATGAGAATAAATAGGCATATAACATGTGGCATAAAGTAGGGAATACTTGGAAGGCCTCAAGGAGATGTGGCCATGTGCATGCCATGCTATAGGCATTAATAAAATAGGAATCTAGGCCTAATTAGATAGTTTTAAAATGTTACATCACCCTTAATAAATCTAGTAGGCAATGTAAGATCATGAGTTCAAAATTTAACTCTAGATTAGGAAGTAAAGAGAGGATATCGAGCCACCAACCCAAATTTGAATCCATAAAAATTAAGATTTAAAATAGATTTAATGTATGGGAATGAATGTATCTTTAATAAATATCCCAAGGAAGGATCACTAACAATTATCATTTTATACCCTCAAAAGAAAATCAACTCCTTACTTTCCATTCCAATCACACACCCTTGTGTTTTCCTTTGCTCTCAATAATTTTATACTAGCCTACATATTGATGAAATGAATGCATCCTACTCAAACCCAAAATACAAACCCAAATACAAAGATACATTGTTCCTAAAAGGCTTGACTCAATTCAAGAATTATAATAAGGTGTTCAAATTTATCGAACAAGTACCTAGGGACTCAGGCTCTGATAATGATGACTAGGCTAAGTTTTAATATGCGTTACTGACTTATAATAAGTATGATGTTCATAGCTCCATGAAAAAACCTAAAATGTTCCCCTATGTTGACTTATTTGGAAATATACTCCTCAATTCCATGAGAGTATAAGATGTCATCCATAGTTGGGTCTGCTTGGCCAACTCCCAACACTAGATTGTTGACATCTCTGAGACCACCTACAAAGAATATTAATCTCTCCTAGATTTCACATTTTCATATAATACAGTGATAATGTAGACATGGATTAGTAATTTTCAAATTTATGAGGTCATAAAGGACTAGGTTGAGAGTTTAGATGCCAAGTAGGTGAGCAATGAAGACATCAATGCAAACATAGTCTGCACTTTTCAGGAGGAAGTCTAGGTGGGTATGATTTTATTGAACCAATTATTTAGGGCCCCAAATTGCCTAAATGTTAATGAATTATGGTACCTATAATCTATAATATTCTTACAATTTTGACCACTTTCTAGTCCTAGACCTAGAAGGGGTCAACCTTATGCCTTAAGTCATGATCCATTTTTAGTACCATGGTTGTCAGTCATATCATGAGTTGAGACGGTTGTTTAGACAATTCACTATTTTGTCTTATCATACCTTTGATTTGGCAACCTTTATTCCTTCTATCCAACTCAAGTCAAGAATTTTAATGATAGTCAAGTATTCCTAGATGGTCCTTGATCAATTTGGTGGTTCCCTAATATGTGAAAGATGCCATGATGAAGGTGAACTAAGGATGGAGTTTGATAGAGGCTTACATGAACATTAGTTCTACCTAATAACATGAGGTATGATTACTTTCAATATTTTAAAGAATATAATAGAAGGGTCTTAAGGTTAATTTGAGGTTTATCATAGATCATAAGGGTATTTTATATGTATTAACATTATAATTTAATTGATATTACCCTGGAAGGTCATAAATGTGTGCAAAGTCAATGGTTTTTGGTCATAATGAAACCCAATCTAGCCTTAATAGACCACTAAGTCACCTCACACACCCCTAATGGACCTCATAAACCTCATTAATACATAATTAGATTATTTCACACCTTGTTGAATCCACTAGCATCATGGTCAATGCATATTTCTCCCAAATGGGCCCCACACATGCTAAATTGTGACTCTTTAACTCCCTCAATTCATAAAACCAAGTTGAAAGTGTTATATGGATCCTATTTTCCCTCCAAAAAACTTGATTAACTAGAGAAATTAGATTCAATCAGATTTCACCCATGGGAATTTGTTTGCGGATTGGTATCCTATTCTTTATGAACATTCCTTAAGAAGTTAAGGAATCGCTATGCCCTTCTCATGTGTACATGCCCATTTGGATTGAATGGTTTTTTAGAGATTTTTACCTTCTATACTCAAACCAATCATAGATGTTGCTTTCATGAGTCTTGAATGATCCTTACATGGAATTATCAACACCTTAATCATATGTGTAAGCTCACATGGTTGGAAAACCTTTATATTGGCTCCTATGTATAGTTTGCAAACACGTCTATGTAATAAACATAGACTTGACGCCTTCATCAAAGGTTGTGGATTGGGTTAAAGAGTCACATAAGTGTTTAAGTATTCCAATGCCTCCTTGCTTAGACTATATTCCTAATGGACCTTTCTCTCCTTATAATGTCTCAAGGAAGAAAGTCTTATGTATACTTCAGAACCACTATACAATGAACACTATATGTGACTCAGTGGTACCTATAGAACCTTATATACAACCCAAAAACATGTAATATGGTATTGGAGAGATAGTGGAATGTCATAAAAGCCTTTAAATCAACCTTTCTCACTTTTATGGTAGCTTCACAGGCTTGGAAACTATCCTTTCTCACCTCCAAACCCACACAGTCCCTTTTTAGCAAAGTTTAAGTTTTTTTTGTGAAAGTTAAGGTTTTCTAAGTTTTTGATGTTTTAATTTAGGGATGTGTGTGCTATGTTTATGCCTTCAAAGTTTCATGATTGATTAGGCATATGCATAATAACCTCCAAAACCCATATGGTTTGTATAGGTAGGGTCATTAGCCTCTATCTCATATCACTTTCATACTCCTATTTTTTCACTATGTCATCACTATCCTTTTCACTATGTTACCCTTATTTTCATACACCACACTCCATATATATCTCAACTACCATCCTCCCCCATTCATCCACCCTTCCTTCCAAGGCTAGATCATGTCAAGGTGATCTCCACACTTCATTACAACCATAAAAAAAAACATAGGGTGTTGAACCTATAGGGTCATATAATGAGCTAAGAATGTAAATGTGCACCTACAATTAGTCCTTTCAAGCCTAGTATAGTAGGGTCTCCCAAAAGCACTATGTATATGATAAAAAGGAACATGGATTGATGTGAATACTATAATATATGATTTAGAAGAGATGAGTGGAGATATAAAAGTGTTGTCAAGGTTTTAATAGATATGGGTCATTATCCTTCATATAAACATGACACCTAGACCCTATACACAATCAACATGAATTAGTATACACCTACAATGGATAAATGCATATCAAAGACTATACTCTACTTATGGTATAATGGAGACATTCATACAAAAGTGATTAAGGTTCAGATTAAGTGAGAAGGCAAGATTGATGGACATCACCTATGAGAATGTATAAGAATACAAATATAGTCTTGAAACCACATAGATATATGCAGACATAAGACCCAATTCTAAGTGGAGGGTAAGGTATACAAGATAAAAAACATTGGAAAACCATCATATAAGTATGATAATGAATCTAAGTACATGAGGGATATCCCCATGGACATAAATACCTTAGGAGGCAATGTTATAGGTCATACTCAAAACTTTCATGTCTAAGCACATAGTTAATAGGCAGTTTGGAGCCAATTTTAGCCAAAATGGTGGGTTGGGATCTTTATTGACATGTATAAGCCCTAAAAATTAGTAAAAATGGTAGTTATTTTACATTAAAGGTACTCATATGTTTAATTGGGCTGGAAAAAGAGTGGGTATACCCACTATTTTATCTCAAACCAAGGCTTGTCTATCATAGTTGTTCAATGAGTTGAAGGGTGCATCCATACTATATAAGGTATGCAAACTTTTTGAGACCCTCAAAACGTTTTGATATAGTAAAATATGATGTTGAAGGTTATTGAAATTCCTTCATATGTCTTATACCTAGACCAAAAATTAAAAGCCTTGAAGATAGGTCAATATAGTTAAGCATTTAGGCCTGCACACAAACCCTAGTGCCATATTGAAGTTACTTAAAGCTATTATGACAATTTGAATGGAAAATGTTAGGTGTATGAGGATGTTTTAGAATCATTAAGAAGGTTTAAAGTTTTAAGGGGTGAGAAAGTTGATCAAAGTGTTTTCAAATCTGATTCAATCTAAGCAACATACACACAAACAATTTGAGGATCATCTTGAAATGCTCACCAAATCCACCAAAAACATTCTCAAGGCCAAAGATCCTATGGAAGTTTAAGTCTATCTATGGAATAAAGATACATGGAATATTGATTAGCAATTGGGGGATAGGATTTATGGATGAACCTTTAGAAAATAATCACTCATAATTGCCTAGAAATAACCCTAATGCCACCTTATAATGTTCATATCTCATAACACCCTCTACATGGAAATCCAACCCATTCATGAAATATGAGGAGGTTAGTTCCATACAAATTCATGGATTTTGTTCTAGGTTTGGACGTCCATACTTTATGAACCATCATTAAGATGGTGGATATCTCAAACCATACACAAACCCTAAAAGTGACTTGATGATGGAATTTTACCTTATAAACCATTAAAATGAGATAATTTGGCCACAAAATTACCTTTAAGGTCTCCTAATATCCTTTGATAATCATAATGACCCACTAGTTTGAACATGTAGGAGTCAAACTCTATGGAATGGGCCTAAAAGTGCTAGTTTGAGCTCAAAAGTGAGGATACTAGAAATATTTGTATACACAATGAGTTTGAGAAGGGATAATGAGTCCTAAAACATCTTAAAAATCCCTCTAGTAGCTTCCATGTTGACCTCTATGACTAGTTCATCAAGAAAAAATGTACATGTGTTGAGATGTATGGATATATGCATCCAAAGGAGGTCAAATGATGTAATCAAGCTAATTATGCTACTCTATGAGGTCTATAAGGTGATGTTAAAGTTATATATGATTTTATAATGTATCATATCCCTAATATTTAGGTCAAGGTTCATGGTTTTGGTGTGAAAATAGACCAATCCACAACCTCTACTAATACTATGCCATTAAAAGGTGGAGTAGAGGATAATTTGGGGAGTAAGAATAATTATAATCAAAATGAAGAAGGCCAAAATAGTGTTTAGAATCCTTATAGCTAGTTTAGATCCCTAGAGAAGCCACTATAGTAGGCCATTCTACTTGAAAACACATAGAGGTCACTCAAAGGGCATGTCTTCTCATAAGGAGAATCTTCAAGTTCTCATCACAACTTGGATATTATGCAAGGGAGTACAACACTTTAAGGTAAGAAAGTATATTGGCTTTAGGTTGGTGTAATTAGTTTAGAGGTGCAAGCTATGATCTCTATAAACCACCCCTAAAACCCCCAAGTACTCCTAAACCTCTATTAAACCCTAATAGTGACTTTACTAAAGAGGTTTAGGTAAAAGTGCATTTAAATGCATAGAAGTTACTTATCCAACACTTGGATCCTATTACCAGCTCAAATAAGTTTGTGCTCATGGATCCTAATAATACAAAAACTATACAAACACTTATTGAAAAGGCAATTTTATAGGGTTTTAGGCATAAATTATGTTACAAAGCTTAACTAAAAGTTATAAACAATGGAAAGGGTAAGATTAGGACTTATTATACTTATTCTATGTAAATATGATCCATGGAGCTGACTAAAAATGTCTTTGCTACCTCTATTTAAACCACCAGTCTATGAAGCAATCCAAATGGCCTAGTCATGAAAAGCTAATATGTAGTTACAGGTAAATAACACTTGAAATATCTCAATGCCAATACATAATGTATTATATAAATATTATCTAAGTCTTACTAGATGAATTTTGAACCTATTTCAACTATTTAATCATTCAAGTAATGGATATGAGCAAAAGGTTGAAAGAAAAACAAATAGGCCTACTTATCTTGCAAATTATAAGAGTCTAGTAGGAAAAATGTGGTATGGTAGCATTGATTGACCATCTTCAAACATTGGTATATATTATCCAATTGAGAATATATGAAAATGGTGGCCATTATGATAGGTTAAAAGTAGTTTCATGGACCATTCAACATGCATATTAAAGGAGAGGTTTCCCAATACCTCAAAGAGGCCTATTTACACTCCATTTACATTGAGTAAATTCCATTGGAAGGAATTTTGGGCTATTTTAAGCATGGTTAAGGCATAAATAAAGTCAAAATGAGAGAGTTATAGACTTCACATCTCCCTAAAATGCTAAAATGGACTCATTGAAGGCATGTCAATGCTTGAGGAAGGAAATAGGCCTATTGTAACTAACATACACCACATTAGACTCATTCATGGCCTCTCTCATGATTGGAATATTATATCTTCTCCTTAAAAATTTATATTTAAGCATGAATTAAGCTTTTTTTAGCATCCCTCAACTGGGTATAGCAAAGCTCTGCCAAAATTGCCTTGTAACTCTTTGGGATCAATAAAAGACACTTGTAGACTTCTTATTTAATGTTAGTGTGCTCTGTATAAGTTTTATTTATAGAATATATGCATCATGATTTCATATATATGTCATTTAATGTAGCTATATTCAATTTATTAGTCTATTATAGGTTGTGTGAAGTATTAGCAAACATGAATGTTCTTGAAGTGTCACAAGTCACTAGTATCTTATGTAGATCTAGGCTTAGTCCTTTAAGTTACAGAATCCTATTCAACCTCCATAAAAATATTCATGATTAAAACACCATAAAAGAGTTTGATCAGTCATTGTCTCCACTAGGTTCATTATTAGGCTTTAAAGGATATAGTTAAGAGTGGATCTTTAATCAATTAGTATATCACCACTTAGAGTAGGTTCTTTCTTTGGTTTTCATATCTATTTCCCTTTTCATTATGACAAATTTAGATCTTATAGAGAGTTGAATTGAAAAATTAGTGGAGATATCTCCATAAAATCTAGAGGTGTAACCTACATATTAGGTATCCCACAGTCTATTGGTCACTCTTATGTTGGACTAGGTTTGAGAAAGACATAAACAATATTATCCTCATCAAGGGTGAATCTTAGATTACCAATAATTATAGCATGCTTGGTGGGACCAGGTATCAACGTCCTTGGATACCTAATTTGACTACCTTGACAACATGAGAAGAAATTTGGAAGGCTAAAAAAAATCAATAATAGATTGGAAGGCAATTTCATGCAATAAGTTTCCACTGGATCAGCTTCAAAAGGTAAGTAGATTGAGTTTGTTGAATTACCATTAGAAAAATCAAGGAGAAAGATTGTTATTATAGTTAATCTAGATACCACACCCCCAATTATACCAAGTCTCCTAATTCTACTAATTCTATCCATACACAACCTACTACAAGCCCACTAATCCTAATGATAAGGCCTATATTGAAAGCATTTATATGCTTCAATGGTGGAAAAATAATTAAAATAAACCAATATGATGATATTATAAATACATCCTTGAAGATATTACCATATTTCATAAGGTAAAACTCCACCACTCTTGTAGAACACATAACTAATATAACCAACATATGTTTAGTGCATAATATCACCCAATAAAATGTAGCCATGAGATTTATACCAACTTCCTTAAGATGAAAATACCTTTAGGGTTATAGAGATATAACTCATACCTATATAAAAACTAGGGATGAGTTTGGTGAGTGCCTTTACAAACACTTTAAAGATAAAAGTGACCATGTTTCACTAGTTAAACAACTCACCTCAATCAAGAGGGAACCCTAAGAATCCATGGTTGACTTTAACTATAGATTTTAAAAGACTTGGGATAAAATCCTTGTTATCATATAACCTACACCCAAATATGCCTTTCTATATTACCTAAAGGCCTTAAATTTGGATGTTGCTATAATGATATAATCCATGGGTGGGATAACATTAACAAAGGCATATGAAATATCCATTAGGGTAAACAATTGCTTGATACAAGAAGGAAATTTGACTCCTAGACCCCTCATGCCCCTATTTATTGAGATCCAACTTACTTACCCCACAATTTCTCCATTGCCTTCTCTAAATAATCAAGGATAATCTGATGATAGCCAAGTAGATAGGCTTGGGAAGATTGAAGGTTTGTTAAAAAGCAAAAATAACAAGTTGATGGCTTTGGAGAGGCAACAACAAAACTCTTACAAACCCTATTAACCCCTATCAAGTTAAATACCCATATTATCCTTATAATAGACCCTCATACCCACCCAATCAATAAGCCCAAGGTCAGATCACATTAGCTAGACCCTAAAACATTTATAACCCTAATGTTGTAATTAACTCAAGAGAATTTATACCAATACAAAATAATATTACACAATAGGGTTGATGGTTTTATCCATAAGGGAAATAAAATGAGATGGTGATGTCTAAACATGGGGAAAAAAATCAAAATTCTAGTTTGTACCAAGCTCCCACATTTCAAGCTCATGACACTATGCCTCCTCCACCATAAGGTCCTCCAATGCATCATGGTGACATATCTACCATGACACCAACAAAATTTCTAAATAAAAAATAAGAGAATGTGAGAAAATCACCTACTAACACCACCTTGTAAAATTACAAAAAGGAGAACATACCTTTGAACATGTGGTAGAAAACTTAGGGAAAATTGCACAAAGGATAGATAATGTAGTTATAACCCATACAATGATAAAAGGAGAATGGTGGTTTATAGATTGGGATAGTATAAGGTCTATGCCACACACCCCTAAGTGACTCAATAACCTAAAAATTAGAGTAAAATCAATAAAACACCTCCAACATATTAAACACATCAAAATCATGGGCAATAGTAGAAGACTCCATTCATTCCTCAAGTTATTCAAGCCATAAGTGATGCTTCCACTTCTTAGTTGTCGCCCAAAAGTGCTAATTCTCCATTCAACATTATGGAATATATGAAGAAATAAAATGCTAGCATTCCTATGTGGGATTCTCTACTCATTTTGAGGTAGAATTCCATTCTCCAATAAGAACTCTCCAAGATCTCTCTCATAAACAAATAAGCTAACTAGGTAAATGTAGTTTATGTTAATGATGGTCATCCTAGTAAATTCCAAGATCCCAAGGTTTTTAAAAAATCTCCATTTTACTTTTCAATCATAATATTGGATTGTCTTGTCCAAAATTATATGATAGATAGTGGTGCCTCAACCTCAATCATGCCCAAGACCATATCAAATAAACTAAAACTCAAGTATGAGCCCAATGAGAAAGGAGTCTTTTAATTATATGGATATCCCATAAAGAAAATAAGGTATCTTAAAATATATCAAATTTGTGTTAGTATCATACCCTAATTTAACTATCACACAAGATATCATGGTTATTGATTTACATCCATACTTTGCCCTATGCCTATCGAGGGACTTTATTGCAAAGATTAGGGGATACCTTTCATCAAACTAGTCATACATGGTCTTTAGGATAGATATGGGACTAGGGTCACTACTAGGTCTGAACCTATTTTTAGGTTTCTCTTAGAACCCTCTATGCCTAATCTCTCTAATGTAAACTACATTATACTTGATGAAGATGAGAATGTCAATGAGCAAGAACCCGAGGATCACATTGAAGGCATCTCAGATCTACTCATTGATAAATGGGTAGATAATAACCATGGATTTGACCCATAAAACACCATTGAGGAGGTAGACCTAGGGGTAGACTACATGCATGAGGAAGGGGCTATTATTCCTAGTCTCACAAGCTCAATTCAAGAACATGATGGTATATGAACCTTGTTTTTTGATGGCTTAAGGTCAAATAATGGTAGTGGGGCTAGATTAATTTTATTTTATCCTTAAAATTATAATAAATATTCAAATTTAAGGTTCCAATTTGTTTTTAATTTAAACATAGCTAAGTATAAAGCCCTTATACATGGGCTACAAGAAACAAGAAGGAGAGGCATCAAACTTCTACAAGTGAAAGGTGATAGTGAGCTTGTAGAGAATAAATTAAGGGGTATTAATGCAATAAAGAACCATATATTTAAGGCCTAAAATCACTAAGTATGGGAGCTTCTATAGGACTTATTGGCATTTGACATCTGGTCCATACTAAGGAAATCTAATCACCATGCAAATAGGTTTGCAGCCATTGCTTCCCAATATAATGTTAAAGATGAAGTCAAGGGAACTCAAGGATAATAAAAAATAAAGGTAAAATGTAGGCCATATATACATAATAATGATATAATTTTGGAGGTATTTGATAGTGATGAGTATATTGTGTGTTTTCTCATGCAAGAGGCAAAATTCTACCATAAGAATGAACATAAATTGAAACATCAATTTGATGATCAGATAGTGTAGATAAAGTCTAATAAATTTCCTAAAAGATTAGTGACATTGGAGATAATATTCAATGAATATTATTAGATGAGAAAAGACAAGACAAGTATCTCAACTAAAGAAGAGAACTATGAGAAGATAGTCATCTTTAAGGATAAGCTACTTAAGTTGGGGAAAGTAAACAAAATAGAAGAGAGAGTTGCATTAATTTACTTGTGTTAGGAGTATGATGATGTGTTTTCATGGGAATACCATGATATAAATATATTTTTCCCTAATCATTCCCAACATACCATATAATTAGAAATAATACAAAACTAGTAAGGCATAAATAAAGGCCAATCAATCCTAAGGTGGAAGAGATCATGAGAAGAGAGTTGTTAAAATTGATTGAATTCAAGATAATATTATCCATAAAGTAATCCTCATGGGTATAAAACCTTGTGCCTATGATGAATAAGAATGGGGATATATGCCTATGTGATGACTTTAAAGATCTTAACAAGGTGTCTTTGTGGGATCACTACCCACTACCCTCCATGGATCAAATACTTTAGAAAGTTGCAAGATCTTAGAGGTTCTCCTTGATTTATGGTTACTATAGTTACAATAAAATATTGGTAAAATATGAGGATAGACATAATAATTCCTTCAATATAAAGTGGGGCACTTATGCATACATGAAAATGCCCTTTAGATTGTCTAGTGTGTTAGTTTCCTAGGTTGCACCCTAGTCGAGAAGGGGATTATTTAGGTCCTCTTTCTCAAACCTAGTCTAATATGTAGGCTATGGGTCACCTAATATTAGTTCATACCTCTAGAGAAAGCTAGATTCCTTTTAGGGCTATCACCTATACTAAACCTAAACTAGCTTCTTATTGGGAAAAGGGGAGAGAGCTTACCAATAATATATGAAATAATATAAAAAGGGGGGTGATGTACCAAATATTTTGATCCTTATACTTGCACAAGATTCACTATAGGACACATTCAAAACTAATAAACATCACGTCATTTTCTCTTTGATCAACTTTCATAGAAGTATTTCAATAAAGGCATGGAATAACCATTGACCTAGCATGAGAGGGCAATTGTCCACTTCCACACTGGCCAACAGACTATATATACACTTATAATGACCTATGAGAACTACAAAAACATTTCATGAAGGTGATAAAACTTAGATAAAGGCAAGGAAAACATATATTCACTTAACCACATCAATAAACTCATGAAACACACTTTGATTCAACTTATAAATGGAAGAATTCAGTCTTTTATTACATGAAATAGGTGTTACAGTATAAATCTTGGTAAAGTCTAGTCATGCCAAAGAGAGGGATCCTTTTCAATGCTTAGAAGCATACATTTATAGTAAAATTGTATGAGAGAGATGGGGATCATGCATAGAAGGGTGGATAAAGGAGCATAATGACCAAGATTTCCCATCATTCTAGTATTGATTCTATTAGAAAATATCATAATGCCTAAGATTACTTATGTAAGGCAGCCATAACAATTGTATCTATACCTTTCAATTTGTTTTGGTCTACATTGATGCTCCTTATAGTTATAATGACTTGATCAAATCATTAATAATATTCTTTTGATTTTGATTCAGTTACAATAGCTTAATCAATCTATTTTGATCTTGGCAATGTCAATTGCTCCATATTGGTTCATTTTGGCATTGGTGGTGAACCCTTTTAAATTGATATGTCTACCTCCATGGCATCCCTTTGAAATATTTTCTTTAGTTTGACCATGACTGTATTTGGCTTTAACTTTTGATATTGGCGCTTGATCTTGATCAGGGTTTCTAATAATGTGTCACTTGGTATCTCATCATTTATTCTTAAGATATTTTTGACCCTTTGACCCTATGTGCACCATTGATCTAATTTTTCATGACTTGAACATGATTTATTGATTTATCTAATAGTTACCACAGTTTTGACACTTGAAAGATTCTCACGAGCTTTCAGGATTCACTAACTGCTAACTTCTTTCTCACCATTGACCTAATTCGGTATGATTAAACACACTCCATTGATCTTTTTGGGCCCACTAGCCTTATAAATCACTACACACCATTAGATGTTCATTCAAGTACCTAAGATCTTGCCACTTGTCAGATGTGCATTCATCTTAGGATATGTTGACCTTTTGACTTAATGCTCACTATTGATATTTTATTTTATGATTAAATGCACACTATATATATATATATTTGGGCCCACTGACGCATTAAATCACTATTATCCATTGGATCTTGAATCAAGATTACATGATTTGGACACTTATCAACTTTGCATTCAACCTTATAACATTTGAATTTAAATGACTATTCTATGAGGCCAAAATTTGATGTCTACATACACATCCCACTCTATAAGTTCAAATTTGGAAGCTTATATCTTGAGATAGAGAATTCATAAAGATAATTTTTTTTAGGGGACCTTCTTGGCATGAAAAAAATCATGTCCATGTGGTCTTTTGGCCTTGACAAATTTCCTAAGTGTATTTATCAAATATGTTACTAGATTGGCTTGTTTGTTCCTTCATAATGTGATTATGATGATCTGGTTCTTTTGGATTTATGAAAGAAACTATTGTATCTTTAAAAGTGTCCAATAAACTTATAAGACTTTGTGTAACCTGATTTATGCCCTTGAATGCTTGAAACACCATGAGAACCTACTAGTTTTTTTACTTTACAATCCTAGACTTGTTTCCAAGCCTACTTCCCAAGGATTAAAAAATTGTACTTTAAGCTCTCTTAATGTGTTTAAAAATATTTTAAAATAATATGAGATTATCACTCTCATAATTTTGGTCTACTCATTCTATCCAAAACTTTTCTTAGTTTCTTATTCTAGATTAGGCAAATTTTGATATGTAGGCTAAATTTGGCCAACATCTTTGGTGACTTACACGGGTAGCATACCTACTATGCTTGAGAACTTGGAACATTTATTGACTATTAGACTCACAAAACAATGACAAATCTGATCCATGACTTTAAACAACCCCACTGACTTGAGAAAAGGCAACTCCCACCAAAATGAAAAAGGAAACACATAAAATAGGAAAACTAACTAAATAAATTAAAAATAAACAAACTAATGTGCTAGGACAACACTTGGAGGAAAAACAAAAAATATGTACAGGGAACTCAACCCTCAGTAGAAATGTTTCAAGTGCATCCCATTAAATAGGATAGGAAGCTCCTCACCATACGTCCTTCCAAGTTAGAAGGCATTATGGGATTTGTAGTTAGAGATTGTGTATGTAACAATCTAAAGAGAGTCAAACTTTGTATACCTTCCTCAGTTAGCTCTATCCTCATCCCACTTGAGGACCAAATATCATTATTTAAAACTTCATGAAGAAGCTCCTTTGTTAAAGGCTCTCTTCAATTTTTCTTGATGGATTTCCATGGCTAGCATAGACTAATGTCTTGTCCCTTCTAACTCCATAAGCTCAGCATATTTGATCTCCATAAGTTAATTCTCCAATAAATCAAGTTGATGCATCAATTCTAGGGTAGGAAATTCAAGAGAAACAAGCATTCTTGCTTCTTTACCATATACCACCTTGTGAGGAGACTTAGCTATTGACCTCTTGTAGGTGATCCTATCAGCCCATAGATCTTACTTTAGTTTGAGATGCCATGACCTCTAATTATCTTCAATTATTATTCTTATGATCTTCAATAGGTTCTTATTTGTGGATTCAACAAGACCATTACCTTGTGAGTAGTAATTTGATGAAGCACTAAGAAAGACACTATGTTGAACTAAAAATTGGCTGATTTTAGACCCCATAAAGGCCATAAAATTGTTAGAAATAATGGTTTAAGTGATTCTAGATCTTGTAAGCAAACATTCATAGAAAATTTGAACATTAGACTCATTTAATTCTTTCAATGCCACTATTTCTATCCATCTAGTGAAGTAATCTATAGCAATTAGTATCCATTTATGACCTAAGCTTGAAGGGGGGTTAATGAGACCAATATAGTCTAATCCTTATTGGAAAAAGGACTGATCCACTGCAATTTGATGAAGAGGTAAGGTTGAAAGTTTCACCTTTCCTATAAACATAACACATTGTCCACATTTCTTAACCCATGCATGACAATCACCAAATAAGCTTGGCCAATAATACCACCTCTCATGATCTTTTTGGATATATTCCTTGCTAAGTAATTCCCTCTAGCATGTCCATCATGGAACTCATCAAGCAGTCTTTCTATTTGATGTGGCTTAATGCATCTTAACATTATACCACTAATGTCCTTGTTGAATAAGATACCATCAACAAGAAGGAAAGGAATATATTGCAATCTAAAATATCTTAATATTGAAGGATTTAGATGAGAGGGATAAAGACCATCATAAATATACTTTAGCAAATCATGATACTAGCTAAAAGGTGAGGTATGATCAATTATCACCTCTTCATCAGTTAAAGTTTTGGGTTATATGCTCACAAAGTCATTTACCTCTAACCAAATTTGTGACTTTCATCTCCACATCATACTCCATTACCTTTGTTATCCAACCAAGTCTTTTCTCATTTATGTCTTTGTTCAAGAGAAACTTGATACTTGGATGGGTAACCATTAGGTGTATCTTATTGTTAGACAATAAGTATCTAAACTTCTTGAGAGACCTTATGAATAATAATACATGATTTTCAACAAAACATTACCTTATTTCATACTCCTCTAAGAATTGATTGAATAAGGATATTTGATACTCTAAAGCCTCATGATTCTACTACATAAGAATTCTTGAAATGGTGTTAATGTTAGCATAGGTGTACATAGTGAAGTCCTTTGAGAAATCTGGGTTCATGAGCATAGGATCACTAGCCATGGCTTTCTTAATTACCTAAAAAATCTTTACTCCTTCCTTGGAACAATTGAAACTTTGATTCTTATTTAGCATGGCTATAAGTGGCTTAAATAAAGTTGAAAAATTTAAGATGTATATTTTGATAAAATTGATCTCCTCTAAGAAACCTTGCAAATATATTTTGTGCTTGGGCAAGGAAAGTACTAGAATTGAAGCTATCCTTTCAGGATCTATGGTTAAGCCATGATTTGAAACTATATGTCCAAGAATCTTACCTTCATGAACTAAGAAGACACACTTTTTGGAATTTAGGGTTACCCAAAATTGCCTACACCTTTCAAACACTTACTCAAGGTGAACCATGTGCTCACTTGCATTATTTGAAAATACTATTATATCATCTAAATAGACCAACACATACTTGTTAAGAAGGATTGAGAATGCCATATCCTTGGATCTCTAAAAGTTTCTCCAATATTAGATATACTAAAGGGCATCTTTTTATATGCAAATGTTCCCCACTTTGTGGTGAAGTCTATCTTGAATTAGTCCTATGTCTTGAATAAAATCTGATTGTAACCACTATAGCCATCCAAAAATGAGAATCTTTCTAAACCTTCAACTAACTATAAAATTTATTCCATAGATGATAATGGATAGTGGTTTTTAAAGGAAGCCTTATTCAAGTCATGAAAGTCAACACATAGCCTAATTTAACCATTATTTTTACATATTAGAATAAGGTTTGCCACCCAAGTTGAGTGCTTGATTGGAAATATAATAGCTGACTCAATGAGCTTACAAAGCTCAACTCTCATCAAAGGCTCAAGCTTAGGATTAATAGGCCTTTGTATTTATCTTACCAGCTTAATTTCATCTTATGTATCAATGGTGTGTTGAGATAGAATTGGGTCAAATACCTTGAGGTCACTATGTTTTCATGCAAATACATCAACAAAACTTGCACATAACTCAATGAAAGCTTCCTTCTCTGAATAAGTGCATACCTTACCCAACCTTAAGCTCTTACTAGGTACAACTTCCACATTGGTATAATGTTCCTCATTTGATGAAAAAATTGAATTTTATTTCCTTAGCTCATCATCACCATTTAATATGTTCTCAAGTGTGACCAATCCCTTAGGAAAATTATTTATTTTCAGTTACACAATATGATCACCATACTGCTACAAGTATTTTGACTGATTTCTTGAGGAAAACTCAAATTCCTCTTTCAAGAATTTGATAATATAATTATCATCTTCAAACACTTGAAAATTATCATTATTATCTAGTATAGAAGGCCTTATAATCACCTTAATGTGTGGTTGGACCTTTTCATTTCTTACATCAGTTGGGATACTAAATTGTGCCACAATGACAACCAACCTGTCTACATGTTTGTTCTCATATCTTGGTATTGCCTAAATATTGAAGGTATAAAACTCTTCAAGAAAGTACCATAACCTATGCTTGTAAGATTTAATAAATGGGGTTTTTCATACATTAATACCTCTCACTTGGTGAACTACAAGTTCATTATCACCAAAGACTTGTAAGGCATTGACTTTCATCTTCCTATCCCATTACAAACCATGAACTAGTGCCTCATATTCAACAACAAAATTTGAACAACCAAATTGAAACTTAATAGATGAGAAGTAACTTTACTTTATTAGTTAAATAAACATCATTATAGCTTTGGTACCATGATTATTCCTTGACCCATCAAAGTATAATTTCCAAAGATCATCACTAGACTCATCATCTTTCATCAAGGCTAGAATTAGTGCATATTTATCATGCAAGTAATAAAAATTAAGTCCTTATTATAAGATTATCTTATAAGGATAATTTTATGTGAGATAAAGGCCCAATAATCAAGGAACAAATCTGGAATCCCATCTAAACGTGATTCAATTTCTTCTACTCTATCTTTTATCACCTCATCTGAGATGAGGCAATTGGTGTTCACATCACTTGGCATATATGGTTCCAAATGGAAATGAAAAATGGGTTTAGAGTGTATTGCTACCATAGTGAAATAAATATTATTATGTTAGGTTATGGAGCTAAAAGCTTCACTGATGCAGACATGGAGGAGGTTGCAGGAGAGTTGCTGAGTGTCAGAAGTCTTTGGCATTGGTCTGGCCAACCGACGTCGGCAGGTAGGAGACAGGAAGCAACCGATGTCGGTCATGGATCAGCCAGCGTTGGCGACCCCTAGGCAGACAGGGACCGACATCGGTCACCTGTGTGGTTTGACTGCGAGCTTATTACGGGCAGTTAGCTAACGAACCAAGTGTTTGCATGTTTAGATCTATTTTTAGACTGAGAGCTGCGGATCTAATTATTGTAATTAGATGTCTAATCATTGTTTGGATGAGATCTATATAATAGACTCATGGTTGTATTGAAAAAGTTGTTCTAGTTTGAGTTGAGCAAATTTTGTTCCTTCTGTGTGTGAGGTAAGCAAGGGTGTTCCTCCTAGTTCCACAGCAGTACCAAGGTGGGTGCTGGTTTTGGAGAGTCAACAGGATTCTTCAAGTGTGTAGGATCTTGGTCACAGGTGCATGGCCTATATAGGAGATCTACATGGTAAGTAAGATCGTTGATCTGTAGGTGTATGTGTGTGCAAGGTCAAGGTTCACAGGTGTGCAGAATCGGGTTGATTTTCAGGTGTGCAAGATCATATAAGATAGCAACACAACAAGGAGCAGTATCAGGCAGGATCTACTTGGAGTACAGGTGTGTACTCAGATAGAGCAAAGAGGAAGGCAAGGGAGTTCCTTCCATAAGTATGGTCTGTTGAATTGTAGGTTGTTGCAGGTTCATGGGAGATCTACTTGAAGTACCTTGGAGTACTTGTGGAGTGCATGGAGCACTTGTGGTGTGCGTGGAGCACAGGAGGTGAACACCAACTTTGTATTTGAGTTGGGTGTTGGGACCTGAGAGGGAGAGCTTTGAGGAGAGAATTACTATTCACTTGAGGTGTGGCGAGCCTCTGAAGAGGTGGTGGAGAAGAAGTGGCATCTTCTTTATTGTATTCTTTTCTATAAATTATTAATACAAGTTGTGTATTGTCTCTCATATCATGTGTTATTCTAAATTCTAGTCACTTGGTGAATCTGGTTAATTTCCGCATATTAAGTTGCTTGGTTTGGTAATCATATTGTGCTCTTTTGGTGGAGCAAGATCCTGACAAGTGGTATCAGAGCCAGGTTGGGATACTAACAGATTGGTGTAGATCTGGGTAGTGTGTTTTGATTACATGTCACTCTCAGGGGTTTCTGATTGAGTGGGAGTAGAGCAATGGTAGATGAAAGTAAGCTAAGAATGGAGGAGTTAAAAAGTACAGATGGTTACTCACAGTCCTATGGAAAGAAAGAGCAGGTAAAAGATTATTGTTGGTTGGTAGCAGATCAGCATGAAGGAACTGAAGATGCAGATGTTGCAGGTGTTATTGCACAGGATGCTTTTAGAGGTTTCTTGGATAAAGTTGAATCTTGGATAAAATATTCAGTTGCCTCTTTCCATGCAGCCCCAGGTAGAGGAGCTAGTGAGCCTTGCCAAAGAATTGGCAAAGGGGAAGTGAAGCTGAAATTGCAGGCGGCCAACACACAGGTGTTGATGAAGGTCATGCAGGTCCCAGGTTTGGAGATATGGCTAATTTCTTCAAAAAGATTAGGTGATGAGAGATGCACAAGAACTCTCACAGCGGATGCACTTGAATTAGCTGGTGGTAAGAAAACAGGTACTCTTTATCTACTTGTTTATATTACTGATTCTTCTTTTATTGCAGAGACGTGGCTTCGTAGGCTTGGTCACATGAGCAGGAAGGAGATGCATGTTCTTAAGCAAAAGATAGATATATTTGACAGACTTAAGAACTGGAAAGCCTTGGTGTACTTGGAGGAGATGGTGGACAGAGACCAGTGGATGGTGCTGGATACTTCTGAGCAGAGTAGTTTGGACATGGGTTTTGATTCAAAGGAGCTCACGAGTAAAAAGTCATCACTCACAGGTGAACACAGATACTGGCGTCGGTCAGGAGGAACTGGCGTCGAACAGACAGGTGCCGATGTCGATCATGTGCAGACCGAAGCAAGCGATGTCGGGCAGGGTAAGACCGACATCGGTTAGGGGGACCGACGTTAGCAGTAGGTAAGACCGATGTCGGTTAGAGGACCGACGTCGGTAGTAGGGACACTGCAGGGTTGGTAGTCAGGGACAGATGCATGGAAACTGACGTCGATCAGATGCAGATTGTGGAGTGACCGAGGTCAGTCACTGTAACAGATTTTGGGTGGATAGCATGCTGTCAAGGAGTCTCAAACACCCATATGGAGGACTGAAGACGTAAGTAGGCCCTCAAATTTATTGTTCCTCTTCTTTATACTTGTTTCTGATTGTAGAGCAGGAAGGATCCAAGAAATAGGTGTGAGCTTGGCATGGATGAGGATGTGATTCCTTGGAGGAGAACCAAACAGGTGTTTTTGGTAGGGTTGCTAGCGGAAGAAAGCACAGAGACGAATGGATACCTTAGTTGAAGAATAGAGAGAACGGACACGTGAGACGGAAGACCAGATTATATGGTCTTGTGGAGCTGCAGGATAGTGGTACAGGTTTTGACAGGTGGAGGATGAAGCATGGCTTCAGTCAATGTCAGGGTAACTACTGTGGTTTGAATTACCAGGGGGATGGTGATTGCAACATCATTCTATTGCTGTATGTGGATGGTACGCTAGCTAGCTGGTTTTGTACATACAGGGTTTTACTGAGCTAAGGGTAAGATTAGTTCAGTGGCATGTCATGAGGAGTTTAGAGCAGCGAAATTCTTTGACATGGGAGACATGGAGATCACAGGTTGATTTTGTCTCGAGTGGGAGCTGATGTGAATCAGGTGTTGGCGAGGTTCAAGATGTAGAGCCGGAGCACACTAAGGGCTGGATAGGTACAGTGTCTGAAATCACATGAGGTCTGGTATAGACCTGAGTATTCCCATGCAGTGGGAGCTGTCAGAGAGTTAGGAGCCAATTCAGGGAAGTGGGTTCTCAGGTATTTGAGAGGGACCAGCAGTAGGGATTCATGCTATGCAGGGTCAAGACTTCACTACATGTGTTTGTAGGTTCAGATGTGGCAGGGTACTCGGATGACATGAGGTACATCACAGGTTGTGTGGTGGGTTGTCTTCAGGATTGATCTTGAAGAGGGATACAAACCAAGAAATAGATTAGATGGAGTATAGGTATAGGTATAGTGCAACTATTTATCTCTAAGTGGGAGATTGTTAGGTTGTGGAGCTAAAAGCTTCACTAATGCAGACATGGAGGAGGTTACAGGAGAGTTGCTGAGTGTCAAAAGTCTTTGGCGTTGGTCTAGCCAACTGACGTCAGCAGGTAGGAGACAGGAAGCAACCGACGTCGGTCATGGATCGGCCAGCGTCGGTGACCCCCAGGCAGATAGGGACCAACGTCGGTCGCCTGTGTGGTTCGACTGTGAGCTTATTACAGGCAGTTAGCTAACAAACCAAGTGTTTGCATGTTTAGATCTATTTTTACACTGAGAGCTACGGATCTAATTATTGTAATTAGATGTCTAATCATTGTTTGGATGAGATCTATATAATAGACTCATGGTTGTATTGAAAAAGTTGTTCTAGTTTGAGTTGAGCAAATTTTGTTCCTTCTGTGTGTGAGGTGAGCAAGGGTGTTCCTCCTAGTTCCACAGCAGTACCAAGGTGGGTGCTAGTTTTGGAGAGTCAGCAGGATTCTTCAGGTGTGTAGGATCTTGGTCACAGGTGCATGGCCTATATAGGAGATTTACATGGTAAGTAAGATCATTGATCTACAAGTGTATGTGTGTGCAAGGTCAAGGTTCACAGGTGTGCAGAACTGGGTTGATTTGCAGGTGTGTAGGATCATATAGGACAGCAACACAACAGGGAGCAGTATCAAGTAGGATCTACTTGGAGTATAGGTGTGTACTCAGATAGAGCAAATAGGAAGGTAAGGGAGTTCCTTCCATAAGTATGGTCTGTTGAATTGTAGGTTGTTGCAGGTTCATGGGAGATCTACTTGAAGTACCTTGGAGTACTTGTGGAGTGCATGGAGCACTTGTGGTGTGCGTGGAGCACAGGAGGTGAACACCAACTCTGTATTTGAGTTGGGTGTTGGGACCTGAGAGGGAGAGCTTTGAGGAGAGAATTACTGTTCACTTGAGGTGTGGTGAGCCTCTGAAGAGGTGGTGGAGAAGAAGTGGCATCTTCTTTATTGTATTCTTTTCTGTAAAGTATTAATACAAGTTGTGTATTGTCTCTCATATCATGTGTTATTCTGAATTCTAGTCACTTGGCGAATCTGGTTAATTTCCGCATATTAAGTTGCTTGGTTTGGTAATTATATTGTGCTATTTTGGTGGAGCAAGATCCTGACAAGTGGTATCAGTGAAAATCAAGATCCAATAATCAAGGAACAAATCTGGAATCCCATCTAAACGTGATTCAATTTCTTCTACTCTATCTTTTATCACCTCATCTGAGATGAGGCAATTGGTGTTCACATCACTTGGCATATATGGTTCCAAATGGAAATGAAAAATGGGTTTAGAGTGTATTGCTACCATAGTGAAATAAATATTATTGAACATCGAATATGTCCAATTAGTTGATAAATGTCCTCTAATATTTGAGGTAAAGTCCCTTGAAAGACACATGGTAAAGTAGGGAGGCAAGTCCACCACAACTACATCCTACTGAATGGAAACATTGGAACAAGCATGTAATGTCAAATTTATATCTTTAATGATTCCTAATATATTTATTTTTGAACCATAAAATTTCAATACTCTTTTATTATTTGGCTCATAGACAAGACCAAACTTGTCTATAATTATCTTAGGCATGACAATGCTACTGGCTCCATTGTCCACCATACAGTTATGAAATAGATAGTCACCAAATATAAAAGAGAGGTATAAGGGAGGAGCTTTAATTAAATTTAAATAAAATTTATCACCCTTTACTGTATTATGTATCATTTTTACTTTATTATTTATTGGTTGGTCTGAATTGGTTAGGGCAACACCTTATTTCTCAACTAGTTCTGGGGACACCTTGAGAGCTGAAAACTCTTGGATGAACATATATTTTTGTCATAGAATAAAAAGGGAATTAAACATGTTGTTTTTCCATTGGATTTATTCATTTTATCCAATATAATTAATTAAGCTCCACTAACCTTTAGCTTCACCTTTTGAACCATTAGTTGTTCATGGACCAAAGGTCTTTGAGGGACCTTCCTAGCTTCTACATTTTTTTTTGTGTTTTAGGGGAAAAAATTTGATATTTGGTAATATTTAAAACAAAATTAGGTGTAATTGGAGCATTAGTCATATCTTGAGCCACATCAATGGTTCTTTTTTTAACTCTAGTTATAGCTATAACTTGACCATTTAAACTGCTAGTCTCACCACCATGATTAAAAGTAACATAATCATCGATTTGCATATAATAGAATTAAGGCTACCCTTGAAATTGTTGAGCCTCTCCTTGGGGTACCAAAATTGTCTCTTGATACTAATCTCCTTGAAGAGAAAACTCTTCTTGTGTCATTTGTGACATAGTAAATATCTATGATACCAAGGCTTAGTCTTTAGCATCATTAAGGTTGAAGGGCCACCAAATTGAGTCATGCATCAAATTGTTTTGAGGTGGTGTGGGAAAGATAAATTTTTATGTGGAAGGTGCATTAGGATTAAGAGATCCATATGGTTTAGCTAGAAATATGGCTCCTTGTGCTTAGTAGGGTGGTCTATTTTCTCTAAATCCCTTATAATGAGGCCTTTGATCTCTGAAGGGCTAAAAAGTAGTCTAAGTTTATTATTTATAGGGCCTATTAGTTTGATATTTTTTCCTCTTATGTTGTACTATTTTATTTCCAAAATATTGAAGTAAACCTTTCAGCTCACCAAGCTCATTAGCTTAACTAGAAGGGGCTACAAATTGAGATTGAGGAGGTGGAATAAGGGCTAATAACATGATCTAAGGAACTTAAGGGGGTGGAAGAGATTAAAAATCTAGGAATATAGGCATTAGAGGCCTTGGAGCAAGTTTACTAGCTTGTATCAAACTATTTTATGCTCTTATTGTAACTTTATAAGCATTTGGCAAGGTATTACCACACATGGACTATATCATCACACTAATATCATAATTAACAGATCCTAAATAATACAAGAAGGCCTATTCAAGGGATGGTATGATCAATGTAGGTATTATAGTCTGTGTCTTTAGAATATGAGGTTGAAATCAAACATCAACTCATGAGAAACTATCTTTATGTTAGTCAGTTGTTTAACTAAAGATAGGTTATTAGATTTATCTTTAAATTACCTAAATAAGGAAAAACCTAGCTCATCCCATGTAGCTATGGAATTTAATAGGATATTTCTATACCATTATAGGGTTTTTCCTTTGAAGGAAGCAATAAGCAGTCTAATATGTAAATTATCTTGGATAAGATTGTGAACTAAACAAAGGTTGGAAACATCTTGGATATGCTAAATAAAAATTTATTTGATCTTCTCTTGAGAATAATAGAATAATCTTAAGGGCATATACCAAAATTTCATCAAAGTGAGATATATTCAATGGACTACCTCTATTAAATGGGATAAATACTTGATTTCTAATGGCCATCTGGGTAGTAGGGAATACATTGCTTAGGATAGTAGGATGACCAAGAGATAAATAATTATTTTGGGGATAAAGTATTATCCTATTAGATATTTATTTATTATATGAAATAGAAGGCAACTTGGTAAATTCAAGGGGAATACCTTTAGTAGTTGACCTTGTAGTGACCTTTAATATGAGAATGCTATCTAAATGGTGCTATGAACTCTATAACTTTAAAGATATTTAGCTCCTAATGATGATTTATCTCCTTTGATACTACATATGTTTCTCCTCATCTCCAAATTTCATTTCCTCCAGGAGACCTAGTCCCATTGGGTGTGCCAAAAACTATTGGTTTCCTAGGTTGCACCCTAGTTGAGAAGGGGATTGTTTAGGTCCTCTTGATCAAACCTAGTCTAACATGGGAATTATCCTAGGCTATTGGTAACCTAATCTTAGGCTAGACCTCTGGAGAAGATCATATTCCTTTTGCGGATATCACCTATACTAAACCTAAACTAGCCTCTTACTATGAAAAGGGGAGAGATATTAACAATAATCTATGAATTCATGTAAAAATGGGGGTGATTCACTAAATATTTTGATCCTTATACTTGCACAAGACACACTATAAGATGCATTCAAGACTGATAAACATCACTTCATTCACTCTTTGATCAACTTCCACATAAGTATTTCAAAAAAAGGCATGGACTAGCTATTGACCTAGCATGAGAGGGTGGTTATCCACTTCCACACTAACCAAAAAATTATATATACACTTATAATGACCTATGAGAACTACCAAAACATTGCATGAAGGTGAGAAAACTTAGACAGAGGTAAGGAAGACATATATTCACTTAACCACATCAATGAAATCATGAAACACACTTTGATTTAGTTTGAAAATGGAAGAATTCAATATTTTATTAAATCAAATAGGTATTATAGTAAAAATATTGGTAGAGTCTAGTCATGCCAAAGAGAGGGATCATTTTCAAGGATTAGAAGCCTACATTTATAGTAGAATGGGATGAGATAAATAGGGATCATGAATAGAAGGGTAGAGAAGGGAGAATAATGACCAAGATTTCCCATCATTTTAGCATTGATCATGTTAGAAAAGATCATAATGCATAATATTAGTTCTAGAAGGTAGCCATAAAAATAGCTTATAGTTATAATAGCTTATTTGTTTTGGTCTGCATTGATGCTCCTTATAGTTATAACAACTGGATCAAATAATTAGCAATCTTCTTCCAACATCAATGTAGTTATAATAGCTTAATCAATTTATTATAATCTTGGTGACGTTGATTACTCCATACTAGTTCATTTTGGCATGTAAAAAGGGTGATAATCAACTTTAGGACCCCCTTGACGATGGCTTATCCATGCTGCTAGTTTTGGTGATGAGCCATTTGAAATTGACATGTTTATCTCCATGGCCTCCCTTTGAAATATTTGTTCTAGTTTAACCTCAACCATATTTGGATTTTACTTTTGATATTGGCCCTTGATCTTGATCAAGGTTTCTAAGAATGTGCCACCTAGAAGTTCTTCATGCATTCTCATGATCCTACTGATCCTTTAACCCTATGTGTACCATCTATCTACTTTTTCATGGCTTGCATACACTTCATTGATTTATTTGGTAGTTATCATGGTCTTAACACTTGGTAGCTTCTCATTATCTTTCAATATTCATTGACCCATTGACTTTTTGCTTACCATGGATTTGCTTTGGTATGATTAAAAATGCTTCATTGATCTATTTGGTCTCACTAGCCTTGTCAATCACTAAACACCATTAGATATCCATTTAGGTACCTAATATCTTACCACTTGTCATTTATGCATTCATATTAGGATACATTAAACTTTTGACTTGATGCTCACTATTGATCTTTGATCACATGATTAAATGCACATCATAAATCTATTTGGGGCCACTGACTCATTAGATCATCACTCACCATTGGATCTTGACTCAAGGTTACATGATTTAGACACTTGTTAGCTTTGTGTTCAACCTTGAAACATTTTAATTTAAATGACTATTTTATGAGGCCTAAATTTGATGTTTGCATACATGTCCCACTTTGCAAGTTCATCTTGAGATAGAGAACTCATCAATATATGAAAATTTTAGGGGACCTTTTTGGCATGAAAAACATCATGTCCATATCGCATTTTTCCTTGACTAATTTACTGTGTATTTATCAAATGTGTAACCAGACTAGCCTTTTTATCCCTTCGTGATGTGCTTGTGATGGTCTGGTTATTCTAGACTCATGCAATAAATTGTTCTCTTTATAAGGATGAATTGAACTTCTAAGAATATTTGCAACCTGATTCATGCCCTTTAATGCTTAAAACACCATGAGAACCTACTAGTTTTTTCACTTTGTAATCCTAAACCTATTTCTAAGCCTATTTCCCAAAGATCAACAAATTAAACTTTAAACTTGCTTAAAGTGTTTTAAAAGATTTATAAAAAATATGAGATTATTCTTCTCCTACTCTTGGTCCTCCTCATTCCATCCATAACTCTACTTAGCTTATTATTCTAGATTAGGTAAATTTTGGTATGTAGGCCAAATTTGGCCAACACAATGCAGGGGTAAATTTCAAAAGGGAAATAAATGTTGCTTTTGAGGGATTAATCAATGAGATGATGATCATATATATTGATGAAATCAATATGTTATTAAAGGATCCAATAGAACACATATCTCATTTTAAGTTAGTCTTTGATAGATGTAGGTAGTCTGAAGTGTCCTTAAATCCTAAAAAATGCATCTTTGATGTTTATGAGGGTAGATTGTTAGGGAATGTAGTTTCAAAGTATGGTATTTATACATACCCTAAGAGAGTTTAATAAATATTAGCCATACCCTTTCCCAAGCACAATAAAGGTTTATAGAGCTTCTTAGGGAAGATCAACTTCATAAGGAGATATATCCTAGGTTTTACAGAGTTGGTCAAGCCTCTTACTCACATGCTTAATAAACACAAGGAGTTAACATGGAGAAAATAAGGAAAGAGGATATTTGAGGCCATCAAAGAGGCCATATCTCAATCCTATACACTCCTTAATTCTAATTTTAGTAAAGATTTTTAATTATATTCTTTCTTTACATTAGATGCAATTTTTGCTATGATTATGTAGCAGAATGGTGAAGGCCTAAAACAACCAATTGCCTTCTTTAATTAGGCATTTAAAGGATATGAGGAAAGATATAATTTTGTGGAGAAGCATATACTTGGTGTCATGAGAGGATTAAATAATTTTAGGCACATGGTATCTAATAACAAAGTCATAGTTATGGTGGTACATTCAAACATTAAAGAATTCATACTCAATAGAGATATAAGTGAGAAGAAAATTATGTGGGTAGAAAAATGTATAGAATATGAAATTGAGGTGAGAGTGATAAATATAATTAGAGGTAGAGGTTTATGTAAATAAAATTAAAGGAAGGAAAAGACCAAGTGTTGATAGTCCATGATAATCAATAGGTAACAACAAATAACACTCCTCTTAGCTAGACCAATGATGTGGTCAGATTCCTTCAAATAAGCCTATGTCCTATGGGCTTAGATAGGGACAAAATGAGGCACTTTATATTTTAGACCATAATTTATATCTTGATAGATGGAGTACTCTTTAAGAAAGACATAAGAGGCATGCTTTTGAGATGTGTTGAATCAAGCTAAGTTGACAAGCTGCTTGAGTAATTTCATGATGGTCCTACTAGTGGGCACTTTGATACCAAGACCACAACCTCCAAAATAATCAAGGATAGATAATTTTTGCCTACATTATTTAGATATTCACCTAGTTGGGTGAGGAAGTGTTTGAAGTGTGTCATGCTCACTAACAAGCAAAAGTTAGCTGCCCTTCCTTTGTAACCAATCCAAGTTGAACAACCCTTCATGCAATGGGGCTTAGATTTCATAGGAATGATCCATCTCCCTTAGAGTGATGGACACAAGTGGGTCATCAAATCCATTGAATACTTCATAATGTGGGTGGAGGTAGTTACACTTAAGGAGTCTAATGAGAATTCTATCTTAGATTTTTATGATAATATTGTAACTAGATTTGGTGTGACTTTAATAATCATCTCTAATAATGACTTAGCCTTAAATAGTAAAAAGGTATGTAAGAGAGATCTTAGCCATGGCATCTATCTTAAGACATCCTCTAATTATTACCCATAGGGAAATGGACTAGCAGAGTCTATAAATAAGAATTTGATAAGGATCATCAAGAGAACCATGGAGTAAAGTCAAAGAGAGTGGAATACAAGGTAGAGAAATACCTTATGGAAATATATAATGATACCTAAGAGGTTTTATAGACACTCTCAATTCTTACTTATCTATGGCAGAGAGGCAATATTGCTTATTTCCTTTGAACTTCCTACGTTAGAGCTTGCCCACTAACTTGAGATCCTTGAATATGATGTGATGCAAGTGAGAATGAATGAGCTAAGGTAGTTGGAGGAGATAAGAGACAGTGCCATGCACACCATGTGGTCTAATCAACATCAAGTTAAGAAGCCATTTGATAAAAGGGATTAATATAGAACATTCCAATAGGGATATGTAGTCCTCAAATGGGATGATGACTATGCAAAGTAAGAAAAACACTCCAAATTTGTTAGCCTTTGGAGTGCACCTTAAATCATCACTTATTTTAAAGAAAATAATGCCTTTGAGCTTTCTAGATTGAATGGTGAGGAACTCCCCATCTTTGTCAATGGGAGGTTCCTCAAGTTATGATATTAGTATCTTTATGTTCCTCTTGTACATAGGTAGATAAAGTTGTCTTTTCTCTCCAAGTGATTTTGCACATGTCTTGTGCTTATTGCTTAGTATTTATTTTTGGTGGTTGTCTGTTATCTTTCTTATTATTCTTTATTTTTTTGTTTTGTCTCATTATTTAAATAGTATGTAAGGTATTAGGTAGACTTCATGTGCAGTCATGTTCCATTTGTTGAGTCACCAAGAGTAGGTTCAATTTTTTTTTTGAGTTCTTTGATTAGTAGGCTAGTCAAGCCAGTTGAATCACCAGAAATGCTAACCATTTTCTAGTCCTAGACCTAAAAAGGGTTAAAAATTATCTTAAGTAATGATCCATTTTTAGTACCATGGTTCTCAATCATATCATGAATTGAGAGGGTTTTTTAGATAGTTCACTATTTTGTCATGTCATACCTTTACTTTGGTAGCCTTTATTCCTTTTGTCCAACTCAAGTCAAGTAGTGTCATGATGGTTGAGTATGCCTAGATGGTCTTTGATCACTTTGATGGGTCCCTTACATGTGAAAGATGCCATGCTGAAGGTGAACTAAGAAGGTAGTGTGATAGAGGCTTACAATCACATTGGTTCTACCTAATAAAATGAGGTATGCTTACTTTCAATATTTCAAATAACATCATATAAAGGTATTAAGGTTCATTTTAGGTTTCTCATAGATCATTAGGGTCTTTTATATGTATTAACATGATAATTCAATTAATATGCCCCTATAAGGTCATAGATGTGTGCAAAGTCAATGGGTTTTGGTCATAATGAGACCTAATATCACCTTAATATACATATAAGTCATCCCACACACTTCTAATGGACCTCATAAGCCTCATAAATCCATCAATAAACTATTTCATGCCTCGTTGAATCCACTAGTACCATGGTCCATGCCAATTCCTCATAAATAGGCTCTAAATGTGCTAAATTATGACTCTTTAACTCCCTCAATTCATAACACCAAGTTCAAAGTGTTATATGGCTCTTATTTTCCCTTTACAACACCTATAAACAATGTTTTAGGTCTGAAACAAGGAGATTTGAAGAGAAAAATGGTAGGTTATGGAGTTTTCTTCTGTAGTATAGATCCATAATATATGAACCAACCCAAATGGAGTCATGATTTTGCAAAGGGAGATCAAAGATGTAAAATTTTGTAGAGAGAAGTGTTTTTTAGTGTCTTAGGAGTTTAAAATCATTCCATCTCTCCCTAAAACTCATTGGTAGGCTCCAAGAGCTCCTCAGGTTCATGTTTGTATCATACAAAAGAGAGAGTGGTGACCCAAGCTCATAACCAAAGAAAATAGACTCAAGTAGCTTCTACCCAACAAAATTTGTTTGGGTATTAGTATCCTATTATTTATTAACATTCCTTAATAAGTTAAGGAATCCCTATGTCCTTCTCACCTATATAGGCCCATTTATATTGAATGACTTTTGGGGATTTTTACCTTGTCTATTGAAAAAAATCATGGATGTTACTTCCTTGAGTATTTAATGATCCTTCCATGGAATTATAAGCACTTGAATCAGATGTTTAATCTCACATGGTTGGCAAACCTTTATGACTAGCTCCTGTGCATAGTTTGTAGACAGGTCTATGCAATAGATAGAGGTTTGATTCCTTCATCAGAGGTTGTATACTAGGTTGAAGAGTCATAGAAGTGTTCAAGGATTCTAATGCCTCCCTGATCAGATTATATTCCCAATGGCCTTTTGTCACCTCAAAATGTCTCAAGGAAGAAAGGCTTATGTATACTTTAGAACCACTATATGATGAACATTGTATGTGACTCAATGGTACTTGTAACACCTCATATGCAACTCAAAAACATGTAATATGGTATTGAAGTGATAGTTTAATGTCATCAAAACCTTTAAGGTAAAATTCTTATCTTTAATGGCAGCCTCATAGGATTAAAAACTATCCTTTCTCACCTCCAACCTCACATAGTCCCTTTTTAGTAAATTTTAAGGCATTTTTGTGAATTTAAGGTTTTTTAGAGTTTTTGAGGTTTCAATTTAGGGCTATATATGCTATGTTTATGCCTTCAAAGTTTCATGATTGCTTTGTTATATGTTTGAGAAACTCAAATACCCATATGGTTTATATAGGTAGGGTAATTATACTCCATCTCACATCACTTTCATACTCCTATTATTTCACCATGTCAACACTGCCTTTTTTAAAGTGTAACCCCTATTTTCATACACCACACTCCATATATCTCTCCACTATCATCATCATCATCCATTCATCTACCATAAATTCAAAAGATATATCATGTCAAGGTCATATCCACACTCTATTAAAACCAACATAAGAAACATAACCATATGGTGTTAAACCTATAGGGTCATATAGTGAGTTGGGAATGCAAATGTGCACCTATAGCCAACTATTTCAGGCTTACTATAATCAGGTCTCCAAAAATCACTGTGTATACCATCCAAATGTCAAGGGAATGATTTAAATACTAGAATATATGCATTCCAATATATTAGTGGATATAAAAAGGTGTTATCAAGGTTTGAATAGCTATGGGCCATTCTCTTTCATACAAACATGACACATAGACTTTTGACACAGTCAACATGAATGAGCATGCACCTACAATGGATTAATTTATATCAAAAACTATAATCTAATTATTGTATAAGGGAAACATTCATACAAAAGTTATTAAAGTTAAAATTAAATAATAAGGCAAGATTGATGTTTGTCACTTAGGAGAAGGTAGAAGAATACTAACACAGTCTTGAAATAATGTAGACATATGCAGACATAAGACCTAAGTTTGAGTGGAGGGTAAGGTACAAGAGAAAAATAATTGGAAAACCATAATATAAGTATGATAATGAATTTTAGAACTTTAGTGACATCCCCATGGTCATAAATACCTTAGGAGGTAATGTTACAGGCCATACTCAGAACTTTCATGTCTAAGCACACAGTTAATAGGTAGTTTGGAGCCAGTTTTAGCCAAAATGGTGGTTTTGGACCTTTATGGGCATGGCCAAGCCCTAAAAATTATTAAAAATTGTCATTATGTCCCATTAAAGTTAGTAATATGTTTACTTGGGTTGGAAAAATAGTGGGTATACCCACTATTTTATTTTAGACAAAGGCTTGTCTGTCATAGCTATTTAATGAGTTGAAGGGTGCATCCATAATATATAAGGTTTGTAGACTATTTGAGACCCACATAAGGTTTTTATCTAGTAAAGGATGATTTTTAAGGGTTATTTAACCTCATACATAGGTCTAATACCTAGACCAATAGTCAAAATCCTGGAAGATAAGCGAACATAGTCAAACATTTAAGCCTGCACATAGACCCTAGTGCCATATTAAAGTTACTTTAAGATATTATGAAAATTTGAATGGAAAATGTGAGGTGTATTAGGATGTTTTATAATTTTTAATAAGGTTTTAAGTGATAAGAGGTGATAAAGTTGATCAAAAATGTCTTCAGATCCTATTCAAGGTAGTCAACATAGACACAAGCAATTCAAGGACCATATTTAAATGCTCACCCACTCCACCACATGCATGATTAGGGCCAAATATACTAGGGAAGTTTAATTATCTGTATGGAATAAATATACATTAAATATATATTAGTAGATAGTATTTACAAATGAACCTTAAGAAATTGATCACTTAGAACTACTTGCAAACAACCCTAATGCCACCTTCTAATGTTCAAATCTCTAACCACCCTTTGCATGGGAACCCAACACATTCATAAAAGATGAGGAGGTCAATGTCCTACACATTCATGGAATTTGTTCTAGGTTTGGAAATTTGTACTTTATGAACTATCATTAAGATGGTGGATGCCTCAAACCTTACACAAATCCTAGAAGTGACCCAATGATGTTATTTGACCTCAAAATCCACCCATATGAGATAATTTGGCAATGAAATGAACTTCAAGGTCTCCTAAGGTCCTTTGAGCATCATAGTGACCCAATGATTGGCATGTGTAGGGGTCAAAATATACATAATGGGCCTAGAAGTGCTAGTTTGACCTCAAAAGCAAGGATATTATAAATATTTTTGTGTATAATGATTTTGAGAAGGGAGAATGATTCATATAGCATAGTAACAAGCCCTATAACAACCTCCATGACTGGTTCATCAAACAAAAAGGTACAGGTGTTGATATGCATGGCTATATGTATCCAAATGAGGTCAAATGATGTAATAAAGCTAATTATGCTACTCAATGAGGTCTCTAAGCTGATGTTAGAGTTATATATGATGGCTCATGGCCCCATTATTGAGGTCAATGTTCATGGTTTTGGTCTATAGACAAACCAATCCACAACCTCCACTATGACTATGCCATCAAAAGGTGAAGTAGAGTATAAGTTCGGGAGTAATAATGATTAAAATAATAATGAAGGACACCATAGTTTTTTCAATCCCTACAACTAGTTTAGATGCCTGGAAAAGGCTCTACAATAGGCCATTATAATTATAGACACATAGAGGTCACTCAAAGGGCATGTCTTCTCACAAGGAGTATCTTCAAGTGTTCATCACATCTTGGATCTTATGCATGGGGAGTATAAAACTTCAAGGAAGGTAAGAAGGTCTATTGGCTTGAGGTTGGTGTAATTAGTTTAGAGATACAAGCTTTGATCTCTATGAACCATCCCTAAAACTCCCAAGCTCTCCTAAACCTCCCTTAATCCCTTATAGTGACTTGAGTAGAGATGTTTAAGGAAAGTTACTTTTAAATACACATAAGTTGATTATCTAACACTTGAATCTTATTTTTAGCTTAGATAGTCTCATGCTCATGGCCCCTGATAGTAAAAAAATTATACGAACACTTCCTAAAAAGGTAAATTTATAAGGTTTTATGCATAAATTATGTTTTAGAGCCTAAATAAAAGTTATAAATAATGGAAGGGGTAAGCTCAAGAATTATTCTACTCATTAAATGAAAATATGGTCCATAGAACTAATTGAAAATGTATTTGATAACTCTATCTAAATTGCTAGTCTATGAAGTAGTCCAAATGGCCTAGTCATGCAAAGCTAATATGTATTTATAGGTAAAGAATACTTGAAATATCTTAATGAAAATACTTAAGGGGTTATCCAAAGATGATCTAAGTCTTATCATATGAATTGGGAGCCTATTTTAACTATTTGATCATTCAAGAAATGGATATAAGTAGAAGGTTGAAGAAACAACAAATAGGCCTACTTATCTTGCAAAGTAAAAGAGTCTATTAGGAAAAATGTGGTGTGGTAAAAATGATTGAATATATTCAAACATTGGTAACTATCATCCAAGTGATCATATCTTAAAATATATGCCATTATGATAGGTTAGAAATAGTTTCATGGACCATTCACCATGCACATTGAAGGAGAGGTTGCCTAATGGCTCAAAGAGGCCTATTCACACTCTATTTGCATTGAGTAACTTCTATTGGAAGGAATATTTGGATATTTTAAGCATGGTTAAGGCCTAAATAAAGTCAAAATTATAGATTTAAAACCTCCACATATCTCTAAAATGCCAAAGTAGACTCATTGTAGGCATGCCAACACTTGAGGAAGGAAATAGGCCTGTTGTAACTACCATATGCCACATTGGCCTCATTCATGGACTCTCTCATGCTTAGAATATTCTCTCTTCTCATTCAATATTTTTATTTAAGTACACATTAACTCTTTTTTAGCATCCCTTAGCTGGGTGTACCAAAGTTTTACTAAAATTACCTTATAACTCTTTTGAATCAATAAAAGACATTTACAATCTTATTGTTGAATGTTAGTGTTCTCCATAGAAGTTTTATTTGAATAATGTATGCATCATGTTATCATCTATAGGTCTTTTCATGTAAGTATCTTCAAGTTGTTGGTCTATTATAGGTTTTATGAAGTGTTAGCAAATATGAATGTTCTTGAAGTGTCACAAGTCACTAGTATCTTGTGTAGATATAGGCTTATTCCTTCAAGTTACAGAATCCTACTTAACCTCCATATAAAATATTAATGATTATAACACGATCAAAGATTTGAATAAGTCATTATCTCCATTAGGTTCATTAGTAAGCTTTAAACTATATAGTTAAGAGTCAATCTTTAATCAATGGTGTATCACCGCTTAGAGTAGGTTTTTTCATTGGTTTTCATATCTCTTTCCCTTTTCATTATGACAAGTTTAGATCTTAGAGATAGTTAAATTGAAAAATTAGGAGAGCTATCCCTATAAAATCTATAGGTTTGACCTACATATTAGGCATCTCATAGTCTATAGGTCACTCCCATGTTGGAATAGGTTTGAGGAAGATATGAATAATCTTATCCTCATTAAGGTTGCAACCGAGATCACCAACAACTAGATCTAAGGTCCCAAACATGGGAGGGATGATAAACCTCAAGCTGGTCAATGACATAGAAAATTCTTGAGTAGTTGGGAACTATATGATGATATATATTATATATGTGGTTTGTAGGACACTCACCTTCAAGACATCTACTTTTCTTATGTGGGTTTTAGGGGGATTGGAAGTCTATGTAGTATTTTACAAGCTATATGGCCACTATTAAAAGAACCATATTCAAGATATATGAAATTAATTCTATTTGGTGGTGTATAAAATGATTAATGAGGCCCCAATGCCATATTTATCATAGGAAATTAGATACTCTCTTGAAATTATTGGTGACTACTAGTAATTTTAGGATGACATGGTGATTTGAGTTGTATTCATTCTCAAATAGCCCCTTTAACTTCCATAATTCATCCTAGATTTCTTGATGGAATAAGAGATCACATACCAATTGGTGGAGGGTGTTTTATATTTTTGCATTGACCACTAATAGAGGCATGCCTACCTCTCCCAATTTTTATTTGGTACCACGTATACAAGGCTTTCCTCCCTCTCTAAAGGATGCTAACCTAATAGGATTCATTTACTCTAGGGAGAGATGAAATATGACACTGGGACTTGAAGGGCATGATCAATGCTCATTAGGTGAGATATTGAGCTTGCCTCAACATCAATTATGGCCACCAATCAGACAATGATGATGAACTATATTTAAATTATATAGATGACTAAGAGGTACTGATCTAAATTTTTACCCATAAGAAGAAGTGAAAGAAGGTCTAGTTTGGGCCATCTATGACCCCTTCTACACCCATTCACTCTATACAAGATGTCACCCTAACCCCTCCCATGATTTTTGGATGGATTACATAGTGTATTATACCACCTTCTCCTATATGAGTACCTAATACTCATGCCTTGGTTCCACCTTCTCCTCTGATAATGCATTCTCTTTATACCCCAATCTTTATGAGTGCATCTCAAGTGATTGGAACCACCCTGACACCCCCTTCAATTATATTGACACCTCCTTTAACAATCCAAAAACCTATATAGTTGGACCCCATGGATCTTACTATCTTTGTGAGTCCTTCTACCATAAAACACAAGGATGACCTATGTAAAAGAGCCAAGAAGAATTAAAAGGTAAATCACCCTTAGGTTTCAGTCTATATACCTTTTAATCTAGCCTAGCCTCTTCCACTAGCCTCTATAGTTCCTCTAGAACTAGCCATGATAGCTCTATTCATTGCTCCCCATCCCCATCTTTTCATCACCTCAAGTGCCCCAGGATTTTGTTTTAAGTATCTAATCTCTTCCTTCATGATGAATACCCATATCTTGGGTGTCATTTCCCCTCAAGTTGGCATGACCCAAGATCAGTAGCAAGCACAAATGTTCTTATGGGCCTCCCCCTATGTCCTTACTCTTTTAGCTCCCATTCCCCCTCCTCCATTTATTTTATCATGCATACCTTATGATTCCTCTATATCCCCTCCACCTCATTCTCTTCCCATCACTACCATGTCTACCACTCTTCCAATGCCTCCCAAAATTCAGGGGATGGTTCTAATGTCATAAGCATTGTGCAATGGATTTTAGAGTGTACCATAGGGAGAATGAAGAGGAATCTCACACCAAAATTCATCCTATAGGATAACCCAATGGTTTGGTAGACCTAGCAAGACTTTTTATCCCTAACCAAAGTAAGGACCTCTAGTAGGGAGGAAGAGGTAGTTGATGACCCACTCTCCATTCTTCTATCAACCATTTTTAGAGAATCTCTTCAAAGATATGCATAATAAAGTTTGGAATATAGAGTCTTAGGTAAAGATATATTTTCCCACCAAACTAGTTAGGTAAGATAAATATTCCCTCTTACTACTCTTCTCAATTCTAGGGAAGGTGGCAGAAACTATAGCAGAGACCAAAGTGCTCATCCAAAAAACTTAGGCTTATCTAGAGAAGATTATAGAGATTGATGGGAAAGGCAAGAAATTCTTGGTAATAGTCAGTAAATGCATGCTCCTAAATTTGAAATTGATTCCCACCTTAGACTTAGGACTATATAAAATATATGTAGGGAACATTAAAAATGATATGGATGAGTGGATGACTATATATCAAACCATGATATGACCCATAGAAGATGGTAGTAAAAATATATTTCATTGAAGTTAATATCTCTATGCTATTTCATCCTGATGGAACCTTGCTAGATAAGGGAGAGTTTAGAGTCTACTTGGGTCACTTTAATTAGATCATGAGGGATAAGGTCACTAAGGCAAACAAGGAAGGGGATTGGGTAGTTCTTGAGATTCAACATAGTCCATAATGAGTATAATCAAGGTTTCTAAGGTCTAGGTGTTGATGGAGGCTCCTTCCTACATATACCAGAGACTAGTGACCCAAGCCAAGACTATCTTTAGAGAACCCCTGATGAACCTTACTAAGATGGATCAAGAGTTTGACCTCATGGTATTTGTGTTGGAAGATAGGGATGCAAGGTTAAAATAATTAAGAGTTAGATCCTCATAGCTTCCATCATGAATCAGTTGACTTAGTCCCCATGGATCTTTTTGGGGATGACTTGGGGGGATTTTGTCTTATTTTTTGAATTATGGTTGTAACTACTAGGATTGGCCATCATGGTCCAAGATATGAATCTCAAGATCTTTGAAGGTGGATCCCATATTTATTTATAAAAGCATAACTATATTATAAATAAAGGGTTGACTAATGTTTGCTCAAAAGTGCTGTGAGATTTAAGCCAAGATTTTACCTATTTTCTCCTTTACCCCTTCAAAATGTAAAAGTTGTCCATGATCAATATTGTTGTAACAACACTTGTATTTTAATGAATGCAATTTTAGTTTTAAATAAAATTATTGTTCTATGTTCAAAATTATCTTTCATCTCCATTATAAATGACTATTAATTTAGATTAATGGGACTAACACCTTTCTAGTAAATGTATGCTAAGGTCATAATGTGCTTATTAATTAAAAACCCTTTGTGAACTCTTTCATTTCTCTTCTCACAATACTAATAATTTGTGTGCTAGTTTGGAAGTTACCTTGGAGGTTTATGTGTGATTTACTATAAACTTCTAGTACTGATAATTAGTGAGGATTCATAGTTGAGGCATTCTCTTTTATTTCCTTAGACTCTTCCCATTGTGTATTTTTTGAGGTATAAATTTTGGTGAAAATCATTACATAATGGTATAAACGTGGCAAGGGCACTTGGTTCAATGGTTGGGACAATGATTTTATTTAAAATCTAGAGGAAATCTTTCATGCCCTACTCTCCCCTCTCTTTTTGTACTTATTTTTAAAGATTTAACTACCCTTCCCCTTATGTTTAGAAAATAGAAGAGCATAACATATGAACATCAATAACAATGATAGACAATTAGACCTTTATCCAATAATTACATATTGATATTCTGTGGTGGCACTACATCTCTTGGAGATTATTTCACATAGATTCCATAGTGAAGTCAAATACCTATAGTCATACCCTAGGTTGATCCCAAATCAGTCCTAAAATGGAAGAAGAAAGTCCAATGTTGTTCCCATTTTTATCTTTGGGAATACCCAATCTCATGGGTATTTCAAAACTAGATTTTGGTTAGAAAATAGTTGCTATGTTCTTTTCCTAAAGCACCATCCCATGTTACACCTATATGACATGTGATGAGCTACAAGTGAGGCATATATATACACAACATTTTCAAAATTTATTAATTACTAATGTTTTCTCTCTTGTCAAAACCCATCGAGTCTCAATATCTTTGAGCACATGCATTAAACGGTGTACCAAGAAAGGTTGGGTAGACTGTTGGTGATTTGTAATATTATTTTCCCCTATACCACCACTTGAAACCAACACAAACCTATCCTATACACTTCCTTAAGATTTGACACCTCCCTTACACACTCCTCTAAGTAATTCAATCATTAAATAACCCATACCTAAGCCAAAAAACCTTTTTAACTTTTACTAAACAAATTTGGCCTTGGTTGACCCGATATATAAAATATATGAGCGAATTATGGGACCTAGTCAACCTTGATCAACCCAGTCTAGGACCTAAATAATTTTATTAATTAATGATATAAGGTAAATTGGGATAACTCTATTGACCAAACTTTCAGAAGGGTTTAGGGTTAGAACTAGTTATATATACACATCATTTTTATAATTTTAGAGAGAGACAAGGAGTAAGTCATTATTTTCACATCTTATCTATTAGGAATTAAAACTTTTAAACCAAATTTAATATGACCATAAATTATATCTAAACTGTGTAATAACATGCATCATGGAAACATTCCTTAATTCACCATTATTATGAAAGTATAAATGAGAAAATAAGATAATAACATAGATAACATAGATCTAATGTGGTTCACCCAATGTGGGCTACATCCACCAAGAAAGTTCTCAATATAAACTATAATCAAAATATAAGACTACATTGAACTCTCATAGAGATAGAAAAATATCCTATAGAAAATGTTGCACTTTTACTTGCACCTACACAATGTTGTATCACACAAGTTACTAAACCATACCCTATAATGAACACTTGCACTTTGACTCTAATCCTCAAAGCCACACCATGTAAATAAACCATTTGTGTAAAAACACATCAACCTCTAAAGGCTATACCACACCTTGTATATATAAAAAATGAATGAAAATCCATAAAAAGAAGAGAAATATGCAATTTTTATCCAAGATAAGCATTATCCAACATGTGACAACCCTCCTCCACCTAAGCAAGCTCATCTAAAAGATCATCCATGAAGAAAAACACCAAGATTGGGTCTCCACCTTTCAAGGGCACATTTACCAACACCATGTGATCACAACTAACTTCTTATAACAAGGAAGGCATTCCCTTTTCCTAAAAATAACTCTCTCCCTAATATCAAGGAAGTTAACATGGGAAAAGGCATATAACAACTAACTCCACAAAATATGAAAACATAAAAATTATAAAATATAAGGAATATTCCACTAAGATATAGAGCAAGGTTCCACAAAAGGTGGAGTGGATAAAAATGTGCTCCCCACATTTGTGGAGCTCTCTAAGCCACCAAAATGTACTCCTAAGTTTATGTGATAACCCCAAAGGGATCCACACTCAATAATATCCCACTTGGAGACTGTTTCTATTGAACAGAATCTATCACTACTCCATGACCACTAAAGCTGACCAAATTTGAACATAGTCTTAACTTGTCCAATGTGACCACCTTGGTCATCATATCCATAAGATTTCGGCTAGTATTAATCTTATCCAACTTCACCAAGTTTTCCTCCAAAGTTATCTTGATGAAGTGATAATTTAACTAAATGTGTTTCATCCTTAAGTGGAAATTAGAGTTCTTTACCAAATGAATAACACTTTGACTATCACTGTATAGTCTCCCAACTTTCTACTCATGCCCTAAATCTCAAAACAATTATTGTAAATAAATCATCTCCTTTCTAGCCTCTATGGAAGAAACATACTCTACCTTTGTGGTTGACAAAGCCACAACCTTTTGTATCCTAGAAATCCAACTAACCACTGTATCTCTAATAGTAAATATATATCCTATCATACTCCTCCTAATATTACTATCCACTATCATATTTGAGTCCACATAACCATAAAAAGTGGTATATGATCCAACATAACATAATTAAAAATCCATGGTTCCTCTCAAATATTAAAGAATCCATTTCACTGCTTGCCAATGCTCATAACCTGGATCACTCATATACCTGCTCACAACTCCCACTACTTGGGAAATATCTGACCTAGTACAAACCATGGCATACATCAAGTTTCCAACTATCGATGAGTAAGGTACCTTGGACATCTTAATATTTTTAGCTTCCATCTTGGGACACTACTACTTTGATAATCTAAAGTGGCCTACCAAAGGAGTACCAATAGATTTAGCATCCAAAATGCTAAACCTTTCTAAGACTTTCTTCACATACTCTAATTGGGATAAAACCAACTTCCTCTCCTTCTTGTCACCAATAATCTTCATATCAAGGATATTCTTTATAGCACCCAACTCCTTCATAAAAAATGACTCACTAAGCTATTTCTTGATCATATGGATATGCTATATGTTCTTTCATAAAATTAACATGTCATTGACATACAAGCATAGTATAATAAAGGAACCATCATAAAATGTTTGATGTACATGCAATGGTTAGAATGACACCTTTTATATTCTTATTCCAATATAAAATAATTAAATTTATTATACCATTACCATGGAGCTTGTTTTAGGCCATACAAGCTCTTCTTTATTTTGCACACATAGTTCTCCTTCCCTTTAACCTCATATCCTTATGGCTGATTCATATACAATTTTTCATCCAAATCACCATAAAGAAAAACAATTTTCACATCTAACTATTCTAAGTGAAAATACTCAACTATAATTACACCAAAAATAGTCCTAATAGAAGTCATTTTTACAACAAGATATAAAATCTCATCAAAATAAATACCTAATTTTTATGCAAATCCCTTGACCACCATCCTAGACTTATACCTTTTTCTCCCTTCATCCTCTTCTTTTATTCTAAAGATCCACTTATTTGCCAATGCACTCTTGCCCTTGGGTAGAATTACCAAATCCCACATTTGGTTCTCCATGAGAGATCTATGCTCTTCAGCCATGGCTTTCTCCCACTCCAAGTTGGAATCTTCTTGTAGTGCTTCCTCATAACACTCTAGTTCTCCATTGTCAGTGAGTAATAAATAATTCAAAGAAGGAAAAAAATGTTCAGGTGCTCTTCTTACCATAGGATTTTGGGGTCCTTGTGTAGAAGGTTCCTGAATTGAATCATTAGATACTTTTCCAACTACAATGTCATCTAAAACTATGTACTCTTTTTATTCCTATTCTTGTTCCTACAACTGATCCTTATACATGACTTTTTCATTAAAGACTACATCTCTAGACCAAAATATTTTCTTATTTTTAATGCTTCATAAATAGAAACCAAAGTCATCCTCACCATAACCAACAAATGTACATTTCTCTGATTTAGCCTCTAACTTGTTCTTATTCTCTTTTTTAATGAGAGCAAAAGCCTCACATCCAAATAATCTAAGAAAAGAATAATCAACATTCTTACCAAACCAAGCTTGTTCAGGAATGCCTCCATCTAAAGACATAAAAGGTCCTCTATTAATCAGATATACTATTATGATAATTGCTTCTACCTAAAATTATAAAGGTAACCCTGCATGTAACCTCATGCTCCTAACACATTCCATTATTATTCTATTCATCCTTTTAGATTCCCAATTTTATTATGGAGTTCTTGGAACTATCCTTTGCCTACAAATTCCATTGTTAGAACAATAATCAAATAAATCATTATTACAATACTCACCTCTATTATCTAATTTGAGACATTTCAATTTGAGACCTATTTCATTCTCAACCAAGTCTTTTCACTTCTTAAAAGTGTCAAATACATCAAATTTATTTTTAATGCAATAAACCCAAACTTTCATAGCTGTATCATCAATAGAATTAAAATAATAATTGGATCCACCAATAGAATATACTTGAGCTAGTCCCCATACATTTGAGTGTACTATATCTAACTTGTGATCTTTCTTTATGGGCCCAACCTTTAAGAACTTAACCCACTTCTATTTCTCATACACACAATTTTCATAAAAGTCTATATCTAGATATTTCAATCTAGGCAACTTATCTTTTAAGATCTGCATGTCCTTATGGATCATATGATTGAGCCTATAGTGCCACATAGTTGTATCTCCATCTACAATAACTAAATCAATAAAATCAACACTATTAGTCAAATATAAAGTACCAAATTTATTACCTCTCAAAATCACAAGAGTACCTTTGGTAACTTTCCAAGAATCTATAGTAAACAATACTAAACATCCCTCACTGCCTAATTACCCCACTGAAACCAAATTCCATCTCAACATAGGCATGTGTCTAAGGATCCATATGTTCCCATTTTGCATCTTAACCTGAACACAACCTTTCCCTAATATCTCACATGGTTCATCATCACCAAGATAAACATGTTCTAAATTATCTTGAACATAATTAGTAAAATAATGCTTATGTGGGGTGGCATGAAAAGAAGCCCCTGAATCTAATACCCAAGACTCAAAAAAACTATCCATAAGAATAATTAAGGCATCTTGACATGATTTGCCTAATGTCATATTTACCTCATTCATTTCCTCCTTTTTGGTATTCTTATCCTAAAGTGACCAACAATCCTTCTTTGCATGTCCACTCTTCCCACAATGCCAACATATCATCTTGGATCTAGATCTAGACTTAGATCTACCTTTTGAATTTCCATGGTTGCTTTTGATCTTATCATTTTGCCTCCCTCTAGTATCAAAAGTTAAAACATTACCTAAAGATGATTCACCAGTGATTTTCCTTCACATTTCCTCACTAAGAGTCACACCTACAACATCCTCAAAATTCAAGCTTCCCTTGGTAGGGACTGCTTAACTCATAACTATAACCAAAATATCCCAATTATGAGGTAAAAAAAATCAACAAATCTCTAACTTCATCATCAAACTTAATTCTAACAGAAGTGAGCATACTTACAACCATATTAAAATCATTTAGATGATTAGCAATTAAACCATTCTCAGACATTTTCATGTTAAACAATCTTTTCATAAGAAAATTTTTATTAGAAGTAGAGGGTTTCTCATATAAATTTGCAAGTTTATCTATGAGATACTTTGTGGTTTTATATTTAGAAATATTAAATGCAATAAAAGATATAAGGCATAACCATATGGCTCCCAATACCTTCTTATCAAGTAATTACCAAGCTTCATCACTCATACCTACAAGTTGTCCTCCTTTCCCCTCCAAAGGGATGTGAAGTTCCTTTTGATATAGGTAATCTTCTATTTACATTTTACACAAACCAAAATTCTTATCATCAAACTTCTTCACTCTGAATCTGATCTCTTATCCCATAGATCCCATTCAAGCTAATATCCTTCTTATGATTTACCACTTTAGTAAAACACACAACCAATGTCTCTAATACCAGTTGTTAGGAATTAAAACTTTTAAACCAGATTTAATATGACCATAAATTAGATCTAAACTATGAAATAACATGAATCACATAAACAATCCTTAATTCACCATTATTATGAAAGCATAAATGAGAGAATAAGATAATAACACAAATAACATAGATCTAAGGTGGATCACCCAATATGGGCTACATCCACAAAGAAATTTCTCAATATAAACTGTAATCAAAACACAAGAATATAATGAAATCTCATAGAGATAGAAAAATATCCTATATAAAATATTGTACTTTTACCTGCACATACACAATGTTGTATCTCACAAGTTGCTAAACCACACCTTGTAATAAAAACTTGTACTTTTCAAAACACCTACACTTTGAATTTGATCCTCAAAGCCACACCCTACAAATAAACCATCTATGTAAGAACACATCAACCTCTAAAGGCCACACCACACCTTGTATATATAGCCAAGGAAGGAAAATCCATAAAATGAGGAGAAATGTGCAATGCTTATCCAATATAATCATTATCCAACATGTGACAACCCTCTTCCACCTAAGCAAGCTCATCCAAAAGCTTATCCATGAAAGAACATGCCAAGATTGGGTCTCCACATTTCAAGGGTACATTTACCAACACCATGTGATCACAACTAACTCCTTGTAATAAGGAAGGCATCTAATTTTATAAAAAATAACTATCTCCATAAGATCAAGGAAGTCAACATAGGAAAATGATGTAACAACTAACTCTACAAAATATGGAAACATAGAAATTAGAAAATATAAGGAATATTTCACTCACATGTAGAGCAAGGTTACACAAAAGGTGAAATGGGGAAAAATGATCTCCCCACATTTGTGGAGCTCTCTAAGCCCCAGAAACATACTCCTAAGTCATGTGATATCCCCAAAGGGATCCACACTCAACATTATCCACTATTCTACTTGAAGAGCATTGCTTATGGTTTCGATACTACACTTAGAGATATAAATATTATCTTATGGAGAAGTATTTTGGATGTATATGAGAAGTCCTATGGCTTATAGCTGACCTATATTTTTTATTCTTACATACCACAACAATCTATTGTGAAGCATGTTATCCAAGGGAGAGATTGAGGCTCCATAGGTTTATCTTCAAAGGTATGTATTCCTAACTTTGATCCTCTTTGTTAAATTAAATATATTTAAAATTTTTATGCTTATATTCTTCTCTCTCCTTGTATTAGTATTTAATCTAATTAGCTTAAGTAGATATCTTATATGCATGTTTAATTTTATGTTTATTACCCCCATTTTATGTCACATGATTTGGTGAGCACTAGGTTAAATTTTACTTTACTTTATCATTTAATTTATGAATAAGAAAACATATGGCCTAATTAGGGTTATTGCATAGTGTTACTTGAATAAAGGATTTGGAACCCTCTCTAGTGATATTATTGTGGTAAGGGACCCTTGGTTAGGTCTAGCAAATCCATCTTGGTTATAACATTGATTGTATAAATGTACCAACAAGTAGAAGGGTAAGTGTGATTTATCTTCTACGAGCTAGGATTGATTTGTATATCAGCTTCATTTTCTCTTGTATACAAATTTCACATTTTCACACTTTTATATTTCAGTGGAGGTATGTTAAAAAGGTATAACCTCCACACTTATTCAATATTCAATATCTCAAAATTATAGTGGAGACATGTTATGGAAACATTTTATCCACATTTACATTAGTTCTCATATTTCCTAGATTTAATGGGGGATTATCATAAAAACATGTCCTCCATTGTTTCACCAATTTCAAATTAGCTATATCTCACATTATATGAATTAGATACACATTTGTGGTAGTATTTTATACATTGGTATTATTATTATAGCCATATTTCAGCTTGAGACATATATGAGGTGCATATGCCAGGCAAAGGAACCTAAAATTACAAAATAAAATCATTTTTTTAGATTTAAAATACTATTTTAGACTATTATTATACTTAGGATGGATTGTTATGGACTTTTATCGAGTTAATATAGCCAATTAGTTAGTTCATATTTGGAAATTTAAGTTGATTAAATCACTCAATCTTACTAAAATTATAAGTTAAATTTGATTAAGTAGTCTAAATTTACCACACTTATATGTTTGATTTGATTAAATCATCCATCTTTACTAGATATATATTATGAGTTGATTAAATCATTCACACTCACCAGATTATGTACATGTTTAGGTTAAGCAATTAGTATGAAAAAAGTTCAATAGCCATGCTTTAACTCACCCTTAAACTAAGGATGGGGGCATGTGTTCTCTAATATCTATCTATATATGTAATTTTGGGCTTAGAATTGTCCTAATATTATATTCAATGCTTCATAATGAAGTATCCTTTCAAATAAAATTTCCAAAAGATAAGATGCTTGCATTGACACACATGAGTACTCCTAAAATTGCTCTTCTTACTTTCAATAATTTAATATAATATCAACTTCAGATTTCATACACTAATTATATATTATAACATTATATTAGTTACATTTCAATCACCCAAAATTCACTCAAGTTGGGTTTATGCAAAGACAGGGTGTGTCATACACATCTAAGTATGCATTTATTACATTTAAACTAACAATTTTATTACTAGATTAAATGGGTGGAAATGTAGATAATAAAATATTATTTATATAGTAACTCAGTCTTATACACTTGAAAAATACCTATCATGGTTGTACCTTTAATTTATAGACTTGCTTACTATCGAAAGGCTTGCATTCAATATATCTTTGTGCCTAAATTACTTATCTCTTAATTTTACCATTTTTATTATGATGACCAAACCTTCTATATTTTTAAAAAAGATCTAAACCTAATTATTATCCTTTATTGCTAGTTATAGACCTATACCTAGTTTATAGCTTTTTGGACACTTGCATTATAGATAAACATATGCATCAATGCAAGTGTCTACTTTTCCTACAAAGTGTCTAGTGCCCAAAAGTTATCCAAATTTGTAAAAGAAACATATCCTAAAGGTTAGCCTAAGTGCTTTAGTGCAATATATTTATAAAAGGGATTAGTATATGTATATTATCAACCCTCATTCATTTCTCACCTAGAAATCACATATAACTCATACGGTTATTTTCCAAGTAGCACTTGATCAAGCATTAAAGTGAGAAAACCTAACCTATTCATCCCTATTTATATATTATTCACAAGAGTAGTATTTACATAGGTATGTGTATATGATATTTTAAGATTATGTATCGCCTTAGTCTTATACACTTGGTAAACCTATACCTTATCTATTCCTCTTATTATACACATGCCTTACTTCTACAAATATCGTATCTACTCTATCTTGTTCCCCTTGGCCTATCTCTTAATCTGACTAGTCTTATATTGATGAGACATACACCATATCTTCACTAGATGCTTAAAATTTAATTATCATACACTTTTACAAGTTCTAAATTTGTACCTATTCTCTTGCTCCATGGACACTAACATCTAGGTTAGTAGTGTTGACATTATTGTCCTATCCTAATGTAGGTGTTCAGTGTCCTAAAGTCATCTAATTTGAAAATGAAACATTTACAAATGGTTAACCCAAGTGATTTTATGTGAGTTATCTCTCAATAGGATATGTATTGATATAATATCAACCCTCTTTCATTCCTCACCTAGAAATCATATCAGATATACTAAAGCACTTATCAAAAGCACTTTGTCAAGCATTTAATTGATCAAAGATTCCTTATTTACACACTAGTAATAGGCATAACACATATATAGGTTTTAATTACTAAAGGAGTAGTCACAAGGTCTTATTTTATAAGTTACAAGTTATGTCATTATTGTTCTTGATTTACACACATTGCATGATTCACACACAAGCCAACTTGTAGGGTAGAATTACATAAGTCTAAGTCCCTCTTTTGGAGTATTGGCTATGTAGGTAGTGATATTTGAAAGGGGGTTCGTTACAGGTTAGATCAATACCATGTGCCCACTAACCCATTTTCCCCCAATATTACATTGAATATGAAAAGCTAGAGTTTTTCTATTTTACAAGGAGAGACAGTGCATGGCCCAGATCTAAATTCACCAGAGTGAAGGTGAAGCCAACATTAAAAGAGTCTATGTGTTTTCATTTTTTTTTAACAAATATTCCATATAGGACACAAATATAGAACTTGAGATTAGTGTCAAGACAACTATCCAAGGTTAAGACAACTATTTAGAGAGCCAAATACACCAAATCTTGAATCTAAAAACTATTCTAGAACTATCTTCCTACCTGCTTTGAGCTTGTTCTAGATCCATATATATATTAGCATTATAGACAAATATGTACCTTATTTTATGTCATTTATATATCTAACATATTTATAATTTCCATATATATCTTATTTTAGTTTAATAAATTTAGTATATGGTATATATGAGTTTAACATTTAATTGACCTATTGTAGATATGATATTCACCCTTGTTCCCTATTATTTCTATATTCTTAACCCTATCTACCAAAGATTATCCAAATCAAAATTAGGGTTAAACATTTGGTGAACCTGATGTGAATATACAAGTTTTTATGATCTAGGGCTTACAAGCCTCCTAGTGTTTTAACTTGTTGTGATGGATTTTTAGATCTAAAGATTTATATAAGGTTTTACCTCCTTTGGTTACAAGTACTTCATGTGAAAATTCTTTAATCCTCCATAAAGGTTCATTTGAAAATTCCTTTGAGGTATTTTATACTTTTGTTTGTTCACCAAAATTTGGTACATTTTTTGTAAATGATTATTTTTAGTAAATATTGGCATACAAAGTGAATGGTGTACTTATGTTGAAATTAATTTTTGGGTTTCATAATAAATCAAATTATATTCAAAACCCCCTCTTAGATATATTAAACATATTCTTGATTTATCATAATTCTTGATTTTTTATTTGAAATATTCTAGGGTTTACTATGAAGCATTTAAAATTATATCTCCTATTTATGATTCATATTAGATCAAAATGAAAAATTATTCTAGGTTTTCATAAATATGTTGATATAGACAAAAATTATTTTTGTTTGCATAAATATTGTATGGATTTTCCAAATTTAGAAATTTACTATTGTTAGTAAATATAGACCTACAAGTCATACATGTACTTTTATTTCCCTATTTTTATAAGATCATCCCTAATCTAGGAAGATCCACATTAACTTCAAAATATAAGTCATAAAATTGAATATTTATCTTTGACACAATGTAGAGCTCATTGAAATCTTTCTAATGCTATGTAAAACTTCAGAACTGGAACTCGTATGCTCCTTATGTAGTTGGTTAAAGTTCCAGTCAAAGCTAGTCAATAGGTGGTAAAAGCTAGTTAAAATAAAAAAATTTACCATCATGGAATATTTAAAATATAGTTTCATGATGTATATCTCATCATAATCTTTTTGTCACATTTTATGGTTCAAAAAATGGAGTCTATATGTGAAAGTTATGACCAGTCAAAGTTATGGTCAAACTCGATGATGTGGCAATAAAATTGTAATTAATATTTGGGAATAAAAGTATTCCATCATATATTAAGAAATAATTATCACCCCATATCTTTAAATTTTATGGATAATTTAAAATCCCATAAAAATCAGGCATGGGATAATTATGAAATTTATTCAAATAGATTGTGGATAATCATCCCAATCAAAAAAGTGGACCCATAACAAGTATATAAAGGGGTTAGAGGTTCAATTAATTTCATTCAAAAGCTTAAAATCTCTCATTTCCATATCCAAGAGTTGAGAGGCATGTTTGAAGATCTAGAGCCATAGATCTAGAGCCGAGAGCCAGAGTTGAGAGCTAGAGCCAGAGTCAAAGCCAAGAGCTAGAGCTACAGATGATTCTGCCCATATACTAAGTGTTTATATTTGAGGTATTTTGATGCAATTTTTAATGCCTCAAATTAAATAATAGAGTAGACTGTGTATAGGCCATAATAGACAAGTTTGTAAAATCTCAAGTTTTGAGGGATTTGGAGAGATTTTCACTTCTCGGTGTAAACTGGGGATTTGTCCTAGACTCCAAGATTATTTCAATAGTATGTTGAAATCCCTATGATGATTTTTGTAAGACCATTTTAAAATTCCATTTTAAATAATTTTGGTAGGAAATCCATAGGATTACAAGATTGCATTCGTGTGATAATAAGGTGGAAGGTCTATTCGTGGGTTTATCAAGACTTTTTAAAACTCTATTTTTTGAGTTGTGTGCAATATTAGAGTATCCATTAAAAAATCATGAGGGTTGGACATGTACTCACTTTTTAAAGAAATGGATCAGTTCATACTATAAGTGAACTTGAAGACATATGCATTACCGAACTCCATTATCAAGTGCTTATCATGAGTTTATTTTATTTGTGCATTCTTTTTTTGCATTTTGATTAATTTTGTTTATTAACATTATTGAATGCATAATTAGTAAAATATGACATATTAATGGAAAATTAAGTACTTTAGGGTTTGACAAAAATATGATAAATGGTCAAATTTAGTTTTATTTCTTCAAATGTTTTCAAGAAATTATGTGATTTGATGAAAAGATCTAAGGTAAACACTTTTATGCACTAAATAAGTGCTAGTTTATAGATCAAGTTTGGTATCAGAGCAATTAGTGAGTTGGGTGAGCTTGTGGTTATGTGGATTTGATATCAATTGTTTTAAATTTGGTTTCCAATATTATTTTAGACTTATTTGACCTATTAATATTCCATTTTTAGTTTGTGAAATTAGGTTGTTTAGAGGGAATAAGAAACAATTGGCAAAGCCTTGAAAATAGAGAGGCTTAATGAGCTTGAAGCAATTAACTAGTAGATCTAGGAAGAAAATGATTTTTTAAGAGCTCATTTTTAATCCTTGGAAGAGGATATTTCCCACTTAAAATTAGAGATACAAGCCAAGGATGGGCTCTTGGAATAGATGTAGGATGAAGAGAAACACTGTCTTCTTCAATTACCTTCCACTGTAGATGCAAGTACTATGATTGATGAGTGCACTGTAAGTTGTTCATATGGTAATTTATTTCATTCAATTTTAGATGCTTTAAATATTGATTTTGGTAGTTTTGAAAAACACACTAAGGGTATTATATCTAAACTATTATTGAAAATGGGATTTGATGGAAGGGGCCTTGGTAAGAATGGCCAAGGCATTACTAACCCAATAGAGGTAGAGCATAGATCTCATTATAAAGGATTGGGTTACGATAGTGAGCAATTGGATGTTAGAGAGAGTTATTTCATTACTAAAGGAGGACAAGATTCAAACAACCAAGATCTGAGGCCACTAGTAGAGAAGAATTCCTCCTTGCAAAGGAATAATGAGTGGTGTAAGAAATCAAGTAAAAGAGGTATTGAGATTCCACCTCCTCAATCTTACACTAGAAAAATCACCAATAAGAATGTGAATTTTAGGACTTTTGATTCATTTTTCCCACTTAATAAATTTGGTGTTGATATTCAGAAGATGTTTCATTCTTTTCCTTGTATGTTTTATAGATTGAATAACCATTATGCCACATTGTTAGAAAAGACAAGCTTTGCTGAAGCAACTTGCAGGTGCTAAAGACCATTCTCATACTAGTAAAGTGAGAAATGGAAAAAGGGTGAGCACACATAAGAAGAGGGATGTTTTCACTCTTTGTCATGTGAGTGGACATCAAGTTGAGAAGTGTTGGAAACTTCAACCATCCAACCATCTTGGTAATGGTAAGAAGAAGATGGTTTATAAACTTGTTGATATGGTAATTAATGGAGTTTTTATTCAATAAACCCATACAAATGTTAGTAATCCACTAAGAAAATTAAACACAATAAATAGGAGAATATGATAAAGAGGGTTAGTAAATAATTTATTAATTTCATTATGTCATGATTAGTGGATTGATATATGCATTTTTGGAGCTACTATGGTGGGAACAGTTTGAGATAGGTTTATCATGCAAAGTTTTTAATTCTCACACTTATGTTTTGGAAATATTTATTTTTGGAATCTCCAATATTTGATTTATGAGTTTCCTATTGAATTATTAAGATTTAACTCATTAATAGCTTGGGAGATTTGACAGTAGTTGCACAAGTTTTTAGATAGGTTTTAGTTTTCCTATAGTACTTGTTTCAGAATAACTACTATTTTGGAATGCATCTATTTATGGCATGTGTGTGATTGGATACATTGATAAGACCCATTGGGGTAATGTATTATGACATGGTCACAACCAATATTATATTTTTTTTACATCTACAAACTTATATTATAGTTGCATTGGTGATTGTTTCAGTGTTTGGTAGTTACTGCTTATAAGATGTGATAGTAGGTGGATAGTTTGATATATTGTGACCTTATTGGCAGTTGTAAGTTTCAATATAACTCGTACCTTATTTTAGGATTTTTATATTTTGAGTTATGAATCATATTTTTCCACTAATATCTCTATGCTATGATTTGGGTTTTATACTTGATATGTTGTAAAGGACCATTTAGCGATAGTAGAGGAGATCACTAGGCTTATCTGTGTAGAGGCTCTTGTGAAGCCATGCATCAAAAGAAGTCATTGCATCTTAGTTATATGTAGAGACTATATATGGCCATGTAGTAGTAAAAGGTATGCAAAATATGTGATCAATTGATTGTTCCAAGAATTTTAGGTGTAGTTTCAAAACCTAAGTAGATCAAAAAAATACCCATTAGAATTTTTTAGAATTGACTAGCATTTCAGAGGATCAAGTTGGGTACCAACTTTTAGTGGACCAAAAACCCTCTTAGTAGGGAGGATTGATCTAGGAGGATCCATATTCACTACAAAATATAAGTCATAAAATTTCATATTGATCATTTTCACAATGTATAACTCATCGAGAGATTTCCAACGGTATGTAGAACTTCAAAGATGGAGTTCGTATGCTCCTTGTGTAGTTGGTCAAAGTTCCAATCAAAACTAGTCAACAAGTAGTCAAAGCTGGTAAAACTAAAAAAATTTACCATCATATAATATTTCAAATATAGTTCCATGATTTATATCTTATCATAATATTTCTATCACATTTTATGATTCAAAAAATAGAGTCTGTATGTGAAAGTTATGACCAATCAAAGTTATGGTCAAATTGGATGATGTGGCAATAAAGTGATGTGGCTATATGGTTTGACCTAAGTATTTAATATTTGGGGATAAACATATTAAATCATATATTGAGGAATAATTATCACCCCATATTTTTAAATGTGATGGATAATTTAAAATCCCATAAAAATCAAGTATGTGATAATTATGAAATTTATTAAAATAGATTGTGGATAATCATCCCAATTAGAAAAAGTGGACCCATAATAAATATATAAAGGGGTCATAGGTTCAATTTATTTCATTTAATTTTTTTAAATCTCTCATTTCCACAACTTATATTTTAGATCCAGAGCTGAAGAGCCAGAGCTAAGTGCTAGAGCTAAAGATCAGAGCTGAGAGCCAAAGGAGGCAGAGCTGAGAGCTAGAGCTAAAGAACTGAGAGCTAGAGCTAAGATCCAAGAGATAGAGCTATATATTATTATAACCATATATTGAGTGTCTATATTTGAGGTATTTTGATGCACTTTTTAATGCTTCAAAGTGAATAATAGAGAAGACTGTGTATAGACCATAATAGACTAGTTTGTAAAATCTCAAGTTTTTAGGGACTTGGAAAGATTTTCACTTCTCAGTGTAAACTAGGGATTTATCCTAGAATCTGAGATGATTTCAATATTATGTTGAAATATTTGTGACAATTTTTTTAAGACCATTTTAAAATTCTATTTTTGAGACTTTTGGTAGGAAATTCATAGGATTGTGAGATTGCATTCATGCGATAGTAAGGTGGAAGGTCTATTTGTGGGTTTATTGGGAATTTTTAAATTTCTTTTGTTTGAGTTATGTGTAATCTTAGAGTATACATTTTAAAATAATGAGGGTTGGCCATGTACTCACTTTTCGAAGAAATAGATTGGTTCATACTAAAAGTGAACCTAGAGATGTAGGCATTGTCGAACTTTATTATCAAGTGCTTATCATGAGTTGATTTTATTTGTGCATTATTTTTTTACATTTTGAATAATATTTTTATTAATCATTATTTAATTAATAATTAGTGAAATATGACATATTAATGGAAAATTGAGTAATTTAGGGTTTAAAAAAAAATGATAAAAGGTCAAATTTAGTTTCATTTCCTTGAATATTTTTAGGAAATTGTGTGATTTGACAAAAGGATCCAAGGTAAACACTTTTATGAAATTAATAAGTGACAATTTATGGATCAATCCCATTTCTTATTTTTACAAAAAAACCTATCTCATATTTTCAAAAAACTCATCCAATAGTCCTAAATTTCAAAAAATTTGCAATCATATTTCCCATGAATAGTTTTGTTAATTATTTCATGGTCTAATACCTTATAATGCTTATGTAGTCATCTAAAACATCACTTGAGTGATAAGAGTGTTAGTTCAGACCACCCACCCCTATATTATTCCTAAACCTATCTTAGGGACTATTTAGACACTTATCTAGATTTTATATGGGCCACACACATCCTTAAACATCTTAAAACTAGTTTCAAACCCTCCCTTAGGTATCCAGGCCTCTAGTGCCTTAGGTTATACCACCTAGACACTAGTGTCCCACTTAGGTGATATTATAATTTTACCTATTTTTATCCTTAACAAATATATTTTTAATTCCTAAGACACCTAGGGTTAGCCTAGACCTATTTCACACTCTACACAAGCACCAGATCAACACACACACACACACACACACACACACACACACACACACACACACACACACACACACACACACACACACACACACACACACACACACACACACACACACACACAAATTTTATACCTTTATTCACTAAATGGAAATTAGATGTAAATACACATAAATAAGCTCAACATAATTTACTCACAATCAAGGTTATTAATCCCTATTCTACCCTACTTATAAATATAGTCATCTATAACCCTCTTAAGTTGAGAATACTTAAATTTCCAATCTTAAGCCTCACTCAAAGTACTCAAATTATCACTCTTACTATCATCACTTCTTATTTTCACTTGGATATGCACCATTTGAAGAGATGAAAATCACTCCTCATCCAAGTGGCACAATGGAATCACCTCTAGGATTGTGGGTAGCCTAAGGGATGAGGTGAGTCTATAGATAGGGCTAGATCCCTTGATTTACCATTTAGGATTATTACTACTAATAACTTTGGGGGGATGAAAATTGAGATATATAATTAAAATTAAACTAACCTAATGGAGGTGATACACAAAATATATTTATGACATCCAACCATATACATATTACACTTGAAATCAAAGAATAAACTAAACATACACTCTCCAATCTATGTCTTCTTGCATCAATGTTACATTATGGGGTTATGGATGAATGTGAAAAGATATAAGGACTATAAAATAGGCCTTAAATGTCACTAATTAATATAATAACTCACTTAAACTTTGAAATTTCCTATAACACATCACATACCCTATAAGAAGAAGATGCAAATAGGTGAGATAATGTGACAACTTGCTAGGAAATCCATAGTCTTCACTAAGAAAATTCAACATTTAAGTAAAGAACACTATGAATAGTCATGGAAGAGGTAACAATTAGTAATTTTATTGATAAAAAGGCATACAAATGATTAAGGATTCACCATACTTAGGTGGAACATCCATACAATGCCAAATGGCTAGTTCTTATAGAACTTGTGAGAGAAATAAGAAGAGAGAAGTAAAAGGGTCATAATGAAAGTTTAAAATATAATAAAATAAGTTTTAAATTCATGACAAGAAGTTATGGGTCTAACCATGTAAATATTAGGAGCTCCAAGTGTCAATCCAAGTCACACTCCATGAAAAGTGGCAAGAAACTCCTCATTCTAGCTCAAAAAAACTACCTACATGATTAGGCCTATTTTAATGCCTCATAAATGATTAGTATCAGGTCCAATTATTGGAAATAAGATTAATAATCTCAATAATATCTCTTCATGCATTAGTTGTAGGCTTGGTCCTTTAGAATCACTTGGGAAGGATCAATCATTATCTGCTATCTAAACAAATGCTCATTCATGAAATCTACCCACTTGGCCTCTAAATTGGCTTCATTTTCAAATGAAAATTAATGGGAGGGAGTTAATGATAATTTTAAATACCCTCCATGTCCTTATAATAATCATATATACCTTAAAATGGGATCACTTAATGTTTTTCATCTTCTTCACTAGCTTGTCCATTAGGCTAGTTTTGAATGGCTGAGATGAATCAATTGGTTGAAGCACTTAGAAGATGTTTAAAATAATTAGAGTGATATATGGAGTTATATTAAGTATTAATATTTCCATACATATGATTTTAATCTCTTGAAACTTTTTACAACTTTCAAAACACATAAAATAGTGAGAAAAACCTTGTTTCTACCCCCATCCATATAAGTCCACACAATAAAAAAGCATTGGAGGGATAATAAGTGATTCCTATACAATTTAAAATAATTCTCATGGTAAAAATATGTCCTTAAATTATATTTTTAACTCCAATTTTGCAATTGCGTCTCTACAAGTGTTTTGGAAGGGTTTTAGATAGTTTTGGGTCTTAAGCTTTGTTCATAAAGATTACACATTCAATTATAAAATAAATGTCATAGAAGTGATATTAGGGGACATTATTAATATATAAAAATTACTTGGACTCCCATGAAAAACCTAAAATAATATATGAGCATCACAACTTGACTTATCGCTCTCTTTTCCTGCATGTCTCAATGGGTTTTGAGCTCAAAAATAGTTTTCATTTATTTTCCCTACACTATAATGGTTCATACACTTATATATACATCTAATAAACATGTTTTAATCATATAAATATCTCATAAAAATCTATAAATGAAGATGACCCCCCTTTAGATGCTAGGCCTAGACCTTATTCAATAGGTCTACCTGTAATTATCAGCCTAAAATGAGTTTTGATGATTTAACTTACATCATAGGGGCTTGAATAGGTCTGAAATAGTCCATAAAACATGATTTAATAACTTGGAAAACTTACCTATGGATAAATGTGAATATGACCTCAAACTTGGTCGTTAGGCTTAAACTTGCCCTTTAGGTCTATCTGCAAACATCAGAGCATGAAACAACCTATTGTGTTTCACCTACCCCTACTTGGTTTCTTGTGTTTTTATGAATGTGACTCAACTTTTTAAAATATATTGAAGGCTCTCCTTAGCTTTTGGTCACTAAATTTCACTTATTTCCTAAAGACTACCAATTTCAAGCATGAGGGGAGTGCCCTCTATCTAAGATAAAATATAGGGCACTCCCCTATTTAATCAAAAAATATAGACCATATTAGGATCTTATATAGGTCTTATAGATACCCTATACAAATTTATAGCTCTTGATGACATCATTTGACCCTTCAAAACCAAAAAAACCAAAATAGACTTGTATTTGAGCACTATGTGCAGGAATTTTCAAGAGTGGATTGTACTCTACTTGTTTTAGGTTATTTATTGATTATATCTCCACTATGGAGACCTATTTAGGTTCCTTGGAATTAGTTAGGATCATTTTTACCTTGCTTTACTTAGATTATCCCTTATGATTCAAAACCCTATTCACTATCAAATCAAGACTTATTGTCTTTTTGAACCATGTTCTACCTTTCCTCTTGAAGATGAATTTTTTAGGTAATTAACAAGATTCATTCACATCTTCCAAGGTCATTAACACATTATTAAAACCATATTTCCACTTGGGTAACCTTGGTTCATTATTTAGGACTTTTCTTAACTCACTGCTTGCTATATAGTCATCACCTAACTGTAGGTTGTATACAGGGGTTTTGAGGTATTTGAGTAGACTCTTACCACATTTATTAGAGATTATGAATTTTAATATGATTGATAGAGAATTTATTCATAGGCTTCTTCACCATCCTATCCTCCCGCTAGTCTCTCTTATGCACTTTGGTCAAAATTGGGTATTTCACTATCCTCTAACTGAAACACCCTATTCTCTACCCCTATAGGTGTATAATATCTCATTTGGGATTTATAAATGATATGTAGAGGATTTTTATTAAAGCATCAGACTATTTTATGACCTACCATGCATTGTTTCATCTTACATGTATTTCAAATTCATAAATTGAGCCCTTTTCTACTTGACTGAGACACTTGACACTGAACCCTACTGTAGATGAACAATTCTCTATGTGAAGACACCTTAAACTAGGATTCAATGTGGAAATATTTCTTGAATCCACCTTTAAGTCATATACCATGTGTTTGAATCAATATCTTCTTTGGAAACCTCCAAGCACTATTCTAGTATCAACTTCTAGCTTACAGCTTAACCCTACTGTAGGTGCATTCTTTATGGTTTGTGTATGGAATGAGGTGTGAGTGGAAACGAAAATCAATGAATCATTCCCTTTGAGTGGCTTGTTACATCATAAATATTATCTTAAACCATGCAAAACTATTCCATCATGAAACAAGCTCTCATTCTACTAATTTGGATGAAAAGGCCTATTATGGCTCAGGCTTGTAAATAACACTAGTTGGGTTTAGTGTTTTTGAAAGCAAATTTGACACTTAAAGACACCCTTATACACTATTACTTACCACTTCAAACTTTTCATAGGTCTTGTCAATGCTAAGATCTCTAAAACAAAGTCACTATAATGCACCAAAGTGTTGGTAAATGCATTATATGACTTTGGTAAAAATTTCTTAGACCTCTATTTTCATTTTTTAGGGAAAGTATACCTAAACTTAGTTTCTTATCCTTTCTAACATGATTACACACTTATTTTGTTCTCTAGACACTTTCCATGGGTTTGATATGGTCAACATAACATGTTGGGCTATAAGGTAAAACTCTCCAAGTGATTTAACACTATAAAACAATCCCTTAGATTTCTATTAAGCCAATTGTAGGTGGTAAAAGTCATGTATATAGGCAAAAAACTTCTCTAGTTGTCATGGAATGAGTTTAATGCATTGTCCATTGGATTTCAAGGATCTAAAGCCTCTCTTAACACCTTTAAATGAACCTTCCATGTCTAACAAAAAATACCTACATAATTAGCCTATTTTAATTCCTTTTAATTGATTAGGATCAGGTCCAATGATTGGAAATAAGATTAAGGGTCTTATCCATGCCTCCCCATGCATTGGTTGTAGGCTTGGTCCTCTAGAATCACCTAAGAAGGAGCAATCATCATATGTTATCCAGAAAACTACTCATTCATGTACCCTACCAACTTGGCCTCCAAATTGGCTTAAGTTTCTGATGAAAATACATGGGAGGGAGTGAATGACAGGTTTAAAGACCTTTCATGTCCTTATAATTATCAAGGACACCTTAAAATGAGCTCACTTGAATTTTTCCATTTTCTTCACTAGCTTGTACATTAGGTCAGTTTTGACTGGATAAGATGAATAATCTAGTTAAAGAACTTAGAATATATTTATAAGCATGAGAGTGATATGGGGAGTTATATTAATTCTTAATATTTCCATGCATATTATTTTCATCTCTTGAAACCTTTTATAACCTATAAAACACATAAAATAATGAGAAAAACCCTATTTTTACCCCCATTCGTATAAGTCTACACAACAAAAAATTATTGGAGGGAGAATAAGTGAGTAATATATAATTTATAATAATAATAATAATCATCAAAATATTTCCTTAAATTATCTTTTCAACTCCACTTTCCTAATCAGGTCTCTACAAGGCTTTTGGAAGGGTTTTAGATAGTTTTAGGTCTTAAGCTTTGTTCATAAATATTACATATTAAATTATAAAATAAATGTAAAAAAGTGATATTATGTTACTCTATTAATATATACAAAATCCTTATACTTGCATGCAAAACCTCTAATAATATATGAGCATCACAACTTGACCTATCACTCTTTTTTCCTCTTTTCTTGCATGTCTGAATGGGTTTTGAGCTCAAATATGGTTTTCCTTTGTTTTCAATACACTCCAATGGTTCATAAAATTTTATATCCATCCAATAAACATTTTTTAATCATTTTAATATCTCATCAAAATCTATAAAGGAAGATGACCCCCTTTAGATGCCAAGCCTAAACCTTGTTCAATAGGTCTTCCTGCAACTATTGGCCTAAAATGAGTTTTGATGATTTCCCTTGAATCATAGGGGATTTAACAGGTCTAAAATAGTCCCTTAAATAGGATTCAATAATTTATAAATCTTACCTATGGATATAAGTAAATATTACCTCACACTTGGTCATTAGGCTTAAATTTGTCCTTTAGGTCTGTCTACAAACCTCAGAGCATGGAGCAAATTTTTATGTTTCACCTACCCCTGATTGGTTTCCCATGTTTGTATGGATGTGAATAAAATTTAAAAATCCTCTTGAAGGCTCTCCTTAGCTTTTGGTCACTATGTTTCACTTATTTTCCCAAGATTGCTAGCTTCAAGCATGAGGGGAGTGCCCTCTATCTAAGACAAAATAGAGGGCACTCCCCTATTTACTCAAATAATATAAACCATTTTTGGAGCTTATATAGGTCTTAGATATGAATTATACAAATTTTTTTCTCTTGATGACATCATTTGACCCTTCAAAACCTAAAACCTAAAAACATACTTGTATTTGAGCACTATGTACAAGACTTTTCAAGAGTGGATTATAATCTACTTGTTTGAGGTTATTTATTGCTTGTATATCCAATATGGGGACATATTTAGGTTCCTTGGAATTATTTAGGCTCATATTTAGCTTGATTTACTTAGATTATCCTTTAGGATTCAAAACCCTGTTCACTATCAAATCAGGACTGAGTGTCCTTTTGAAATATTTTCTACCTTTACTCTTGAAGATTACCTTTTTAGGTAATTAATAGGAGTTATTCACATCTTAAAAGGTCATGAATACATTATTATAACCATATATTTACTTTGGTAACCTTTTTTCATCATTTAGGACTTTTCTTAACTCACTGCCTACTACATAGTTTGATCTAAAATTAGAGGTTTTAGTTGAAAGATAATTCAAGAACACAAAATAACACAATCATATAATTTTATCTCTAGGAAGAGATGTTTTATTACTCATAAAATTATATAAAACATATGCTTATCTTTGGGAAGATATGTATGATCCTATTCTTAAGCTACATCTATTTTTATACATACTTTGAATGTAGGAGGAAGATGTGGAAAGTCACCAATTTTGAGGGAGATGAAGTGGTTCAACTTCCATGATTTAAAACAACATATAATTCAAGAAATTAATATTTTTAGAAACTTTCTATTTTTATACAACACTATTAAAATTGAAATTATGTGCACTTCCATTGGGTTTTTAGGGGTCAAAACCCACTGAGCATAGCTTTGTGCCATCTCATCACATTCTCCTCATTCTTAGATTTCCAATAGTTTGAATGGGGATTAAAATGGAGATATGGTTCAAAATTTATGTCTGTCAAAAGTTCTACCATCAATTGGGGTAGAACCATCACCTGAAATGTCAACTAATGTGTCACCCAAATTATCACCAGAAGTGTTGTTTAGATCATAGTCATCACCTAACTATAGGTTGTATACATGGGTAACTTCAAGGTGTTTGAGTATAATATTACCACATTTATTAGAGATTATGAAGTTTACTATGATTGATAGATAATTTATTCATAGGCTTATTCACATCCTATCCTCCCACTAGTCTCTCTTATGCACTTTGGTCAAAACTAGGTATTTTACTATCATCTGATTGAAACACCCTATTCTCTACCCATGTAGGTGTATAATATCTCATTTAGGATTTATACATGATATGTAAAGGCTTTTTATTGAAGCATGATACTATTTTATGACCTACCATGCATTGTTTCATCTTACATGCATTTTAAATTCATAAATGAGCCCTTTTATACCTGATTGAGACACTTAACCCTGAACCCTACTATAGATGAACAATTCTCTATGTGAGGACATGTTAACCTAGGATATGATGTGGAAATATTCCCAAAATCCTCTTTTAAGTCATATTCCATGTGTTTGAATCAATATCTTCTTTGGAAACCTTCAAGCACTATTCTAGTATCAACTTCTAGGTCACCCTAATGTAGGTGCATTCTTTATGGTTTGTGTACAAACTGAGGTGCGAGTGGAAACAAAACTCAATGCATCTTTCCATTTGAGTGGCCTATTACATCATAAATATTATCTTAAACCATGTAAAACTATTCCATCATGAAACAAGATCTCATACTACCAATTTGGATGAAAAGGCCTATTATGGCTCAGGCCTGTAGATAACACTAATTGAGTTTAGTGTTTTTGAAAGCAACTTTGAGTCCTTAAGACACCCTTCTCTACTATTCTTCACCTCTTCAAACTTTTCATAGGTCTTGTAAATTATAATATCTCCAAAACCAATTCATTGGAATGTAACAAAGTGTTGGTAAACTCATTGTATGACTTTTTTTAAAAAGGTCTCAGACCTCTATTTTCATTTTTTAGGGCAAGTATCCCTGAACTTAGTTTCTTATCCTTTACAACATGATTAAACACTTATTTTTTTTTTCTCAACACTTTACATGGGTCTTATATGGTGAAGATAACATGTTGGGATACAAGGTGAAACTTTCTAAGTGATTTAACACTTCAAAACAATCCCTTAGTTTTTTGTTAAGCCACCTATAGGTGGGCAAAGTCATGTATATAGGTAGTAAACTTCTCTAGTTGTAATGGAATGAGTTGAATGCATTGTACATTAGATTTAAAGGTTATAAAACCTATCTTAACACCTTTAAATAAACCTTCCATGTCTCACAAGGATTGAAGCCAATACCAAGGCTCTGATGACATCATCATGAAGGCTGTAGATGTTATCTAACTATATATATGGAAAATGAGCATGAAATGGAATAACAAGGTTATATGAATGGCCTCAAAAAAATTAAAAACTATTGTCAAACATTTCAAATGCATAATTTTTATTATGGAGGTCTTCATATAAGCTCTATAACACTATTAAAATGTGAAAACTTCTTGTATACACCTAGAAAAGAGTAGGCACAAGTCTCTAGAATGATTAGTTGGTGTGATGAATAGGCTTGAAACCATGAGAATCAAATAAAATTGGATGAAAAGTGTAAAATGGGGGTCAAGGATACCTTTAAAACATGTATATGAATCTAATATAACCCTATGAATCCATTGACAAAGCACAAAAACTTCTAAAAATGGTGAAAACTGCTCATAACTTAGAAAATTGTAGCTTCCTACAAATTGAAATGATTATCATATAAAAAACTTATTAAACATCAAACCAATTATGGGAATAATTTTATTAGGAATTAAAAATTCTCTAGAAGCAATCTCAATAACTAGATTGTATGGACTTCTTCAAACCAAGGAAAAATCTAAAGGATGCATGGATTGATAGGTAGATTTGCACAGTCAACTTAAAACAAATGGTTCATAAAAAAAATTTGATAATTATCAAAATTATTTATATTAAAATGAATGTATCTAATTTTATAACAACTTCCCAAAACCATTTTACTTGAAAATCTTTCTACTATCCATACCAAGTACAAACCTGCAAGTCACTTTTACATGTCTAGAAAGGCAACAAAAGGGTAGAATGGTTTTGGGAAAAAATGAAACTTAAAAACCAATTTTTTTTTAACTGATCTTATATAACCTAAATAGTCACATTTCAACCTTTTCCAAGTGGCACACTTCCCAAAGAGGTTGTATAAGTGCCAATCTCTCCTTTTTCTTTAAGAAAATTGACTTTTCTCTAAATAAACTTCCATATTTTTAGATTTTTAGATAATTAATACATTTTTGGACATGTGTCATGAAATAATCTATTTATAAGTTCACATTTCCCAATAAACCTACATAAAGCATTAAATGCACCCTTTTTAACCCTTAAAATGACCCAAAATGATAAATGGACTTAAAAAATAATTGAATAAAGTTTATATAACATTGAATGGAATAAAATGACCTATAAAACACCTCATTAAAATATATTAAACCCATATAAATCACATAAAACTCAAATTTTTACCTAGGGGTGCCCTAATTTGACTTAAAAGTCAAATTTGGTCAATAAATTGCTGACTCACAGGGGTAGTATGCTTGCTATACTAATTAGACCAGTAGAATTATCATTCCATTAGTATTATGGAGTCATATAAGGATTGAAACAAACAATAAATCTTTTTACCATTGACCACAAACCTTTGATCAAGACAAGACACTATGACTACCTCTACCACACAAAGCAAGAACACAAACAAAACAAGGTAACAAACTAACAAGACACACACACATGTGATCAAAGCACTTAAGGAAAATAGAGAAAAAAATATTATGTAAAAATAATATCCAAACATTCCTCCATTTCTAGGATCAAAGGGAAAGTTTCTTGAATCTTCTTTTGCATGAGATGGATGAGAGTGCCAAGCATGTTTCTCTTTAGATTAAACATTTGATGGACCAGACCTATTCCTTGGAACTTCATTTGAATCTTTCTCAAGTATATCATCTTGAAATAGGTATCCAATTTAGACATATCATTCTTGACCTTGTTTACATACTTCATGTTTTTGCCCACTCTCTTTCTCATGATCAACTTTCATCTTCTTTGTAGGCATAGTCTCACAAGGAATGATCTCTTGATCTTTAAAAGATTGAGGCCAATATAGGTTTGTCTTGAACTCTATAGGATGATTTGGATTTTATTATTGATCAATTATGACATGTTTAACAATGTCATCTTATTCATCTATGACATTTTGAACAATGTCATCTTTCTTACCACCACTTGTAATCAACCCTAAAGGAGTTGTAGACCCTTTGAGAGATTCAAACTCTTTGAAAATGTATTAAAATCTCTACCATAAGTAATAATATTCAATTTTATAATTATCATGAATGGGAACAAAAATATAAACTCCTTCATCTTCCTCTTTATATTCTAATAGGACCTTTCCCAAGATTTCTTCTTTGACACAAGGAGTGTATACCTCATCATCAACCAAACAAAGAGATTCAACATGAGAGATCACCTCTTCTTCATCACTTAGGACCTATTGAGGGTATTCAAATTTTACCTAAACTATCATAATCTAATCTTGTTTGTCAAAGGATACAACATCAAACTCCTTCATAGTGATGCCAAGACTAGGTATCTTGAAATCCGATGACCTAGCCTAATAAAGCTGCCAAGGATTTGAATTTTTTTCAGGTAAGAGTTTTAAATTTTCCTCAACTAATTGCTCCTTTTTAGGTTACAACACCATAGGTACATCAATGAAAAGGGTTATGGAATGAGGACAAAAATAACTAGTTGGTGGATGTAGAATATAGGGCTCAAAATCAAATTGAGAATACAAAGTTGGGAAATCTTTTGAGGGATCTTGACGAAGGGGAGGTAGACCTTGGGTTAAAACCACTTGATTTTATTCCTTCCACTTAACCAAAAAATCATTAAAATCTAATTTGGCTTGAGTAATTTCTTTAGGAAGGGTACATGGGGTGTGTTTTGGCATAAGATCTTATTTTAGGTCTAAACCTTCCATCTCACCTTGACTTAACAACCTCAAATTTGACTCTAACTCCTCTATTTACTTGGCTAGGTTCTCTTGGAAAATATTTTATTAAAGGTCATAGGACTAATTATGAGCACATGTAATTCATGAGAGTTTCCATGGAACACAATAAGATTGTTTAGGAAGGGTGGGAGGGGCTTGCAAAGGATCAACTCCATTCTCCACTTCAAACTCTTTGAAAATGCTTCTATCTTCCTTATTTTCCCATGACTCTACTACCTTTCTCTAGCTTAGGATATTAGGATTATAAGACTTTTCTTGAGGAATGATGGGAAGATTTTGTATAGGATCAAGAGTCTTCTCAACCTCACATTATTTGTCAATACTTTTTCCCTCTTTCTTTCCCCATGAATCCACTATCTTGTTCTAATTTAAGAAATTGGGATTATGAGTCTCTTTTTGAGGTGGTGGGGATGAATTGTGAGAGGAAAATGAGGGATTAAAATCCACTTATTTTTATACCAAAATTGACTACTACGTATGCATATTTTCAAATTCAATTTTCCTATCAAGATTAGCTTTAAACACAATATTTCTCCTTTCAACCCTCTCCTCCAACTGATTGGGAAAATGATGACTTTGATATATTTAATTTGGCTCATGAGTAGGGGTAATATATGGTTGATAATAAAATTGGGGAAGTGGGTATGAATATTTATAGGTATGGTGATTTTTCCTTTCATGAACTCTTAGCCTATCCTTTAAGGAAAAAATTAGACCACTCACATCAAGCATCTCACTTGTGAGCCTTTGCCAATTGGCTCTCTCAAAAGGTACCCACTCTCTTTTAATCAACTCTAATGATTATCTCAAATTATAAATAAAATGATTAGGAACCTATATACCATATCAAATTTTAGTATAAATATCCAACATATATCTCTCATATCCCAAGAGTGTCTTCTTGAAGGTGGAAATGGGTGGGCTTGAGGAGTGGCTATGTTAACTAGGAGGAGTAAAACATTGAGGAGGCTAGTTATAAGACTAATATAATTCATGCATGCACTAAAAATGATTATATTTGGGTTGATGAAATTCATATTAAGGTTGGTAAGGATCATGAAAAGATTGCCTAAGGAATCTTTCATATTGATAGGGAATGACATAAGCTTGCAATGTCTCACCAACTTGTAAAGAATAAAACTCAACACCAAGGTCAGCCATGAAACTTCGTTAAAAGAAAAAACACAAAGAAAAAATGTTATAAACAATATTAAAAGGATAAATTGGATTGATTTACTAGCTGATATATCTTTAGAGTCACCATTGATGGTTGAATAGATGCCTCCAAAGGCTAATCGTTGAGAGACAACACCAAAAATATCTCAATCTCTTAAACAAAAGTCCCACTGAGAATGTCAAAAACTATTGTCACTTACATATACACAATTTGAGGAGATGAAAATCTCTCCTCATCCAAGTGGCATGATTGAATGACCTTTAAGCTTATGGGTAGTCTAAGGGATGAGGTGAGTCTCTAGATAAGGCTAGCTCCCTTGATGTACCACTTAAGATTAAAACTACTACTAAATTTGGGGGAGGTTAAAAAGGGAGAGAGATAAATGAAATTAAACTAACATAAGGAGGGTAATTAACTAAATATATTTATGACATATAACCATATGCATATTTCACTTGAAATCAAAGACCAAACTAAACATACACTCTCCAATCTATGTCTTCTTGCATCAATGTTACATTGTGGCGTTATGGATGAATGTGAAAAGCCAGGAGGAATATAAAATAGGTCTTAAATGGAAATAATTAAGAGACTAACTCACTTAAACTTTGACATTTATTTGGACACATCATATGCCCTATAAGAAGAAGCTGTAAATAGGTGAGAGAATGTGACAAGTTGCTAAGGAATCCATAGTCTTCACTAAGAAAATTAAAAATTCAAGTAAAGCACACTATTAATAGTAATGGAAGAGGTAAAACTTAGTAATTTTATTTATAAAAAAGTATACAAATGATTAGGGCTTGACCATACTCAGGTGGAACATCCATATAATGCTAAAATGGCTAGTTCTTAAAGAACTTATGAGAGAGAGAAGAAGAGAGAATTACAAGGGTCACAAGGACACTTTTCAAGATGATAAAATTAATTATATATGAATTATAAGAATTTATGGGTTGAACCATGAAAAATTAGGAGCTCCAAGTGTCAATCCAAGTCATAACTTCATGAAAAGTGGTAACAAACTCCTCATTCTGGCTCAAAAAAACTACCTACATGATTAAGCTTATTTGAATGCCTTTTAACTAATAATGATCAGGAAAAATGATTATAAATAATATTAAGGGTATTATTAATTCCTCTCCATTCATTATTTGTAGGCTTGGTCCTCTATAATCACCTAGGAAGGAGCAACCATCAAAGGTTGTCTAGAAAACTACTCTTTCATGTACCCTACCCAATTGGCATCCAAATTGGATTTAGTTTCCATTGAAAATATATGGGAGGGAGTTAATTAAAGGTTTAAATACCTTAAATTTCTATATAAGTATCAGGGATACCTTAAAATGAGCTCACTTGAAGTTTTCCATCTTCTTCACTAGCTTGTCCATTAGGCTAGTTTTGATTGGCTGAGATGAATCACCTAGTTAAATCACTTAGAAGATATTTAAAGGAATTATAGTGATATGGGGAGTTATATTAAGTATTAATATTTCCATCCATATGATTTTCATCTCTTGAAACCTTCTATAACCTGCAAAACACACAAAATAGTGAGAAAAACCCTATTTTTACCCCCATCCATATAAGCTTGTACAACACAAAAACATTGGATAGATTTTGAGTGAGTCATATAAAATTTAAAATAATTATAATGTTCAAACTAATTCATTAAATTATATTTTTAACTCCACTTTACCAACTAGGTCTCTACAAGGGTTTTGGAAGGGTTTTAGATAGTTTTGGGTCTTAAGCTTTGTTCATAAATCTTGTACATTAAATCATCAAATAAATGTCACAAAAGTGTCTTAGGGGACCCTATTAATATCTAAAAATTCCTTGGAATCCCATGAAAAACCTCCAAGAATATATGAGCATCACAACTTGACCTATCACTCTTTTTTCCTCTTTTCCTACATGTCTAAATGGGTTTTGATCTCAAAAATGATTTTAATTTGTTTTACCTAAAATAAAATGTTTCATACACTTATATATCCATAAAATAAACATGTTTAAATCATTTTAATATCTCATAAAAATATATAAATGAAGATGACCCCCATTTAGATGCTAGGCCTAAACCTTATTCAATAGGTCTGCCTATAACTATTGACCTAAAATGAGTTTTGATAACTTCCATTCCATAATATGGTATTAAATGGGTCTAAAATATTCCATAAAACATTATTAAATCAATTATAAATCCTACCTATGGCTAAAAGTTAATATGACCTCACACTTGGTCATTAGGCTGAAACTTGTCCTTTAGGTCTATCTACAAACCTCAGAGCATGGAGCAACCTATTATGTTTCACCCACCCCTGATTGGTTTCCCATGTTTTTATGGATGTGACTCAACTTTAAAAATCCTCATGAAGGCTCTCTTTAGCTTCTAGTCACTATGTTTCACTTATTTACCCAAGATTACTAGTTTCAAGTATGAGGGGAGTACCCTCTATCTAAGACAAAATAGAGGGTACTCCCTTATTTCCTTATAAAATATATACAATTTTAGGATATTATATAGGTATTATATATGACATATTAAAATTTATATCTCTTGATGACATCATCTGACCCTTCAAAACCTAAAAGCACAAAACAAACTTATATTTGAGCACTATGTGTAGGAATTTTCAAGAGTGGATTGTACTCTACTTGTTTGAGGTTATTTATTGTTTATATCTCCACTATAGGGACCTATTTATGTTATTTATAATTATTTATGATAATTTTAACATTTATTTACTTAGGTTATCCCTTAGGATTCAAAACCCTATTCACTATCAAATCAGGACTGAGTGTCCTTTTGAACTATGTTCTACCTTTCCTGTTGAAGATGAATTTATTAGGTAATAAATATGATTCATTCACATCTTCCAAGTTCATTAATACATTATTATAACCTTATATTCACTTGGGTAACCTTGGTTCATCATTTAGGATTTTTCTTAACTCGCTGCTTGCTACATAGTCATCACCTAACTATAGGTTGTATACATGGGTTTCAAGGTGTTTGGGTAGAATATTACCACATTTATTAGAGATTATGAAGTTTAATATTATTTATAGAGAAGTTATTGAAAGGATTATTCACTATCCTATCCTCCCACTAGTCTCTCTTATGCACTTTGGTCAAAACTAGGTATTTCACTATCCTCTGACTCAAACACCCTATTCTCTACCCATGTAGGTGTATACTATCTCATTTGGGATTTATCCATGATATTTAGAGGATTTTTATTGAATAATGAGACTTTTTTATGACCTAAAATGCATTGTTTCATCTTATATGCCTTTTGAATTCATAAAATGAGCCATTTTTTGCCTGACTGAGACACTTGACCCTAAACCCTACTATAGATGAACAATTTTCTATGTGAGGACACATTAACCTAGGATATGATGTGGAAATATTCCATGAACCCAATTTTAATTTATATATCATGTGTCTTAATCAATATATTCTTTGGAAACCTCCAATCACTATTCTAGTATCAACTTCTAGGTCACTACTTAACCCTGCTGTAGGTTCATTCTTTATGGTTTGTGTACGATCTGAGGTGCGAGTGGAAAAAAAAATGAATAATTCCCTTTGAGTGGCCTATTACATCATAAATATTACATTAAACCATGAAAAACTATTCCATCATGAAATGAGATCTCATACTACCAATTTGGATGAAAATGCCTATTATGGCTCAGGCCTGTAGATAACACTAGTTGAGTTTAGTGTTTTTGAAAGCAGCTTTGAGTACTCAAGACACCCTTATCCACTATTCCTCTCCTATTAAAACTTTTCATAGGTCTTTTAAATTCTAGTTTCTCCAAAACAAATTCACTATCATGTACCAAAGTGTTGGTAAACTCATTGTATGACTTTGGTAAAATGGTCTTAGACCTCTATTTTCATTTTTAGGGAAAGTATCCTTAAACTAAATTTCTTATCCTTTCCAACATGATTACACACTTATTTTATTATCTATAAACTTTACATGGGTCTTATATGGTCAAAATAACATTTTGGGATACAAGGTGAAACTCTCCAAGTGATTCAACACTTTAAAACAATCCCTCAACTTTTTGTTAAGCCACTTATAGGTGGGAAAAGTCATGTATATAGGTAACAAACTTCTATAGTTATCATGGAATGAGTTGAATGAATTCACCATTGGATTTCAAGGGTCCAAATCCTATCGTAAAACCTTTAAATTAACCTTCTATGTCTCACAAGGATTTAATCCAATACTAAGGCTTTGATGACATCATCATGAATACTATAGATGTTATCTAACTGTATATATGGATAGTGAGCATGAAATGGAACATCAAGGTTATATGAATGGCCTCAAAAAAATTCAAAACTATTGTCAAACATTTAAAATTAATAATTGTTATCAAGGAGGCCTTGATACAAGCTCCATAACACTATTCCAATGTGAAAACTTCTTGCATATACTTGGAAAAGAGCAGGTAAGGGTCTCTAGATTGACTGGTTGGTGTGATGAATGGGCTTGAAACCATGAAAATAAAGGATAATTGGATGAAAGGTGAAAAATTAGGGTCAAGGATACATTTAAAACATGCATATTAATGTAACACAACCTTGTGAATCCATTGACAAAGCACAAAAACTCCTAAAAATGGTGAAAACTATCCATAACTCAAAAAATTATAGCTTCCTAAAAAATTGAGATGATTATCATATAAAAACATTATTAAAAATTAAACCAAGTGTGGGGAGAATTTTATAAGGAATTGAAAATGTTCTCGAAGCAATTTTAACAACTAGATTGTATGGACTTCTTCAAACCAAGGCAAAATCTAAAGGATGCATAGTTTGATAGGCAAATTTACAAAATCAAATTAAAAAAAATGTTTAATAAAACATATTTAATCATTATCAAACTTATTACTATGAAAATTAATGTATATAAGTGTATAAAAACCTCCCCAAAGCATTTTGCATCAAACTCTTTCTACTACTTGCACCTAGTATAAACTTGCAAGTCAGATCTGCATGTTTAAAAAGGCAAGAAAAGGACATAATGGTTTTGGGACAAAAATGGAACTTAAAAATAAATATGTAAATAAGCTTATGGAACATTAAGAGTCACATTTAAACCTTTTCCAAGTGTTACACTTCCCAAGGAGGTTGTATAAGTGTTAATCTCTCCTTTTTCTTTAAGAAAGCTAACTTTTCTCTGAATAACTTGCCATATTTTAAGTTTTTCAGTTACTTAAGACATTTTTGGACACATGCAAAATGAAATCATATATTTATACCTTTTAATTTCCAAATAAACATGTATAAAGCATTAAATGCATCCTTTTTGACCCTTAAAATGATCCAAAATGATAAATAGACTTAAAAACTAATTGACCAAAGCCAATATAACATTGAATGGAATAAAATGACTTATAAAAAACTCATGAAAATATATTATACCCCCATAAAACACATAAAACTCATGTTTTTACCTAAGAGTGCCCCAATTTGACCTAAAAGTCAAATTTGGTCAACACTTGCATTTGCACCAACACTTAGGTGGGGATAATAACATTGGGATTGATCCCTCCTCAGAGAATTGGTATGTAAGAAAATTTCATCACATTGGGGTGTGAAGGATGTAAAACCTACCCAAATAACATCACACCTTTGGTACTTGTGCTAATTAAATGCCCCACTCACACAGAGGTCTAAGGTTTGCATACAAAACTAGTCAAAAAAGGTCACATACAATAAAATAGGGTTTGTGTGCATAGGAATAGGCTTGGTATAATTATAAATAGGTACTCTAAAAAACATAGATCATTTCTTGCATAGAGGACATTAGCACCAAAAATGGATACTAACACCACAATACTATCATCTAAGGTACAATGTTATTATTTAGGAGAGTTTTTGACAATTGGATCCTCTTTGAAACACTCAGACCAACTCTTGTAATAGTTTTTATCTTCTAGATCATTCATCTAAGGTAGTTTCAAGATTAATACTTATTTTTATCATTTATTAATATTATTATATATATTATATTAGACCAATTATTTCACAAATCAATGGATATATTTATTACATAATTTGTACCTTGATTTATTATACATAAACCCTTTAACAACTTAGGGATTAAACTCCATAACCCTAAAAAGTTAAAATCAGGTTATTACTTGTTATGTTTCATGCTTTATTAAATTGATTAAGGCTATAAGGGGTTAAAAATCTAAATATTTCAAAATAATAAAATCAGAGAATGATCCTAATAAAAAAAACTTCAAATTTCTCTTTACCAATATTGTTACAATAGATTTGAGCCCTTTTCTCCTAACCCTAAGGAGGGTGATAAAAATCATCCCTCTAACTAGGTCCATGCTATCAATCCTTCAAGGGGTAAGGTAGATGGTGTATGTATGCATGTTCAATTTGAGGCATCCAAGATTTATTCTTATGAAGCCTAAAATGAACAATTCATCCTTATGAGAAAGTCAATATAGGAGGGGAAAAATAATTTGAGTTCCAGGATCACATTATTGGAAAATTAGATTACCTATCTATAGAATCCAACACATGGTAGTGTTAATCATGTGTTTGAATCCTCCTCTACCAATTTTTTACCCAATAAGGTTTCTTATCAAAATTCAAAACTATAATAGAACACATATAAACCAAGTGATTCAAGTATTATACCAAAGCTTACTAAAAGGACAAGTGAGATATTAAGATATATAATTAGAGATAAATTGATAAAATTACCTCTTATACACCCTATACAAAGATCCAAATAGTACTATGCATATCATATAATGCATGGGGATCATAAAAGCCATTATTTTGCATTGAAGAACCAAATACAAAGTATCAAAGATAGTGATGACCCTATAATTGATACACCACTCAAGAAAACCACTCATATTATGAGTTCCTCTCCTAAAACACAAGTTCTAAAATAAAAAATGTGGGCACCAAAGAAAACTTTAAAGTAAAAATAGTTGAAAATATCAAACATAGAGCAAGAAAAGGTTCAAAAGGACAAATCATATCAAGAAAAGGATACAAATTTACCTCTCAACAATGATACTTAGTTTATAAACAATATGGTTTTATAAATATATATTTACAAAACTTTGGTTATCATGGTCAAGGATTGGGAAAACATTCCCAATGCATTAATCACCCTATTTTTGCATCTGATAAGAATGATCACCAATGCTTGGGATATAGTGGTAATGCTAATAACAATCATTCAAAGGTAAATTTTGTCAAAGATCAAGAAACCATACATGAAAACAAGGCACAAAAGGAGCAAGGGAAACATCAAATATTTATACCTATATATATATCAAAAGAGGTCAAAAAGAAAGAGCCACCTGAAAAATCTAAATTTGTAAATGTGGTTACAAAGGGGGACTTTACAAGCCCTTCCTCATATCAAGAAACTTCTACTCCACTACTCATATAGATGGTGAACCATCTAAATATGAATAGTTTAGAAAATCATGTTTTGATGCAATTGATAAATTACATGATCTATATATCTACATAAATTCATACCTATCGATTGAGTCCCTCACCAAAAAATAAGGAACCAAATTTGGATAAATTCAAACCAAAGATACCGAGCACAAAATTACCAAAAGAGCATGATAAACTTTCTAATTCTACTATGCACGCATATGACACACATGATACATGGAATTCATAGAGTCATCTCCTTAATGATATCCTTGGGTTCTAGTGTCACTTTTCCTTATTCATGGCACCATTCCAAAATACCAAAAAAAATGAAAACATTCAAAAATACAAAAACATTTTCAATACCTACATGTTATATTAGCTTCTTGGCATCTATGTGTTAGTTCCATGTTAAGGGATAGCATATTAGTTATTCCTACATAAAAATTTATAGGCATACATAAATACATGATTATATACACTTATGAATATTGGGCTTTTACTCTACTCATATCACCAGGACATTGGGGGCATCCATATTCTATGATCTTGATACTTCTAGGTTATATAATTCTATGCTCACATTACATTATCATGATTGGGATGTTATGTAATTACACATTATTATATATTACAAATGGTACTTGATATGCTATATACTTGAAATTTTTTGATAACATATTCGATCCATGGGCCACTATGACATGTTTATACTGGTTATTTATGCTTTAATTTATGTACTTTCTTAAGTGTCTTGTCTTGCTTATTTGGGCATTTGAATATGCTTTATTGTATGCAACCCCTATTCTTATGTTTACCTTCCTTGAAATTTACATCATGTCATTGTTTGTTTTATGGAAATTTAAATGTCATTCCTTGTTTCATGGATATCAGACTAAGTCATGTCCATTTAATTTTGTGGCATTTGAACATGTCCCTTATTTGTGATCTTCTAATACCATTGTTTGTTGACTTGATTTTGAGTGCTCTTATATGTGTGCTTGTTTTCCTATTGAGATTGTACTATATATATTTATATATACATGATATTTATCATACATTTTAGGCCTAAACATGATCACATTAGTTCTATATGATTTAATGATGCATTTACCTAGACATGTTCATTTTACATGCTACATGGTTACATTCACATGTTTTACAATTGTCTTACCCTTTTGAGGTGAGGTAAATCCCAATTCATATTTTTACCTCACCTTAAATGGTGGTATATTAGTGGGTGAATGCTTGGAAAACATGTTTTTTATACATGGCACAATTATTATATTTGGTGGGGACATGATTTGGAAGCATGTTCTCCACACTCATTCAATATTTGGTACTTATACCAGTTTGTAGATTTAGTTGGGGCATGTCATATGGACACGAGATCCACACATTCATAGTTTTTAGATCATAGTGGGGGAATTATTTGGAATCATTTTATACACACTCATTAAGTATTTGGTTATACTAGTTTGTAGATTTATTGGGGGCTTGTCATATGGACATCGATTCCATATATTCATAGTTTATATATTATAGTGGGGGAATGCTTTAGAAGCATGTTATCCACACTTATTAAGTATTTGGTACTTATACCATTTTGTATATTAAATGGAGGCATAATTTAGAAGAATGTTGTCCATATTCATTCAATATTTAGTATTTATACTAGTTTTTACATTCACTGGGGGCATGTCACATGTATATGGGTTCCACACATTCACAATTTCTAGATTTAGTGGGGGCATGCTTTAAAAGCATGTTCTTCACACTTATCCAATATTCAACATTTTTATTTTATAGTGGGGGCATGTTTTATAAATATGTTCTCCACATTGGTACTTATATCAATTTTTAGATTTTTCCATATATAGTAAGGGCATGCTTTAGAAGCATGTCCTCCACACTTACATAGTTATTAAAATTAGCCAATTCATAGTCATGGAAAAATTATATACATTGGTACCATTATTATAAATATTTTCAACATGAGACATATATAAGGTGTATATGTTATGCAACATTTACATAATATTGAAAAATTCAAATCAATTTCAAATTCTAAAACCATTGCATGTACTGATACACCATGAACTTTTATGAAATTTATCAAACCAATCTACTATAATAGTTGGTTTACCTTTTGGTATGGTTGAGGTGATAAATAAATCAATATTTCTAAGTTTTTAGGTTTGATTTTATTGTATCAACCAACCTCACTAGGTGATAAGTATCATGAAGTTGCACAATTGAACTAATCTCAACTGCTAGGTGGTAACTCATTTTTGCTCCAAGGTTGGGGGCATGTGCATTTCAATATCTCTCTATATCTCCTTTGATATATGCACTTTAAATATTTTATCTATATTTATTCTAATCTTAGTTTTAGAGCCTTATAATGATATATATTTTTTCAAAATAACTTGTCAATAGGCAAGACAATTACATCAACACATAGGTGTATTCTAAACCTGTCTTTTTCAATTTAAATTTATTTAAAGTACTATTAACCTAGATTTTATGCATTAATTTTACAATGTAACATGCTCTTGGATGTATATTAGTCACCAAAAAATCACTTAAATTCAACTTAAGCAAAGAAAAGGTGTGAATACACACCCAGATACTTTTCCTTTCCTTAAAACTAGTAATTTCATCACTAGATTAAAGGGGGCAAATGCAGATGATATTTTGTGATTTTTTAGAATCTTAGTTTTGTACACTTAGAAAACTCATACTTTGGTTTTTATTCCTAGTCCTACACATTCCTTAATTTTTCAAGTCTTATATATACTCTATCATGTGGCCCTTGGCCTATCTCTTAATTTGACTGGTCATATATTGATGACACAAACATCCTATCTTGCCTAGAATGCTTAAAATTATCTTATATTACACCTCTATAAGTTATGGACCTATACCTATTATCTTACTCTGTAGACACTAATGTTTGGGTTAGGGAACAACTTCAACATTATAATTCTATCTTGATGCAAGTGTCCAATACCCTAGAGTCATCTAATTTGTAAATGAAATGTATCCAAATGGTTAGCCTAAGTAATTTTATGTGAGTTATCTCTTGATAAGATTTATATAAATATAATATCAATCCTCATTCATTCCTTAGCTATACATTAGACCAAAGAGGCCAAGGCACTTATCAAAATAACTCTATCAATCATTAAATTGATTAAAACTTTCCTATTTACACACTAGTTATAGGCACAACACATATATAGGTTTGAACTACTAAAGGAGTAGTAATAAGGTTTTATTTTCCAAATTATAAAACATTTCACTATTATACTTGATTTACACACATTACATTATTCACACACAAGGAAATACATAGGGTAGAACTACATGAGTATGAGGCCCTCTTCTAGGGTATTGGATATGTAGGTAGTGCTATTTGATAGTGAGACATTATAGGTCATCTTAAAACCCTATGCCCACTAATCCATATTTCCATAAGGTCACATTGAAGATGAAAATCTAAGGTTTTATCATTTCACAAGGAGGAATAGTCCATGACCTAGATCTGAATGCACTAAAGTAAAGGAAAAGCCAAAGCCAAAAGCATCCAAGTGGTCACATATTTTTTTAGTAGATAATATATACAAGACACTAGAATAAAAATAATATAGTAACATCATTGCAACCATCCAAGGCTGATATAACTATCCAAATAAATAGAGGCACTAGATCTAGAATTTGATAACTATTCTAAAGCTTTCTGCCTACATGATTTTAGCCTATTCTAGATCTAGATCTGAATTAAAATAAGATCTAACAAAGTACCTTATTTTATGTCATTCATATATCTTTCATAGTTATACTTTCCATATAAATCTTATCTCAGTTTAAAAAATTTAGTATATGGTCTATCTAAGTTTAACACTTAATTAGCCTACTATATATATGATATTCACCCTTATGTCCTATAATTTATATATTATTAACCCTATCTACTCAAGAGGATCCACATCCAAATTAGGGTTAAATAGTCTGAAGCATTTAAGAACTAACCCATGAGATATATTTTCCATGTTACAAGCTAGGTCACCGCATATCTTTACTTATCACACATTACATCCTTGTGCACACAAAAACTAACACACATGGGAGAACTAAATAATTATGAGGCCCTATTTAGAGTATTGGATATGTAGATAGTGCCCTTTGAGAGAGTGGTCCTTGGGGAAACTTGACAATGTGATCCCACTAACCCATTTTTACCATAGTCACCCCATGTATGAAGAGATAGGGTTTTATCATTTTAAAAAGAGAGACAAATTATGAAAATACTTTGAAGACATCAAAATAAAGGTGATAGAGATAGGGTTTTATGATCATCCCATTATTGTTAACTTATAATCTCTATCTTCTACTCAACATCCTAACATTACCTTAGATGTTAAATCTACTATTGTATGACAAATTCATTTTAAGTTAAAAAACTAAGGTAATCAAATCATTTATCTTGAAGTGGATGTTAAATATTATGAACCCATACCCATTATTCCTAGTCATGAAGCTATATTAGAATTACTCCATGCTCATGAGACTTAATTTCTCCACCAACATCACAAGCCTAGCCATTTTAGAAAAAATCTCATTGATTTAATAATTTCATTGCTAGTATTGATCCCAAAACAAATCCTATATCCAAGCTCCCTCCATATACATATCATTTCCAAGATGTAAATTGTATGCAATGGGAAATACATTAGATCAACAAATCAATCCTATCTCGAATAAGATAGATCTTGCTTATACTTTTGATTGGGGATACATTAGATAATGAAGGACATGACCAACATGGATCTGATAGACCTAGCCAAAGGATATATTACCATAATAATATCACTAGGGAGGGTTCCAAAGCCTCTAGTCAAGCAAAACTATCTAATAAACATAACTAGATTATATGTTTTTAATATTCACTAAACTAATAATAAGAAAAAAAAATCTAATGTAGTGCTCACCAAAGCTTGTGGCACAAAGTGGGGTTAATAAACACTAAAAATAAACATGCATAGAAGACATATAATCATGTTAATGTATATGAAATCTTAATGCATGGAAAAGAAGTGAAAATTCATATCTATCTACTATTACAAATGATGAACAAAGTTAGGAATACTTACTTTCAAAGACGAACCCACCAAACCTCAATCTCTTCCTTGGCCAAGGTGCTTCACAAGAGGTTATTGCGATATGTAAGGATGACAAGGATAAATAATATTTAGGATACACAACCTATCAATGCATCCAAAATACTTCTCCAAAAGATAAGATCTATATCTCTAAAGAAAGTATGAAACCCTAAGCTTTCTCCTCAATTAGAATAATGAATAAGTAGATGCACAATATATCTTAATTCTTCTTCTCTTATTGATAAATGATAGAAATGAATGTGTTTATATAAGTGGATTTAACCCTAAAAATTTCCAAAAATTTAGGTTGACAAAGTAGGCTTGATTGACCTAGTATTGAAATTATCAAAAACTATTTAGGTTAAGAACTATGTTAGCCATGGCCAACCTAGTTCTTAATAAGCTTTGTAAATAACAATATAGAGTTGATGTGGCTGACATAGTCATGTAAACTACCAAAAAAGGGTATATGTTAGGGAAAGAGATAATGAATGTGGTAAAATACTAGAGGAGGGTGAAAAATAAGAGGTAAAGCATAGGGGAATGGTTTTTAGGAGACAAGTGTGTAGATAACAAGTGGAAAAAAAGGGAGAACAATCTTGTGAAGCACTAATGGTTTACCAATCCCTTTCCTAGTGTACCTATTAAGGTGTGCACTAAAACAGATTTATAATTGATAGGTTCTTAAAGATGGATAGTGTTATTAAGTGGTAAAGTTTTAAAATATTATGTGTATACGTATGCCCCATTCGAAGCTCATCATATGTCATGTCAGTGTAATAGGGGATGGTGCTTTGAGAAAGAACATATAAACACATGAAACTGAGATAAATAAAAATTACATACAAAAAATAATGCTAAAATGAAATGAGAGTAATTGAAAACTCCATACACATACCTTAACTTACCTTTATGCTAAATGATTACATGCAAACATCCTAGTCTTGATCATGGAGGGTGGAGTACCTACATTTGAGAAACCCTAGGGATATAAAACTAATAATAGAAGCAATGTGTACATATGTAGGATGGTTAAAGTAGTAATGAATTACTTAGGAAAATCAAAAAATCAAGAATTTTAAATTAAGGTTAAAACTAAAATATTGATGCAAGTGAATGACAAAATTATGGAAAATGAATGACAAATGATTGTAGAACACACTAAATCACATTAGAAAGCATGTTAAACATAAATGAAAAAAAATAATGTATAACATACTAAATCATATTTGGAAGGATGTAAAACATAAATGAACAATGAAATATCAATGTAAGAAAACTTTAACAAAGATATGTAAGTGACAATTAACCCCATGTAAGATAATCATGCCTAATTAAACACAAAGAAAAACATGAATGACTAAAAATGAAATGTAAGTCAAAATGGAAGACAAACATGAATAATTCATACATAAAGAGAAACATGTAATAATTCTAAATGTCATATGGAAGATAGGTTAATTCCAAAAAAATTAAACAAGAGCATGATAAATAGATGAAAATTAAAAGCTCTAAAGGATGAAAACCCAAACTTATGCTTGTTCTAAGATACAATGTAAGAAAACACAACCAAATAATGACATGACTAGTATGATGATGAGATGGTGTGGTAAGAAAATGGTGTAAGGGTGTTTGTGAGGAAGGCTTGGTCCTATCCAAAGTCTTATAATATAACTCACAAACTATAAACCAAGAAGTGTAAGTAGGTAGAGGTGATTAAAGATGTGAGTAAATAAAAGCAATATACAATAAGATGAATATAATGAAAATATGATGTAAATAAGGAATTTGAGGCACCACATGGGTGATATGAATATCCTTATCAAGAATGAGACACACTAGGCAAGTGAGGAAGGTTAAAAACTATCAACACCAAGGCCTCAGGGCATTTTCACTAATGAACACAAAGCTTGGGCTAACAAGTGAATTACATAGATCAACCGATGAAGGATATATACATGAAAAATTAAAATGAACCTACCTTCCAACAATGTGTTCCATATTCCTTTGGACCCATTATAGAGCTGTTAGTAGGTGGCACTACATAGTATATGATATAACTAGACCTCCTACCCTAGTTTACTAGCCTACCACACCCCAATGAACCTTGGCTCTATCATGAGCCAACCATGGAGTTTGAGATTTGAATAAGATAGGAGATGTGCCAAATATAGATCACATATTTTGGTGTGATCTAATTTTAATAATGTTTTTGCCTTTTAATCATTGCATTTTGTTTGTATTTTAACTTATTTTATTTTTTTCTATTCCTCCTCCTCCATACAGATTAAAAGAACCAAACATGAGTGAAATAGGTGACAAACACAAGAGAGATTACACCTGATCACTATAGAAAAGGATCTAAAGACCAATGTGTCTAATTTATACTAGACTTACCCACAAGTAAGTGTTTAATCTCAAAAATGACCGATATGAGCCTCAAATGAAAGGAGATAAGGGAAATATGGGGATTATAAGTGATTCATCTATATAGTAAGTGATACAATGATGAATATGTTCATAGTTGATCATAAAGAGGTAAAATAGGTATATGAAAGTGATGGGGCTATGCTTATGATAGTCATATCACTAGAGAATCCATACTAACCTAAAATAGAGCTAGCCCAAGTACTAATCAATGTAGTAGTCATTCCAAAAAGTAGTGTAAAGATGTTTTAATGTGATAATTTATGAAGAGAGACTATTCCTATCCATTATATTACACTAAAAATCACAAGGTGAAGACTAATGAAGTGAATAATAAATAATGGGGACAAATAATTAGAAGGCTACTAAGGCAAAGATTGACATAAAAAGAAAAAAATGAAAGAGATATATAATAACCAAATTCTAAATGTAATGTGTAAGAAAACCAAAGACCCCAAAGGTGATAATGATGCTAGTAAAGTTAAACTAAAATAATTAAAGTGCACAAAAATAAATAAGCATGAGATAAAAATAATAATTAAGATCTATGCTAATGTCTGTATCAAATATGAGCATGTGAAATACAAGCCTATGTGTCTCAAAATATTTCTTAAAGTTGATTTTTTTTTGTTATTATCCATTATAGAATAATAATGAGAATCATAATATTACCCAATGGGTAATTGGATGTAGGTATGGGCATCACAAGATTCCCCAAGGTTTGAAGGGATGTGTGGATGGGCATCACATGATGCCCCAACATGTGAGATTGTTTGAGGTAACATTGAACCATTAAAATGATTTGTATTGGGTTGGTAGATGCATTTGGAGATAGGTAAATGTGTTGGTTTTTTAAATTTTAGGGATGTTTAATGTAACATAATATGTGTAGGAGAGGTGTGAAGAGGTACAGGAGGACCATGTATGATATGTTTTGGAGTAGGCATTTAAACTAGGTACTCCTGTGGTTCATGTGACCTAAGAGGTTGAGGTTCAATGGATTCAATGATATGTTTAAATTTTTTCATGTTATCTATCCTTTCCTTATTGGTATAGGAATAATGATCAACTATGTTTTGAATAACATTAGTGGATGAGGTGCAGGTATGGGATACATTTTATTTTTCATTAGATAGTTGATGTTGATGTTGATGTGATTATGATTCTTTAGATTGAAGTTGTGAGGCTTGAAGATAGTCTTGATAACATTGTTTTTCTAGAGTATCAAGATTGAAATGTGGATCAAGCAAAGAATCAAGAAGAAATCAATGAAGATCATGAAAAGAATCATGAGGATGACCTATAATATCATGCCACCAACAAAATTTATCAAGATTGTACCATTTTTGAGGAGGTTTGGAAGGATCAAAGATCATGTGTTTAGAGGGTGGTAATTTATTCTTAAGTTGTTTTAGACTCAAGGGAGGTTGGGTTAGGTTAAAATTGGTTAAATTAGATGCTCTATTTTGAGGTCGAGAAGGCTTGGATGAATCAATGTTATGATAACATGATTGGAAAGGTTCTTTAGTAGTTATTTGAGGTGTTAGAAATTGAGTCATAAGAAAGCCTTGCCTTTTTGATTGGTCTAAGGTCTATTATAAAGTTTTAGGGGGAAAGATTAAAAATTTTTATTAAAGGGGAGATTTAGGATTATTAAAAAATAGTTTTAAAATAGTATCATCATTCATGTTATGGTCCACTTTATAAGCTAGAGACTTCCATCATTTGATGAAAGTGTGAGAAGATTCATTAGGAAGTTGCTTAGCATTAATGAAATAGATAAGGTAATTTTTAGGAAGGTCATAATTTAATAATTCATTCACTATAGCATTAAATAAATCCTCTAGTTATGAGATGCAATGTCTATGAAGTTGATTGTATCATTCAAGTGCATCACCAACAAATGTTTTGCATAAGAGCTTGGTAGTAGTAAAGGTGTTATTTTGGACCCATTCTTTATATAGATTACCAAAAGACTTAAGAAAGATAGTAGGGTATTTAGTCCCATTATATGTGATAGTTAGAGAAATGTTACCAATATTTATGGATTTAATGAATGAAGATAAAGGTTTATTTAAAAGATGTGGAAGCATTTTGTTATTCATTAGAGGTTGAGGGATGATATTCCCATTGGCATATCTAAGAGGAGGAGGGAAAAAATTTTAATTTGGTCGAGACATGATGACTTGAGATGGTTGAATAGTCATGTGTAATAAATATTATTGTATTTTCATTATTTGGGAGTGATTAGTTGTTTGCATGATGTTCATTTATTGAACTATTTGTGCAAGAATTTGAGTTTTATCAACTTATGCATTAGTATTTGAAGGTGGGGTATTAGTGTTATTAAGAGGTGGATTATTAGTGTTGGTGAGAGGAAGGGTATTGGGTGGAGGATTAACAATATTAGTATTGGGAGGAGGGCTAGGATGAATAACTCAATTGCATTACATTGTGTAGTGATTGGTTTTAGATTAGGAAAAGATGAAGGAAAAAATTGAATAGTTTCATCTAAAGTAATAAAATGAGTGAAGTTATGATCTAAATCCTTATTTTATAATGTTATTGAATAAGTGGAGGCTAAAAAAATTAAATCATTATGAAATAAGACTAGATAACCACACACACAATAGTATCAACTAAGGTGTACATAGTAGATAGGGTCAACTGTGTATTATTTAGATAGAAGGATGTAAAATTAAGATAAAATTAGCTAAACATAGAATAAGGTCGACCAGGTTGAATTAATACTACAAATAGGGTGTGAAAATGAGGCAAGAAGGATACATGGTCGACTAGGTCAACTTAGTACTGTAACATGACTAGTAGAAAAGAGTAAAGGGTTGACTAGGTTGACTTAAAATTGAAAATAGAGAGAAACATAGTTTGATAATGATATAGGGTTGACTAGGTTGACTTATTACTATAACTTGACTATCAAAAGAGAGTATAGGGTTGACCATGTTGAATTAGTATTACAAATAGAGGAAAACTTAGTCTATAAGATACTGTGTTGAATAAAATAATAGTGTTCTAAAAATAAGGAAAGATTTGTAATGTAATTAAAGAAATAAATGGAATCATACACACAAATAATTAGATCAATGAGAATCATCAAATTGGGGCATACAACACAACATTTTGCACCAACACTAGCCAATGTAAGTTTTTACAATACAACACATAATTATTAGAGAGAAAGTAATCAACTAAAAAGTAAGTGCTAACTAAGTGGTCATCCTGACTATTTTTAGATTATTATAGTGTTATTTTAAGTGTGATAAGGAAGTTGGATAAAAATAGGGAACTAGAAAGCAATCTATGGACGGTTTTAGGATATTTAGATTGAAAGGGATCTGTGTTGGAAATGGTATTGGATTGGTATTGGGTCCAACACCCTCACTTCATAATCCCATAATGATAAGGGTATCAGGTGCTTTTCCAATATATACCATTAACCATATGTTTATACTTGGCCAAAAAACCAAGTTGGCTTCTCCCTTGGTGATGAAATTCAAGTAGGTAGGCCTTGGAAAGACAAATGTCAAATGCATTTTGAATATTGTGTGAAAAAAAAGAAAAATAGTACAACTAAATGGTAATTAAAAAAACCACCTAATTAGACTATGTGATCTACTCTAAAAATGAAAGCAGTTGAAAATGAAAATATGAATTAATTACTAAAAAATAGTTGTTAATTCAAAAATTAAAAATAGTATAGAGTCAGTTCAAATGACATTGTATGCAAATAATACATAATAGAGTTGACTGGGTTGCTAATTATTCTATGGAAGAAAGAGTCTTTAAGAATAAAGTCAAACAAGTCAACTTAGTCTTCTAGTTAGAAGATAAGCTATAGAACTAAGTCAACTAGGTTGACTTAGTTTACTAAAGGGTTGTAGTTTTAAAGACTTCAAACTTGCATAAAATAGAACTATAATGAAATATTAAATTGATAGAGAGAAAGAGAGGAACCTTGGTGGGTTGGAGGATGATGAGGATTGCATTCTTTTTGTTAAAGTGACTTGAATACTGATTTCAAATTCTATAAACTAAGTTGACTAGTTTGACCTAGTTCTATAAAACTCTATGTGCTAAAGTAAGATAAAATGACTAAGTCAACCTGTTTAACTTAGTTTATTGGTCTGAATGTTGACTAAAAGACTAATTTGACTAGCTCAACTTATTTTTTTGATTTAGATGTTGAATGAAAGGATAAGTTGACCTACCCAGCTTAGTTTATTTATTTGGATGTTAAATGGAAGACTAAGTTGACCTGTCCAACTTAGTTTACTGATTTGGATGCTGACTAGAAGACTAAGTTGACATGTCTACCTTAGTTTATTATTTTGGATGCTGACTAGAAGACTAAGTTTACCTATGTAACTTATTTTTTTTTCTAGGACTAAATAAAAGTGTTATGTTGACTTATTTGATCCAGTGACCTGTATCTGATGAATACATGCATAAAAAGAATGAAGTTGTTTTGATATGATTATGTCTTAAACATGCACACAAAATTTATAACTATACTAGCTTGGTTGACATAATATCAAAAATATAGAAAAATATTAAAATTATAGAAAAGAAAGTGTGAAATAAAACCTACAAGGGTTACATTTATGTTAGATTCACCATAATTTATGCAATGGGAAATACAATGGATCTATAAATCAATCCTAGATCAGAGAAGATATATCATACTTACACTTCTAATTATGGATAAATTAGATAGTCAATGTCATGACCAATATGTATCTAATAGACCTAGCTAAGGGATATCTTACCATAATAATAACACTGAGTGTTCCAAAGTCTCTAGTCAAGCAAAAATATATAATAACCCTAACTAGGTCCTATGTTTTCATATTTATAAAGAACTTCATTGTGAATAATGTGATAACTATAGTATTTTATTTTAAAAATACCATGAATTTTTTTCTTGGTCATATGAAGATATGCCAAGTATTTATCCTAGTATTGTGGTTCATAAAAACATCACCCATCCTGATGCAAAACCCATGCATCAAAATCAAAATAATTGCCCTTTTAAGATTTATACTCTATGCCATAAAAAAATTATCAATATTATGGATGTTAATTTAATTAAGCCTATATAATAATGCATGGAAGATAAGTGAAAATGCATATCTATCTAATCTTATAAAGGAGGAATAAATTTAGGAATACTTACCTTCAAAGATGAAACTACCGAGCCTTAATCTCTCCTTTGGCCAAGGTGCTTCACAAGAGGTGGTTGTGGTATGTAAGGATGACAAGAATAAATAATCTCTAAGATACACAACCTATCAATTCATCCAAAATAATTATACACAAGACAATATTTGTATCTCCAAAGAAAGTATGAAACCCTAAGCTTACTCTTCAAGTAGAATGGTAGATAAGCAGATGTATAATATATCTTACTTATTCATCTCTTCTTGATAAATGATGGAAATAAATGTGTTTATATAGGCATATCTATCCTTAAACCTTTCTAAAAATTTAGGCCAACAAGGTCAACATGGTTAACCTAGTATTGAAATTAGAAAAAACTATCTAGGTTATGAACTATGTTGGCCATGGCTGACCTAGTTCTTAGTAATATTTATAAATAATAATACAGGGTCGATGTGGCTGACATATTCATGTAAACTACCAAAAAGGGGCTTAGGTTAGGGAAAGGGATAATGAAGGTGGTAAAAGACTATAGGAGGGTGAAAAATAAGAGGCAAAGCTTAGGGGAATGGTTTTTAGGAGATAAGTGTGTAGATAACAAGTGGAAAAAGGGGAAAACAATCCTATGAAGCACCAATTGTCTACCCTACCCTTTCCTAGTGTACCCATTAAGGTGTGCACCTAGAGATATTAAGAATATATGGGTTAATACAAGATAAATAGTGTTAGTAAGTGGTAAAGTTTGAAAATATAATGTGTATACAAAAAATGCATGTTTATTAAATAAATATTACAATCAATTATGGTACTATAGACACTCTTTTAACTATTATTATTTATAAATAACTTCATTCTAAATAATGTGATAACTTTAGTCTTTTATTTGAAAAATACCATGAATAGTTTTATTGGTCATATGAAGACATGCTTAGTATCAATCCTAGTATTGTGGTTCATAAAATCATCACCTATCCCAATGCAAAACCCATGTATCAAAATCAAAATAATTGCCCTTTTAAGATTTTTACTGTATGTCATAAAAAATTTATCATGCTTATGGATGTTAAGTTCATTAAACCTATAGACTAATGCATGTGAAATAAGTGAAAATGCATATCTTTCTACTCTTACAAAGGAGGAATAATGTTAGGAATACATACCTTCAAAGATGGAACTATCAAGCCTTAATCTCTCCCTTGGCCAAGGTGCTTCAAAAGAGGTGGTTGTGGTATGTAAGGATGATAAGGATAAATCATCTCTAGGATACACAATCTATCAATGCATCTAAAATACTTCTACATAAGACAAGATTTATATCTCTAAAGAAAGTATGAAACGCTAAGCTTGATCTTCAAGTAGAATGGTGGATAAGCAGATGCACAATATATCTTAATTCTTATTCTCTTCTTGATAAATGATGGAAATAAATGTGTTTATATAGGCATATCTATACCTAAACCTTTTTAAAAATTTAGGCTGACAAGGTTGACTCGGTCGACCTAGTATTGAAATTAGAAAACTATCTAGGTTATGAACTATGTTGGCTATGGTCAACCTAGTTCTTAGTAAGCATTGTAAATAATAATACAGGGTCAATGTGGCTGACATAATCATGTAAACCACCAAAAAGGGGTTTAGGTTAGGGAAAGGTCTAATAAAGGTGGTAAAATATTAGAAGAGGGTGAAAAATAGGAGGCAAAGCTTAAGGGAATGGTTTTTAGGAAACAAGTGTGTAGATAACAAGTGGAAAAAGGGGACAACAATCCTACGAAGCAATAATGGTCTACCCACCCCTTTCCCAATGTACCCCTTAAGGTGTCAACATAGAGATATTGAGACTTGATGGGTTACTACAAGATAAATAGTGTTATTAAGTGGTAAAGTTTGAAAATATTATGTGTATATAGAAAATACATGTTTATAAAATAAATATTATAATCAATTATGGTACCATAGACACTCCTTGACCTATTCTTATTTCTAAATAAATTCATCTTGAATAACATGATAATGATAGTCTTTTATTTAAAAAATACCATGAAGCTTTTTCTTGGTCATATGAAGACATGCCTAGTATCGATCCTAGTATTGTGGTTCATAAAATCATCACCTATCCTAATGCAAAACCCATGCATCAAAATCAAAATAATTTCCATTTTAAGAATTATTCTCTATGTCATAAAAAAATTAACAAGCTTATGGATGTTAAGTTCATTAAACCTATCGATTTCTCAGAATGGGTTTCCAACATTATTTCCATTCATAAAAAAGATACTATGGTCATTTGCATATGTATATACTATCATAATCTCAACTTAACATGTCCTAAAGATAAATTTAATTTACCATCCATTGATTTTATTATTTATTCCATGGATGGATATGAAAGGTTATCTCTTATAGATGGATTTTTGAGCTACAATCAGATGCATATTGTTCCAAATATTAACATAAAATTACTTTCACCACTGAATGGGGAAGTTATTTCTATTTTAAAATGTCCTTTTCCCCAAAAAACATATTAGAGCTAATTATCAATGAAAATGATCCTTTTTTTATGACCTTATTCATAAAATACTTGAAACTTATGTGGATGATCTTAATTAAAAATCCAAGCATCATGAAGATCATCTTCATGATCTTTCCATTATCTTTGATTAACTCATATAATACAAAGTTATACTCAATCCTCACAAATGTGTTTTTAGTGTTACTTTCAATAAATTCTTAGGATTTATATTCTCCTTTAGAAGCATTAACAGATATCTTACCAAAATAAAAATTATAGTTAACATGCCTATCCCTTGTTCCATTTTAGATATAAGAACATATATTGGTAAACTTGGGGCAATCTGATGATTCATTAATGAGATGTATTACCACATCTATTTGATAAAATCACTCTTTAAAAAGGGTATTTATCTTAAATGGACCAACACATGTAAAAAATATTGTGATAACATAAAGGAATCATTAATTCATCTTTCTAATCTTCAACCACCTTCTAAATATCATCCCTTCATCTTGTATACTTCATCTACCCTATATCAATTGGGGAAATTCTTTCTCAACAAGATAAAAGAGTGGTAGGAATAATATATAAAACACGTCAAGGAGAGTCCCAAGCACTTTTACCCTCAACAAAATGATACTACCTATGATTAAAAATACTAAACAAGATAGAAGACAAACCAAATGATAGAATGGAGAACATCTTACTAGGTAAGTTTCTTCAATCCCATCTTAACATTTATACTTTCAAGGAATGGGTGGATTTTAAATGGAAACCAAAAGGCTAGTTATAGATCTTAATGTTAATAATAGGTTTTTTCTCATACACTTTTCAAATAAATAATATTGTGCTTATACAATGTTGGGAGGACCATGGTTTCTATGAAAAGAAAGTCTCTGTATAAAGAAATGGAAGTCGAGATTTAATACATTTAAATAAAGTATTAAGGATATTCCCATTTGTGTTAGACTTATAGATTTTCCATTAGCATATTTTGAAGAAGATGTGATCTTAAGAATTACTAAATCCATAGGTCAACTAATAACCCATAATCCTAACACCAAATAAAGGATATTTTTTTTTTATGTCAATGTCTAGTGTAATATAATTATTTTGTCATCCATTAAGTTGGATTAAAAATTTGGAAAGTGGATCCAAGAGATAGAATATGAAAGGAAACCAATGTTCTATCATATGTGAAAAAATATGGGGCATGAAACAAAATAATGCCTAAGATAAAGAAAGGCAAGCTCGTCTAGAGGGAAATAAGGAAACATATATTTTAACAAAAAAATATAACAAAAAATGATGTATAAATATAGGGAAAGGTTAAGGACATTCTTATACAAAAGCAAGTATATGGGACATGAGAACATAAAAAGGAGGATGAAGTTGTAGATACCCCTTCAATACGCCCATCACATACCCATAATATACATCAATAAGAGGATGTTGTAAAAAAATAGAGGGAGTAAAATAGAAAGGACTAATATTATTCAAATAATAAGATTAAGGTAAATTATAAAGTTTAAATATGAAAGATAATGAAGAAGGTAAGATAGTTCCTAAAGAGCACAAGGGGGAAGATCCAAAGGATTTATATGAAGTGGACCTATATTATCTACCTCAGACATAAAAACTAGTATTTAATTCATCAAACATCAACCAAAGGTTTAGTGTTAGATAACAAATTAGCACACAAAAAAATGTTGATGTGGAATTAAACTCCAAGAAAGGAAGACCAAGTCAAAATGATATCATAAACAAAGAAACAACTATGGATGTGTAAAATAGAGTCAAAATAGCCTTAGAGATTAATTGGATCCAAAAAATATCCAAAGTTAAGAAATAAAGATTATCTCCTTTGATATCAGAGGGTTGAACAACCCAAATAAGCATATAATAGTGAGAAATGTTAAAAAACACATTGTCCTAGTCTACAAGAAACCAATATGTCTAATAACAACCTATCAAGTATAAAGAATAGCATTTTGAATAAGTACCTCTATTCAAGCTAAGTGATTTAGGGGCCTCAGGTGGGTTAGTAGTGTTATGGAACCCCCTCAAGGTTTTAGGAGAGATAATTCTTAGTAATAAACATCATCTTGTCATGCTGTTCACTAATAAAACTAACAATAAATTTTGAATTCTATCAAACATCTACACTCAAAACTCCATGGTAAGAAGAAGAATCCTTTGGGAAGAGATTAAGACATATAAAAAAATTGTAAATATTTTAACTAGAATGTAACTAGAGACTTCAACACTCCCTTTTATCCTAGGGATAAAAAATGAGGAACCTAGAACTTTTTAATATTATGGAAAATCTTGCAAACTTCATAGTTGATAATGGACTGGTGGATATGGATCTTTGAGGTTATACGTTTATGTGGTCTAATAAAAGACCAAAATATAATTTAATATAAGTTATATTGGATAGATTTATGTTTTCTATATAATGGATTCTCAATCTAAATGGCACACTTTTTTCCATTCCAAAAATTGGTTTAGACCACAAACCCTTAGTCCTTAACTTGAGAATGGAGGGTAGGAGAACCAACCATCCTTTTAGATTTGATAAAACATGGATCTAATACATAGAACTAGAGGAAAGGATCAAGGAGTGGTGGGTTGAGGAAGTTTAAGGTTTTATGATGTTTAGTGGTTAGGAAACTAAAAAATGTCAAACTCAACTTGAAAAAAATGGAACATGGAGATATTTGGAAATATTTTCATACAAAAGAAGAAAATAATAGAAGAGCTTAATTTTTTCAAAATTATTTTTCAAATCAAGCGTATGAATGAAAATATCTTCCAAAGAGAAAAATACCCTATTAGTGTTACAACCTATTTAGGTTAAACTATAGAAAAATGTACATTTATTTTTGATAAATAATTTTCCACGTATACAAATGGATCCTAACATTACATTACAATTCCTAAACTATGTACAACCTAATGTAATATGCTAAAAGTAAAATTACAACAATATTAAGTGTAAATTAATCCACTAATTAATCATAATTACTACCTCATATGAAGAGTACATAATGCATGAAATATAAATAAATGTTATAGATCTAATATACTAATAAATATTGTTTTCAAATGAACCAGATCTAAAATACATTATTTTATTTATAATTAAATATTATAACCATTTTTATGTATAATAAATAAATGATGAATATAATTTTTTTAATAGATACCACTATCCATACTATAACATTACAATGGAGATTTATATAACAACTCATAAATTTATATTTTCTATTCAAATATAATTCTTTTGTTCTAAAACACACTATAATTAATCAAAATATAATCAATGACTTTAACCTAAAACATGATTATAAGTTTTATTATTTCCATGTCAAAGTCATAATGGAGGATAATATATTCCAACATAATCATAATATAATAATCTCATCAAAGGTCCTAATAGAGTCAAGCATATTAAATAAATATGTCTCAAGTGGTCTTTTGACCCCAAAACACTAAATTAGAGTTTTGATTATGCCAAGCAAGATATGTTATTATTAATGAATTAAATTAAACTAAGAGTCATAATAAATATTATTTTTATGTCTAAGTTAATAAAATGACCAAGTATTATCAATTAAAGATTAATATATAATTATGTAGTAGTGTAACTGTTGTCATTGTGAATCTAAGAATTTTACTCAAGAGAGGATGGCTAGTATGGTGTTAGTTTCAAAATGAAAACAAAATGAAAGGAACACACTAACTAGCATAAAATATCTAGGCTTAGACACTAGGGATAGCTTAGTTAAAAAATATGAATAAAACACACAACTAAAATTCAAAAGAAACTCTCTTTTACCTTCTTTGGATGCTCCAAAATTCTTGTTGTAGTGGCTTACTCGATTTGTGCTCATGAAGTCCTTGGTAATGGAAGCTTGGCTACCTCCATCTCTCCTTGGCACCTTTGTCTTGTGGCTTGGCTTGGATTGGAATCAATTTGGCATGGTAAAACTAGTTTCAATGGATTCCTGAAGATATTTGTGCATTATAACATTGCAACAAAATAACTTAGAAATGATGTTCATGGCCTCTCTATCTATAGAATTTTGAGAATGTGTAGAATCAACCTGAAGCATCCATCTCAAGATTGAGATGTGTGGTTGAGGATTAATTCAAATTTTGGAAATAATTTTATAATTATCCTCATCATGACATTGGAAAAAGGGGTAATTAAGAGGCATGGAGGGCATCATGGAAGGCATTGATGAGGCATGGAGGGCATGAATCCTGATATTTGTGGCATTTATGGCCTAGGGATGTCTTCCCAAGAAATGAGGTCACATGATGATGCATATATTCAATATTCATTTACAAAACAAATTATTCAACACTTTTCCATGGATTTCTTGATTAGGCCTTGATTTGGATTAATTAACTATTAAGCATGTTTAAGCACTTTGTGCACAAATTACCCAAATTGATCAAAATGCCTTATTATTAGTCCAAAATTTGTCTGGATTATAATTGGAAGTCAATGTTAGATTCATTAGAACCATATTCCCATTTAGGATTTACTAATATAAAATAACAAAGGCACATGTCTCATTCAAGAGATTTGATAAGAAAGAGCAATCCAGAGCACCTAGGTGTAAAATTAGCATTTTGACTCAAAATGATCTGATCAAAGTTAGCTAGACCATAAATTGTATTTCCCTATTTAGGGTTACCCTATCTAAAATCAACAATTGAATATGTTGGTTTCACATCATTTATCATGTTTTAGTGTTTTTAGACCAAATTATAAATTTTGGGTAGAAATTGGCCAAAAGCTTGATTAGAGGTTATTGGTGGCTAGATTTAGGTGTCTACAGTTTTTCCCTATTTGGGAAGGTGTTGAAAGCTATAAGCATAGTAACTTATTCTCAAAGAATGCAAATGTCATGTATGCCTACAACTATAATGATGATAAACTAACTATATGATGCCCCCTCAAGGGAATAGTTGGCACAAGTAGGTCAGTAAATCATCCCTAAAAAAGAAGTGAAATGAGGGGACCAAAGAAAGGAAAGATGATGGGGTGAAAAACACAATGATATTGAAAAATTAGTCAAAATTATTGATAATGCAAGTGGGATGATATACAATGATTTGCCCAAAGGTGGTTATAAACATTGAACCCTGAAAGTGGCAACGTGGTATGACAACACAATGATTTTTCCAAAGGTGGTTATAATTATTGAGAAGATGAAGCTACCCCTATTAAGATAGACAAATAAGATAATAACATGACCCTATATGGGTAGAAAAAGGGAAGTGGTGAAATAATAATGATTTACCCAAAGGTAGTTATAATCATTGAGAAATGTAGGGGGAATGGTGTGCAATGATTTGCCCATAGGTGGTTATAATCATTAGACCCTAATAGTGGCAACATGGTATGATAACACAATGATTTATCCAAAGGTAGTTATAATAATTGAGAAGATGGAAATACCCTAGTTATGACAGACAAACAAGATAATGATGTGCCCCTGTATGAGAAGAAAAAGGGAAGTGGTGATAATATAATGATTTGCCCAAAGGTGGTTATAATCATTAAGAAATGTAGGTGGGATGGTATGAAATGATTTACCCATAGGTGGTTATAATAATTGGACCATGATTATGGAAAACATGATAAACTTGGTCAAAGATGATGATAACTTAAAATAGAGGGTAATGATGAATTGGAACAACCTACTAGTAGGGAGATGCTCATTTGAACTAATAAAGGTTGAAATTCTTTCATGTTTAATTACTCTATTTGGGATATGATTAGGATGGAATCAAGGTGTTGGTGCTAAAGAGATTCTACCATTGTTTAATAGACTTCTTTAAGCTAAGGTTTGTTGTAACACGTGTCAGTAGGCATCATGGTATAACATCATGAGGACTTGGCCAAAATATGCATAAGGACTAACTCCCATAATCCAATACTCAAATAGAAAACAATGCACCAATGATAGAAACCATGATAATAATGTAAACATATGAATATGGATGGATTCTAGTATAAGTGTGGGAAAAGAATCACCTAATGGACACATATAAATTGAATCAAGGCAATAATGTTGATAGAAAACAAACAAGCAGACAAATAAATAATGTAATAGAAATTATATGAACATTGCCCCTAGAAAATAGGTGACAACTTAACAAAAAGGGGGAATAAAAGAAAATGAATGGGGTGGTCAAGCTATCTCCATATTCACTAGGAAAGTGGATGCTACCTACATAGTTCCATTGATGTAATATCTAATAAAAAACTTTAGGCCAAATATAGTTCTCCCAGAGAATGAAAAGAATGTGAGAACTGATGAAAACAAATAGAATGGATGTGATAGAAGAATAGGAATGGTCTTGAAAAATGGAAAGTGCATGAGAGAAAAAGACCAAAAAAGACGGGGAAACTAAATGACAAATGATTTGCATGTAACTTAGTAAGGGTTCCTAGAATCCTTAAGGCAAAGAAGTGGTCAATGTTTTTGTTCTTTTCTAATAATTTTTTTTAATATTTTTTAAATTTTTTGAAGTATTTCAACTTGATCAAGAATGATGAGACACTAAATGGTTCAAGCTCACAAAATGGTGAGAGAATTTAAATGAAGGTTGCTCATAAAATGGTGAGATCATTCAAACTTAGGCTGCTCATAAAATGGCGAGAGCATTCAAACTTAGGTTGCTCACAAAATTATGAGAGCATGGTTTAGGGTGCTCACAAAATGGCAAGAGCATGGATTTGGTTGCTTATAAAATAGTGATAGCATGGCTTAGGGTGATTGAAAAATGGTAAGAGAGTGGCTTAGGGTGCTCACAAAATTGTGAGAGTGTGGCTTAGGTTACTCATAAAATGGTGAGAGCATGGCTGAGGGTGCTCACAAAATGGTGAGAGCATGGTTTAGGTTGCTCAAAAAATGACAAGAGTGTGGCTTAGGGTGCTCATAAAATTATGAAAGAATGGCTTAGGTTGATCACAAAATGGTGAGAACATGGCTTAGGGTGCTCACAAAATGGTGAGATCATGGCTTAGGTTGCTCACAAAATGGCAAGAGTATGGCTTAGGGTACTCATAAAATGGTGAGAGCATGGATTAGGTTGCTCAAAAAAAGGTGAGAGTGTGGCTTAGGGTGATTGAGCTGACCTCAATAAGTATCAAGTGTTACCTACATAGTCCTAGAGTAGGACCTCAAGTCACTGTAGTTCTACCTTTATAGTGGAGGAATTTGACTAATGTAGCAATCAATTCAAACAAAGTAGGCATAGTTGATAAAAAGTCATAATATGACATATGAAGTGGTAAGTTAGTATGTCAAGGCTAATGTTTCCCCTAGTTTTCCCATAGGTGGTTATAACTAGGACAAAATGGCATATATCAATGGTACTAATTTTCCCAAAGGTGGTTATAATTAGTAGCAAGACCAGTGGTAAGAAAGGAATATCAAATGAAGGATGCAACTACTAAAAATTCTATCACACTATTCTAAAATATGATCTCTATCTAGAGTACTTAAACCAACTAATGAAATTGATTATATACCTTGATGTTGAAACTGCATAATGAATGGAAAAAACCAAAGTCAAATAGGCTAGGCTTTAGAACACACTAGGCTGATAGGTTGAAAGTGGAAAGTGGATATGGCTAAGAGGATGGATAAGGATGATATTTATACAAAGTATAATAGTGATAAAATGGTATAAATAAAATGGTCCTTATAGATAATACACCTTAACACTCAAGCATAGTACCACTTGAGATGAATAATATTCATCAGCTCAGGAAGTTCATCTCCATCTAGTGTGGAAAGCCTATATGCTCCTGATCCATAATATATAGTAATGATGAAAGGCCCTATCTAGTTTGTTTGAATTTTCCTTTATGCGTCTTCTTAGTCATGGTATTATTTTGGTTTTATTTAAGAACAAGATCACCAAGTTCAAATGTTCTATACTTAACACACTGATTATAATGGCATTTGAGTCATTTTTGATATGCTTGAAGGTTGTTGAGTGTGGTTATGCATTTTTCATCAAGTAGGTCTAGCTCTTACAGGCAAATTACTCGATAGTCATGATCATCTAAGACATGATTGAAAGAGAGGCATAGTGAAGGTGATTTGACCTCAATGGGAAGGATGGATTTAGGACCATAAATGAGTATGGAATGACTCCTATGGGGGTATAATGATTGGTACGGTATGCCTAAAGGGTAGGGAATATCTATAGGTGCCAATCATGACTGACATCTTTGACAATATTTTTGAGAATATTGACAATGGTTTTTTTATGCTTCAACTTTGCCATTACCTTGAGGGTAATATGCTATATAAAAATGTTGTGTGATATTATATTTGATACATAGCTGATCTACATCCTTATTCTTGAATGATCCTCCATTATCAGATATAATTTTAGAGGGGATATTGTAGTGATAAATGAGATGGTTAAAGATGAATTTAGAAATTTGCTTTTCAATCACGTAAGTGAGGGGTATAGCTTCAACCCACTTAGTGAAATACTCAATGGTGGTAAGGATATGTTTATGGCCATTAGATGAAGTGGGGTTGATCTTCGCAATGAGGTCAAGTCCCCATGTAGAAAATGGCCATGGTGTCAACATTAGTTTGAAATTTTTGGCTGGGACATGAATCAAATTAGCATGCCATTGACATTTGTCAGACTTCTTTACATATGGAGTGATATTTACATCCTTCATGGGCCAATAATAACTAGTATGTAAGAGATTTTTGGATAATACTACCCCGCTATAATGAGCTCCACATACTCCTTCATGAACTTCTCTTAATGCTAGTTTAGACTCTACCAAAGTTAAACAACAAAGCATAATTCCATCAAAACTATGATGGTAAAGGGTGGATCCATGTAGATTATAATGAGTGGAATGATGAATGAAGGCTTTTGTTTATTTTTGAGATAGGTTAGGTGGAATAAATTTGTCATGAAAGTATTTTTAAAGGTTTGAGTACCAAATATAATTAGGACCAAAAATATCACAAATCATTGTAATGGTTGAAGGTTCATGAGCCAGTGCTAAAAAAATATTGATGAGCAACTCATACTCTCTAGATTTATCTATTTGTCAAATTAGAGAGCCAATAGTAGCCATGGCATCTATAGTTCTATCACTATCCCTTGGTATGTGCTCAAAATGAATGTTGGTAATTTTTTTTCTTAAGAGTGTTAACCATGGCTTTATATGGAACTAACTTGTCATCTTTGGTCTAAAAATGATCTGACCCAATTGATGATTAAGTGAGAATCACCATAAAATTGGAGATGAGATATGTTTCAATGCACTACCTATCAAAGTCCTACAACAAGTGCTTCATATTTGGCCATGCTATTTTTACAAGAAAAGCTGATTCTAATTTTTTTAGGGATTAGATCCACCTATGGTGTAATAAATAATAGGCCTACCCCTGATCCATGTGTAGTAAATGAACCATCAAAATATATCTTCTAGGAATACTCTTCAAGGGGTGTGTCAATGATGGTCATTATGGATTCATCAATAAATTGAAATGTGAGTAGCTGTGTGTCTATAAGAGGTGCTTCCAAAAGTTGATTTGTAAGAACTTATCCCTTTATTACTTTCTAATTGACATACTCTATATAAACCTCACTGAGAAGCATGATCTATTTAGCCATTCTACCTTACAAAGCTATTTTAGATAGAAAATATTTGAGTGGATCTAATTTTGAAATGACCATGGTCTTATTATTCAACATGTAATGGCATACTTTTTGAGCTATAAAGAACATGGCCAGACAAGATTTTCAATAGGTGCATAGTTATGTTCATATGTAACCAAGGTACAACTTAAGTAGTATATAGCATGTTATTTTTATTTATCATCATGTTGAGCCAAGAGTACCCACAGAGCATGGTTGATAGCTGATAGGTATAAGAAGAATGGATTTCTTGGTATAGGAGGTAATAAAATAGGTGGATTAACAAGATAGTTTTTGAGTTATTAAAAAGTTGTTTGGCAGTGATCATCCCAATGAAATGTAACTCCTTTATTTAGAATGTGTGTAAATAGATGACACTTATTTTCTAACTAAGAGATGAAGTGTTAGATTGATTGGATCTTACCTTATAAGCTATGAAGTTGCTTTAAATTGGTTAGTGGGAGCATCTTGATTATAACATGGACTTTAGTCAAATCAACTTCAATACCTTTATGAGACACAATGAAGCCAAGTAATTTTCTTGAAGTTACACTAAACAAACATTCATTTTTATTGAGTCTAAATTTATACTCCCATAATCTTTCAAATATCTTACACAACACTACTAGATGGTCAGCCCTAATTTTGGATTTTCCTAATATGTCATCGACATAGTCTTCAACAATATCATGCATCATATCATGAAATATGATAGCCATATCCCTTTGATATGTAGCTCCAAAATTATTAAGGCCAAATATCATTAATTGATAACAAAATATTCCCCATAGAGTGGTGAATTCTATTTTATGTTGGTCCTCTGGTGCTATTCAGATCTGGTTGTATCCTAAAAAGCCATCCATGAGTGAAATCATTTCATAACCTATCATGGATTCAATGATCACATCGATATTAGTCAAGGGAAAATCATCTTTAGGATAAGCTTTATTGATGTCTTGAAAATCAATACAAATCATGATCCCTTCAGGCTTTTTACTAATAGGTACCAAATTAGAGATCCATTTTGATTAGTCAATGGATCAGATACATCCTGATTTTAAGAGTTTTTCCAACTCTTTTTTTACTAATACAATAATGAAAGGATGTATCTTACGTAGATTTTATTTTACTAGTTTGGTATCATGATTAACCACAAGGTGGTGTATAACCAAGGTAGGGTCTAAAATTGGCATGTCCAAATATGACCATGCAAAGATATTTACAAATTCTCTCAATAGAGCTGTAAAGACATCATGTTCCTCCTTAGTGAGGGACATGCCTAATTTTATCCATTTTAGGTTTGATGGAGTCACAATATTTACCTCTATTATATCTTTGACTAGAAGGGTTGAATCATCTTCTATGATAGTAGGCAATGACTTAAACTATTAGATTATGTTAGGGTCCTCTGTTAGGACTTGTTCTTCAACTTCTCCTAGGTATGATGAATATGAGTCCTCTAATGGGAAATCTGGGCATGTCACAAAAATAATCAAAAATTCTTGAAGAATTTGATCAAATACTTATTATTTAAATATAAACTGAGATCTATATAAAAGTTCATCATTGGTGGTCTCCTGGTCTAAATTCAAATAATAATGAACACCCCCATCTAATGTCACCTAAAATAGGTTTTCACCACTGGACTAGCCTTTATATTTACTTTTTCCCTGGTCAAAAATAACCTCAAAGAGGTTTTCAATTTAGGACCTCAATGTTATACTTATTTATTTTTGGCTAAGAGTGTTCACTCACTCTTCAAAATAGGCTTCAAGATCTAATATAATTGAGAATCCTAACTTGTGATCTCCCAACAAAATGTTGTCTCTAAGGCCTAAAAATTCACAAAATGCCTCATCACTCTAGAACTCATCAATCAGTAGACTAGATTATTATTGGTCCTAATCTATCAATTGGGAATAATATAATGGAAATGGGTTCTAATGAATGGCTAGGGTAAGAGTAAAAATGGAATTGTCATCAAATAGGTTGGTTTTAGCTTGGTCATCAAAGGTGAGGCTATGATCAGACTCTACTTCACTATTAGCATCATCATCACTAGTTGTTGGTGATGGAGTTTGAATAAGATATGTGGGGTCACCCCCAGGTGGTTTAAATCTAAGTCCATAAGGTCTTTCATACTTAGTCATGGAAATTGGCTTGATGGTTCCTTGCTGATTTGGTTTGAGGTCTCTTCTTCATAATTGTGATCCTCCATGATCCTATTGGGAATATGATACTTTGTATTTTTATAACAATCAACTTAGTTGTCATTGTATAACCATGATTTATCCCCTTCAAGAGGGTCAGGTTCTAGGCCATATCCTGGTACAAATGTGACAGGTCCCTTATCTTTGTTCTTTTATTGCCAATGCATATGTGGAGTGACTTTAGGTCACCCAAAGGTTTTTAGATTCTAAGGAAGATTGGAAATATGAAATGTATCATGGGTCACATACTCTCCTGGTCTATTATCTAAAATGATTAGAAGCTTCAGGAGGTGGCATGTGGGAAAGGGAATCTAAGGTATTGGGATCTATACAATTATCTAGTAAAGGATCAATAAGTATAGCCTTTCCTTTATCTTGCTTAGAACTTGGATTCATGTCATATTGATAATTTTAGATTTAAAATTTAGCCTCAAGATGTTTGCAGTGTTCATATGGGTGTAAATTTCATATAATATTCACTTCCATCCTCGAGTGGAAAATTTTGATACATTGGTGTAACATTGATGGAACTACATGAATCTCATCTAACCAAGGCTTACCTAGAAGAAATTGTATGATAACTCAAGATCACTTTCCTAATTATCATAGGATTTGATGGTTATTTTTTCTAGCTGAATATCTACCATTATATTGAAGAAGCTTGATGAGGTTTAGAGACACTATGTTGAGCCTTGATCCATTGTATATAAGGACATGTTTCACTTTATGTCACTTATATAAACATCTATGTATAATGGGTTATTATGGAGCAGGCCAAAGGAAGACATATCACTTTGGTTGAATATGACTTGTTGGGTTGAAGCTAAGTGTCTAGCCAAAGCTTGAAATTTATCAGAGGATATGTCACTAACAATAGTGGATTGGGTTAAAAAATCATTTAAGATGTTATTGTGGATTATTGACATTTACAACAAGTCTAAAATAGAAATTTGTGCTATTGTCTTCTGTAATTGTTCCATAATATCAAACTTCTTGTCTTGGTCAGTAGTGAATGGTTTATTCTGAGATTGAATGGTTGGTTGGATGATAAGTAAAGTGGTAAATGGTTATGGGCCTAGGATATTTATCTTCAACCTCTGAGTTGTGATTAGACAATTAGGATTAAATACTAAACCATATATAATAACAAATGTTGGGAATGGTGTGGGACTAGATAGGACAAGTCTTGATTACTGGTGCACTCGTGTGTGGTCATGTGGTAAGGATGAGTTATCGATATAAGGTCCAAAGGGGGAAGTCCTAGTTTGCTAGTTTTCCTATATGCAATTCCAAGCTGAAAAAGGATTATCCATGTAATTTTATTGAATGTTGTTGTTTAACAATGGTCTAAGCTAATTAGTACTTGGTCTAGGATTAATGGAGATGATATTAATGTTACCCCTTACAATATGACCTAAACCCTGTTGTAGTCATGTGCAACTACATGATAGGTTTATTGGTTATTACCATTCTAACCTTAGTTTTGTCCATTATTCTATTGTTGTGGGTTCTACTATTGATTTTGTTTATTTTACTAGTTTGGCCTTTGATTTTGATATTATTAATTTTGCTACTGCATTAGCAGTTGTTATTGTTATTGTTGCTAATTATTTTGTTACTACTAATTATTATATTAGGGAAAGGGGTTTTGATAAATCCCAAGAATTTTATAGGAAGTGAAAGCACCATTATCCAATGTTATCTCCCCATTCTCCAACATATTCTCAATTAAATGCTTGATTTGGACACATCTTCATAGATTATGCCCGTTGACTTGATGATAATCATAAAATTCATTTTCACAATACCAATTAGGATAAAGAATGCCTTACAGATAATGTTTTGGTATAGGCCAACTAATTAGATTAGTAGTAACAATATTGTGGAAAATAGACTCAATAGGTTCTCCTAGGTCACTAAAGACATGACATGTAGACATGATTCTCTTAAGAGGAGGGGTTTTTAATGGTAAAGGATCCTGTATTTGTTGTGCATGTCTTGGTTTTTATGCTTACAACATGGGTTGGAGAGGTTTCTAGGTAGGATTAAGCTAAAAAGGTGGTGTAGATAATTTTTACACCCTTTGGACATGATAGGATTTGATTACTCCATTTCCCACAACATTCTTATTATAATTGAGTTATTTTGGTCTTTCTTGGTTATTGGCCTATGCTGGTTATGATGCTTATGATTGAATGGGATGTTGATGTTTGTCATTTCCATGATTTGTACCTTAATTTTGATTATTTAAATGAAACTTGATAAATACTTTATTGGTGAGTGCTCACTCAATCAACAGACCTTTATCAATGATCTCTTTGAAACTATGTGCACATTGTAGTTCTAAATGATAAGCTATCTCACTATGCAAATTTTTAGTAAACATAGTAGCTAATTGTTTATCTAGTAAAATATGGGTGAAATGGCTTCTAAGGACTCTCTATCACTATATATAACTTACAAAACTCTCACCATCTTTTTTTTTTGCTTGTGTTAAGTCCACTAATGAAAACTCATGCTCAAGATTATAAGAAAAGTGATACACAAACTTATTAGAAAGATCATCAAAATCCGTTACTAAAATTTTGGGAAAATTTAAAAGCCAATCCAAGGCTTGTCCAACCAAGCTCCTTGGAAATAATAGCAAAAGGTATATGTCACTATATACCACTAGTTGACATGTGACAAATAATTCAATTAAATGGGCCTTAGCGTCACCTTTCCCTTTATATTTGTCAAATTTTGTTGGTTCGTATCCTAGAGGAAATTCTATCTGTAAATAATCCATGTTGAATGGATAAGAAAATACATCATCCAATTTGAAATTTTTAGTCTATTTCCCAGCCTAAATGGCAGCAATTACATCTTTCATCTATTGCAATTCTTAGGATAGGAAACTAGAAGGAACATTGGTTTGAGGGAGGATATTGGTTTGGGTAGATGGTTGGGACGTCACATGTGGTACACTTTGACTAGGGTATGATGGAGATATCTATTAGGGTATATTAGTTTGGTTGGAGAATGGACCAGGAATATGCATACATGGATTAGGATGTACTTGAAATTTCACATTTGGTGGCATGATATTCTGGTTTGGGTTGGTGATAAAGGTTTGACTTGGAGGATTTTGTGGTTGGAATAAAGGGTTATAACTATATTATGCCTATTGTGGTTGAAAAGGAATATGTTGTTGACTAATCAAAACTTGCTATTGCGTGGGAACTTATGGAGCAAGACCATGTCTCTAAATTTATGGCACATTTTGAACCAAAGATTGTCTAGTAGGTACTTGAGAAACATGGGGACCTCCTTGTTGCATGAATCCCTATGGGGAAGAGAAAATAGGTTACAGATTTGGCATCTGCTAATAACTAATATTTTCACATTGTTGAATAGTCATTGCTTGGTTTTAGATTGGCATATTAATCTGTGATTGAAGATGTATGTTTGTCATTACCTATTAAGGTGGAACATTAGTTGCCCCTAATTAAGGTGGCAATGTATTTCTAGTCTGTTGTGTTGATACACTAGGTTGTGTTTATTATTGTGGAATACTACTCATTACTTGTTGAGGAGGAATAGGATTCATCATATTCTATTATTGAGGCATGACATTGGTTGTTGTTTTATTACCTAATCCCATAGGTTGTACATTTGAGGAAGGAATTGGTTAAGGTTGGGGTGTAGAAACTCCTATTCCATAGTATGATGATCTACTCATGGGATTAACTACAAGCACATGTGATTGGCTAGTTATTTGTGTGTTAGTACCACTTTTATTAGGATTGGATGTTGTTTTCACATTTTCCATTATGTTTGGCTCACTATTCTATATAGAGGTTGAAGACACTTCTTCAATAATGAGCATATACATCAAGTTATCTATCAAATAAGTTTGTATGAATGGGTTATAACTTGGATTCTCTCATCTAGTTAACTCTATCAACACTCTTATTAAAGGAACTAGGTCAATAAGAGGCTTACTCACCATGTTCATCTGATTGGAATTACGTGCTAGATTTAGATAGGTTTGATATGCTATTTGCATTTGTTTAAAGTGATCTTCCATGATGTTTTTTCCTCAATTATATATGTTAGGGTCTTTATACATTGTTTGGACTAGAGCCATAGGATTGCTAGAAGAAGCCTATTGATTGTAAATGATATTGTGGGACACTCTTACTAGACTTGGTAAATTTTCATGGGGGAAGTCTACTAGAAACTTTACCCTTAACTTTATAGCTCTAACTGAAATCTTATCTTTGTTCTCTAAAAAATGTCACTCAAACAAAAATAGATCATATGTGGAAGTCATATTAGCAGAATATGACTATTGGAGAACTGGATTATTTACTGTGGGCATTATAGGTAGGTATTATGTAGTTTGTTCTTGGTCTTGTTCTGAATAGGGTGGTGTATTAACTAAATATTTAGCTAATGGATCTTGGTTTTGTGCCTCTAATTGAGTATTATAAGAGGGATAAGAATCCATCTCATAAGGAATATTATCTGCATATGGGTCTTGCACCATTTCTTCCTACGCCACCATATTACTAATCCCTAGATTGTACATGAGTCCACTAAAAGTGTAGGAATACATGTTGGAATCCTTAGTCAATGATTTGAAATAAAATGTCAAAGAGTTTTTCGAACTCTAAAAAGATAATGTCTAAAATAGATGATGTTTCAATTTGGTCTAGATTCATCAAAAGTATCAAAAGGTTTATGCCAAGATTTGTGAGGAAACAAGCTAATGTGAAGTATCTAACATTTCACTATTCACACAAAGATAAGCAAGTAAATGGATCAAAAATCAAAATGAAAACTCTAAGGTCAAAGTGTTTCAAATCAGTCTAATCTAGGAATTTAAAAGTTGCTAGGTCTTTTGGCCAAACACAATGTCAAAATCTAGGCTCAAACAAGGCATGTGCTAGGAGTCTTTGCCAAATGGCATCAAAAGCTAGAATTTGAAATAGATTAAAGTTTTAATCTAATGGATTTGAAACACTTCTAAAAAACACTAGGCATTTGATTCTTGGACATGAACTTGATCAACTAGGTATAAGGTATGAAATAAAAGGCACTTTAGAGATAGTTTATTTTCTCATAAATAATGGTATAAAACTTGGTTATTTTGATAAATAAGCTAGATAAAAGTGAACAATATAAATGTGATAGATAAAATATCATAAAATTACACTTAGATTGGTTTGAAAATGTAGGAACAAATTTGAATTTTATGCAAGAGGGTTTGTGAAACAATATTTGAAATGTTTTTGGTAAAATAACGATGCTACACTACCCAAAAGGTATGGAAACAAAGTTTGTTTCAAAAAACTCTCTAAGGCAAAGATAATTTCTCATAATTTTGATAGCATAACACTACTTTTCTTGACTTAAAAGGTTGTGGTGCATCGACTCAAAGTGTAAGTGTTTAGCATAAAATGTCTTAAGTCTATCAAGTGGTGATAATGATCTTGAGTCTAAAATGGCCTTCAACCCAAATTGGAAATTGAACCTAAGTTCCCTCAAGTTTAGTGAAAATGGTGAACCCACTTAACATATCAACCCTATGATCTTATAAAGGTGAAAATTTGAATTTAGATTATAAGTAAAGGACTTAATCAACTTTGGTAAAGGTCTAGACTCAATTGGGTAGTATAATAGCACCAAAGTGGATGATATGACTCCCAAAATTTTGATGAACTTTAAACAAGGAAAATCGATAATCTCACATGGGTAGCATAACACCTCTTTATTCAAAGTAAAATGAGGAAAATGTGTTTGGTTTGAATTTTTTGTTTACACCAAGTTTTGAATTCAAACAAGACTTTAATCTAGGACAAGGCCAACTAATTTATCTCTCTTAGATCCTATACTGACAAGGTTTCTTGTTATTGTTAGAATCCATCAATATACATTATTTGAGAGGATTTTAAGTATTCATCCAAAAGTAAATGCACATCATATAGCAAGGTTTTTACATCCCCCTTCTCTTTAATGATAGTACTATGATATGGACCTTGAGGTGTGCCTTGTACCAATAATACTTCCATGGCAAGTGGGGATTTATCTAAGATCTAACAAGTTTCCAAACATTCTAGGGGAATCAATTACATAATGACTTTCATGCCAAACAATGCAAAAGAAAATCACAAATTTTGGGTCTGTATCACTTGGCTTGTTGTAAAAAGGTCTAATCCTTTTTGTAACCACTACATCCTACTATTTGTTCAATGTAGTGTGATGTCTAAAGTGCTACTACATCCCGTGTGCAACTCCAATTAGGAGCCAAATGAAGTCAATGCTGGGAGGTGAAACCCTAGGTCAAATATTCCCTAAATAACTTATGGAAGGTGATGAAGTCCCCTTCACAAGCCAATTTTGCATAAAAATAAAAAAAGCATGAAAGTAGAAAGATTTTAGGGTTGTTTTCAAGGTCACCCAAACTTTGATGAGTTTTTGGGGAGTGCTTTAGATGAATTTATTTCTAAGCCTTAGACTAGGCTACTTGCAATAGGAATGGCGCTTTTGATTCTAAGGGTTCCCTAAAGGGGAAAAATGGAAGAGCATACACACAAAAACTAACTTAAACAACTAAGTAAATACAAAAAATTGGAAAGGTGAGTTCATTTTTAAACCCAAATGGAAAATGAGGTGGTGTTAATTTGACCCCTTGGTCTTAGTTGTAACTTTAAAAACTATTGCTAAAAACTCACTTAAGCACCTAAATATTACTTTAAGCACCTCAAATAATGTTCCTAATTCATTTTAAGCATGAAAAAGGTGATCTAAACATGTTTTTATCAAATTTCAAGCTTGGTCCTACAATAAAAATGTTAGCATGTCCTCTAGCCTTGAAGCTCTTTTAGGTTTGAAACAATGAAATTTAGAAAAAAAGATCACAAGTCTATGTTTTAAGAAAAACATAGTGACCAATGTCAATTTTATAACCGATGATGGTTATCTAACTGACATTAGTTATAACAATGTGACCAATGATAACTATTTAACTGATGTCAATTAACTAATCGATGTTGGTTACTGTGTAAACCCATGGCAAATAAAAAATGGTAAAACAAAGTTAAAAAATTAATTTGCAAGATTTTTAATGATCTAAATGATAATTTTAAAGCTGTAAAATGATCTTATTCATGTGTGGGATGCATCTAGTCCCACCGAGCATGCCATATGTGATCTAAGAATTTGATTCAAGAGAGGATGGTTAGTATGGTGTTAGTTTCAAAATGGAAACAAAATGAAAGGAACACACTAACTAACATAACATATCTAGGCCTAGACACTAGGGAGAGCTTAGTTAATAAAAATGAATAAAACACACAACTAAAATGCAAAATAAACTCTTTTTTACCGTCCTTGGATGCTCCAAAATGCTTGTTGTAGTGGCTTACTCAGCTTGTGCTCATGAAGTCCTTGGTAATGGAAGCTTGGCTACCTCCATCTCTACTTGTAAAATTTGGCTTATGGCTTAGCTTGGATTGGAATAAATTTGGCATGGTAACACTAGTTGTAATGGATTTTTTAACATATTTATGAATTATAACTTTGCACCAAAATATCTTAGAAATGATGTTCATGGCCTCTCTATTTATATATTTTTGAGAATATCTAGAATCAACTTGAATCTTCTATCTCAAGATTGGGATGTGTGGTTAAGGATTAATTCAATTTTTAGAATTAAGTTTATAATTATCCTCATCATGACATTAGAAGAAGAGGAAATTAAGAGGTATGGAGGACATCATGGAAGGCATTGATGAGGCATGGAGGGCATGAATCCTGATATTTGTGGTATTTAAGGCCTAGGGATGTCTTCCTAAGAAAAGAGGTCACCTAATGATGCAGATATTAAATATTCATTTCCAAAAAAAATTATTCAACAATTTTCCATGGATTTTTTGATTAGGCCTTGATTTGGATTAATTAGCTCTTAAACATGTTTAAGCACTTTATGCACAAATTATCCAAATTAATCAAAATGCCTTGTTATTGGTCCAAAATTTGACTAGATTGGAATTGGAAGTTAATGTTAGATGTGTTGGAACTATATTCCAATTTAGGATGTTTCCAATAAAAAACAACTAAGGCACGTGTCTCATGCAAGAGATTTGATAGGAAAGAGCAATCTAGAGCACCTAGGTGTAAAATTGGCATTTTGACTCAAAATGGTCTGATCAAATTTAGGTGGACCATAAATTATATTACCCCATTTAGGGAACCTTATCCAAAATTAGCACTTGAATATGTTAGTTTCACATCATTTACCATGTTTTAGTTTTTTAAGGCCAAATTATGCATTTTGGGTAGAAATTGGCCAAAAGCTTGATTGGAGGTTATTGGTGGCCAAATTTAGGTCTCTACAGTCACTTAGATGCACCCTATGAGAAGAGGTTTTCTATGCATATAATACAAGTGGAAAAAAGGGGACATCTCACTTGATTTGGGCGAACAAACTTGTGAGATTAACCTCTAGATTAGGGGCTAACTCCCCTTGATGCACCATTTAAGCTCATGCATCTACTACTATCAAATTGGGGGGTTGAAAAGGGTTGAGAATACATAAATCAAACATAAACCTTAAAGGTGATACACTATATTAGTTTGATGACTTCAAACCACTTGAATTCGACACTTGAGACCAAAGAACCAACTAAAACATACTCTTTCCCAAATCTATGTCTTCTTGCATTAATATTACATTATGGGGTCCTAGATGATGTGTAAGTCTAGGAGGAATATAAAAGAGGTCTTATATGACTCTAATAAAAATAATACTTACTTCAACCATGAACATATCTTGAACACTTCACATGCCCTATAAGAAGAGGCTGCAAATAGGTGAGAGAATGAAGCACACTGCTAAAGAATCCATAGTATTCACTAAGCAAATTAAACATTAAAGTAGAGAACATTATGAATATTCATGAGAGAGGTAAAAAATTAGTTATTTTTTTGATAATAATTTGTATAATTGAGTATGGATTCACCATACTCAGGTGGAGCATCCATACAATGCCAAAATGGCCAACTCTTATAGAGTTTGAGAGGAGAGAGAGAATGAAGTCCAAGGGTCACTTATACATGTGTCACCAAGTGTAAATTAGTTAAATTTTAATGTGAAATAGGAATGAGGTGAACCATGCAAAGTGAGGAGGTAAACTTGTCAAAAAATCTCATAAGGAAGGTGAAAAGTGGCACAAAACTACCAATTTTGCATAAGAAACTGCCTACTTGAGTTTCCTTCCTAAAATCCTCTTTTCCCCACAAAAAAATGAACTATGATGGTTGTAAAAGATATGAGGGGTTACAAGAAACATCATCCATTCATTTTTTTGTCTCTAATCATTCCTATTATTGTGGACATGCACAATCATCTTAGGCAATTTTAAAAGAGCTCATTCCCATGCACCCTTACCACTTGGCACTTCAAAACATCCAAATATAAAAACCAATTCATAAAAAATGGGGAATGAAACCTATCAAGGACTTAAAAATCATCAGTTGTAATAAAATCCTTTAAAAATCTCCCTTAATCACTTTTCACCACTTTACCCCAAAGCCTATTATTTGGCTCATTAGAGTGGCCAACAATGAATGATTGTATGGGATGATTAGAATAATTTTAAAGATAAAAAGTGAATTTTTTTAGTTATATAAATTGTATATCTTCCTCTCAAAATTTATTTCACCTTCTAACTCCTAAAATTTTTACACCATCAAAAATGGTGAAAATAAAATCTTTTCTCCTTTGTTCTATATGTATCCATACAAAAAATACACATTTATGGAACCTTGAGAATGTCCTCTATAACTTATATTTTATATTCCTAGTCCAATTTATCCATTTGAGTGCACTTTTTGCTTGATTTCCACTATTGAGTTTGCCTAAGGGTTTTAGGAGGGTTTATGAGGTTTTTTAGGTCTTAGGGATAGTTCATAATATTGTGACATTGATAAATATTTAAAATTTAAATTTTTACATCTAAAATACCTCCTTAAACTATCCTAAAATCCTCAAGGTCCCATTCAAGAGTTTAGGGGAGATACAAGTAAAAGAAAATGGCCCTCAAATAGGATTCTTGCATTGTGTGAGGGTTCTAGTTCACTTCCAGCCAAAAATGGCTTCTTGAGGAGTTCATTTTAAAAATTAGAGTTCAAAAACCTATATAAATATCCAATAAAAATGTTACCATCATTGGGATGTCTTACCAATAGCTAGAATTGAAGATGACCCCTATTTTGGAAGAGGGATCATGCCTTGACAAACAACCTACTTTCCCTTTGTGAACAAATGGATGATGTCCTTATCTTTAAATGGACTCATATATAATTATAACATCCTATTTTACCCTTTAATCATCAAGCAAGCATTATAAGTTATGGAGTAGTATGGATTTTGAGTTGACACCTTGTTTGGGGCTAGGAAAACACATTTTTCCACTAGACTTTCATGCAAAGCTCCTTGTGTGAAAAAAAAATTGATATAAAAACCTTATATATTGGTGTTTTATGTCTTCCTATGTGTCTCCCAATTGAATACATCTCCTTTAGTGGTTATACTTAATGTAATCCCCTCATTTGCAAGATTTCTCAAAACTGGTCCCTTTCTTGCATGCATGGACTGAGGTAGGTCTGAGACAAAATAGTGAGTATCAGGCCTATTATTCCATGAAAATTTAATATTTTTTTATATTTATGAGGTAATGATAGTGATTTTTACCAATTTTTTAAATTGAATTCTAAGTCTAGGTGGCCAAATTAATTCAATCTTCCCAAAAAAGGCCACAAAAACCTTATTTTTGCATATTCCTGTGTAAATATCCATGTGGCTACTCCTCTTATACCATTCCTATGCCAAAATACCATTAAAACATTTTCATCATCCTTATTCAATCTCAAGGAGATTTATAAGTCCTTGGAAAACTTTCTTGCACTTGGAAAACTCCTTTAGCCTCTTGAAACAGGGCCTTGACATGCTAATTATACGGATTGAGACAAGTAGGCCTATGTGGATAGGTATCTTGGGTGGTTTTATAATGTTTTGGATATGTAATGTCTTTAATTTTATCATGAGGAGTCTCTATCACCTTGTTTTGAACTTCTTATTCCCTTCTTAACATCAAATTCCCACATGTTTTTTCCTTGCTTATGACCCTACCTGACTGAGACAATGAGCAGGGGATTTTTTCCTTGTTCTAGGTGCCTTACCTTAGAGATTTGAATGAATTTAAACACATTACATAGTATCCTTTGATTCACCTTGATATGCCAATGTGAACCATATTTAAAACCTAGTCTTTTGATGCTTTTAAACCTTTCAATAACTCACTATCCTCTTAAACTGAGACAGTATTGACACCCTACCTGTAGATGATTTGGGGTGAGAATGACATGAAATTAGAATTTTAATGATGTTTTATAAAATTATTTAGGTTATAAAATTCATTTATTTCACCATTTATATCTCTTTTATCCCTAATAGTGCCTTAAAACCTCTCCAAGTACCTTGATCTTTCATTCCATTGTTTGCTTGGTTGTAAGAGGCTATTTTCTCCTGATTTTGGCTTGTAGATGCTTTATAGATCAATATGGGTTTATAAATAGTGGAATTGATGAAATGAAAGTATTTTTTTTCCTGCAAACCATAAAAATTTCCTTAACCTCATTCATGGTAATGCTTATTTCACAAACTTTGCCTTTTCTGCCTATAGGTACCCATCTCAATCAAGCTTATGGGTGAGTTTTAGGGTGAATCAGGGCATAAAAGGAGGAGTTATGTCTTTCTCCTTCTTCATTTAGTTGATAATAATAAAAATTACCTTGATTATCATTTAGAACCACTTCAAACAAAAGGAAACCCAACCAATTGAAACCTCTACCCTCACTACCTTATGTACCCTATGTACGGATAGGGGATGACCAAAAAAGTCATTTGATGGAGTTACTTACTTTCTCATGATCAAGGAGTGTAATGTTGATTTTTGGAGTGATTGTAACTATTACCTCTTTAAAAAACATGCTCAGGGATTCCTTTCATAGTGAAAACATCAAGTCTCCCCTCAAAATCTTGTAGATTACACTACTTACTTTTAGTGTTTTTTTTGCCATTTTGATAGGTCTTAAAACCAATGCTTCACTCCATATTTTGTCTTGAAATTTGGCATATTTGTTCTTGGAGGATAAGGATACAAAAATAAATAAAGATAAGTGGTGAAGTCATCTTATGTCATGGAATATGTTAATTTAAAAAACCTTCAGGATCTCTATTTTGGACACTTTGGAACTAAGAGCCCAAAAATGAAATAAACTTCTTCTTGGAATGAAGAAAGATTATATACTATCCTAGGCCTCCATAGCATGAAAATTGTGACTCATTGGGGAAATTTGAGGCCTAAAATGGTTTATAACATGCATTTAAAAATCTTCTTCATCTATACAACCTCCTAAAGCCCCTGTAGAAGTTGATTGTAGGTGCACTTCTCCAACTAGGCAAAAAATAAGGAAAAGGTAACTTGGCAATTTGGTTTGAAGGAATTGACTAGTATTTGACAATGAAATTGAATTAAACACTTTTAAATCATTGATAAAAACATGTTGAAACCTCCATGAAGCTCCTCTCCATACTATGAAACTTAGACCTATGCGCAACTTTACAAACTACAAGAAGCAAGCACTATAAAATATATTCTCAACCATTGAATTATCCAAGGAAAGAAGAAGAATGGGAGATGATTTAATATCATTTTTACACACTTTAAACATCAAAACACATCAATCCTAGGCAAACAAAACTAAAATAGGCTGGTAAGGAGACCCTCCATGGTTGAATAGGCCTAAAAAATTGTCTAGAGTGTTAGCATTTGTTCATAAAGTATGATACATCAATATAAAAAATATTTCCATTAAATTTAAGTGGAATAATTTTATTATCCACCCAAAATACCATTATTCCTCATTTTAATTGTATGGCTCATGGTGAGCACTTGAAGTTGAGCCTTCTTTGTATGCCAATGGAGAAAATGAGAAAATGAGTTGTAGAAGAGATTATGTGCATTCTCCTTCAATATAAAATGTGAAAATGAGTGTGGGAAGGTGAATAGTTACACTTCCCACATTTTTTTTACTGATGATGGACTTGGGAATTTTGTACAAGTGCCCAACAACTCCTATTTTGGGGTAAAACTACTCCTTCTTGATCAACATACCAAATTTAAGTTAGGAATAGATATTATAGACTCCTTAGGACAAATTTAATGTGATATTACCTTTTTACACTTGTACACTTCCCAAAAAATCTATATAAAGCATTAAATGCACTTAAAATGACCTCTAAATGACTCAAAAATGATAAATAGACCTAGGGAACTAATAACAAAAGGTAGGATAACATGAAATGACATTAATTGACCCTTTTGACAACTTATAACATCTATTTAAACACCCTATAAATACAAAAAATCAAGTTTTTACCTATAGGTTCCCTAGTTTGACTAGAAAGTCAAACTTGGTCAACAATAACCTATGGAGATTAACAACATAACAAGTTTTTGAATGAAATCAAAGAAGAGTTCAATGAATAATACCAAATAATACTTCAACTCAAAATTTAATGCAAAAACTTAATTTAATTTTAAGTAAGATGGTTGCAAAAAGAATCTCAAAGTGAAAAAAATCACATCACATAATGACAAGTATAATAACCACTTCATTTAACTAAATCAAGACACACAACATAAATTAGTCATTTAAACCAAAAAAGCCTACTATGTGTGTTTTTATGGTTTCTTATTCTCTCTACCAAATCTGCATCCATCTACCACCTCCTCCTCTATGATGCTATCCCTCTATAGTACTTGGAAAGGGTAAGATATTACCTATATCAACCTTAGGTATAAAAACTATAGTTAGTTTAATATTTCATTTAAAATTGAAATAAAACACACACACACACACACACACACACACACACACACACACACACACACACACACACACACACACACACACACACACACACACACACACACACACACACACACTATATACAACATATAGAAGTGAAAAACAAATATTATAACTATTTTATATGAAATACTAAGATATGCACATAAATTAATGATGCAAAATAGAAAAGTAAAATAACATACAAAATCAACCAGTTGAATCTGTCCAATTATCCCCATGATTCATAAGTCCAACTAATTACTAATTAACTATTTGTAAACAAAATCAATGTTTTTTGTTAAGGGTTGGATGGGATATAATAATTAGTGAGACCCACTCTCTTAAGGCCAAATAAGAATTTTTGAGGCATAAATATAGGAATATTTGGTTGAAGGAAGGAGACAAAAAATTAAAAATATTCAACCTTTATACTCTTAAGCACAAAAAATCTAACAAGAAAAGAGGACTAATCAAGAGTAATGGTTCAAAGTGCTCAAATGTTGAGATCATCAATGAAGAAACTATGTAATTTTTCAAGAATATCCTTTCTGAGAAAGCCCAATGTACCCTAGAAAATGAGGAAGATAACCTATTTTTTAGCACCTATAGTCAATCAGATAACTATAGTCTACTTGTTCATACCACATTGGAGGAGGTTAAATTATTGGTGTTTGATATGGAAGGGGACAAGGATCTTAGCCCCAATGGGTTTGCCCCTATCTTCTTCAAAGGTTTTTGGGATTTTATTTAGTGGGACATGTTATAGGTAGTAAAAGAGTTTCTACACTCTAGAAATATACATAGAAGTTGAAAATACCTTCCTTGTTATCATTCCCCAAAAAATGGGGGAAAAAGATATGAAATGTTTCACACCAATAAGTCTTTATAACACCATATATAATATTTTTCATAAATTTATTTCTCTTATACTCTAGGATATGTTACCCAATCTATTTTTTACCCATCAAGGAAATTTTGTTATTGGTAGATAGATCATGGATTGTGTGGTTATGGTCCATGAAGCCTTACATTCAATTGAAAAGTATAATAGAGAAAGGATGTTACTTAAGATCTATATTAACAAGGCCTATGATAGATGTTGATAGATCTTTCTAGGGAAAATATTGGAAAGACTTAGCTTTCATTGAAAGTTTATAAGACTCATCTCATCTTGAATTTCCATGCCTATGTTTTTATTTCTGGTGAATGGATCTCCTATGGGGTTGTTTTTGGATGAAAGGGGATTAATTCAAGGATACCCTATATCTCTATAACAATATATTTTTATGGATAAATATTTGCGAGGAATATTTGATAAAGCTAGATTAAATGGGAGCTTGAGAGGTTTATATATAGCTCCTAACATTTATATTTTCCACCAATAATTTATGGATGATACCTTCATCTTGGGAGAGGTTTCGACTTAGGAACTTAAATTCATCAAAAAAGTCTTTTTATATTATGTAGAGGTCTCAGGTCAATGTATCAACTTGGGTAAAAACTCTAATTTTTATTAACTTGCATGTTCCTAGACAACAAATAATTTATGCCATCTTGAACTATTATAGACACTATTTATAAATTATATAACACCTTAGTCTTATACAATTAGAAAATACATATCATGGATATACCTTAAGCTTATATACCTTTATTGATACCAAAAGGCTCACATACACTACCTCTCTATGCCTCATTATTTATCTCTTAGTTTGACTAATGTTATTCTAATAACTCAAGCTATCCATTTTACGTAAAATGTTTTAAACCTATTTATCTTCCACCTCTACAAGTTCTAGACTTGCACCTATTTTCCAGCTACCTTGACACTTACATCCTAGTTAGATGCCTATGTGGACATAAGTGTCCTATCCCAATGCAAGTGTCTAGTGCCCTAAAGTCATCCAATTTATAAATGAGACATATTCCTATGGTTAGCATAAGATATTTAATGCAATATATTCTCTAAAGGATTGGAATAAATATAAGATCAATCCCCATTCATTCCTCACCTAGAAAATACCTAGAAACTCATAAGGCAATTTAATAAAAACATTATATCAATCACTCAAATGAGCAAATCTTCCCTATTTTCTCCCATTTTTATATCAATCATAAGGACATCACATCTATAGGTTTTAATACTAAAGGAGTATCCCAATATATATATATATTCCAAGTTACAAGCTAGGTCACTATTGTACTTGATTATCACACTTTTTATGATTCACACACAAGCCAACACATAGTGGATAACTACATAAGTTTGAGCTGCCTTTAGAGTATTATCTATGTAGGCAAAACTTATTAATATAGGTGTATTTTGGGAATATTGATACCATGTTCCCATTAACCCATTTTTTCCATAGCCACTATGAAAATTAAGAATTAAGATTTTGATATTTGACAAGAAGAGACAATCCATGACCTAGATCTAAATGCACTAGAGTGAAGGTGACATAGAATTTAGAGGCATCTAGTTGCTTACATATATTTTTAGTAAGTATTTCATATTATACACCTACATCTGTGTTAGATAATATAATCGATGCAACCATCCTAGGTCAACATAAGTGTCCAAAACTATAGAGGTATAATTTATAGAATCGTGTGATTGATCTAGAATCTAGATCTAGATTTTTATTAGAATTATAACCAACTATGTTATTTTATTTATCATTTTAATGTATAACATAACTATAATTTCTATCTTTAACATCTTAGCATAATAAATTTAGTATATGTTTTATCTGAGTCTTGTAAATAATTGGTCTGATTTATAGATAGTCTACCATCCTTATGCTCTAGGCATTCTCTTACCCCTTTAAACATAGATTCTCCATATCTATATTTTAGGGTTAAACATTTGGTGAACTTGACCTTTCATCTACAAAAACCTAGATATTGATCTAAGGTTTCTTGATGCAGGAGCATCAATTGAAGAATTAAATTGCTTTGTTTTCCCTCCTTTTTACTTTTGCATTTTGAAAACTTATTTTAATCTTAATATTGTTTTAAGCCTGTAGTTTAGTTAGAATCTCCTTATCTTGGGAGTTTGTTTGAGTGCAGTTTGGGCAGATTGTTGCGCCCAGCCCAGGATGGAATAATTTGTTAAGAGCTTTTGTTTGCATTCGAAGGTTTTTGTGTGTTAAAAAGAATAGAAGATTTTTGTGGAAAAAAAAACAGGGGAAAAACATTGAAAAAAAAAAGAAGAAGAGAACAGGGGGACGCAAAGGAGGCAGATTTGCAGACTTGGCAGAGGAATTGAAAACGTAAGTCTCCTGATTTGAACATTGTTGGCCATTCTAATTTGTTTGAACATTTTCTGTGGGGCGTTTTTATTCTGGAACATTTTATTTGTATGCATTTATCTTAAAATAATGCTGGGCGCTCTATTCAAATGGTGCTGGGCGTATTAAATGCTGGATGGTAGTTCTATTGTTTATTTTTACAACTTATAGACTGCATACACTTTGTGATGGGCGCCAAGGCGTTGAATGTTGGAGAAGAAAACTGGGGGCGTAGTATTACTTTATATATGTTTGTAATTTCTGGGTGCTCCAACAAATATCTCAGCTACTGGAAAAAGAAAACAACTGCTGGCCGCCACACTTTAAATTGCTGGGCCATAGTTTCTTCTTGTTAAATATTGTGTTTTAAATTGCTAGCCGCCCAATTTCAAAGGAAATTCAACGCTGGTCCTTAAGATTCCAGCTGGGCAAAACATTCAACGTTGGTTTTACACTCAACACTGAATTACAGTTTAATACTGGGTCATTAGAAATTTCAAATTAAAAAAAAAAAAAAAAAAAAATTATGCTCAGTTAACCCTGTTTGGAACTTATATATGCTATTTAAGTTCATCATTTGGTATCAGAGCTTGTGATCCAAGCCCAAGAGAAGCAAAACTAGATTTGTGGACAGAAAGCAAGATGGCCATGAGAATTAGGAACAGAGGTAGAGCTGGAGGAAGGAGACCTGGAGGACAGGTTGCATTGGCAGAGGAGATTAGGAACCTGACAGCTAGGCTGCAAGACCTGGAGATGGCTCAAAGAAGAGGCACTGACATGGGTGAAGTCAGTGACAGAGAAGAGGATCCACTAGAAGATGAATTGGTGGTGGAAGAAGAAACAACTGAGGAAAGGTTGATCAAAGCCATTATGAAGGTGAACACCAAGCCAAAAATGGAGGTTCCAATGTATGAAGGTAATTTGAATGTTGAAGAATTAATTGATTGGATTAATGCATTAGATAAATATTTTGAGTATGAAGGGATTGAAGAAGATGAAAAGAAAGTCAAATATGCCATGACAAGGCTAAAGAAACATGCATCCCTGTGGTGGGATGGAGTGCAAGAAGAAAGGAGAAGAAAAGGGAAGCCAAAGATCAGAAGCTGGGACAGAATGGTAGCAAAAATGAAAGGTAAGTTTATGCCTAAAGATTATCAAACAAATCTTTTTAAGCAATTACAAAATTTGAAGCAAAAAGAATTGTCTGTGAAAGAATACACTGAAGAGTTTTATAGGTTGACTATAAGATCAGGTCATATTGAGGATGACACAGAAAAGGTAGCCAGATACACCAATGGCTTGAAATTTGCCATTCAAGATGAAATTAGTCTTCTCATTCCTAAGACAGTTGAGGAGGCATATCAATTTGCCTTGAAAGCTGAGGAGAAGATTGCAAGGAAACAAACATCCTTCTCAAGAGGAAGGGGCAGGTTCAACAGAGGTAGAGGATTTTAAGGAGGTAGAAGACAACTGCAAACATCTCATGAAGAGGCCAGCAGCTCACAAAGTTCAAGAGGTAGCTATACACCAAGAGGAAGAAGACCATACCAAGGATATCAGAGAGGAAGAGGAAGATTCATGGGCAAATGCTTTAAATGCAACAAGTATGCAGGGCATAGGGCATATGAGTGTACAGAGAACCCTTCTACCAGCCATGAGAGAAGTGTACATGTGATTGAAGGTGAAAAACAAGATGCAGAAGTTACAGCAGCTTATGAAGATACTCCAGAAGAAGGTGAGTCTCTTTTGATGAAAAGAATTTTATTAAAGCCAAATAAAGAAGTTGTAGAACCACCTCAAAGAAAAACTTTATTTAGAACCACATGTAAGAGTAAAGGGAAATGCTGTAAGGTCATTATTGACAGCGGAAGTACTGACAATCTTGTGTCAACTGAGATGGTGGAGAAACTAGGCTTGAAGAAGGAGGTACATCCTACACCTTATCAAGTCTCTTGGCTACAAAAAGGACATAAACTTCTGGTAAGTGAACAATGCAAAGTAGATATTCAGATAGGAACATATAAGGATCAGATTTTATGTGATGTTATGCCCATGGATGTATGTCATATCTTGCTTGGAAGGCCTTGGCAATTTGACAGGAAGGCCATACATGATGGAAGGCAAAATACATACATGTTTGAAAAGGATGGGATCAAGCATACACTTACACCATTGAAAGAAGAGGCTGCTACTGTTGTTGGACAGAATTCTAAAGTTTTGATAGTAAGTGGCAAAGAGTTTCTACATCAAATGAAGAAAGAAGAGGTAAACTTTGCTGTAATTGGTAAGCCAAGGAGTGTAGTCACTAGTACTAAGTTGATTGATTTGCCACTAGAGATTCAAGATATGTTGAATGAATACATTGACATTGTGGTAGATGATTTACCTGATGAGTTATCACCATTGATAAGTATTAGTCATCACATAGACTTGATTCCAGGAGCAAATCTACCAAACAAGGCTGCCTACAGGTTGACACCAAAGGAGAATGAAGAGATCAAGCATCAAGTTCAAGAATTATTAGACAAAGGATTGGTAAGAGAGAGTTTAAGTCCTTGTGCTATCCCTACAGTGTTGAGTCCTAAGAAAGATGGGAGTTGGAGAATGTGTACAGACTCCAGAGCAATCAACAAGATTACTATCAGGTATAGATTTCCATTGCCAAGAATTGATGATTTACTTTATTGTTTAAGTGGAGCTACATATTTCTCTAAGATAGATTTGAAAAGTGGTTACCATCAGATTAGGATAAGAGAAGGGGATGAATGGAAAACAGCCTTCAAGACTAATGATGGACTCTATGAGTGGTTAGTTATGCCATTTGGACTAACCAATGCACCAAGCACCTTCATGAGGCTAATGAATGAAGTACTGAAGGAGTTCACTGGTAAGTTTGTGATAGTGTATTTGGATGATATTTTGGTGTTTAGTCAAACTAAAGAAGAACATTTGAAACATTTGAGAATGGTGTTGAGTAAATTACATAAGGAGAAGTTGCTAATAAATGTCAAAAAGTGCAGTTTTCTGAAAACAGAGTTGATATATTTGGGATTTGTGATTTCTAAAGAGGGATTGAAGATGGATAAGGAAAATATTAAAGCCATACTTGAATGGCCTACACCCAGGAGCACATATGAGGTAAGAAGCTTTCACGGTTTGGCTAGCTTCTATAGGAAATTCATAAGAAATTTTAGTGGAATTGTTGCTCCAATGATAGATACAATCAAGGGTGATAAAAGAAGTTTTTGTTGGACTGAGGCTGCTGATAAGAGTTTCAGATTGTTGAAAAAGAAGGTAACTGAAGAGCCAATCTTGACCTTGCCTGATTTTAATAAGCTTTTTCAAGTAGAATGTGATGCTAGTGGAATTGCAATAGGTGCTGTTTTAAGTCAAGATGGGAAGCCTATAGCATACTTTAGTGAGAAGTTAAGTGATGCTAAGAAGAAATATTCAGCTTATGATCAAGAGTTCTATGCTCTTGTACAAGCTTTGAAGAAATGGAGGCACTATCTTTTGCCTAAAGAATTTGTTTTGTTCACTGACAATTATGCTTTACAGTTCATTAGCAATCAGGATAAGTTGAATCAGAAGCATGTCAAATGGATTGAATTTTTACAAAGTTTCACATTCACTATTAAGCATAAGAAAGGACAATCTAACAAGGTTGCAGATGCCTTAAGCAGGAGAAATCTGATCATACAAGAGTCTCAAGTAAGTATTATGGGATTTGAAGATTTGAAGAAACTATATAAGGAAGATTCAGACTTTAAGGAACCATATGAAGCTTGCATGAATCCGGTAAGAGTTGAAAGAAGTCCCTAGATAGATTTCATGGTCCAAGAGGGTCTATTGTTCAGAGGCAGCCAGCTTTGTATTCCCAAGAGTTCCATGAGGGAAAATTTGTTGAAGGAAAAACATAGTGGCAGCTTATCAGGACATTTTGGGCAGAACAAGACATTAGCACAATTGAGTGCTCACTACTATTGGCCAGGTATGAGTAATGATGTTAAAAAATTTGTTGAAAGATGTAAAATATGCCAATATGCTAAGGGAAGCAGTCAAAACACAGGTTTGTACCAGCCACTACCCATTCCAAATAGGCCTTGGGATTCAATAAGCATGGATTTTGTACTTGGTTTGCCAATAACTCAAAAAGGCCATGATTCCATATTTGTTGTGGTAGATAGGTTTTCAAAGATGGCTCACTTTATTCCATGTTTCAAAACAAGTGATGCTACTCACATAGCTAATCTATTCTTCCAGGATATTGTTAGATTGCATGGATTGCCTAGAAGTATTATTTCTGACAGGGACACCAAATTTGTTGGGCATTTTTGGAGAACCTTATGGAAGAAATTGGGAACACAACTAAGTTTCAGTTCAGCCTATCATCCTCAAATGGATGGCCAAACAGAGGTTGTCAATAGGAGCTTAGGCAACATCTTGAGAAGCCTGGTAAGTATGCATCCGAAACAATGGGATCTTGCACTTGCACAAGCTGAATTTGCCTATAATGATTCTCCTAACAGAAGTACAGGATTGAGCCCATTTCAAATCATGTATGGAATGCATCCAAGAGGCGTGTATGAGTTAAGAAATTTAAGCAATATGGAGACAAGGAGTGCTGATGCAGAAGAATTTGCCAATGCCATGCAAAATTTGCATGAACAGGTAAAGAAGAAACTTGAAGAAAACACCCTCAAATACAAGCTAAGGGCAGATCAAAAGAGAAGAGAGGTCAGTTTCAATATTGGAGACCTTGTTCTTGCTCATCTTAGAAAAGAGAGGTTTCCAAAGAAAGAATACAACAAGTTGAAGGTAAAGAAAATAGGACCATGCAAGGTAATAAGGAAGTTTTCAAATAATGCATATGAAATAGAATTGCCAAAGGGGATTGGAATCTCTCCAATTTTTAATATTGCAGATTTATATCCATACAAGGATGAAGAACAACCAGACCAAGAAACTGAAACAGAAGTGGATAAAGTTATCCAATGGGAATAGCAACTACCAAAGGAAGTGCCAAAAGAAATTGAGAGCATTTTAGAAAAGAAAATAGTTAAAAAGACAAGAAACAAAGAATACTTCCAGTATCTCACTAAGTGGAAAAATCTACCAGCTGAAGATGCAACATGGTTGACTGCAGATGATATCCTTAAGATGGGCACAAGTATAGACGAAGTGATGCAGAAGAACAACAAGTGAAGAACACCTCTTCTGCTGGTTGGAAGAATGATGCAGGAGCATCAATTGAAGAATTAAATTGCTTTGTTTTCCCTCCTTTTTACTTTTGCATTTTGAAAACTTATTTTAATCTTAATATTGTTTTAAGCCTGTAGTTTAGTTAGAATCTCCTTATCTTGGGAGTTTGTTTGAGTGCAGTTTGGGCAGATTGTTGCGCCCAGCCCAGGATGGAATAATTTGTTAAGAGCTTTTGTTTGCATTCGAAGGTTTTTGTGTGTTAAAAAGAATAGAAGATTTTTGTGGAAAAAAAAATAGGGGAAAAACATTGAAAAAAAAAGAAGAGAACAGGGGGACGCAAAGGAGGCAGATTTGCAGACTTGGCAGAGGAATTGAAAACGTAAGTCTCCTGATTTGAACATTGTTGGCCATTCTAATTTGTTTGAACATTTTCTGTGGGGCGTTTTTATTCTGGAACATTTTATTTGTATGCATTTATCTTAAAATAATGCTGGGCGCTCTATTCAAATGGTGCTGGGCGTATTAAATGCTGGATGGTAGTTCTATTGTTTATTTTTACAACTTATAGACTGCATACACTTTGTGCTGGGCGCCAAGGCGTTGAATGTTGGAGAAGAAAACTGGGGGCGTAGTATTACTTTATATATGTTTGTAATTTCTGGGCGCTCCAACAAATATCTCAGCTACTGGAAAAAGAAAACAACTGCTGGCCGCCACACTTTAAATTGCTGGGCCATAGTTTCTTCTTGTTAAATATTGTGTTTTAAATTGCTAGCCGCCCAATTTCAAAGGAAATTCAACGTTGGTCCTTAAGATTCCAGCTGGGCAAAACATTCAACGTTGGTTTTACACTCAACACTGAATTACAGTTTAATACTGGGTCATTAGAAATTTCAAATAAAAAAAAAAATTTTTTTTTTTATGCTCAGTTAACCCTGTTTGGAACTTATATATGCTGTTTAAGTTCATCATTTCTTGATTCTTTATTTCTAATTTATGATTTAATAAGATTTAACAAGTTAAAAAACATATTTCATTTTCTATGAATATGTTCAATATGGATACATGTGTAACTCATTTTATGTTATAATTTGTAATTGTAGTGAAAATTTGCTATTCTAATATGATAATCTAAGGTATCATTTAAATAAATAAGTAGATCTATAAATATAATGAGAGGGGTTTAAATTTAAAATAACACTTAATATCTTTTCATAATTCATTTTACAATATTATAGAGCTAGGATGCAGATGCCAATGTGCATATCTCAATCTTTTGTTCCACCTATATCTTATTCAAGTGATAGCTACCATCCTACACTCATTATTTTCCCACATCTTATATTAGATTCCATAGTCCATGCTATTATACCTTAGGTGTTCTAAGAGTAAACAGTATGTAGATTAGTCCCTTTTTAGACCAAATGATATAAAATCAAGCATAACAATACATTAGGACTAAACACTCTTGTTTAAGAACTAGGGAGAGGATAACATAATAAATAATATCACAAAATAGAGATAAAGACAATACAAATTTATTACGTCCTTTGTTGATTTTGATGTCTAATTATTGGAATAAGGATGTTCATCCTCAACCTATGATAGTTTGAGTCTTCTAATAATGCTCTTATATGGTGGTAACATCTCTCCAATAGTCACTTGTGGCTTGGTGTAAATCTTGGCATAAATTGGGAATTATAACACTACCCTCAAAGGCTTTAAAAAGGTATTCTAGTAGATTAACCTTACACATAAAATCTTTTTGGCATATGGTGTGGGCACATGTATTTATAGCTATAATAACTAACTCTAACCATAGGGAGGTTAGGTTAAATTCTAATTTGGTTTGAGTCTAAATTAACCTAGGCTGAGTTAGGATAACCATGGGTTGGTTCAAAGCACTCATGAAATCTAGACACCTTAGTTTCAGATATTTGTGAGGCATGACAACTAATTTTATATATTTTTGAGGTTGTGACTCATAATTTTTGAATATTTAGGAAATAATAAATCACTTTATTAAATCCTTTGACCTTTGACTTCATATTTAGCTAAAAATTCCTTTTTTGGTAAAATAAATTCACTAATTTGATTTGGAATTTTTGTTTAGGCAAGTTAATTAAGTTTTAAAATGTAATTAATCTTGTTTAGTGATTTTTGGCTTTTATAAATTATTTTAAATGTTATGAATTAATAGTTTGACATGTCAAAAGTGTCAAATTACTAGGTCATAATTTGACTAGGATTAAAACTAAACTAGGTTTTTGGTGCATAGAGGGTAATATGATAAATAATATAACCTAATCATGTTTTTGGGAAATTAATTCCACTACATAGATAAATTTAGGTAATTCAAGTTTTTTTAATTTAGGAACAAAAGTGGCCAAAACCAAGTGTCTATAGTTTTCTCCTATTTGAGAAGGTGTTATGAGACACAAGCACAATAACATATTTTTAAAGAATGTAAAATTTGTTAATCTAAATAGTTCATTCCCTAAATGGAGATTAATAAGCCTTTGATGCCCCATCAAAAGGGTGGGGGTGAAATGAAGAAAATGAAATGATTGAATGGAAATAGGTGTGGGATTATTAAATTGCCTAAAAGTAGTTATAAATAGTAATGGTGATGGAGTCACTAATTTTCACAAAGGTGGTTATAATCAGTAACAAATGGTGTGACATTGGTTTACCTAAAGGTAGTTATAAGTAGTGACATAGATGTTTAACCTAGTAGGGTAGTGGGATGGATACTTATTTTCCCAAAAGTAGTTATAATCTATAACTCAATGGGAAACATTAATTTTCTCAAAGGTGATTATAATTAGTAATGAAATGAGAAACACTTATTTGCCTATTAGAAACCCAAATAACACCCTGCTTGAAGGCTGATTGCTGAGGATCTCCTTCCCACCTAGACTAACATTAGAATGATCTAAGGTGTGGGACACTTGAAATCAGACCAGACCTCTATTTTTGATGAGGCTAGCTCCTCTGATTATTACTTATGCTTTTCTTATGAAACTACTTTGATTTTTAGGGTGAAAATGGGGAAGAAGGATAAATAAAAGGGAAATATAATCTAATGATGGTGATAAACCTATATTTCTGATTCATCCTCTCTATTTTAGATTCTAAAACATTGATAAGATAAGCAAATAATTGAATCTATAGCTCTAAATGACTCCTATGCATCAATGTTTCACATAGAGGTTTTAGCAAGCGATAAAATCATGAGGTTAATGATGGATTAGGCCTGATTCAAGGCAATAACCAATCAACATAACCATTATTAACTTAGTCAAATGACATCAAACTCTGTACATGACTTGCATAAGATAACATACTAGTAACTAGGTGAGATCAAGACCTACCAAGGGAGAAAATACTACCACATATGCAAATAAAACAAATATAACACACTATACCAAAATAATGGAATCTAAAAATAGTCATTTTATTCATCTCAAAATTTTAAAAATCTCAATCTTGGTAGTGTTTATTCATGCCCAAGAGAGGGATCCAAAAAATTGGCTTAAAAGCCTGAATATATATAGAAGTGTCAAGAGAATTAGACAAGAGATTGGTGTATAAGAGAGAATAAGAAGTGATTTTAATATTAACTCAAGTCAAATTTGAGTTATAATATTATCAAAAGTCTTTAAAACATCTCTTTATTTTTAAAATACTTGCATGGGCTCTCTTTGGCATTGGAAACAAGAGGAGGGCCATCTTTGACTTGTCAAACTCTCCTTGCATGCTTTATATGCCCTAAGTTCATGGATAACTCCATTTTAAGTGAGTTTAAAATGTTTTATTAACATATCCTTTCATTAGGACCATGTAATGTTGGATCAACTAACTCATGGTTAGTTAACTCAGAGTCATTTGCATTTAAGACTAGTCAACTCCCACTTAAGCCTTTATTTGCATAAATTTGTACTTGTAGACCCAAATTTTCATGGAATATCCAATTTAACATCAGATATTAAGCATGAAAAGTCTACATAATCTCCTTGATAACCCTTTAACACCATTCTTTACTTGACTTGTTTGATCAAATAGGCATACTAGGCCAAATAGGCCTAGTAGCCTAACTTTTACACTTGACGGATCTTGAAAACCTATGTGAAACCATGAAAAACTTAAACCATGATATTATACCTAAGAAAATCCCTCATATCATGAAATAGATCCTTCTTAGCTTGAAACATCTATAAATTCGTCAAACAAGTTGACTAGGCTAGCTTTTCCTTAATTTCCTACAGAGTGGCTATTTTGGATGAGATGATAAGGACACTTAAAAGACTATTTTTAACCATACGATGATTTGGGGATGAATAAAAAGTCTCAATATTCATCCTCGATGGATTGGATTTCATTGGAATACTCTGTAGCTCTTCTTTTGGAACTTTTTATTCAAAAAAAAATATTTTCTTCCATGATACATATAATTATGTACAATAAATTACCATTGATGGGACCCTATATGATTTTAATTTATGTTTTTAGAGTTTTTATGTTGATCTATGAGGTTTTTATTGTAATAAAACTAACTTTTCTCATTACTTGTCATTATGAGGGTTTGCAAGGGTTTTAGAAGTCCTTATCTTCTTAAGGATTGTTCAAAACATAGAGACCTTCAATGGAAAACCAATTTACATGAAAATGTTCTATAATTACCCCCTCAAAATCAATAAAAATCATGTAATACCATGCAAATGACACCTCCATTTCTCTACGTGGTGAAGTTTGGATTTGAGAGGTTGTCAAGACTACATGTGCAAGGAAAGAGCCTAAAAAATGGTGTCAAAGCTAGTTTTATGAAAATTATTCACTTCACCAGATTATAAAATGTTTAATTGATATTAAAACATGCCTCCAAATCCATATCACTAATCAAAATTTCATGAAAGAGTGCAAAAGTGTGATTGTGTGCCTTGAGGGTTTTAGGCCTCCCTGCTTACATTAACCCTCAAGGGCATAGTTTTATTGGATAATGGAGTTTAATCACTTATAAAAAGGTTTTTTATGATTATAAATCATATTTTAATGATTTATAAAACCTTTACATGAATTTTTAACCCTCTTTTCCACTTTTAGACACCTTAAGGACACCACATGGTTGCATTCTAATTGTGATTTAAACAAGATGAGGTATGTGTAAAAAAATTGAGAGTATACCCTATTAAAATGACATAAATAATAATTTTTATGGTTTTATAAAGTCACAAGGACCAACTCCACAAAATTTCATGTCATTTGGATGCATATTTTGTCCTATAGGCTCATTTTACGAGAAACTAGTTTGAGCTGCTTGTTTCTTAACTATATTTTGATAGGTTGAGGACTATGTAAAAATAGTGAGTATATAACATCATAAAATTACTTAAAAAATATTTTATATGTGCTTACGAAGTCCCAATTACCATATCCACAAAATTTCATGCCATTTGGATGCATACTTTGCCTTGTAGGTTCATTGTACTAGAAACTAGTTTGAGCTGGCTGGTTGGTCTAGTTTCACTAGGGCTATGACTATATTTTTATCTTTTCCACATTTTTTTGAGATTATAAATTTTTTATTATTCCTAAAATTTATTATTACACTCCTCTTTGATATGGTTTCAATCTTTATTTGTCATATCGTATACCTAAGCTACCCATGTATGACCTCACTCCTTCAAGAACACTCATTTGCTTATGTTACCATACTAATGTAGGTGATATTACAAGGATTTAAGTAGTGTTTATGGGTAATATCATCATTAATTATTAATTTTTATATATTCACAAACATTATAAACCTCTTCCTTAACTCCTTTATAGCCTATTGGCTCTCAAACTATCTCTTTTGGACTTAAACCTTATCATGTCCGTATAATAACTATACTTTACCTTATGACCTTGAGAACGATAGAGTGGTTTGATCAAAGTTTTTATTATTTCACTTGGTATTTTACTTGCATAAGATATTATTCATCTATTCACACTTTTAATTGAAATATACTAGCCATGTAACTTGCTCATATGACTATGCTAGAGGAAAAGGCCATTTGTTTGGATGTAAGTCTCCATTAGTTGACTTTGAATATGTACCTATGTGCTTTAAATCCTCATTATGAATATATCTAGTTTTATATAATAATTTTATTGAAACATCTTCTTTAAATGGGTATGAAACTCCTTAATAATTCTACCTCTCAACTTTGTATACTAGCTTGAAAGATGCCTTTAACCCTATGATGGATATAGGTCACTATTTGGAGTGGTCTTGGCTGAGTTATTGTATGTTTGGAGTGTTATTAAACTTAATCTCTAGATGATATTAAATATATTATTCATGAGAACCATAGACAATCATGAAAATCCATAAATATGGCCACTTTGCCTTCATGCTCCATGTGTTAAAACACAACTATCTATAGAGAGGGGGTGAATCAGTAAATCAAATAAAACTAGTAATTTAATAATTTTAAAGAAAATTCAAAATAATATGCAAATTAAAAGATAAATTTAGAGATCACATACATATAAATACACATGAGACTAGATTTATACATGGAAAACCCAAAGGCAAAAACCATGATGAGAATAGCTATTAGAATCTACTGTTCTAATCTAGCCTCACAATTAATGCCTCACTTGAAAAAACCTCACTAGTTAAAAACCTCACCAGCTACAAGACTCATTGGCAAAACCTCACTGGTTACATTTACGGACACCAATCCTAAGGAAACATCAATCCTCTAACTGAGCACCAACTCAGCTAATCTAATGGCACCAACCAATTAGATCTATGGATCTACAAATATAGATTAAAAAATTGATTCATAAATGAATCAAACTCTATTCTCTATTAAAAGTCTAATCTGTAACTTCTCATTCTCTACACATTATATCTATGTGATTTTATTCCTTTGCACCCCTATCTCTCTGTGTCTGTATATGTATCTATTTAACACACTTCATCTCTCTCTATAGCCTTTGTGTCACTATATTTTATATTTGACATAATTCCAATAGCTCTATCAAACATTTCCTTTGTCCTAGATATCATATATATATATATATAAATTATCTAGGGTTCCACATCTTCTATGTGTTCACACTTAGACTATAACACATCACACCAATTATGGACTTTATTTCATTATGACATGAAATTTAAGTTACAATGTCTCAATTCTATGCATCACACCATAATTATAGGTCTAAGTATTTTTTATAACATCTGTTAGACTCAAGTTTTGATGCATAAGATCTTTAATGTATATTTGATCGATTGGATAGATCAATCTCATTATCTATGTCAATATTTATGGTTTATACACAAGTTACTACATGTTCCTATATGTACCCATTTGTATTTAAACACTTTAAATGCTAGCCTTTAATCTCTTTCTTCATGCCATATCCAATCTGTCTCACTCTATCATATCTTTATATGTTACTAAACTTTAATTTTCCTCTCTTTATAATGCATTCATCGATCTCCAGATCCTAGCTTTTGTGTGCCATTCAATCTCTAAAGATGCACAACCCTTACCTTGACTTGGTCATTAAACTTTGACACTTTGACCTCATCTCACTATTTCCTACATCTTTGGATCACTTTCACTCCATTGATCTTCTCAAACCTACTCGGTCTTTAACTTGCCACTATGTCAATAAACATTGATCAATTTGTTTGATCTGAGTCCACTTGCTCTATTGGATTTATCTCATCCAAGATTTCACATTCAATTATATCTTCAAATATGAATGATCTTTGTCTTTGATAGGCTCAATATTATTGGTCCTCTATCTGATATACTCATGTTCTTATGACACTTGAAATTAGCATATTCACTCAAAGGGACCTTTGACACTTTGAATTCATCGCACTCTATTGGATATCCAATGTACAATTAAGTGAAAACCATTGATCTTCCATCTAGGTCATTCAATAACTATAATAAGATTATGTTTATTGGGTCTCTATCTAAAAAACTCTATGAATGTGACACTTATCACTTGGATGTTCACTCGAAACACCTTTTAATAATTTGACATTGATTTACTTCATTGGATCATCTGCATATGATGAAGCACATGCTATTAATCAATCAGGGACATAAATTAAGTCTTAGACTTAGGAAAATATAAAGTCATTTGATCATTGATCAGATTTGGTGATTTGTAGGTTTAGGGGTTGATTTATTAATGATGATATTGATTTAAGTTGTAAATTAAGTTACCGATTCCTGGCTATACCAAGTCAACATTAAAATAGATATTTGCTTGTTGATGCCATGGCTAAACCCTTAGGGTTTCACTAAGAAACCCTATCTAATTAGAGAATAAATATATTCAATTCTAGGGTCATTCCTTCTCATTTGAACTTGTGGACCATATTTCTAGAATGTACATGAAAAACCCACAATGGATCTTCTATCTCTTTGACTTTAAACATCCATAAATGGTCTCTGTAAAAGCATGACAACTTTTCATAGTGAAATTTTGAAACATGATCTTCTCTCCATCAATCTTGCCTAATCCTTTTGACATCAATGACATCCGTACTGTCCCTTTTGACATCAATGCCAATAAAATTGCCAATAATCTCCCCATTTGGCATTGATGGCAAACTAAATGCTCTGATAAAAAAATATTATTTTGATCTTCTAATAATTCATTTCCTTCTCTAGAATTGCTTGTATTGACATCTAATAAGTATGAATTTAATTTTTTCATACCAAACTTTCTCACCCTTAGGCAATGGCACATTTTCCTAATACTCATCTTGGATGCTTGCTCTGCTCTTTCAAACTTTTATAGAGAGCATTTTCACTTTTTCTCCAAACCTTTACAAAGAGCATTTTCCCTTTTTATTCCCCTTTGAAATCAATGGAAAAGGGACTCCTTCTCACTATTTGTCCAAAGTGTTCTCCACCTTTATTAGATAAAGGAGTTTATCCAAGAACCTATAACTTTCAACTCATTAGTAATTTTTAGAAGTACACATACCTGAGTCGACTTTTCTCTCTTCTTCCATAGATTAATAAAATTTCCATGAGACTCCCCCTAGACTCATGCCCTATCACTAGTGATTTAGTGATGTGGTGTAAGATCCAATACTCCTAACAAATTATTATTTGGGAAGAGGTTTGGTGAATATGTCTATAATCTAGTCCTTAGTTGGCACATATTCTATTGTGACCTCTTGATCTACAACCCTCTCTCTTAAGAAGTGATGATTGATATGTGCTTGGTTCTAGAATGCATCACTAGATTTTTTGATTTATTTATTGCACTTGATTTATCACAAAGAATAGAAATAGGTGAATTTTAATCAACCTTGATGTCTTTGAGTGTTTGCTTCATCCATAGGATTTGAGTGGAATATGCCACTGTTACTACATACTCTGATTTTGCTATAGAAAGAGTAAATAACTCTTGCTTTTTTATCAGCCATGAAACAAGTCTATTTCCAAGGAGAAATTCACCACCACTAGTGCTTCTTATGTCATCCACACTTTCTTCCCAATCAACATTTGTATATGCTATCAAAGTGAAATATTCACTTGTAGGGTACCATAGGCCATAATAAATTGTAATCTTGATATATCTAATGACTATTTTCACTGCATTGATGTGTGACTCTTTATGAGTAGCCTAAAATCTAGCAACTATGCACACTACTTGCATAATATTTGGTCTTGATGTAGTTGGGTATGACAAGCTACTTATCATTGATCTATACACAGTCTGATTTGCATCAAAGTACTCATCCTCTTTGCTCAATTTTCATCCAATTACCATGAGAGTACTTATTAGTTTTCTATCTTCCATTACAAATTTCTTGAGCATCTACTTTGCATACTTGGTTTGGGATATGAATATCCATTCATCATATTGAGTTATTTGTAGACCAAGGAAGAAGGAAAGTTATCCTAGCATAGACATCTCAAATTCACTTTGCATTTGTGTGGAAAATTCTTTACACATTTTGTTATTGCTACCACCAAATATGATGTCATCTAAATAAACAAAAACAATCAACATATGCTCACCTTCTAATTTTAAGTACAAATTACTATCTACACATCCTTTGTTGAAACCTTGTTTCAGGTATTGGTCCAATCTTGAATACCATGCTTTAGGTGCTTGTTTTAGACCATATAGTGATTTATTTAGTCTACACACATAATATTATTCATCTGACAACTTAAATCCTTTTAGATTTTCAATATAGACTTCCTCTTCTAGGTTCCCATTCAAGAAAGTAGACTTTACATCCATTTGTAAGACATTTAACGTCTTATAAACAAAGAATGCTAGAAACATTCTTAAAGCCTCCTATCTAGCAAATGAAGAAAATGTTTCTTCAAAATTTATGCCTTCTACTTGTGCATATCACTTTCACACCAATCTCACTTTTATTATTATAATATCTCCATCCTCATTGAGATTATTTCTATAGACCCATTTTGTTCCTATCACATTCTTGTTTGAGGGCCTTGAAACTAATTGCCAAGTTTTGTTCTTGTCTAGTTTGCTCAGTTCTTCTTCCACAGATTTTAGACAGTTCTCATCCTTGCTAGCTTTAACATAGCTCTTAGGCTCAATTTTAGACATTAGAGTAAAAATTACTTGCTCCTTGTTCATTACAACTCTTCTCCTTATTTTAAGTCTTTCATTCTTATTGCCAATTATCTACTCTTTAAGATGGTCTTTTTGAGTAAATCTTGGAGGTGATTTTTCATTATTTTCCTCAACCTCTTCACTATCTGATTCTTCTTCAAGATTTGACTTTTTATTACTAATTTCCTTGTCAAGTTCAACATGTTTTATGCCTTCTTCAACCTTGACATTTATGCTCTCCACCATCTTGTGTAGCCTCTTATTGTAACATACATAGTCTTTTATTTGAGTGGAATAACCAAAAAATATTCCTTCATCACATCTTAATTCAAAGCTTCCTAGTTTGTCCTCCTTTCTTCTAATGTAGCATTTGCTTCCAAACACTTTAAAGTACTTAACAAAGGTAGGATTTTCATACCATAGCTTTTAGGGAGTTTTATCACTATTTACCCTTAGTTGAACTTTGTCCAAGATGTATATTATTGTTTGGAATACTTATCTCCAATATCCATCACCTAACTTGACCTCCTTTAGTATTATTTTGGCCGTTTCCTTGACTGTTCTATTCTTTCTCTCAACAACTCCATTTTGTTGTGGAGTCCTTGCTGTAGAGTAGTGCCTTTAGATCCCATGATCCTCACAATACTATTTGAATTCATTTAAGGTAAATTATCCACCTTTATCAGATCTTAAGCATTTGATTTTTATTCCAATCTCATTTTTAACCATGGTTCTAAAGATCTTGAATCTCTTAAAGGCTTGAGATTTGTCCATCAAAAAGGTTACCCATGTCATTATTGAGTAGTCATCTACCAATAACATGAAGTACTACTCAGCTTTAGATCCTCTTATCTTGTTAGGACCACAAAGATCAGTATGAACTAATTGTAGAGGCTTTATAGTTACATAATATTTTGTTTATAATCTAACCCTTATCTGCTTGCCTAGTTGACACTCTTTGCAAGTATTATCTATAGGTTTGGTTATCTTGGACATGTGTCTTATAAAATTATTTGATCTCACTTTGACTAGATTATCAAAGTTAACATGACCCATTCTTCTATGCCACAACTAACTCTCATCAATATTTTTCATCAAGCAACCATTACCATTTACTTCAATAAGATTGTAGATATTGCTCTCAGTCCTTTTCCCTTTTATAACTATTTTTCTATATATTTTTAGCTTGCAACCTTCTGGATCAAATGTGACCTTATATCTATTGTCACACATTTGGCTAACATTTAGTAGATTATGCTTCAATACTTCAACATAAATGACAACATGTGTAGATAGTTTACCATCTATGTTCAAGGTTCCTTTACCTTTGATCTTTACTACTGTGTTATCTCCCAATTTGATATATCTTTACCTAAATTTGCTCAATTTGGTGAACTTGCTCTTATCACCAATCATATGCTTTGAAAAACCACTATCTGTCACCCATAAATTTTGATCCTTAGCATGGAGTGCAATTTGATAAATAATGGATTGATTTTTCACTCTCCACACATCTTTGGGTTTCTTATTTAACTTTTTTTCAAAAACTTGTGAACCTTATTTCATACTGGGAGACATGTCTTTCTTTATATCGTGTAATTTTGATCTTACAAATCTAGTTTTAAAATGTTTAGCTACGTGATGAAAGTTATTACAATTTTAACACATTACATTTATTTCTAACAAAAGAGAAAATGAGTTTCTACTTACAAAATTTGTTCTCCTTGTAGATAAAACTCTATAATCAATAGACCTATGACCAAACTAATTACAACTATAACAATACCCATATAAAGATGAGGAATACCTAATCATATCATTTCTTGGTGTAACATGAGGAACTCTTTTTCAATTTGGCTTCTTCAAGTCTCTTACTTTGGTGTATCCATCTACACCAACTACCCTTATATTTTTCTTTTCTTTAAGCTTATTTTTAGGTTCAACCTTCTTCACATTAGCTGTATTTGAATCTTTCTTTATGTCCTTTCTAGCTTTCTCTTTATTTGCTCTTGATTCTCCTTTTGATTTAAATTATTCATATAGGTTAGTAGATGTAATAGTTGAAGAAATTTTTCCATTCTCATAACTAAGACCTGATCTCTCTTTTGAGAGTTGATCAATTCATCAAGAATGTCTGATCCTCCTATCAACTTCAAACTTTTGTCTATTTGACACTTGGATTTATTAAGCTCTATTCTCAAGGCCACTATCTCTGCTTCAAGCTTCACACATTCATTAGATTTAATTGTAGTTTAATTTTGACTACATATTCTATTATTTTATCTTATTCAAATTGTGTCTTTAGGATAATTACAATATGATCAGATTTACCAAGACTTTTGGATACCTTTTCAATTTATTTTTGCCCAAGGTTCTTCTACCTTGAGTTCTATTTTCTTATCTTGTCAATATCATCTAAAGCATAGATGAGTTCACCTTTTAGGTACACTTCTCATTCTTCTTGTTCATCAGGGTTTGTTTCTTTCTTTTTTTGATTTCTAGAATCTAATCCTAATGCCATGAATAGGACTTTATTTTCTTCAGCCAAAAAGGTATGGTCATGGTCATCATCTGAGCTATCACTTTTATCCACTGAGTCACTATCTTCTATTATGTATAGACCCTTATTATTCTAAATTTTTTTTTTGAAATAGTGAGGTTTCACTTTTTCACTATCCTTTTCTTTCTCAAAATCATCCTTTTATTATAAGGGCATTTAGTATCTAAATGTCCTACCTTACCATAGTTAAAAAATTTAGAGGGTAACTTACCTTTGTATTTACCATACCCTCTTCTTAATCTTTGGACAAAGTTAGCTACTTTTTCATCAGTATCCTCAGATCTAGATGTAGATGCTTTTACTTTTACTTTCTTGGATGCTTTGAATGCAACTTCTCTCTTGGAAGTATCTACTTCTCCCAATCTCATCTCATAGATAGTGAAGGTTCCATGCAACTCATCAATAGTGAGTTTATCTAGATCTCTTGCTTCTTATATAGTAGATATTTTAGAATCATATCTCATTAGCAAATATCTTAAAACCTTTTTGATAATTATTGGTTCTTTCATTTCTTCTCTAAGGCCTCTGATTGCATTGACTATTTCATCTACCTTGAGAAGGTAGTTTGCAATGTTTTCTTATTTATCCATTTTGATAATTTCAAACTAGCCTTTATATGTTTGTAGCTTGGCATGCTTTACCTTGTCATCAACTTCATAGATGGTCTTCAATTTTTTCCATATATCTTGAGCATTTTAACATTGCATTACTTTGACAAACTCTAAGTTTTACAATCCATAAAGAATAACATTCTTTGCCTTGACATTTCTCTCATATGCCTTCTTTGAAGCTTGTTCAATAGTTGTTGTATCAAGGGCTATGTATCCATTTACTACAGACATCCATACACCAAAATCTAATGAAGATAAATAAGCTTTGATTCTTATGATCTATAATGCATAGTTAGATTCATCAAAGAGAGGTGCTTTGTTTTATGAAGATCCTTCTTGATTAGCCATTGTGTTCACTATTCCAAGATCTACCTGAGTTGATTAAGCTTTTTTCAAGGAACCCTGGCTCTAATACTAATTATTAGAACACAAATATCTACTGAGAGGGGGGGGTGAATAAGTAGATCAACTAAAAATAGTCCTTTAATCCTTTTAAATCAAATTCAAAATCATATGTAGATTAAAAAATAAATGTAGAGATCACATACATAAAAATACACATGACACTAGATTTATACATGGAAAACCCAAAAGGAAAAACCATGCTGAGAATAGTTGATAGAATATATTATTCTAATCTAACCTCATTATCAATGCCTCACTTAGTATAACCTCACTATTTACAAGTCTCATTGGCTACAAGCCTCCCTAGAAAAACTTCACTAGTTACATTTAAGGACACCAATTCTAAGGAGACACCAATCTCCTAACCAAGCACCAACTTAGATAATATGATGGAACCAACCAATCATATATATGGAGCTATAACTTGTTGATGCCTCTATATATACCACATATGTCTTTAGTGTTTAAATAACACTTCTCATTTTAGAATTCTAGGCATTTAGAACATGAGTAGTAGGTTTTGGCAACTTATGTTACATGTGGTGAATAATATCAAAGTAATGTTTATTTGTTCCATAAAATTTATATTATTTGATGGTTGGGAGCAATCATGGACTGAATCTTTGCAAAAGGTAAGTATCTATGCTAATAATAGTTAATTTTGATCAAATCTTACATTACAGACTAATCTAAAGGAATGTTTACAATAAAATTTAAACTAAAGTGATCTAGTTAAAAAGAAACAAAAGAGAAGGGTAAGGCAGAAAGAAAATAAGTGATTACTAATCCTTAACTCAAATATCATGACAAAGTTTCAATTATAACTAAGCTTACATTTAACTAGTATATGATGTAAAATAACATAAGCTCAAATCTTACCATAGACCAAGAAAATTTCTAAGGATAACATGAAATCATACAAGTAAGAACTAGATTTTACTTTAAAGATTTGTTACCAAATTCAAATAACATTAGCACATCTGAATACAAAATAAATGAAACAAAGCAAATTCAAGATCCTTCAACTAATCTAGCATAATTAAAAATTAACAACCTCATATCATAAATGAAAATTCATAATTCATGAAACCATTCAAATTCAAGATGTAGAGCCAAAAATTGAGAGAAAGCCACAGTAACAATTGACACATCAAATTTGGACAATCTTCATAGAATTCCTTGATAGTATTAATTGCTCAAAGTGTATAAATTTAACTCAAAATTCTCTACTTTACAAGATGATAAAAATACCTTTTATAGAAAGACAAGGCAATAAATTGGTCAGTTGTAAGATATAACTATACAAAAGATAAGGACAATTGTCCTTTTAAAAAAGTTATAGAATACATTTACTTTTCCAAACTAGACTGACTTAGAGGAAAATATGCTAACAGACTAGCATATGCCTTTGTAAAAGAATATTCCATTTTCCATAAATCCCTTGGTGGCTTTTCATTAATAGTCAATATATGCTCAAGTTTAACATTGTGCTTCTTGAGCCTAGCCAATACTTCTTCAAAATTGCTAGCCCTGATGTGTAAAGGATCATATGGACTAGGTTAATGCACATAAACTAGCTTGAGCACATGTTTTCTTTTAAAATGCTTACCTGCCCTATCATAAGGATCCCAATGCCTTAGATCATCTAACTAAAATCCAAAAGAATATGTGTGCTTGGAAATGGTGTGCACATGTTTCCAATCTTGTAAAACTACTCTACCAATTATTAAAGGAAAGGGATGGAGAAGGCCTTTCCTTTTATCCTTGCATGTTCCATGAACACCATGAAGGAGTTGGCATGTAATTTCCTACTCTACTAACTTGTTGGGAGTATAAATAGGCAAATTGTAAGGTTGAGTTAGATCCCTTCAATTTTGATCACAATATAATCTAGATACAACCAAATGTCTCCCATTAGTTCCACATACTTCTTGATTATAGGGCTTACCCTGGGCATGAAGATCCCTATGATGGCTTCTACCAAAGCAGGATAGACACAATCACAAATGAATTTCATGTGTTATTATATTTTAAGATATGTAGCTTTGAATAATGGTGGGAGAATATGAATCTACCCTTAGGTGACCATTTTTTGATGTGAGGGATCTAGGTTGAGGCTAGCAAGGCATCCAATAGAAAGGACATCAAAAGGAATTGGTTGTTAGTCTTATTCTTGATGGTTGTAAACTATCTCCCTAGGTAGATGTTGATCATATCCCCAATTGGGGGAGTGAGCCCTTTTTCTACCATGAAGTAGACATAAGATACCCAAATCTTAATGATAAATGTGGTTAAGGGGATCTAGATATTTTGTTAAACTTGGTCATGATTACCTTAATTCCTTCCCTAAATTAGGCAATTGGGATGTTGCTAGTAGGGTCTTGGATTACATAGTTCCCTTGAAGCAACATGGCCTAAGGATGGTTTTAAGATCATTCTTGTCAGTTTATTTCTTTATGGTGGGTAGGTCCACAAGGGGTTTTGGAAGTTTTTAATACCTCTCAAAGGCTAGTGGGGAAATATATGTAACTCTGCTAGAGTTACCCTCATGAATGATCTAGTCATTTTCAATTCTATAATCTAAAAAAATGGGAGCCAATATATCAATGCAATGGAGTACCTTTATTTTAGTAGTAGCATGGTAAAGACTAGTCATTTAAACTACAACTAGATCATAGTACCTCCTACTTACTATGGAAATCTTTTGTTCTTTCTTGGTGACCGTTTGCATCTCATCAATGGTCCAAAATATCTCAGACCAATTTTTGTTACTAGTGTTCAAGGCCATAGTGTCTAGGTTGGTATCCTTGAAAACCCTTCCCTCATTATTTGTAGATAGATATAATTATATCTCATCCCTCAATTGTTATGTTTAAGCTACCATGGCTTCCATGCTTGCAAATTGCTCTCAATCAAATTGTAAATGGTCTTTGGGTTAGTTCCTTTTGTGCTGAAATCATAATTGAATTTCTTCTAGATTTGATGTAATCAATTTGAGTTCATTTAGGGCTTTTTATGCAAGTTTTAGGGATTTAAAGCTTCAATGGTGGTAGATTATTTTTGACTTAGACTTATACATGCCTCAGATTTGATTTTGACATTTGCCTTTATACCTTTGAATTTTGAGCACATAAGATCTCTCATTTTATTGCTTTGTGTTTGAATGGTGCTTATTTGGCATTTATCTAGCACTTTTCATGGAATTTTTCATAAATGCCTTAGATTCACTAGCCATCGGAATTTAAAAATGCCTTTTTCTTCACATCATTGGATCAAGATCCTTAGATCAACATGGGCCATTGATTATGATCTAGGCCCTCACTTTTCATTGGTTCTTTTTAGTATCAAGCCTTATGGTTGTGCCACTTAACATCTCCATGGGATTTCTAAGCTCTATAACATTTTTTAGTTGCATATTAAGTGCACATCTACCATGTGTTGAGCCTGTAGGCTCTTAGAGCTTCATTAAAAAGTCATTAGTGATTTCAAACCATTGGATAATCCTTTGTAATGAAGCATGAGCTATTGAATCCTAAAAAATGCATGATATTTAATCAATGCATAGGTATTTAAGTGGGGACCTAGGTTTAAATAACGTAGGCTAAGGTTTATTTTGTGTGTATCAAACATAAAATAAACTTTAGGCTAAGGTGTTTATGCCTAAGTTTTTTAGGATTTATACAAAAGGGGGACCATACATAAATATTTTAAGCCAAGGTTTATGTTGTATCTAATAAACACAATGCATACTTTGGGCTAAAATACTTATGTAAAAATTTTAGAACATGCCCGAAGGGGTCAAAGTGATATAAGTACCAAAATTATAGATTTTAACATAGGGCTTTATTATATTAATAAACATGATAAAATATTTAGTTAAAATCATTTCGGCTAAGTTTTATGTCTCAAAGACCCTTTTTTAAAAATAAAACTTAGTATAAGTCTCTAGCCTAAGTTTCATGGCATTAAAATAAATGCAATTGGGAACTTAGGATATAGACTTAGACTAAATTCATTTCTACATATATTTAGACTATGAGATCATTTCAATATTTTTAGTTTAATGATCTCAAGTGTTTGAACATCCTTCAAGGGGTCCCATTAGTCTACAATGCAATTCATGAGTTTTTTAAACAACATTTTGGAGTATATCATGGTCTTGAGTAAAATAATCCATTAGTTTAAATTTGATGGAATTATGTAATTTAAATACACCCTCATAGGCATCAAATGATGGTCATGTGCAAGTCAAATTTAGGCTCATTAAGTTCTTTGTTTTGATGGGCTTAAAGTTGACAGTTACACAAACATCAAATACATCCTTGTGGATGTCAAATGATTGTCATGCAAACATCAAATTTAAGTTCATAAAAATCCTATATCCTAATGTTAGAGTTCCATATGGTGACTTTATGGGGCTTCTTGGGATCTCAAACTCAATTCACTCCATTTGATTAAAAACCATGATGAAGCAAGAGCCATTTCATTAAAATTTTAGCAGTCATATACCATTGGTTCTATTTAATAAGTGGGACCCTTTGCTTTTAAGTCTCAAATGCAAGATCATCATGGGGTGATTCCATAGGGCTCCTAAGGATTTAAATTTTCAATGATGTCTTTTCTCCATCTGATCCTTGGTCCTGATAAAACACAAACTATTGATTGTGATTTAAATGCTCAAACATGATTTATCCAAAGGACTAATTATTTAGTTTTTCAAGATTTTCCTCACTCTATTGGATTAAAAGGCATGATGAAGCATGGATTGTTAAATCCTACAAGATACATGATATATAAGTTAAGACCTAAGATAAAAGAAACTTAGGCTAAAGAATTTAGACTAAGGTCTTATTCATGTTGATAAAAATGAATAGGGCCTTGGCATTGAAGGTTTAGGTTAAGTAGGTAATAAAGGGAAAATGTTAAAAAATTAAAAAGACCTTGCTAGCATAAATTTAGACCACATTAGAAATATAATAAATAAAAAGGGGAGAAGTAAAAAGGGACCAATGCATAATTTTTAGGCTAAGGTTTGGTCATGTTAAAAAACATGACCAAGACTTAACATAAAAATTAGGCTTAAGTCTAAAATAAAAATGTTCCCACCAATTTGCTCCTATCAAATTCAAATTTGAACTAAGGGTTTATGCCAAGTTTTTAAAACATGAATCTACCAGCAAGGACTCCATGAAACCTACATATTTAAGACATGAAGAATAATTATTAGTAATGTTAGGAAAGCTTAAAGAAAAACACAACTCAGTAAGACAATCTTATCCAAGTAGATGACCTTTAAATTCTAATAATGTTCAAAATAGGCCATGCTTTCAGGGTTAAGATTCAAAAAATCTCAAAATTTCCAATTTTCAAAAAAGGGGTATGTTGACCTCAACACAACTCTAGATTACAACATTAATTCATAAATGAATCACACTCTATTCTTTGTTGCAAGTCTAATCTATAATTTCTCATTCTCTACACAATATCTATATGTGCTTTTCTTCCTCTCTACCCCTTTCTCTCTGTGTCTATATATGCATCTATTTGACCCAATTCATATCTCTCTCTACAGCCTCTATGTCAATATATTTTCTATTTGACACAATTGAAATAGCTCCAGTAAACATTTCCTTTGTCTTAGAGATCTTATATATAAAAAAATGATCTAGGGTTCCATATCTTCTATGTGTTCACACTCAGATTGTAACACATCATGCCAATTATGGACTTTAGTTCACTATGACTTGAACTATAATTTATTGCATATCAATTCCATGCATCACACCATAATTATAGGTCTCTTTAGTATCTATAACATTTGTTAGACTCAAGTTTTTATGCACAAGTTCTTTCATGTAGATTTAATTAGTTAGATTGATGAATCTCATTATCTATGTCAAGATTCATGGCTTATACACAAGTTCCTACATGTTATTATTTATATTTAAACACTAGCCTTTGATATCTTTCTCTACACCATCTCCAAACTCTCTCACTCCATTGGATCTTTATACCCTACTAAACTTTAATGTTCCTCTCTTTAAAATGCATCTATCAATCTCTAGATTCTAGGTTCTGCATGCCATTTGATCTTCAAAGATGCACAACCTTTACCTTGACTTGGTCATTAAAATTCAACACTTTAACCTCATCTCATTAATTCATGCATCTTTGGATTATTTTCACTTCGTAGATATTCTCAAACCTATTTAGTCTTTAACTTGCCATTATGTTAATAAACATCGATCACTTTGTTCCATTTGAGTCCAATCACTCTATTGGATTTCTCTCATCCAAGCTTCCACATGTTGTTGGATATTCAAAGATGCATGATAATTATCTTTAACAAGCTCACTCTCATTGGTCCTCTATCTAAAAGACTCATGCACTTATGACACTTGGCATTAACATATTCACTCAAAGGGACCTTTGACACTTTGACTTCATCATGTTTTGTTGGATCTCCAATGTTCATAAGCATGAACTTTTGATCTTCCAACTAGCTCATTCATTAACTTTAAAAAGATTACACTCATTGGGTCTCTATCTAAAAAACTCTATAAATGTGACACTTATCACTTACATGTTCATTCAGAGCAACTTTTGATAATTTGACTTTGCTTCACTTAATTAGATCATCTATATATGATGAAGTGCATGTTTTTGATCAAGCATGGACATACATTAAGTCTTAGACTTATGAAAATATAAAGTCCTTTAATAATTGGTTAGAGCTACTAATTTCTAGGTCAAGGGGTTAGTTTATTAATGATGATATGGACTTAAGTTACTAGTTCCCTACTATACAAAATCAACATTAAACTAGATCTTTGCTTGTTGACACCATGGCTAAACCCTTAGGGTTTTACTAAGAAACCCTATCTAGTTTGAGAGAAAAGATAATTAAATTTTGGGCTCATTCCTTCTCATTTGATCATGTAAACCATATTTATAAAATTTACATGAAAAATCCATAATGAATCTTCTATTTTTTTGACTTTAAACATCTATAAATGGTCTCTATAAAAGCATGACAACTTTTCATAGTGAAACTATGAAACATGATCTTCTCTCTATCAATACTACTTGACCATTTTGACATCAAGGACATCCATAGTGTCCCTTTTGACATCAATGAAAATTAAATTACCAATACCATGAGCTTGAAATAAGCCTATGTTCTCCATGACTATAAGTCCTTGTTTACAAGGTGTATTATTGTAATTTTCTTGTTAAGCTCATCACACCCTCATGAAACTTTTTGAGCTCATGTTATTATGTTCACTTACATGGAACTCCTCTATGCCACTTTTCTTGAAACCCCTTGTCTTTGAGAAAGGCCTTCCCTTAAGCATGCATATAGGTGTAAGTTTGAGGTGTATGACTATATTAGTACTCCTTAAACACCTTCTTCAATATGTGTGTGGGGATATGCCATCATTTTTTCACTCAATAACCTCTCTTGAAATTAAACTAAACATGAGACATTCCTATCACAATCATCAATAAAACAAACCTTCTCCTTGCTATGCCTGACTATAACCTTATCTACAAGTGTGTGTATGGACAAGTACTATGATAATAATGATTTGGCAGCTTTTAAAAAAATACAAGGTGTTTATGAATTTATTTGAGTCATAATTATCTCTTTAAGCCAAAATCTTCACTTGAAGTGTTCTAAACCCTTTAGATTTTCTCAAGAACCACTCTTCCTTGACTGTAGTAGTGTTCTCAAGGCTGGCTGTAGGTCTCTATTCCTCTTCTTAATCCCTAATTAAATCTTAACATGACTTTATCTATCTCTCCCCTTTAATTTATTAATATTAATGGCTAAATATGCATTATGGTGTTCATAATTGTCTCCATAAGCCTATAAACATCTTCAAACTTGTGAAATCATATGATTGTTGTAGGTGTGTTTTTACTTAGGCATGTAGGTGTGCTTTTAAGACTCTTGACATGATTGTTTATGACTTCCTTAAGGTTTTATAACATGATATGGTCTTATTTGGATTAATAATCCTTCCTTCATTTCTCACCTTCACCCATATTCATGTCATAAACCAAAACTTTCAAATACCATGCCCTTTCTCTTTATATGATGATTATACTATGCTCCATTATACAGATATGCCTATGTTTTGACCTTAAATAAGGCCTCATAAACATGGCATAATATTTGTATTTACCTTGGTAAGTTTTGATGAGATGGTATTATTTTAGGCCTTGAAAATACACCTTTTAGTATATCCTTCCTTTTTGTACTTAATGAAAGTTGTTGACTATTGGATACTATAGTAGGTGTACTTTTTGTTGGCTATGAATGATACTTTATAGGTCTATCTACATAACTCCCTCTTCATGCTCATGACAACCTCTTAAATGTACTTGAATCCTTATGTGATGGATGATGGAATGGATATGAATGGAAGGGGTGGAAATATGAATGGAGGATGGGAAGATTTGAATGAAGGTTGAGATGAGTATGAACACAATGAAATATGGCTGTGTATGATAGTGTTATGGGAATGAATAAAAGTGGAGGTGGAAAATGGATACTAGGACAATTTCAAGACTATCTTAAAGGGCCAAATTGAAGCATGATCATATCCTTGACCTAATGTATCAATTTGGAGGCTATTGGAGGAGGATAACAAGCTAAAATTGAAACCTAGGAATATGTTAGGTACCTTAAACAATGCTAAGAAACCTTAGTTTTGCTATGAATATTTTAAAGAATCTTATGGAAGATTTTCATGAAAATATGAAAACATGAGGGAGATCCATACGAATATGAAACTAAGAAATTTATGAAGCTCTTTCTCTCTCATAGATCATACAAATCTCCTTTACCTGCTTGTATAATGTGGATTTGTAACCCTTGTATTATTTTGATTTGTTTGAACATCACACATGTGAAAAGGACATTATATATTCCATGGAAATTAATTATATGTTATAAATAATTCCTAAAAACTTGAATTTTATTAAAATGATTCCCTGGTGAGGAGAAATTGTAGAAAACTAGTTGCCTTCATGGATGAAAGACTATAGTTGAATACCCTAAATTAAAATGGATGATTCATGAGGGAGAGATATCCAAATTGAGAACCATCTGATCCAAAAATAATATATCTAATTCTATTTTCTTTGACAAATATTTTAGACTTGGATTCTCTCTTTAATGGCTGTACCATTATGAATGAAACCTAGAAGGTAGTCCTTGTGTGCAAAAAAACCAATTATCTATAGGGGATTGGATTTAGGCCTATTTTTCTTCCAATTTAAATGAAATTATTCATGATCATCTACCATTCCTTAATTTTCTTTTTCATTTCCTCCATCATATGGATGGATGTACAATTTTATACCTTACTTTGTAAAATGCATGAAAAAATCTTTTTTTCCCTTTTATTCCAACTTTAGTCTTACACCACAAAAATTATAAGAAAATAGAAGGTAAATGAGTCAAATACATGTTAATACATGATTTTTAATGTTTTTTCACCTATTAATTTTCAAAATTGGCACGTGGGAGCCCTAAAATAGCCCTTTTCACACTTGAACTAGCTTCAAAGTGGCTTTTTCAAATATGATACTTTATGAATAATATAAATTCATATATATTATTATTTTAAAAGGTTATTTTATTATTTTAATGGTAATTTAATACCATATTTTTATATTTAAAGACCAATTTTTATCATTTTTTGGCAAAATAACATAGTTTTACAAAGGACAACTGACACTAAATGTCAAAGAAGAATGCCATAACCTTATAAAAGGATTAAAATGATCTTTTTAATACATTTTGATCATAATATTAGGTTTAAATATCATTTCATACCTTCATTATAGCAAAATATACTAGAAAATATTCATGAAAGTCATCAATTATCTTCTTTTTGACATCTCCTTCGGAGCACTTTCAGATCACAGAACCACTTGAAAATCTATCAAAACCTAAAAATATGCTTGAAGCTATGAACATGACATAGAAAAAACTCACTCTTCACATGAAAAATGAGACACTATGATGACTATGAAATTTTTTTGACCACAGGGGTTAGAATTTGGCCTTGATATGCCAATTGCCAACATTGCCTAAAGGTAATTATAATCAGGATTAGAGAATGAGAAACACTGATTTGCCCAAAAGTCATTATAATTAGGAATAGGAAATGAAAATCAATAGTTTTTCCAAAGGTGGTTATAATCAGTAATGAAGAATGGACTAAATATAACGAACTATTACACCAAAAACTTGAGGTGTTAGTGAAATTTGCACATCAGGATCATAATAAAACACTAATTTGCCCAAAGGTGGTTATAATAAATAATGGAGAAAAGGAAACATTGATTTTACCAAAGGTATTTATAATTAGGAACAAAAAATGAGAAACACCAATTTACCCAAAGTTAATTATAATCAAGAATGGAAAATGAGAAACATTGATTTACCCAAAGGTGGTTATAATCAGGGACACATGTGTTTAACCTGAAGGACAGGTAGAGTGGGTAAAAATAATTATTTTACAAAAGGTGGTTATAATAATTTAGATGTTGAAATTATGTGATTTAAAATGAGAATTCCAAATAAAGGAAAGATATACCATTGATTGATCAAAAAATAATTTTCCACATCGGGTAAAATTGACAAGAGTAGCTTATGCAGAAAACCCATAAAATGGATTTATGATGGGATAGCAAAGGATAATAAAAAAATTTTAGCCTAAATTCAAGTTTTAATATGCACATTAAAATTAACATAGGATATAGGTTAAAAAATCATGTTGTTAAATGAGCCTCAAGAGAGGCCCAAAAAGATAGTCTAGTGGTAATATAACCAAAAAATAAGGCACGTAAGATCAAATGATGCATAAAACATACCACAAATGTGAAAAATACACTTTATTGAGTGTGAAAAATGGAGTATAGGCCCTAGGGGGTAAAAATTCAAAATTTTAGCTATATATTCACTCTAAGGATGAAAAATGATTTATTTTCACCCTAGTCCTTTAAAAATTAGAGCTCTAGTTTTTTGTGCACATTATTGAGAGAAAATGGCCCTGTATAGGATCTTAGTGACATATATTAGAGTGAATTAGAGAGAACATGTGGACACCACATGATAGGGAATTATTAAGTAAACTCAAATCAATCATTAATTACCATTAATTATCATTTATTACCCTTAGTAGGTTGAAAATATATGAAGTTGCTATTTATGTGGTATGGCAAATGTTGGCTTCACCAAGGAAAATGGTGATAATGCTAAAAGGGGTAGAAATCATTGAAATGATAATTTCACCCATTTTTAGGTGAATTCATAATTTTCATGAAAATTAAAATGGTGCTTTTACTTAAAAATGTGAAAAATCACCTAAATAGTGGTTTTGACATGGAGAAAACAAAAGCTTTACTTTGAAAGCCAAGAATAATTAAATTTGAGGACCTAACAGTGGTTTGACCTATTAAAGAGAGTTAATTATACTGAGTAGTCTAGGATTAAGATCTAGTAGCAGTATGTAGTTAGGATGATGCTAATTATTTTTATTATAAGAGTGATTCATTATTCTTACCTATCGTGAGAGATGATCACACTATTTATGGACCCCATAGATTTGGAGTAAGGCCATGGTTACTTTTCTATAGATGTTATACCTACATGACATGGTAGGGATGCCAGTTATCTAGGTTGATTAGGCATATTTGAGTGTACTAATAAAGCATTAGCATAATGAGACATTAAACTTTCACTTGTTGACTAGGGATGTCATTGTCATACTTATGGCTACCTAGTGTATCCTCAAGCCATTGATGCACAAGTGATGCTTATTTTATAAACCACTAATACAATAATAGGTGGTGCTTGATGATTTATGTAGTTGTCAGCATATCCCCATGGTTTAAGAGAAGGTTGATATAAACCTAATTGAGACCTATATATATATATATTTGGCTAGATGATCTACCTATTAAGGATCCATCACCAGTAGCTATGATTGATTGAGAGGTTGTTTTTTATGGTAGTTGTTAATGACATCTTGCTACCTGACAAGAGTGGCCAATTTTTACATATGGGCCTAAGTGGTGTTATTAGGATCATACTAGAGGATTTAACACATTTTGACTAGGGACCAACTATTTTAGCACAATTATACAAATATTTTCACCTAATATCATAATGAGGTGGAGTAGTATCGAAGCCTATGCACTTCTCATGATCTAGGGCTGAGAGCATATCATGATCAAATGAATAGTCAAGATGTGTAAGATGTGAGGTATTAAGGATCTAGTAGCTTATGGTTGGGCTTAAACTAGACATAACAAGCATGGGCACAAAGGAGACATCCCCTTTTATAGTTAGGTGTTCAATTATCTAACACCACAATTCTTCATTTGGAGGTTATACCTTACCTATCAGCTATATTGGTTTAGGTATGGATGGTACATGGGCTTCATGACCATGAGATGCTTTATTATTGGGAAATAGTACCACATTATAGAGGAGTACCACCTTGATTAAGTACTTAGGTAGTTTAGCTTTACACAAGATGTAATTGAGGGGGTTTGCTCATCTCATACAAGAGATTAGCTAGGATTATTCTATGATCCTAAGGAGTGAATCCATAACAATCTATATCAACATACCATGAGTTATCTAGGTGTATGCTGGAGGAGCTATAGATGTAGGGGTCACTCTAGATTATATGTCCTAGTGGGTATAAGTGTGCCCATTAAGGTTGATATCTCTAATACTAGTAGGGCATCATGTGATGCACTTGGAATGAGAATGGTGATGGGGAGGATGATGATGGTTTTGATGTAAGAGATGAAGATGATGGTGGAGGAGATGGAGATGAGGGGCCAAATGTGATGATATTGGGTCCCAAATCATTAGTGGTGATAGTTGGATAGGTTGGCTTAGGCTAGGTAGGATATTTAGGCACATAGGTAGATCTTGGCTAGGTAGGGTATTTTGGTATGGCCATGGTAGGTAGGGACACTGACATGCTTGAAAAGGAGATAATTACTTGGGTATGGGAAGTTATAGGGTTATAACATCAACTATCTAATTTGTAGAGAACCTTATATATGAGAGGTGATGATATGACTCAGCTATAGATAGATACCACTTAGATGAAGGATGGGATAGCCAAGATAGTGCAGGTTTAGGTTCAACTTACCACTAAGAGATATCATGCCATTAATGAACATCAAGCATTGGATATTATAAATAATCTAAGATGAAAGTGGGATGCAACATGAGGATCTAGTACACAGGTTAAATTCTCATAAATGATTTTGGAGAGCCTTTAAGCTAAGTATAAGGGATCTTATTATAGGTGAGCTTGAATTCCCAAGGATCAATAGGTTATTACTTTTGAGATCCAAGATGCATAAAGGATAGTGAGCAGGTCTATTAGTCTCACACCAAGACTCATGTTACAAGTGCTTCATGCTAGTCTATTCATCAACCACGACCACCACTACCAAGACCACTAGGACCACTACGGGCCTCCTTTAGTTATATGTCCTATGGATACATAGAGCCAAAGTTGATGATAAGGACTTTGTAATTTTAGCATAGTTTGGCATTGTTTTGGCATATGACATTGTACTCATTATATCAACATACTTATGTATTTTTGAGACACCATCATTATATGTATATATCATTATGTGAATAGCATTTGAGATATATTAACATTCATTTTTGGGTCTTTTGATGCCAATGTACATGTATATTATATTCTTGATATATATATATATATATATATATATATATATATATATATATATATATATATATATATATATATATATATATATATATATGATGCCATGCTTGTTATCTTGATTATCTCATGTTTAACATTGATTAGTATTATGGATGTTAAACATTTTTAATATTTAGTCTTATGTATGTTCTATTCATTCATTACATATGCCTTGTTTATGAGATACTCTATTGGTTATTCATCTGATTATGTTGTATGATTTACATGGATGTTTATTCATATATACTCATCTGTATAAACACATAATAAGTTATTTTTTGCTCTTGTTTATTACTCATGGATTCCAACATGTGTTAGGGTAGTTGGGTGGTTTTGATATATTGGAAAAGTAATGCCATTTCATTGCTAAAATAGACTTCATGTGCACACTTTTGATTTATCTTGTGATAGTTATGGATAACTAAATATTAGTATATACCCTAAGCATGGAAAACTTAATTTAATTGTAAATTTAAAAAACTTAAGAATAAGATATGAATAGTAAAATCCTAAGTGTAAATATAACCAAAAAAATAAGTGTAAGACTAAATACAAAGATTCATAACTGAAGTACATAGTATGGATAATCACGACTTAAGTATAAACAAAATGTAATAATCTTATGGCACCTGAAGAACAAAATGGAAAATTAATAAAAAAAATAAACAAACAAAAAGATAAAAATAAACAAACAAACACAACACAACAAACAAAATGCAAACAAACTAAAAACCATTTAAAAAAATAGAAATAAACAAACAATATAAATCGTAAAATAAAAACAAACTATACAAGTAAACAAACAAAACTAACAAAACAAACAAAACCAATAAAATAAATAAACTTTATAAACAAATTAAAAAAAAACTAATAAACAAATCAAAACAACAAAACACAATAAAACAATAATAAACAAATATAAACAAAACATAAATAAAAATGAATCACAAGATAATAATAAACAAAACATAATAAACTACCAATAAACAAAATAATAAAACACCAATAAAAACAACAAAGCAACCATAAATAAAATAATGACAAGCAAATAAAACATCACTCAAACAAACAAATAAACAAAGGTGAAAAAGAATAAATAAATAAAATGACAAAACATGTAAACAAAACACCAATAAACATAAATAAATAAATAAACATGGCACAAATAAATAATACAAACAAAACCAAATAAAGAGAACAAACAATGATAGATAAAATAAACAAAAGAACAAACAAAAATAATAAATAATGCAATAAACAAAGTAAAAAAAAAAATAAAAAAAAAAAACAATCCAAAGCAAAGAAAAGTGTAGTAAACAAACTAATCTAAATAGATAAAAATAAAAAACAAAAATAAACAAACATTAATACACAAATAATGTTTAATCATAATGTTAGTAAAAATATAAAACAAATTATTTATGCATGCGTAATAGTGGTGTTACTCTTGGAGATAAGGTAACCCCTAAGCTAGGTAGCAACAACACAAGAAAAATAACACAAGAGAAAATGACTAACATTTTCCCCTAGGATATAGGGAAATAATGACACAAATAAGATGGAAAACATTACCCCTAGCCTATAGGAGATAATGACACAAAAAAAACAACACAACTATTACCCCTAGGCCATAAGAGACAACAAAACAACACAAACAAAATAGGGGAATAAAAGAAAATGAAGGGGTAGATGAGCTTACTCTAGATGTACTACATAAGTGGACACTATCTATATAGTTCTATGGACACAAGATCCAATGTGAAATTTAGGTCAAATGTAGTTCTCCCAGAATATGGGATAGAAGAAAATGAATGATAAGAAAACATGATTAACATGCAAAGGAAAATGAGAATGATCTGGAAAAATAGTGAGTACATGAGATAAGAGGGGGTGACATTTCACAATCATGAAAACATAATAACAAATAAATAACATGAGCTTGAGAGTATGGTTTTGGATAAAACCACACTAAAATTCAAGAGATGAGTGTCCATTAATGAGCTAAAATGGTAATTCATAGTGTCTATTACATCTAAGGTCTGGAATGAGAATGAGCTCACAAAATGATGAGAGCGTAGGCAATGGTTTCTCATAAAATGATGAGAGCATTGAAATAAAAATTACTCATAAAATGAATAGAGCATAAGAAAATTTGAGTGGTCATTAGTGTATCAAAATCAAATACACAATGCTCATAACATGAACTCACAAAATGGCAAGAGCATATGGATAAGGCTAGTAAGGACAAGGAAACTAATTGACAAGTGGTTACTCTTAAAATAGTTAGGAGTCCCAAGATCCTTGAGTCAAATAAGTATTTTAAAAAGAAAGGAAGGTGTGACCTAGCTAACTCAAGATACCACATGTATCCAAGTGATACCTACATAGTCCATGTAGACCTCAAGTTGATGTAGTTCTCCCAAAAATGGGAGGAAAAAGACCAAGGTGGTCTAGAAATGAAACTGAATAAACAAGATGGTCCATACCTAATTTTTTTGATGGATTTACATCCTATATGGAAATTATAAGCTAATTTTCATGATTTTATGATTTTTAGGATTTCATAGATCTTTGCAAATATTTTTGGAATTTTCTAGCCATCTCAACTCGATTGAGAATTATGAGATATAAAATAGTCTAATTAAAAATATGGTGAGAGCATGGCTTAGGTTAATTGTAAAATAGAGAGAGAATTTAAAATTAAATTGCTCATAAAATGATGAGAGTGTGGAAAAGGGGTGGCTGAGCTAACCTAAAAAAATAATGAGTGCTATGTACATAGTCCAAAAGGACCTCAAACCATTGTAGTTATGCCTTCACAAAAGGTGTTTGACTAAGTATTAATGAGTTTAAGTAAAGGAAAATGGAAAAGTAAATGATAAAAATAATGGTAAGGTGATGAGGTAATGCATGGTAAATATGTTGTTCCTAATTTTATCAAAAGTGGTTATAATTAGGAAACAATGATAAAGGGTTAATGGCACTAATTTTCCCTAGTAAGTAATAATTAGTAACACAAGGTAGGAACATAACAACAAAGGAAGGATTCAATTTCTAGGACCATTGTCAAACTACTTTCATATAATGCCACTAAAACATTTAATTTTGAAACAACTACTGGAACTAAACCTATCATCAATCATCAAACATGCCTTAAGTAAAAATGAATTAAAACCAAGGCCAAATGTGATAGGTGGGGTTAGGTAAAAATAAATTTCTAACAAAGGGTTTAGGGTATGGTTTAAAGATAATGGGTATAGTACAGATCATAAGTATAATGTGGCATAACTTAAAATTCCTTGTAGACAATAATTTGAGTCTCTCAAGCATAAAAATATTTAAGGTGCATTATGTTCATTGGTTCATCAAGTTCATCTACCTCTAGTGTAGCAAGAATGTATGCTCTAGAACTATAGTTAGTGATAACTTTATAGGGCCCTAACCAGTTTGGTTATAACTTTCCCTTTTTCTTTGTTTTAGCATTCACATTTTTCTGATTCTCTTTTAACATCAGGTCACCAAGCTCAAATTCATGATTATTAACATGACTATTGTATTGGCCATTTAATTAGTTATGATATGTTTGAAGATTATTCAAGGCAACCAAGCATTCTACATCAAATAGGTCTAGCTCTTAAAAATGAGATACCCTATAATATTTATCGTTGATGATGTGTTATAATAAATTTTTGAGAGAAGGCAACTCAACCTAGATGAGAATAATGGCCTTAGTTCTATAAATAAGTGAATAGGCTGTATCTCTAGTTGGAGTATATAAGGTGGTATGGTATGCCCAGAGGGAATTAAATAGTTAAAGTGCCAATTATTACCAACATAATTAATAATATTCTTTATAATGTTGACAATGGTTTTATTATAAGTATTATCTTAGCCATTGCCTTGTAGATAATAGGTAGTGGATAAATGTTTTTTATGTGGTATTAAGAACAAAATTATTTCACATATTTATTCTTAAATGATTTTACATTATTAGATATAATGTTAGAGGGGATGCCATAATGATAGAAGAGATGGCTGAATATGAATCTAAGTGAGGAAAATGCCTTCCACCCATTTAGTGAAATATTTAGTAGCAGTCAAGATGTTTTTATGGCTATTTGAAGATATAGGATTGATCTTCCTAATGAGGTCAAGTCCCCACATTAATAATGACCATTGTGTTTTCAATTCTATGAGTGTCTTGGCTAGAGTATGAATTAGGCTGACATGCGTATGACACTTGACACACCTCTTCACATATGCAATTACATCTACTTCCATAGCTATTTAGTAATAACCAATATACAATAATTTTTTAGCTAAGATTACCTTACTGGTGTGGGATCTACAAACCCTTTCATGGACTTCCATCAATGCAAGTTTGGATTCTACCAAAGGTAAAAAATGAAGCAGCGTTCCATAATAACTTCTATGATACAAGGTCAATCTAAGTAGGGTATAGTGAGAGGCTTTGTGGGTAAAGGTTTTTTTTTTACATGATAAATTAGTAAGAATGGTTTGGATTTGAAGATAGGCATATATGTTTGAGTACCAAGGAGATGTGAGACCAATAATGTCACAAACCATCTTGATGGCTGATTCTTCATGTGCAAATGCTAGGAGATATTCAATAATAAATTGATAATCCATGTTTCTATCTATGATATGAATCATAAATCTAATAGTGTCCATAACATTATTAAATTATTGGCCTGAGGTATTCTTTCAAATTGGATGTTGGCAATTTATTTCATGAGAATATCACCATATATTATAGGGTATGGACTTCTCATCCTTGGTCTAGTACTGGTCCATAAATTGATTAATTATTAATTTAAAATCACCACACACTAATAAATATTGAATGTTCCATTGTACTACTTGACAAAACCATATAATACACACTTTGTACTTGTCTATGTTACTAGTATAGGGAAATATAATACAAAAGGACTTGGGAATGAGATCCCCTTATGTCATAACAAACAATATTATAGCCCCTGATCCATGAGTTGTGAATTATCCATTAAAGTAAATATTTCACTATTCATCCTCAAGAGATGTATCTATTTCTTCAATGGTCATAATGGCCTCATCTAAAAATCCAAATGTAAAAGGTTAAGTATCTTGAAGAGGAGATTATGTAAGCTGATATGCAAGTAATTTCCCCTCAATGGAATTTTGATTTTCATATTCAATTTTAAAATCAATCAATAGAATGATCCATTTTACCATATGACTTTATAGATCTGATTGAAAAGTAGACACTTGAGTGGATCTAATTTAACAATAATAATGGTCTTGTTGTTTAACATATAATGATGTAACTTTTAGGATAAAACATCATTACTAAGTAGGAATTTTCAATCAACATATAGTTTCCTACTCATTTTGCTATGCCAAAAATTCCCCTAGGGCATTCTCAATTACTGATAGTGAAGTAATGGCTTGTTTGGCATTGGCAACAAAAAAATAGGTGGGTTGACAATATATTCTTTAAGCTGATCAAATGATTTTTGACACTCTTCATTCTAAGAGAATGTAACACCTTTTTTCATCAAGTGTGAAAATAGATGGAATTTATTGGCTAATTATAAGATGAAACATCTGATAGATTGAATTTTACCCTATAAACTATGGAGCTACTTTAAGGTAGATATTGATGGAATTTATATAATTACATGAACTTTGGTTGGGTCAAATTTAATGCACCTATGAGATATAATGAAACCTAACTATTTTTTTATAAGTAATACCAAATACACACTTATTCAGATTAAACTTGACGCTGTACTCATGAAATCTCTCAATGATTCTTCATAGTACAACTAGATGACCAACATAGGTATTTAATTTACCCACTATATCATCAACATAGTCCTCAAAGATGTCATGGATCATGTCATGGAAAATCACTATCATGGATATTTGATAATTGGCATTGGCATTCTTAATCCTAAATGACATCACTTGATGATATAATGTTCCCCATGGAGTGGTGAACATAGTCTTTTTTCTAGTTTTTTAGTACTACTCTAATCTGATTATAACCTAAAAAACCATCCATTAAATAGATAATTACATAATATATCATTAGGAAAATCAAAGCCATCAGGTAGGATTTGTTGATATCTATAAAACTAATGCAAAATTTGATAAATTCTAGTTTCTTACTCATTGAAATGTCTAAAATCTACTCTAAATAGTCAATTGGCCTGATGCATTTCATGTCTAAGAATTTTTACAACTCTTTATTGACTAGCATAGTAATATGAGGATGCATGTTACTCAACTTTTATTTAATGAGCTTAGCATTAGGATGTATAACAAGATGATTTAAAACCAAGGTAGGGTCCAAAAATTACATGTGTGAATATCCCCTTGTAAATATGTCAATAAATTTCCTCAAAAGGGTTGTAAAAACTTCATGCTCCTCATTAGTAAGGGATGTGCCTAGTTTGATCCACTTTAGGTCCTTTGGGGTCCCAATGTTCACCTCTAAAGTTTACCCCACAAAGAGTGTAAAATCATCATCTAAAATAGTTAGAAAGGAGTTGAATTTATTGACAATGAAAAAGTCATCTATATGGACTAACTCATCTAATTATCCCAAGAAAGACAAATCATAATATCCTTATGTTGACATAGGCCATGATACAAATACCTCAGGGCACTCTTGAATAAATTTTACAAAAGCTTGCCACTCTTCAATATTGATATCTGATCCATAAATAATTTTTAGGATATACATCTCCTATGCTTCATAGGAATATGGGTGAACATCCCCATCAAATGGTGATAGGAACTAGTTTCACCAAGAGACTTACCTTTCTCTTTAATTTTTCCTTGGTTAAAAATCACTTCAAAGAGGTTTTCATTTTTAGACCTCAATGTTTATTTTATTTTTGTTTATGGTTAGGGAAGTTCACCCACTCTCTAAAGTATCTAATAGGATCCAATATAATATTAAATCCCTACTTGTGGTCCCTAAGAGGAATGTGAATCCTTAATCCTAAAAATTCATATATGACCTCATAATTTTCAAACTCAGCTAATAACATTATTGACTCTTGTTGGTTCCAGTCTATTAATTATAGATGATAAAGGGTTAAATAAAAAGGTTGATAAATAGGGATAATGGTGCAAATAACATGGGGGTTATATAAACTTATAGTGTCAAGGTCATCATAGATGCTATAATTAGACCCTATGTCACTACTGACATCATCATTGTTATTCATTGGTGTTAGAACATGAATAAGGTATATGGGGTCAACCCTAGGTAGTATAAATCTAATACCATGGGTTCCCTTGTACTTAGTCATTGTGACTAGTTTGATCTTGCCTTGTTAATGTAGGCCTAAGCCTCTACCTTCATAAGCTAGGTATTCCATAATCTGACTAGGGATAAGCTACTTTGAAATTTGATAATAGTTAGATAACTCATTAGTGTAGATCCATAAATCATCTTTCACTAAGGGGTCCTATTATAGGACAAACACTATTTTGAAAATAATGGGCTTGTTAAGCTAAGATTTTCCTTTGGTTTCCCACTCAATATTTGGCCTTAAGTCTCCCATAAGCATTTCAATTTTTAGGTAGTTTGGTAGTATGGAATACATTATGGGTACTATATTCTTTGAGACCTTTGTTAGTTATATAAAAGTGATTAGAAATGTCTGATGGAGACATGGCTAAGGTAGAGGCTAGGTTGTTTGGGTTAATGTAATTAGATTTTGGGCTTGATTCAATGGATTTTCCTTTCTCAACTCTTTCTTTGTCTAATTTGGGCATAAGATTCATGTAAAATTGGTAGTTATAGATTTTATACTTAGCCTCAAGGCATTTAGAATATTGATATGGCTGAAGATCAATTGGTATAGTCACTTTCATTCCTAAATTTGTAAATTTTATACATTAATGCAATGTAGAAGGTATAGCCCTAATTTCATGGATCCAAGGTCAACCTAATAACAAATTTTAAGATAGTTCTAGGTCTAAAATATGGCACAAAGTATCATGGGTCAATGACCCAATGACCAATGGAAAACTAAGAGTACCTTGAGATTCCTATTCTTCATTATCATATACCTTGATAAAAATGGTATTTGACTACAAGTTGATTGGTGCATATCCAAGATGTTTGACCAAATTTAGCGACATAATGATGAGATCCAAACTATTGTCTATAAGGACATATTTAAGTTTATGGGTTGTTATACAGATGTCAATACATAATGGGTTGTTGTGAAGAGGACCTAGGGATGCTATGCCACTTTGGTCAAAGGTAAGACATTGGCTAGGGGCCAAGTGTCCTATCATGGCTTAGAATTTGTCTAGAGTGATGTCATCTGACATAAAGTATTTGTACAAGTACTCATTTAAGATGTCTTTATGGATGTTATATGTATGAAAAAAATCCATGATGGATATGTGCACAAGTGTCTTATTTAGTCTTTCCACAATATCATAGGTCTTCCCTTAAATTTTTTTAGTTAGTTTATTTTTAATAGGAAAAAAGGGTAACTAGGTTTATTTGTAGTATTTGGTTGTGGTCTTTTGATAGTGACTCTATCTCATTGAGTTAAAATTGTATAATATCAATCTAAAAATTGGTTTTGGTAGTTGTATATGTAGGTAATAAGGCTTGGAATGATGATTTTTTGATGGTACGAAGCTTAGTTTTCAACATGGTCTGTAGAATAATCACTAGCATAATGGGGTTAGTAAGTATTACTTGGCAAATAAGTATAATTGGGAAAAGGTCTAGGTCTATTAGAAGTTGGCTGAGGATTAATGGTGATAGTTATAACATGACCACTTAAAATGTGTCACCCAATATTTTTATAGGTATACACAATGACATGATGACCTCCTTGGTTGGTTTGTTCATTTTTCCCTTGGTTCCAACCATTCTGCTACTATTTTTATGGATGGCACTGCCACTATTGATTTTACATTTGAGTTATCTACTATTATTATTGATATTATTGGTACTATTTATATCTATTTTTATTATTATTTAATTAGGGAAATGGATTATAGTAGATACCCAAGTTATGATTGGTCATAGGAACATGGGTGTCTCTTTCTATTTCTCTATTTTCCATCATATCCTCAATCAAATCCCTAAGTTGCATACACCAAATTATGGAATGTATTATAACACGATGATACTCACAAAATTAATGTTCCTTATACTAATCAATAAAAGGAATACCTTCAGGGAATGGCTTTTATATCGATAACTGATCATATTTGCTTGAACCAATCTTTGAAACATAAATTCAATAGGCTTACTAAGGTTAATAAATTATCTAGAAATGAGTGGTATTATCCTTAGAGGAGGGGCTTGTAATTGGTTTTGATTTTATGGCAATTATTTTTGTGGAGGTCTTGGTTGAATGTATGAAGGAGGTAGTTACTGAGTGGGTGAAGGTAAATAGATAGTCGGTGTTTTCACCATCTAAACATGGCATGATTTAGTAACCCCATTAACAAAAACATTATTATTATGGTTTTAGGGTTTATGTATCTTTTTGTTGTTGGATTAAGGTGGAATTGAAGCTAGTATATGAATTGGATTCTGATTATGGTTCTATTTATGGTTGTGCTAGCCTTGATACTAATTCTAGCTCTAATTATAAGAGGATATATTGATTATCCATTTGTTAACAAGGGCCTTCTAAATATGTGTTCCTTTTTATATAAATTATTAAAATGTATGAGCACATTATAAATCAAGATGGGAAGATATCTTTTTCTGTAAGTTGATGGTAAATATCATGGCCAATTATTTATCTAGAAGATTTTGAGTAAACCAGTTCATTAGTGCTCTCCAACCTTACAAGTATGCAATGAAACTTTCACTAGTTTTATATTTAACTTGGAATAAATCCAAAATATTAATCACATGCTCAATATTATATTAAAATTGTTATACAAACTTATCCAAAAGTTCATCAAAGTTAGGTACATAATTTTTTGATAATTTCAATAGCCATACTAAGGCTTGTCCAGCTATACTCCTTAGAAAGAGTAAAAGTAAGTATATATTTATATATGTCATTAGCTAACATGAAAAAAATAATTCCTTTAGGTGGCTCATAACTTAGTATAAATGGTATTTTTAGATACTCCATATTGAATTGATAAGATCATATTTCATCCAATTTGAATTTATTTGTTTGTTTTACAATATATATAGCTTGAATTATATCCTTCATCTGTTGCAACTCTTGGTCAAGGAAATTAGATGAAGTGGACTATTGCTATTTAGGTTACACAATCAAAGGTGGATTACCTTGAATGGGGTAGGCATATTATGGAATGTTGGTTTAATTAACTGGTGGAATAGGTATATGCATATATGCATTTGGATTATACTATGGATATAAAATATATTATTGTTGAGGTAAACTCTAGTTTAGATTGGATAAATAACCTTGACTAGTGACTAGTGGCTATGGTAATGGCATTTATATCTATAAAATGTGTTAGGACTATTGGGTTTGAGAGGGAACTTACTATCTACTTGTTAAACCTTATTGTATATAAGGAACATGTTGTTGACTAGAACCTACTATTAGAGGTGTTGATAATTATATCCTTTTTGCACATGTGATACCCATTGGGTGAAATTAAATTGTTGCTAATCACTTGGTACTTGTACATAAGGACCTTAATTTTGGTTGAACACCTATTTTTGGATTGATAGTTACTATTAAATAGGTACTTATTATTGTTAGGAAACTATTAGGGATTTGGCATTTTTTGTTATTGACTAACTGACACTTTATGAATAATAGGAATAAGTTGTTTGTTAGGAAATGTTTGTGATTGATAAGGTATATTAGTCTATGTTTGTTATGGAAAAACATTCATCATCACTTGTTAAGGTGGCATAATGTTCTACACTTGTTACAGTAGTTAGTTGGTCTATTGTTGGTTTGTTCCCCTTGTTACACATTCAAGGAAGTAGCTAGTTGAGGAGTGGAGGTTTCTTGTTGATTTTAGAAAATAAGCATACCTATTACCTGATGTTGTAATCAACTCATGGCATTATTTGATGAATCTATTATGTATTGCTTAGTGGTAAATTAGACCCACTTTTATTTAGGTTGGAATGCACTTTCATGCTATCTATAAAATTTTGGGTGAGGTTTTCCATTTCAAAAACAACCTACTCAATTAATATAGGGACATTATACATGTCATAAAATAATGTGATTTACATAAATGGTTTAAATTTTAGTTTGCATAGCCTGAAGCATCCATTTTTAATCCTATTTATGGAGATATCTCAATAAGTGACATGTTAGAAACAACCCTTGCATTAATATTATGATCTAGGTTGAGATAAGTTTAGTACACTTATTGTACCTATTCCATTTATTCATTTATATGTATTTTCCCTTTTACAAGTGTACTTTGGTATTACTATGGAATTTAGACTAAATCTTAATTCTAAGTAGTTGATGATTGTTTGAATAGTTAAATTTGAGGTGCATTACCAGGAGTTCTAATCAAACTACTTAGACTTTCATGTGTGAAGTCTAGTGGAAAATTGGCTCTTACTCTAACAACTCTAATAATAACTTCATATTTATTCTCTATCAAATGATGTTCAAAAAATTATGGATCATATCTTGTTTGTGTTAGCATTGTAACATAGTAGGGATCTTATTGTTCTCTTTGTTCAATGTTAGGCATTATTTGATCAAGGTACTATGTTATTTAGTCTAGTTATTAGCCTAGATAAGGAGGTATAATCATCAAACACTATGATAATAGGTTATGTATTTAATATATGGAATGTTATAAGATGAATATGGATCCTTATCATAAGCTATGTCATTGTACGACTCTTGAACAAAAGGGTCATCGATCACAAGTTTCTCATAGTCTGGATTATACATGGTCCCACTATGTGTGTAACAAGGCATGTTTTGATCTATAGATAGGTCTCATAAAAAAAAGGGTATAAAGGTAAAAAACAATAAAGGTCTAAAAATAAAGAACCTTTGACTCTGTAAAAAAGGCACAAAGGGTAAAATAACTAGACTAGGCAATGGTAAAACATAATAAAATCAAAACTAGTCTAATAAAATGATATTGATTTTCCCAAAAGCAGTTATAATTAGTGGAAAAATTAACATAATTTCTTGAAACTCATCTATAGATAAGGTGTTAATTTTACTAAAGGTGGTTATAATCCATGATGAAAGTATCTAAATTACAATTTAGGCTCAAAGGATAATAATGATTTTCCCAAAGGTGGTTATAATCATTAGTGTAAAAAAAGAGATAGACTCAAAAATAAATAACTCAAAGAAAAACTTAAAAAAAAATTAAACTAAGGTGATTGGCTAAAAAAAATCAATAATTGGCTCGCTAAGACTCAATATTTGACTCATAAGAGACTATTAGAATAATGGAACTAGGATATTTAGAATTTGACATAACAAAATTCAAACAAGGCATGTGGTAACAACTTGGTTTAAATGATACTCAAATAAAGCACAAATAAATAACCACTAGATTATATGCATATTGGTATTTTAGATCAAATAGGAAATCAACTTGAGTAAAACAATTCAAACACAAAAAGGTAGACTACCTAAGCCCAAATTAGACGAGGTTTTAGCATAAACTTGATTAGTTTAAGATTTTCACTTTAAAAGGTTGAGTTTCATATTTAATGCAAAAGGACTCAAATGTTCTAAGAGAAAAAGACTAGACCAAAATGGGTATCATAATGATGCATTAGAAATAAAAGAGGTATACAAATGGTTTTGAACTTGGTTTCAAAAGTGACAAGAGATTGGAATGATTCCAATAGTGTGACCATGCTCCTTCAAACAAATCACATGATAATGGTTTTGGAATAAAAAATCCAAGGAAAACATTTGAGACAAAATGGGTAGCATAAAGATTCCCATTTTAAACAAGTGACACACAATTAGTTTTATAAAAAATATCTAAGGCAAAAGTGTGACACAAAATGGACATAGTAACACCTCTTAAGCTAAAGGGGTGTGAAAATAATGTGATAGTTTTGGACTTATTTTGACTTGATAATAGCAACAAATAGTTTTATTCTAAAAGCACACATATAAATCAAATAAAATATAAGTATAATTAATGGTTTGTCTTATACCTAAAATTGACATAGGTATGCGTAACTTATACCAAAGTTTCCACTGATATACCAATACTTGTGAGGAATTAATTTGTTAATCAAAAAATTAAAGTACATGTGTAGGTAGATTTATATGCCCCCTCTATCTCTCAAAAATTAATATGTGGAAAAAACTTAGAGTGAGGAGCACTCAAAATTTGGTAATAAATTCCATAGCAAGTGGGGTTAACTAAAAATCTATAACTCTTGAATGCACTAAATGGTCCCAAGTGTGGCTAACATAAAGGTTTAATCATGTCAATTAGGTTTAAAATACTTGATAACTTACTATGTAATGGTCTATTCCTTTGCATATTAAATCTAGCCATTTACTAATTAGTAGAGTCCATTGTTTAGCAAGACCTAACCTAGGTTTTCATTAAGATTAGAGAGGATAGCTACTCAGCTCCTTGGAAATCCTAGTATCACATGTCCATTTTATATATGCTACCATGAAGTGGGGTTGGTACAGTGTTAGGAGATGAAACCCCAATTAAATAAACCCTTATAGAAATTGTGAGGGAGAAATGGGCCCACAACCACAAGAAAAATGTAAGAAAATAAATTATAAAGAGTTTATAGGTCATTTTTGGGTCACCTAAGTAACTTGGAGATTAGGGAGAGCATACTCGATATTATTTTTGACAAGATCAAATAAATAAGGTAATAAACTAAGTGATTTTGGTAATGAAAGTTAATTAAAGGGGACAGGGGGATATCATACATCCAATAGATTACAATTTTCCACAAACAAATAAATATAACTATGAACTTTGAAATTTACCTAATAACAAAAAACAAATATAAATGCACCTGTAGAGAACTTGTGAGGGAGAAACGGAATCCCACCCATAAGCCAAATACAAGAAAATAAGTTGAAAATAATTTAAAGGTCATTTTTAGGTCACCCAAGTCACTTGGATATTGGGGAGAACATATTTTAAATTCTTTTTGATAATACCAAATAAATAAGGCAATAAATTAAGTGATTTTAGTCACTTGAGTTTCCTAAAGGGGATGTGGGATAATATACATGCAATAGCTTATAATTTTCCATAAATAAATAAATAAATTTTTGAAATTTATATAATAAAAAAAACAAACATAAATTAAAAAATATCTTAATATCTCTAACTAAAATCTATGTTCCTTTTAATAGCACTAAATTGAAGTGTGATTGAAATTTTGGCCCTGCTATCACTCAAAAGTGCACCCTTGAAAGAATGTGTGCCTATCACTCTTATTGACATAATGGAAAGTAGACAAGGTGTGGGAAATTATATTTGAGATAATATATAGATAAATTTCTTTTTACCTTTGGTAAACTCACCTACTTCTCTCTTAACTCTTTAATTCCGTGCTTTCTTGACTAAAAAAAGGGTAGGAGTAATGCTAAAGCTGAAAATGGAAATAAAAACTAAAAATTGGGGTGATACAAAAATTTTAAGGTAAATTATTCATATAATATATAAAATTTTTAATTTAAAAAATATACACACATTCAATTAATTCTCATACAATGACTCTTGCATTAATATTTCACATAGAGGTCTTGACAAACACACTAGCCTGGAAAGCATGAACAATGATTGAATTCACTTAGAGATTAGATAAAAAATAAGCCTTAGACATTTTATATGATCTGAAATAATTATAATTTAATTCATAAATGTTAGAGATTAAAAAAATAAAATAGGAAAAAAAAATCATTCACTAAGTTACAATAATGAATATTAAGAACACACTTCATGAACAACTTAAAAGTGGAGGAAAATTCAGCTCTTTATTGCTTCAAAAGTGAGGTAGTAGAAAATTTTGGTAGAGTTCAAATAATAAAACATAATAATCTCCTCTTTATAATTTAAAATTAATTTAAATATAGAAATGAAGAAGAGAGAGAGAAGATAAGAAGCCCTAAACTAGATGAGTCAACATGCCAACTCATAGTTCACCCTTAATTCAACTGAACTCATAACTCAAAACTCAAAATAAAAATTACACGAGTATTTTTAAGATTATAAAATTATTTTCCTTGGAATATGGAATGGAAATGAGAGAGATAAGGTAGTTTTAATATTTGAAAAGTCAAATATTCTTGCATGTGTTTGAATAGTCTTTAACTTGAAGAGATCTTTGACTATATTTAGTTAACTCCATATGAAAAGTTTGAAATAATTTTGATATTAAATGCATATTTAATTTTTAATTAGGTTACCTTTATTTTATTATGGATTTTGAATTGAATTAGCTTGAATTTTAACTTGGAGTTTAACTTGAGCTTCTTGACTTGTAACTTGCATGCATGTTTGACTTCTTGACTTTCTAAATTTAGCCCAAGGGGTAATAGTAGGAGAGAGATTGAATGTTGATTATTTAAGGAGTATATTTAATTAAAATATTTCCTTAAATCTTAACCAATAATTAAAATCAACTTCTCCACTCTTGCATGTTTCAAACTCCACTTTTCTAGGACACTTTGAAGGCTTCTTCTTGTTGACTTGACCTTTATAAATTTAGCTCAAAGTGGGGAATAGTACATATTAGGAGAGAGGGATATTATTTTTAATTTGTTTAATTATTCATGAAATATATTTTCTAAGATTTCAATTGATTATGGTAACCACAACTCTCCATATTGGTTCTTTTGGATATGCCCATCTTCTATGGTTTTGGCAAACTTCTTGAATGCATTATGAGAAATTAAAACTTGATTAATTTTAATTATTTTATCATATAATGGATATAAATATTATTATAAAATAATTACCATGTATTTAGACCTTCAAATAAATTTTTAGCTCCAAACTCCATGTACAACTTTAAAAAATGCCATTTTGTGCTCTCTTGGCCTCAAGAAACCCTGATTTGGATTAGGGGGTCTAAAATAAGTTCCATGCCTCAAAAAACACTCATAATATTCTAATTGTATAAGTATAAATTTATAATACCTATAATTTTTTAAAAATATCCAAAACTCTCCACCAAACTCCCAAATAAAAATGCATAAAAAGTGCTTGCTTGCTGCCTATATGGTAACCTGGAGATATTTTTCTTTGATTTGAACCTATTTTGAATTGGTTTTAATTTAATTATAATGGATTCATATATTTAAATGAATTATATTCCCAATAAAATAATTTTTTACGCTTTTAAGGACCTGAAACACTCATTTCTAACTCCATTTGTGAGCAAATTAGGTAAAAAACCTTGATTTCCTTCATGAAAAGACTTATATTTTTCCATTTTATCTCTATTAAAGTAAATTATAGATATTAAACCATTTTTAATCATTTAAATACATCAAAACATACTTTCATTCCAAATATAATGAGATTTAATTTAACAAAACTCAAAATATACACTTTTTAGTGTTTCATAACTTGCATAATTTAATTTATAAATGCCTATAGGTCTGAGTGTTTCCATTTTATTGAGTTTTATGAGGCATAAATAAGTAATTATTTTTTAATTAATACATTAAAAAATATATATCATCATTTCAATCATTTTATGTTCTCAAATAATCTCTTAAATCTCTCAAAAAGTGCCTTTTCTTACTATCTCTCTTGCTTGCTTAAAACATCATAATCTGTACCTTTGCCTTTATCTATTATTTTACATAAATTTTTTATTTAGGAATGTTTAATAATATAATTTACTCAATATAATATCTCCCACCACTTTTTTTTCATCAATAAACTCAATAATGCAATTCTATCTCTTAAAACTGAGCTATTAGGGTTTTAGAGCACCTGTCTTTATTAATAATTATTCATAAATTTAAGCCCATATAATTTTAAAAAAATGAATTTAATATTTAGGTAATAAATTCCCAAAAATTACCCTAATATTTTAATCACAAAATCTTCTTCATCTTCATGTACCGAGTATTTGAATTGCCTTCACTAGCTTGCAACTAGCTAGATAGAGGAATAAAAAAAACCTCTATCAAAATTTAAAATTGTGAGTTGTTTCTGATCATGATTTTGACATGATGAAAGTTTTATGATGGTTTTATATATTTTTTTAATATTTAATCTATGAATGGAGTTTTACTAAAAATATGCACATAAATAACTTTAACCAATGGTGAAATAATTGTCAACATGCCCCTTGGTCTTATTTGCATTTGTACAAAATTTGAAAAAAAATAAAAGACAAGTGTAATTTAGTGGATTTTAAGAACAAAATAAAATTATATGTGATATTTTAAAAATTATTAATATTATCTCTCTCTACCTTAGGTCCTAAAAAATGTTAGGGAGTTTGCTTGCCTAGATTCCAAAAAGCAAGTGAGTAAATAAAAATCCATTTTGAGCTCTCAGGTTTAGGAAAAACATAGAGTGAAGCTACCATTTATTAGGTAAAATAAATTTATTTCATTAAAATAAAAAAATAGTGAATAACTTTAGTGAATCCACTATTTATTAGGTCAAATCCACTAGTCATGTCAGGTGAAGCCACCAAAATAAGCTAGAAAATAAGAAAATAAGGTGCAAGTTTACTTGGCGAAGCCACCATTCAATAGGGTCAAAGTCACCAATTATTTATAGTGAAATTTCCATTTATAAGGTCAAAGCTACCACTACAAAGCCACTATTTATTCACAAATAAATATTTCAAATAAGCACAAGACTAGTGAAGCCTTTGTTACATAGGGAAAAGCTACTGATAACTCAAAAAATAGAATGACATATATTTCAAGCCTAAAAATATAAAATTAAAGAATTAAATTAATTTATTAGTAAAACTAATGTTAACATATCATTATCCTTGTCCATATAGGATATGTGGTCCCACTAGGCATGCCATTATTACCTTAGGTGTTCTAATAGTAAACAATATGTAGATTAGTCCCTTGTTAGTTTAAATGACAAAAAATCAAGCATAAAAATACACTAGGACCAAACATTATTACCTAAGAACTAGGGAGAGCATATCATAATAAGCAAGATCACAAAGCAGAGATAAATACAATACAAATTTCTTATCTCCTTTATTAAATTTTAAGCTTATTTATTGGCATAAGGATGTTCGTGCTCAACCTTTGATGATTTTGAGTCTTCTAGAAATGATATTTCATGGTGTTAACATATCTCTAATGCTCACTTATGACTTTGTGTGAATCTTGGCATAAATTGGGCATTATAACACTAATCTCAAAGGATTCAAGTATGTATTCTAGTAGAATAATCTTACACACAAAATCTTGTTGGCATATGGTGTTGGTAATTGTATTTATAAATATAAGAACTAAATCTACCCCTAGGGAGGTTAGGTTAAATTCTAACTTTGGTTGAGTCTAAATTAACCTTGGTTGAGATAGGATAATCCTAGGTTTAGTCAATGCACTCATTAAATCTTGACATGTTTCACATATTTATGAGGCATGACAACTCACTTTATATATTTGTGAGGTTGTGAATCATAATTTTGGAATATTTAGGAAATAACAAATCACTTTATTATCTCCTTTGACCTTTGACTTCATATTTGGCTAAAAATTCTCTTTTTGGTAAATTAAATTCATTAATTTGATTTATAATTTTTTGTTTAGGCAAGTTAATTAAGATTTTTAATGTAATTAATCTTGATTAGTGATTTTTAACTTTTGATAATTATTTTAAATGTTATGAATAATATCTTAACATGCCAAAAATGTCAAATTACTAGGTCATAATTTGACTAGGGTTAAAATTGAACTAGGTTTTTTGGTGCATATAGGGTAATACACCAAATAACCTAGCCTAGTCATGTTTTTGAGAAATCAAATCAAATACACAAATAAATTTGGGTAATTTAGGTGATTTATAGGCTTCAAATGTGTCATTTTCTATAAATTGAACTGAATCCCAATTTACACACAAAAGTGGCCAAAACTAAGTGTCTACAACTATCACTAATAAACAAGGTAAATGTGTTCAACCTAATCCACCACCTATTAATGTATAATAGGTGCATCCAAATCCAAATATTATGATAAAATATAAGGGATATGACCTTGTCGATCCATTGAGAAAACACATGGTAATATTTCCATCCTTGAACTTATAATTCCCTATACTATCTATAAGGTATCCTATATGAAGCATTGCATGAAACCCAAGTTCTAAGTGATATTGAGCCGAATTAATTTAAGGATATCATGAAATATCTCAAAAATAACACAAAAATAATCACCTTTTCACCAATATATTTACCATCTAAAGATATTATTGACCAAGATTTACCTTCATTCATACAAGTAACTATGCATACTAAGGGTATGAAAAGGGTGCTTGTTGATAATAAGTCAGGATTAAACATTTTTAACACAAATTTCCTAACGACCATGGGTGTTAACACTAAGCTTTTGCAAAAATTAGTGATACATATCAAGGGATTTGATAAAACACATAGCCCTCTGATTCACCCATAACTTTGGATGTAACATTGAGGCCAAAAATGGTTCCAACCACATTTTAGGTAATGTCTCAATCATTACATTATAATTTAATTTTGGGTAGGCCTTGGATACACACAATTGAGGCTATCTCATCTAATTTAAATCGATGTGTAAAATTCATACATGATGGGACCTTATTGACAATGCCTATTAATGATGAACCTTTTGAATTTTGTAAAATGATACATTCTAATATAGAAGGTATTCCTACAATGGTACCTCCTACACAATATATTACTCTTGAGAGTATCCAAACTTATGAAATGAGTGAGTCAATTAAAATGGCTCCATTATTTCTAAATGTAGATAAGACACTAAACATATAAGTGCACATAGATGCACATCAATAAAAATAATAAATACCAAAGGAACTTATGATATAAAAATTATAAGTACTTTCAATATTTGAGATTCCTTTACTAGTCAATATTGAACAACAAGATGGCCATGGTTTAGATTATTATGATAGTGATGATGATCTAGCCCATGATATGACTGATGAACCATTACAAAAAATTATTTTTGATCCACTTAAGCATATTTCACATAACATATTTTAACCTTCATGTCTTAATACATATAAAATAAACTCAATTATAGAGGATAATGAACCAAATCAAGATTAGGGAAAAAACATGGTAGATGGACATGTAGATGGTTGTTATTCCATACACCCCTCTTGGATTCACACATTAAGTTAACCATAAAAGGGTTAAATGTAGATACATCATGTAAATAATGTGGATGTCTCTCAAAAGTCTCCACAAAAGATCATACATATTTTAGAAAATTAACACGCATCAAATACAATAATTTCTAGGTTACTTGAGCATCACATGATATCTTTCCCTCATAACAGGCATAAATCAAGCAACAAAATTCTTCCTAAATAGGGATTAACATATTTTAATTATAATCAAATCATTGGTCATTATACAAATCAATGCAAGGTATTAAATAACATAATTCAAAAATGTAATAATGAAGGATACATATAAATTGTGTCTGAAACATGGAAATGACCCAATACTTAAATTTTTTCAAAAGGAAATAATCCTTAAAAGTAGCCAAAGGATACAAATATAACCATTACCATAAATATTGATGGGGTAAATTTCCTGTATCTCAAGGTTAATGTAAATAATCAAGAAACAACTTTTACTTATACCACATCACAATAGTTGGGACATAATATCTATGAGTTATGACACTCATCAACTTTTACATAGTCTCTTGGGTGTATCATATTACCCATTACATGTGGCCCAAAGGTACTGAACCTTGACATATGGTTAATCAACCAATAACTATACTTTACTTTGCACCCTGTACAATAATGGTTGACTGATATGAAAGTAATTTTTGGTGTTACAAAACATCGCCATCTTTTTTAACATGATAGTAGGGAGGTTAATATAACATATAATGAATATGGGGGAAAGGTATCAATGATTGCTCATATTAAGTTACCAATAGACACAATTTTTTTGGCACTTATGCAATATAAACAATTTTGGCAAACAAAGCCACCACGCAGTATCTTGGCTTCTAAATTTGAAGACTTGTTGGATTAAATAGTTGTCAAATTTCTAAAAATACCAAAAAATAAAAAAATAAAAAAATCTAAAAATATTTTCAGCATTTACATATCCTATTATCTCTTTTTACATACATGTTGGTTCCATATTGGTAGATGGCATATCAATATTTATTATATACACATGTGATTCAAACATTATTTGAGTGTGATATAGGCATACAAAGATACATAAACTATGAACTTTCAAATATTAAGTTTTTCCTATATTCATATCACTAAGACGTTGGGGGCATCCACTTCTATGATCATGATATATACAAGTTATATCATTCTATTCTCACTTTACATTATCATGTTTGATCTCATATATGTACTTACACATTACTGTATCCATGTTTAATATTTTTTAGTGTACTTGATATGGTATATACTTAATGCTTTTTACTAACACATATATCTAGGGACTAGTATGATATGTTTATATTGGTTGCTTATGCTTTCATTTATGCACTTATTTGAGTGTCTTGCCTTTATATTGTCTTTCTTATTTGATCATTTGAATATTATCTATTATTTATGCTCCTCATGCCTCTATTTGCCTTTGACATTTAAATATGTCATTGTTTGTTGTAGGTTGGCATTTGGTTATGTCATTATCAATTATATGGACATTTAACTAAGTCATATCCCTTTGATTGTGTGGCATTTGAACATGCCCCTTATTTAAAGTCTTTTTGGACCATTATATTTTGATTTGATTTTGAGTGCTCTTGTGTGTGTACTTGTTTGCTTATCAAGATTATACTATTACTATTTAGACATTGCCATGATCTACATCATGCATTTTAGGACTTGGTGTGATCACATTTTTCATGATTCAATGATATATCTACCTAGACATGTTCCCTCTATATGATACATGGTACATTCACAATTTATATGGTTATTTTATCATTTTTAGGTAAGGTAAATATCAATTTATACTTTCCCTCACCTAAAATGGGGGGCATATCAATCAAGGCATGACTTCCACATTGATTCACACATTCAAATTATAGTGGGGGCATGTTCTAAAAACATGTTCTCCACATTTGTCATAGTTTTAGATTATAGTGGAAGTATGTTTTAGAGACATGTTCTCCAATTTTTTTTAGTATGCAACATACCAAAATTATAATAGGGGAATGTTTTGAAAACATGTTATCCACACTTACATAATTTAAAATTATCCAAAGTCACAATTATATGATTTAGATACACATTTGTGCCTTAATTCTATGCATTAATACCTATAGTCATATAAAATGTGAAAATTGGTAACTTAATTGTGGCTTTTAACACCCAACTCATAGGTCCCTCTTGCTTGACCTCATGACCCTTCTAGGCACCTTTTCACTAATTCCCAGTCATCCATAACCTTATACATAGTGATTTCACCTCCCCCAAGCTATTTTTTTTATAATAATTCTATCCCCTAGGTCCCATACCCTTAGGCTAATAGTGACCAACTTAGACTATAGCGCCAGACCCTAGGGTGTCCATTTTTGACACTCCTATCCAAGTACATTTTTATCTCTAATGGTCATTTACTTTTGGTTCCTATCCTTATTTTTGTTATCCTAACATGAATACATTTGACCCATGACCAAAAAATTTCTATGAAAGCCCATTCAAAGTTTATTTAGAAGGGGTTGACAAATATCACAAAGCAAACAAGAATACAAGCAAGACTACTCAAGAATATTTCCCTATTTTATGCATACAACCATCTATTATAACAACAAGCTTATTAAAACACTCACACCAATCCCTATCCACCTCAATCACACATATTTTATCATTTTTCATCTTCTTATACATAATTTTATAAAGCACATCAAGTGGGAGAACTACATATGGCTTGATCGCTCTTCAAAGTATTGGTATATAGGCAACATGCTCACACAAGGGGTGTGAATACATGTTTAATGCATCTTACACACACTAACCCCACCTTATATTTCAAGGTTTGTCAAAGTATAATGGAGTATAGGGTTTGAAGACTAAATAAGATCTACAAAGATTTCTATCAACATTTAACATCCAAAATTTCATAGGTAGGCTCATATAAAGACAATGGACAAAACCTAGAAAGCTTATGCCTCTAGGACAATAGTGGTAGAAGAGGAATATAGTGTCAAACCCTAGGGTGTCCTATTTAAACACTCCTATCCTTTCATAAAATGAAATTTAGATCCTAATTTGTGATACTATCCTAGTCCTATATAGAAAATTCTAGGCCCTGTCTTAGCTGTCTCAGTCTAGTTTAAGCTAAGTTACATTTTTCCTCACTTATTACTATTCTTAGAAAGGTTTAAATTACAATTAAATTATACAAATTAGTAGGTTAATTATTATAATATTATTTATTGATTTAATTAACTTATACCCTTAACTAAATTAGGAATAAGACTTCAATATTCCCAAAATAGTTAAATTATTTGATGAACCTGACTTACTTCATTTGTACATAAAAAACCTAGGGTGAATTCCTTGCTAATTTTTATAATATTTTTTTGATTTTTTAATAGCATATTTAAATCATAAATTCACTTTAATTTTTAAAATTCCATAGTAATTTTAAAAAAAATTATTATTTTCTACAAAACCCTAATTGCATATACTAGGTCCCTTTAAATCAAGAAATTTTCAATAATTTTCCAATTTTTTACCTACATATTTAAATAAAAAATTCACATCAAATTTTAAAATTCCATAATAATTTAAAAAAATATTTTTTGTAAAACCCTAGTTGCATATACTAGGTCCCTTTAAATCAAGATTTTTTCAATTTTTTTTGATTTTTTGCCTACATATTTAAATAAAAAATTCATATCAAATTTTAAAATTTCATAGTAATTTTAAGAAATTATTTTTTGAAAAAACCCTAGTTGCATATACTAGGTCCCTTTAAATTGAGTTTTGATTCTTTTTACCTGCATATTTAAATAAAAAATTCACATCAAATTTTAAAATTCCATAATAATTTTAAAACAATTATTTTCTTCCAAATCTGAGTTACATATACTAGGTTCCATTACTTTTGAGGTATCACCTTACATGCTTGTGAGCTTTGTATCTTTTTTATGCATATTCTAGTCTACTATTTAGATTACATTTGTTTAATCTTTTCTTCCATTATTCAATTTATTTTCCTTATGCCACCTAAGCTCCTTGCATCTCTTCTTTTGAGACTAAGTGCAAGACTTAGTGGCACCCAGATTCCTTCAACTTGACCATATACCATGGATAAACAACCATCCCAGGTTCTTGTTATATATCCTACACATCCAAATTACACCAATTTTCATGAGGATAATTTTGACAATGAGTAGTATGAGAATAATAATGATGATACAAACATCGCTATTCATGACCCACCACATCATACTCTTGATCCACTTCCACCTATTATTGATAATGAAGTTATCCTCAACAAATATTTGATCTTACAAATTTTTTGAGAAAGACTCAGGGAACAACCTTGAGATCATACTCTTATCTTATAATCTATCATGGAAATTAAAAAGGCTAAACAAGTTAAGTTTTTCATTCCTTCAGAGCAACCAGTTGTAAATAAAAATATAGGGGCAATTATGTCTCAACAACCCCCTATAACATCCCAACCTTCCTTTGAGGCACCACCAACTACAACTAGTACATTTTAATCTCCCAATGTGGTATCCCTTATGCAAGAGATAAAATATCTTTAACCCAAGTTGGTACATCTTGAGCAAGGTGTCTCTAGAACTACATAGGCCTTAGATTCTTTTGCTCTATTGCATACACTATTGGCACACCACATTAATTTAACACCCTTGCCACAAGGTTTTGCTTAAACCAAGCTCACTTTATATGATGGAAAGGGTGATCTAAAGACACATTTGAGAGCTTTTCACATAGCATGCTTAGACTATGTGACAAATGACTAGCTACTAACCAAGCTATTTCTATGAAGTCTAAAGGATTATGATTTACAATGGTTCTATAGTCTACTGAATTAGTTAGTCAATACATTCAATCCTTTAACTAACATGTTCCTAGATCATTTCAAAATTAACATCATGATAAGGTTTCTTATGCCCAAGTTGCACAATAGAAACAAAGGTCAAATGAACATCTCACAAATCATGTTTTTAGATATAAGACTATCTTGGATAAGATGACTAGCCCCATGGCCGATCAAGAGTTACAAGATCTCTTAAAATATAGTTTTCTACCAACTTTGCATGAATCAATAATGTTAAAAAAATTCTCTTCCATCACTAAGTTATGTCATACACTAAAGGAAAGGGAAGTCAAATTAATTTCAATGGGCAAACTCAAGTACACAAGTATATCAAAAAAAACAAACAAGAGTAAAAAATAATTCCCATAAAAGTTAAAGGTCAATGATAGCAAGAGTCAGAACCAAATTATAGTCAATGTGGCTTTAGATCCCCCTCAGTGAGTGATTTTATTTATGCCTCCTTAGTAAACTTTTTTTAATCTACTAGTTTCTCCAACTAGAGTTTTACAACTTTTAGAATGTAATATCATATCTCTCCCTCCTATTTGGGAAGTTGATCCAAAAAAGCCTCTTCCATAGAGATATTATCAAAATGCATTTTGAAATTTTCATAAATCAATAGACCACACAACAAATATATGCATCAATTTGAAACACAAGAAATAGGACTTGATAGATGATAATAGTATTGATCTTAACACTTCAGTTGAGCCTCCTCAAGTAAAGAAAATATAGGATAAAGATTTGAAAATATTTTTATATCCTTTCCCATAGCATTCTAAATAATAGACAAGGGATACAACAAGTGTTCACCATGCATATCATGCACATATTCCACCAGCTACATATCAGGCACCTTCAATTAAGTTACACCCTTTGAGAAACATGATTGGTGTATACAATTCTAGAGTTCCAACTAGACCTTCCATCTCCTTCTCAGAGTAGGAGATAGTTGAGGATGATTTAGATTGCCATGCACTCTTTATCAGAGCTTACATTCATAATCATCCCATTCATAGTGTTCTCATAGATAATAGATCTAGTGTAAACATGTGCACTATGACATTATTAAAACATTTGGGATATATAGAGGAGGATATTATAGTAACAAATATAGTTATCAATGGATTCATTGAGCATATAAAAATTTCATTGGGTGAGATTTTACTTCTTCTATAGGTTAGTCTAATACATACGGCCACACCATTTACTATTTTTCCTAGTGTAGGAGTTTTTAATATGTTACTTGGTTAGCCATAAATTTAGAAAATTCGAGTAGTACCTTTTACAATCCATATATGTGTGAAATTCATTCATGATAATTATGTTATTATAGTTGGTGGAGTTCCATATGAGTTACCACTCCCCACTTTAGAGCCATATACTATTTTGTAGTCACTAATTTTAGTTTTTCCACTAGTTTCAATTTTTCCACCAGTCACAGTTATTTTTCCAGTTCAAATTTATACAACATTGCCAACATTTTCAATTTGAGGCCTACATTGCCAACATAGAGAGTTCATACACTTCCATAGAGGTCTCTTTTAGAGTAACCACAGTTTCAAAATTCTAGATAGCTTCTAGCTTTAGTGTTAACACCTAGGGCAGTATCATTAAGGTATCATGCCTCTATGAAAAGAACACATGTTTAGAGAGATTCTCCTACCAATAGATGGGTCCCTAAAAAACCCATAGTTACATCCACTTCTTAGAGTTTTAGGGAGATGTTACAGTCAGTTTACACTATATATATTTCAAAGCATTTATAGCATATACAACATTTAGAGTTACAGTGTCAACATTTCCATCATGCTTCATGATCATGCATGATCCCTCTCCTTCATACATGACACCATGATAGGGAGTCTCTCATGAGACTCATTGGTTAGTATCATTTCTTCTTAGTCTTGTTTGTCTATAACTTCCTTTCAATTACTTGTACATAGTTTATTTTTGCTTACTTGTACACATTTTTTTAGTTTTTATTGTACATAATCTTCTCATGATTGATTATACATAAGCTTATTTCAAAATACCAAAAACATTCAAATATGAAAAAAAACCAAAAATAATATAAAATATCAAAAATACAAAAACATTCAAATAATTTAAAAACACAAAAATATTTCAATTGTGTGCATTATCCATGCTTTACATTTCTACTACCATGCTAAGCTTAAATTTTGTTGTTCCATGCTTCACTTGATATTTTTTTAGTATATGTAGTGATATCCAAATCATTGATTGCTTCACTCTACCCATTGAGGGGGCATCCTACTTCATACATTCGAGACACATATCAATATATTTACCCACTGGGGGTATATACTACATGACTACACCATCTAGGTTATGTCATTCCTACACCACATACTCTAGTTATCATGATGATGTACATTACTTACTAGCTTACACATATTACTTTATTAATACTCACTAGTATATAACACTTGTGTATTTCTTAGCATATACCTAGTTTCGGACTATATCTTACATACTTTCACTTCTTACTTTGATTATTTAGATGCAATTGTATTTTTAGTATTTACATGATTTCCTTTCTTGATTTGCATATCTAGATGTGATTATATTTCTTAGCTCCTATTTTGTCTCTTGTATATGCTTTAGGACATTTACCAATGTAATTTATTTGTACTCTTATATTTGATTATGGCCTTCATGCCAACCTTGCTTGTTTATAATTGTATGTGTATGTGGCATTTGAACCTACCTTATATGATTTATTTCTAGTTTGAGTGATATGTTCCTATATACCTTATTTTCTTGGCCCCTTGGAAACTCTTGTATGATTATTTCTTCTTGCCTTTCATGCTTATTACTTGTTTGCTTCTCAAATTTTTTGCAATGCCATGATCCACATCATGCATTCTCTTGCATTCTTGGATACCATGATGGACCTCATGCTCCATCCCTCCTCAAAAACTAATAGCTAATAATTAAAAAATAAAAACTAACACTTCCAATTATAGTTCATTAAATTGCACATGTTATTACATTGTTATATCTATCTAGGTATACCCATGTTGATCTAACAATCTCTATTACAAACCATGTTATATCTTGAGATATCTTGTCAATTATCATTATTATATCATGTATTATTTTATCATAACACACTTACAGGGATTTTTATTCTGAGGATAGTCATTTTAGGGTCTTCATTCCTACTCTCAAAAGAGAGGGTAATAATTAGGGGTTTTATCACAGAGATCAAAGCTCCTACCGATCAAAAAATTAGCTTTCAAAACACCTAGAATAATATCCAAACTTCAAACTAGGAAGAATAGACTAGGTAGATAGTGATAATTATAGAATAGTCTTGAGAATTAACATAGGACAAGATTGCTAAGATTGGACTACAACATCAGACAATAAGGTGTCACATTTTGGTGCTCCTTTCCAAACAATAGAAAAATTAGATTTTATAGAACTAGATAGAAAAGTAAGTACAATTATAATTTTAATAGCAATAGTTTAGTTTAGAATAAATAGTTTTAGTGTAGTTTTTCTTAGAGAATATAGATATAGGGGGAATCATGTGTGACATTATGGCTCTCACTTCTAGTTTTAGATTAGGTAGTTGGTATAACATCCAAATCAGAATCCAAATTTAGACACTAGTGATTTGGGGCAATGTGTGTGACACATTTGACTTGTTTTCTTTCTAAGTTCAGTACATTACCTAGGTATTATTAGAAGTTATGTGCCTTAATACATCTGTAGGTGGTTAGCATCATTTTAGAGTGGCTTTCATATAAGCCTAACCTCCACATTTCTGAGTGGCTTCCACATAAGCCTATTGCCCAATTTTAGAGTAGATTTCATACAAGCCTAATCTCCACCTTTTTTTGAGTTGGCCAAGATTGGCATACTTTCTAATATACATTTATTTATCCATGCCACATTGTCATATTATAGAGAATTCATAGGATTTAGGAGCCATCTCATATAATGCACATTCATATTGGTATCAATTCATAGTTTCACTTCATGAGACAATGATGGAGCCAAAGGACTAGCTAGCCTTTGTATTATTGAGCCACCTACTCAGAAGGATTAGACACATAGTCCAAACATCAATTAGCACATACATGATCACATAAATTTAATTAATAGGAAATTATGGAAGTAAAGGGCCAACATTTTCATTTTTGAGCCACTCTTAGGGAATTGAACAATCAACTCTATTTGTGATATTACTCTTGGTAAAAAACATACCCAACATTACTCAACATCATCCAGAATCACTTAGCATCATAATAGGTTTTGTAGTGGTTCATGTACCTGGTGAGGTGTATTAATTCCTTTCTCTTCCTCTCTCTCTTACCCAACCTTGTACATTATTATTTTAGATATAATATATCTAGTAAGAATTGATCTAATATTTTTTTTCTCTTATAAATTTATACTTCACAATGTACTCTCTCTACAAACACCCAACATCACACAGCTTCATGAGCTTCACCCTTATAAGTAAGTTTAGGTATGCTTTCTATTTTTCCTTTATCCTAGTATTTCAATTTACTACATCACTAAAATAAAGGTGGGGGCAAATTTAGTCATATAAAATGTGAAAATTAGTAACTTGAATGTGGCTTGTGATGCCCAACCCATTGGTCCCTCTTGATTTCTATCATGACCTTTCTAGGAACCTTTTCACTGATTCTTAGTCATCTATATCCTTATAGATAGTGATTCCACCTCTCTTAGGCTATTTTTCCTATAACAATTCCATCCCCCTAGGTCTCGTACCCTCAAGACAATAGCACCCAACTTAGACTATAACCCTAGACCCTAGGGTGTCCATTTTTAATGCTCTTGTCCAAGTGTATTTTTAGCTGCAATGGTCATTTCCTTCTAGTTCTTATCCTTCTTCTTATTAGACTAATGTAAATACATTCAAACCATGACTAAGAGATCTCTATAAAAGCCCATTCAAAGTTCATTTAGAAGGGGTTGGCAAATATCACAAAGTAAACAAGAATACAAGCAAAACTACTCAGGCATATTTCCCTATTATCTACATATAGCCATCCAATATAGCCACAAGCTTATTCAAACCCTCATACCAATCCCTAGCCACCTCAAGTACACATAGTTTAGCATTTTTCATCTTCATATACATAATTGGATAAATCACATCAAGTGGGAGAAGTACATATGGCTTGATCCCTCTTCAAAATATTGGTATGTAGGCAACATGCTCACATAAGGGGTATGGATACATATTTAGTGCATATGACACACACTAACCCCCCTTACATCTCAAATTTTGTCAAATTATAATGGAATCTAGGGTTTGAAGACTAAATCAGCTCTACAAGGAGTTTTGTGGACATTCAATATCCAAAATTTCATAGGCAAGCTCACATAGGGAAAACAAATGAAAGCAAAAGCTCAAGCCTCCAAGATAATAGTATTAAAAGAGGGATATAGTGATAAACCATATGGTTTCCTATTTTGGTGCTCTAATCCTTTCATTAAATAAAAGCTAGATCCTAATTTGCAATACTGTCTTAGTCATGTACAACAAATTCTAGGCCCTATCTTAGCTGTCTCAATCCAGTTGAAGCTAAGTTACATTTCTCCTCACTTATAAAGTTTTAAATTAAATTTAAATTATCAAATTATTATCTTAATTATTCCAATATTATTTACTAATTTAATTAACTCAAACCCTGAACTAAATTAAGAATAAGACTCTAATAGTCCCAAAATAGTTAAATCGGTGCCAATTTTATACATCCTTTTATAATGAGACATATATAAGGTGAATATGATATGAAATTTTCACCTATTTTTCAAAATTAAATTAGTTCCAAATTTCAAACACTTTCAAAGATTTTCATCACCCACTAGGTCAAATTTTATAAAGTGTATTGAGCCAATCTATTACATTGTTTATTTCATTTTTTGGTATGGTTGAGGTGATTAAATCATTCAATATTGAAAATTTTATAGGTTGAACTTGATTACATCATCCAAAATCACCAATTTTATATTATGAATTCACTTGGTTCACTCACACTCACCAAGTTATAAGGATGAATGGGTTTCACAATTGAGCTAATCTCAACTTATGGATGAAAACTCACATTTTATCCAAAGTTGGGGGAATGTGTCCTCTAATATATATATATATTTTAGATATATGCCCTTTTAGATTTTAGTTTCTCTTAATATTAGTTTTAGTGATTCATAATGATACATATTTCAAATAATATTGTGAAAATACAAGATGATTGCATCGATACACAAGTGTAGTCCTAAACCTTACTCTCTTTCAATTTTAGATTATATACAATTATTATATACTATAACATTGTCTTGGTTGTAGGTCAGTCACTAAAAAATCAATCAAATTGGAATCAAGAAAAGATAAGGTGTGTTATGTAAACCTAAGTATGCATTTATTTTCCTTTAAATTAGAAATTTCATTACTAGATTAAAGGGGGGATAATTTAGACACTATTTTTGAAATATATAACACCTCAGTCTTATACACTTAAAAATACATACCATGGATATAACTTCAACTTATAGACCTTTCCTACCACCAAAAGGCTCACATACACATTCTCTCTACCTCATTATTATTTTTAGATAGATACAGGGTTTTTTATGTGGCCCCCAACCATACGAGTTAGAGATTTGACTAGAGCCAAAAAACTAGCTTAAGATACAAATAAGAGGCTTAGGTCCCCATTACATTGAATACCAACATTACTTAAATCATCATAAGACACCATGGGCCAACCTAAATCACCAATGACCACCACTGGCCTACCATGCCATAACAGGATTTGAGCATGGGTGGGGTTGGACACAACCAAGCCACTTTAACTAATGTAACCACATCCAATTAGCCTCTCTACCTCATTATTATCTCTTAGTCTGACCAATGTTATTCTAATGACTCAATCCTTATTCATGCTTAGAATGTTGTAAACCTACTTATATCCCATCTTCACAACTTCTAGACTTACATCCATTTTATAACTACCTAGACACTTGCATCTCAGTTGGACACCTATGTCAATGCAAATGTCCTATACCAATGCAAGTGTATAGTGCCCTAAATTCATCCAATTTTCAAATGAAATGTATTGCTATGATTGGCTCTAAAGTAATCCAAATTATAAATGAATTGTATTCCTATGGTTAGTTTAAGTGATTTAATGTGAGATATTATTTAAAAAGATTGGTATAAATATAAGATCAATCCTCATTCATTCCTCACCTAGAAAAGACCTAGAAAATCACAAGGCAACTTATCAATTTTTTTATCAAGCACTCAAGTGAGCAAAATATCCCTATTTTTTCTTATTTACATATCAATCATAGGGATAACACATCTATAATTCTAAAGTACTGAAGGAGAATCCCAAGAGATATATTTTATAAGTTATAATTTAGGTCATTATTGTACTTGAATATCACACATTTCATGATTAATACACAAGCCAACACATAAGTGGAACTACATATGTTGGAATTCCTTCTTGGCCAAATTTTATCTTAAGTTGGTAGGTTGAGAAGGAAGTCTCCTCACTTGGACAAGTAAACTACAATTAATTAAGATCTATCTGCATAGTCTTTCCATATACCTCATGTATTTATTTAAGGTACCAAAAAAAATACCAAAGAATATTTATCAAATTCAAAAAATATTCCTATGGGCTGGGGTGGAATAGAGAAAAATAATCTACCTGGTGGCCTTAGACAAGGATTGTTTACCTAAATCTTATGAGGGATTGTATATGAGAAATATTAAAACAATGAAAAAATTCACTTATAGCCAAAATGGGGTGGATATTTAAAAAAAGGAAAAATTATGGACTAACATCATCAAATCCAAGTACCTAGGGCATAAATAATCTAATTTTTTTCTTACTTTGGGATCCCCTCTGCATGGCTCTAAATTTTGGAACAACCTTGTGAAAATAATATTTTTAGGAAAAAGTTGTAAATGAAATGTGGGGGATGAAAACAAAAATAATTTTTGGATAATGCTTGGCTTATTATTGAACATCTAAGTGCCACCAATTTTGGGAAGACACTAGGTCCCATATTTATGAGAACAATGGGGGAAAAGTTATAAATAATTGGGATGACATATATTTGATAATTTCTTGGAAAATTATTTCTCTAGACTCATATAACTTAGAATATATAAGTGAACTAAACTCTATTAATTATAAGCTTAAAGGATTTCATATTTTTCAAGTTCTAAAAGTGGATAAATTGATTTGATTAGCCTTAGATAATGGGTATTATAATGTAAAATACAAATAACTTATGGAGCTCAATCTGAAATAAGATGGTTTCCCTTGGATCTCCCTTTGGGACTGTGATCTCAAAAAATATTTCTCTCAATGAACATCCTCATGTGTAAAGGCTTCCTTCTCTTGAATATATGTGATCTATATGAATATGAGGCTGAGACTTCCTTCAACTTTTCTTACATTATTCTTTTTCTCTTATGATTTTTGGCTACTTTTTTTTTCTCTATTTGGTGTTTTCTAAGTTAGACTAAACTCCATTTTTGATCTAATCACCCAATGGTGTAATCCATTTTCTTCTCCCCTACTTTGAAAGAAGTTATGGAAAATTTTTATCCCCCATTTTTGTTGAGTATTTAGAAAGAGAGGAACATTTGATTTTTTTAAAACATGAAGAATTATACTTTTAGAGTGTGATCTTCTATTGGTACATATATCAAAGAAATCATGTATTTCATTAGAATATTTAATTTTGATAAAATGACTAAGTTTGAAGAAACTATAATCCATTAATGGGAGCTCTATATTATCAAATAGACTAATTTAGGTAACACAAAGGTGGATACAAGTTTGATTAAGTGGACAAGACCTCCCATATCATGGGCCAAGCTCAATTTTGATGGAGCATCAAAAGGTAATCTAGGTAAAGTAGGTAGAGGAGGAGTAATTAGAGACCCTAATGGAGTTGTCATAGAAGCATATGTGAGGCCTCTAGGAATTTATATTAACCATGTGGTAGAAGCAAGTGCAACTATGTGGGGCATCTAGGTTTCTAATGGCCATTGAATGTGACTCCAAAAATATAATAAAGTACCCCATAAGAGATTTTTACCCAATTTGGATGATAAAAAATTTATTTTATGAGGAATTAAGTCATTTGCATATTTTTTAGGAGAGCTCCATTAAACATATATACATATAAGTTAATAGATGAGAACATTGGTTTGATAACTTGGGTGTCTCTAATCCTATCTTATAAAATTGACCTCTTCCAAATACCTCCCCCCCTCCATTAATATTATTCTTAATGATGAAATCAAGTTCAATTATTATAATCTTATCCTTTATGAAGGGTATAAAATGCCATATAGTGCTAGAGGGACTTATCATACTCCATTTTTTTAATAATTTTTAGTATTATAAGGACATATAAAAATTATATTAGAGGGCTAATTATTTTAAATTTAGGTAAGATTAGTATTGATATCATGCCTCTTGTGAAGATCATTTAAAAAAATTTCATAGGTAAGGAGGTGTGTTGGCATAATTACCAAATAATGAGACATAATTAAAAGACAAGCCCCCTACACATTTTTAGGGCTTTGATAATCACTTTTCTTCTAAACCCCATTTTATTTTTACATAGGTTGAGTTCTCTTTAGGTGACTAGGAGAGTAGAAGAGGAATAAATAATCCTCTATTTTTAGAAGGAATAATAGGAGGGAAATAGCTTATTTTTGAAATTTCATCCAATGAAGGTGTTAAGAGGAATGTCATAGTTGGGAACATTTTCAAGAGGGGAAGTCTAAGGAAATACATTTATCTTATTAAATTCCATGACTTAGTGATTCCCATGGACTTCACAAAAGCATGGAAGAAAAAATACATAAATATGAGGGGTTTTTATATTGATCTATCTAAATAAACCATTTCAAACGTCATTGGTATGCCTACTGATGATATAAAAATCTACAAGGATAGAAAAGTAAAGAAGAAATAAATCAATATATTATTTAAGGATAATTAAATAATTCATGAGCTTGATGATGAGATACTGAGGACCTCTTTGCCTACCCCATGGGTATAAGTTTGTCTTCACATCATGAAATATATGACATTATAAGGTAAGTGTTTAACCATTTTTATAAATAAGGATTAAATGATTAGCCTAATCAAACAAGGAGTAAACTACTCTTTAAAAAGCAAGCCAATTAATGAATTCAGATTTTATAGATATTCTGATAAAAAATATTGAATTTAATCATATGCCAAATATAAAAAATAAAAAATTTAATATTATATTAATAGAAATAAAAAGGAGAAACAATACTTATATTATACACTAATGCACAAGAAAATATAAGCAAGACATGTGTAAAAATAAACTATCTAAAGATTTTGATCTAGTCATTAGATTCTAAAAATTATTATTTTTCTATCTTGGACACTAACATCACCATAGAGACACTTGCATTGATGTTACTATCCATGATTCAATACATATGTCATAAATGGAATATTTATTATTGATTGAAACTTTCACCTAGGTATTTATATATTTTTTATCACCTTTTGAATTATGTGTTTATATTACACACACATGATTTTGATATCAGAATATAGATCAAACCCTAGATCTTTCTCTTAGGTCTTATTACCTTGCCAAAAATGACTAGCCTATGAAGCTGATTTGACCTAAAATACCTCTCTATCAATAAACACTACATAGATAATACTATTTATAGGTATTCATACATATGTAGTTATCCCCTATGTGTTGGCTTGTTTGTTCATAAGGGTGAAATGTATTAAATGTAAGTGCATGTAATGATTTAGCTTGTAACTTGACAAATACTACTCATAATCTATTATTTAAATGATTTAGACCTGTAATATAAAATTTATTATGATTGATAAATAAATAAGGAAGAATAGGGTTGTATAATTTAGTTGTGCAATTGATTGAATGAGATTAAATAGGTGTTTTCTTGGTATTTTTTATATTAATAATGACATAGATTTAATTTATTTTTATACCACACTATTTAACCATAAAATAAAATATTTAGGTATGTTTTCACTTTAAGCTTAGGGTTAAAAATATATAAATAAAATGAAAAAAGAGTGATAATCAGATATATAGTAGGCTAATTAAATGTTAAACTCAGATATAAGCATATACCAAATTTATTATGCTAAGATAATCTAAATATGGAAAGTATAACTAGGATAGATATAGAAATGAAAAATAAGAGAATTAATTAACTTGTTTTGATGCTAATGTAATTTTAGATATAGAATAGGCTGAAATTAGGTAGGAAGACAAGTATATAACAATTGTTAGATTTTGAATCTAGTGCCTCTAGCTATCTAGATAGTTATGTCATCCTTAGATGATTATGTTAACACTACTATCCAAGTCTAATGATAATTTATTGTAGAAAATATCTATAGAAATGAGATATACCAACTTAGATGCTTTTAGGTTTGGATTTGCCTTTACTTTGGTGCATTTAGTTTTGGGTCATGGATAATTGCTCCTTGTGAAATGGTAAAACCCTAGCTTTACATCTTCAATGTGACCTTGGGGAAAATGGGTTAATGTGCACATGTGTTGAGATAACCCTAATGATCCCACTATAAAAAGACACTACCTATATAGCTAATATTCAAAAGAGGGACTAAGATTGATGTAGTTCTCCCTTATGTGTTGGCTTATGTGTGAATAATACAATATATGTAAAGTAAGTACAATAGTAACCTATCTTGTAACTTAGAAAATCAAGCTCTTGTGCTGATACTTTAGTTATTTAGACCTATATGTGATGTACCTATGATTGGTGTGGAAATAGGGAAGTTTTTAATCAATTTAATGATTGATAGAGTGATTTTTGATAAGTGTCTTGGTCTCTTTGGTATTTTTTAGGTGAGTAATGAATGAGGGTTGATCTTGTATTTATATCTATAAACACCTTAATTTGGTCAAATAACAAGTACTATGTCTTTAATTGCTCTTTCACATAAGGGTCTTAGTGATGGTTATAATACTTGTTCACATGGTCATATTAAGTCTTTTAGTCTTTATTATGTCTTATTTTCCCTATTTTTGACACTCCCAATAGTCACAAGTCACCTTTTCCTAGTACCAGGGGCCCCTAGCCTATCATCCATGCTTTTTATTTGTTCTGAGCCTTAGGACATTAGTTATAATTTTAGGATAGTAGTGGCACATGGGGCCAGTTTCCACTTGTGGATTCAATGTCTTACAGGCCCTTTCACCCATTTTTGAGACCTAACCCCTATGTGACCCTTATCTTATGTTTTTTATATATTTTTCATGACTTGTTGGCTAGAGAACAAGGTATTATAATCAAAACAAATATCATCCTATATAAAGAGCCTCAAAATACATTATATATATATAAATTACTATTTTTTCAATTATTTACATAAAATCAACCAATAGTACAACTCAAATACTCTACATAGTACTCAGTTTTCAAACCTAGACATTTAAATGTTTGATTAAAAAAGGTCCTAGGCGAAATTAATTTTAGCATACCATGAAAGTTGATGGTTCATTTTACCTAAGGGATAAGTACATGTGATATTAGACCCCTAACATTGGGGTTAATATAGGTAGTAGATAAGACAACAAGGATTTTACTCTATGTGATCGTAACATCCCACAACCTAGTTTTTCCATTCCTTTTGCATTTTATTAGTTCATTATTTCATGTGTAAGGGTATTCATTAGGGTTTTGGAGAAGATTCAATGAACACAATTTTTGATGCTCAACTACCCCCTATTACTAGGATGGGGACCCTCCTATTTTAAAATTTCCAAGATTCCTAAAATGCCAAGCTTGATAACCCATTTTGTCCACATAAAAATTGATTTAATACTTCCTAAAAATTTATTGTTAATTGTTTATTTTTCAATACTTATTAACACTCAAAGGTATTTAAGTTATTACAAATGTTCTTCAAGTTCATTCAAGTAATATATTATTAACCATGAAATGATTTGAAATGTGCATATAGGCCTTTGTCAAAAGTGTTCTACCTAGTTTTCATATGAGCACAACATAATAGACTTCACCAAATCCTACTAGACTGAAATTACATTATATTTAAAGAATTTACTTACATAATTTTGCTTTAAATTAGCTTCATTTTTCTTATGATAGGCATTTGACATTTATTTAAGTCTAACTTAACTTCTCACATGACTTCACAGGATGTCAAAGTTAAATTAGTAATTTAAGATGCCTTGTAAGATGTCAAATTTAAGATTGCAACCTAAAGAGGATAGATGGTGACCTAGCTAGCCTTCATGATGCCTTAACAATTCATCACTCCATGCATTATGCTTGGATTGAATCTATGAATCCTGTGAATCATGTGGTGCTATCCTGAGAGCTCACAAAGGAGTTAGCCATTGGAATTCAAATCTATTATGTTGTGGATCCTATTTCCACATTATGATTTATTTCAAATATTGTACATTAAAATGTGTTGTATACTCTTAATGTATTCTAGTTGGGGTTTGGGACCCCCTTTTTTGGGAGTATAGATATGTGGTTTATCTATACTTTTATATGTGTGGTGTCATCACCCATGGTTAATGGGAAACCATTATGGGTTTACTTGGACCATGGTTTTGGTACCCATTATTATGCAAAACTAATATTTTAGTTATCTATTGATGTATTATAGATGGACATAGGTAATACATCATATGGATAGAGTTTGGAGAAGGTGAATAGAGTGTGTGAATTTGGGTGTGAATCTAGGAGAGTTTGTTGAGCATAGCTCCAAATAATATTTGTGCATTGTAATTGTGAGAAAATTGATTTGAGAGTGGATTGTACTCTTTTTGGCTTGTAATAAGATTCTAAAAAGTGTTTCTTAGTAGATGTAGCCCACATTAGGTAAGCCATGTTAAATATTGTCTTATTGTTGTGTATTTTAATTTTTATTCTTTATGTATCTCTTTTCATAGCTCTTGTTATTGTGATTCTATGAAATTATTTTGCATTAATTTTTGATCTATTCCTAACAAAATCCATAGGCTACATGTCAAGATCCTAGCCCATCTGAGTAAGCCCATTCAATCCAAGTTACCATGTATCATAATGTAATCTTAAAGGCTCTTAAGATGTCACCATGTGCCTCTATTACATCCATCCAAACCTGAGTAACCTTCCAAAGTGATGCATTTTTCCTTTAGACTCATTTAAGACCAACTCATGTCAACACCACATCATATCTAATTCAAAACTCATGGGAGCCCACCAAATGAATATGTGGATGCACCCAAGCTGTCTAATCAAGGCTTGATGGTATATAACTATGGAAGCTACTTCAAAGAATGAAAAGTGGTAGAATAATGAAGATAAGCTCATGAGAATGACACATGTCCCATTTAGATCCATGTGATGATGACACTTGTCATGCCTATACTGCTTCTATCTAAAGAACCATTTAATCAACTTTGAAGGCCCACCAAATCAATGTATGTCCCCACTGTACCCATGAGATGATGATCCATGTAATTCCCATGAAGCTTTATCCTCAGATCCATTAGATCATGTCCAATATTGACATGTTGCTCTACTTGAGCCACACATTTAACATAAAGTTTTTGACAGTTATCTAAAAGCCTTTTAAAGGTGATACCTTTATAGGCAAGATCATGACTACATTTGAAAGAGCCATCTATCCAAGTAAGGTCTTGATTGCTTTCAAAAGTGATAAGTGGCACTCCCATAGCTAATCAAATTAGAGGTCCCTACCCTAAAACTTGCCACTAATCAAAATATGCCATATGACACTAAATAAATGAGTCATCACATAGTACCACATCTAGAGCACTTTAGAGTTAAAAAAAGATGATACATTTTTATATTTGAGACAACTAATCAACTTAGTCACATTAGGCCTTACAAGTGCCTATCTAGATCCAAGGTGGCATGCCACATGTCAGAAGATGGCAATTTTTAGCCTTACATCTAAAATTGATGATGAATGAAAGGTAAATCAATGCTAAATTTGAATGCAAAGGTGACGAGCTCACCATTAATGTGGCACAATGTAGAATCACCATCTAACATTACATTAATCAATGAAATATTTAAAATGATACTTAAATTGATCATTATTACCTACACTTACATTTAAAGCCCTAAGTATTTACTATCTCTGCTATTTACTTTCTCAAAATTTGACCAAGCCTAACTCTTCTTAGATTGTACCCAAGCCACCATTATTGGATATATATAGTTGTAAAGAATTATAAAAAGAAACCAATTGCTACCTACAAACATTTTAAAAATGGCACATGTAGGACCTTCCACTTTTAGTAAGGGCATTTCATCTAGAAATGATGATTTCTTATTTCATTATGGCAATTCAATCATTTTTAAGGATACATAGTTCCTCCCTAAGGCCATAAACATAGGGAAAAATATTTATAGTAGTATATATTATAATGTTGAGAAAGTCATGGATTTTGATGATTTTGAGACCATGCTCGATGTCATTTAGCTTGCTTATAACATCCTAAAAATCCAAACTACCAATCTCCATAAAGTCACAACAAAACTAGAGGTCATGCCATGTGCTAAACTAGTAGAAGACATCTCTAGGATGTTAAAATGTGAAGATGGGTTGCTTAAATAGTTAAACCAAGGGCTCCTAATTGCCTTCATTACTAGGCCTAGTTTCAAAAAATACTATGACCTATCACTGCCATAGGTGGAATATAACCTAAGTACTATTAAAAACTAGTATGAGGTGCACACTCTAGATAAAGTCATAGCCTCATGGGTAACTGACCCAAAGGAGATTGTCTACATGAATGACCAAGGGGACCTACCTATCTAACAATTCAAAAAAGGGGTAAGGATTGAAATGGTCTTATTAAATAGGGTATTTGGTAATGTGCATATTAGATATACAGACATAAGGATGATCCCACTACTGTAACTAATCTTGGAGGATCAATATATTCCCTTACTTGGGGATATTATTAGTGAAAATTTAGCCACTTATATGAATTACACATGTAGAAATAGATCTCTATTACATATGATGATCTATCTATTGGATGCCATTTGTAAAACTACATAATTGGTTCCAAATACATAGTCTCTTGAGAGGTAAGAAGTTGTGCCCTAATCATTATCTACATTACAAATCCACCACTTCAAGTAGAATATCAAGATAATAGGAAATGATTTATATCCCCATATCTATAAATCAATCACAAAATATGAAATGGAAAGGGTGCCATCAAAATTTAAGTAGGTACTGAGAGACATAGGAAATTTATGGCTCTACCCTGATTGTACAGTCATCTAAGTAGAAGGGGTAATGGTATATCCCCTTAAGCTACCAAGGTATATGATAATGAAGTTGGTATAAGAGGATATAACATACCAAATTATCCATGGAATTGATGGCCTATTTAAGAGGAAGAATAAGATACCCCCCACAAGGCTCCTTATCAGCTAAGGAGAGCCAAGATAAAGTAATGACAAGAAATAATGGTGGTATCAAGGCATAGAGACTCATACCTATTACCCATGTATGAATAAATAATATGGGATACAAACCAAGTCATTTCCAAACACCTCACCAAGTTCAAAATAGATGTGGATTTAGAATACAAACATTAGTATGAGGTGCATGATTGGATATACCTCAATGTAATAAATGATGAGGTAGTCTTGAGAAATGCTGCAAGGAAGAATATATCACTTGAACTAATGCTTGATCAATAAAGGAAGAAATAAGACATAGAAAAGCCTCAAATTTGACTAACTCATGAGATCATGTTCAATGTTGATTATGAGGAGAAGAAAAAAGAAGATAATGTTCCTCTTATCGTAAATAGACCCTGCAGGCCCCCACTTCAAGCTAATCCAAGTGGGCAAGACATGACTCTGAGATTTGAGCAAGGAGAGTCAAGTATCCATTATATCCTCTCACAAGAACCTACAAAAACCATTATACCTATTGAGGAAAATACTATAGAAAAATTGGGCTAGCTAGGTCCTAATGTCATTGATCTTAAGGAAGAGTCCCCATAAAGAATTGAAATTTCAATGGAATTAATCTAGGCACTAGCTAGGAGAACTTTTGAGAAAGTATACACAAGAAAGAAGTCTATCAAAATCATAATGAGAGGAGCAATGTATCCTTCATCAGCCTCCTAATATCCCTTAGTAAGTAATACACCATTATATTCTTTCCTAGTCACTAGTACATTTAAAACTACTACTACTTCTGCTACTGCTCACACTCTTATGTTCATATCCCCCACCATTTCTTTCTTTGGAGGTAGCATTACCCAAATCATCTCCCATGCCAATGCCAACATTCCACCTCCACTAAGATCCCAAAGTACTAGTTTTAGACAAGTTATGGGTTCTACCCCTTCTCAAGCTACCACTACTAGTGCATCACTTGCCTTTGGCTCTATTTCATCCATCAAACCACTTAAACCCATTCTAAAAGCATTCACTTGATAAAGGCCACTTCACCCCACCATAATAGTTAAAATTATTGGGCCCTCAACACTACCCACATTTGTTATAAATATGGGCCCTACTAAATCATTATTTGATACATTGGGGTAATTGGACCCAACTAATTTATATATCCTAGCTATGGCCTTATCTTTTTCTTCTTCCCAAGCACTCCCACTACAACCACCTCCCATTCAACTAGCATCTATAGCCACCCAAAATTGGGTGAGAAATGTGATGAAAATAATAAGGTAAGGGAGGCCTCAGGCAACCCAAGTTTCAACTCAAATTGGGATGAGGTTTGACCCCACCATTGGCACCATGAAGAGGGTAGTTCAGAGATAAGTGGAACAACCACAATCAAGATCTATTGTGATATACAAAAGTGAAAAACCACTATTCACCTTAACTAGAAAGAGGAAAATAGGCCCTAGAGAGGTGTAAGAGTATGTAGAGGATCCTATATCTAAATTTCAAGCATAGGTAGAATCAACTATTACCTTGATGAAGGGGATGTAATAAGAGTTAAAGAGGCTAAAAGAAAAAACATTCCCTACTATGCTAGAGGGTAGTTTGATTTCAATAATCAATGTTGTGATTAATTTTTTTAACCTCTTTAAAGTTATGAAGAAGAGACAAGGATATGGGATCTAATAATCTAAGGTGGTCATGAAGATTGACCAAAGTCTTACACTCTATGACACCAAGTTAACAAACTTGGTGAGAGTGACAAAAGCAACAAATTTTTTAACCTTAAATTTTTGCCTCTTGAAGACATTATGCTTGCACAGACCATCCTCATGAATATAAGGAGGATTTTGAAGACATGGTTTGATCAACTCAAGGATGAAAACACATCCTTAGATAAAATTGAGTTCAAGATATCCCACTTACTAAAGAATGCCATGATCACTAGAGTGACCAAGCTTTGTGGCTCTTTCATGGGTGATCAATAGTTTAGGGCATATATGAAGGTCTTTGTCACTCAATTCCATAAATATCTAGCAAGTACCAAGATATATATATTTGTGTGTGTGTGTGTGTGTGTGTGTGTGTGTGTGTGTGTGTGTGTGTGTGTGTGTGTGTGTGTGTGTGTGTGCGCGCGCGCGCGCGTAATAGATATTATTGAATTTTCCAATTAAGGTTTCAAAAGGTAGAGGCAATATAAGTACTTAGGCTAATACTTGCAGATCATGGAAAGATAGTCCAGGACATACTTTATTTGTTCAAGCCTATGATCCTAGACTTTTCTCAAATAGATAAATACTACTAGGCATGTGATGAAGTATGTACTAAGGAGTAGGCTTAAAATAAGTAGGAGTAGCAAGTAACTCAACAACCACCTTTAAGCCCTTAGGAATATTTAGTTATGCCTTGTAATTTTGCATTGGGAATATTCCTTTAAAATTTAAACATTCTAGCCACTTGGCCATATTTGGGCATCACTTATGGGCCCACTTGAATACACATTAGGAACTTATAAGCCTAAAAATATAGGTCATCCCCTCATTTTTTAAATTAGAAAATAACTATTACAAGAGAGCCAAGTAATTCAAGAGTTTATCTGTAGTGTTATTTTGTGTGTGTTTTATGATTCTTGAATTCTCATACTTCTATATGTATGATTGTTTCCTTTCTACAAATAATCTAGAAATTATATTTTATATATGGATTTGTTAGATTGTTTTGAATGTTAGGTTGAATTTTTTTATAGTATACATACTCTATTTTTCTTATCATTTACAAATGAATGTGTTATGCAATTTACTATGAGTGAGTTATCTTTATGCAAAGTATGTTATTAGATATATGCATATTTCTTCCTATAAAACTTTAAATACATTTATTTATTTTTAAGTATTATGCTAAAGTTGGTAGATTCTAGTTTTCTATGTTTTTTCCCTTTAAAGTTAGCAGAATTTATATCTTTAGTCATATTAAGCACAACCCCCTTTTTGCCTTACCCTACTCACTCTTGGATCCACCCATGAATCAACTTAGTTTAGATCATATTGTACATATCCATTATTTTTTTTATTTTTTTGGAATTAATTGGAAAATATTAGGACAATTCATAAATATTAGCAAGAAAAGTATCACTGCATAAATATCTATTGTCCCTATAGTAGTGTCTTCTTAAAAACTTACAAAGTGGTGACCATATCTCTCCTATTTGTGCTATTACTAGAAATATTTGTATAAAAAATTCAATTACAAAGTAATTCTAGGTCTTTAAATTGATTTTATCACTTCCCCCTTGTTACCTAGTGATAAGGGAGCACAATACATGTAGCAACAAGAAGGGAGGTTTTTTATCACTAGAAGGAGGGCCTTATGAAACTATTTTCATCCACCTTTATTGAATCAGAGTGTACTTCATTATATACATACTTAATTATTTCAAATTATGCATATATTTTTAAATAAAACTAAGGATCTACATTATTTACATAAATATTCACATCCTTTACATAGATCTTTGCATTATTTGAAATATTTCATTAAGATTAGTGCATATTTTATAAAATAATTTGGACATTTGCTTAAATTCATGCAAAGATAGGTGAAATACCATATTATTTACATATATTAAATGTTATTTTAATCATATTTTCTAAGTTTGGCATAAATATATTAAATAATTTGGATATTCTTACAAATATCAATCTCTAAGGCATTTCTTGTGTTGGATCTAAACATTTGAGACCATATTGCTATAATTTGTTTGGGTTTAAGGGAACCTTTGCTTAGATTTATGTTTGAATTCATTTTAAAAATACTCTAATACTTTTATATCATTAAATAAGGCATAAATACACTTCAATTTATTTTTTTAACATTGATATTTGTAGGTTAACATATATATCTAACAATATTTGTGCAAGTCTTGAGGTAGGGTTTCACATCTTAGATCCTCAAAGATAAAGGTGGAGTTTCTTGATATGGCATTTTATATTAAATATTCATTGATATTTTCAACATTTAAAATTTTTTAGGTCATATTAATAGATCATTGAACTTAAATACCCATCCTACATCCTGGATTTGCCTAGGATTAGAACCAAGTCCTGATCTGAACCCAGGACCCCTTTAATATCCTTATAAACCCATAAGAAGGTGAGACCAGATAGAGGTAGACATAAAAAGTCTAAGACCCAGCTAAATTAACCATATAACCAAAATTTACAACCCCTTGTACCAAATCTAATCATATCATGGTTAGTTATCTCATCCATCAATGTCATTGAACTTATGTAGGATCTACCTAAGATTCCAAAAAAGTACTTGCCTCTCTTTACCCCCGATAGAAAAGTGATAGTTAAAGAGAAAATGGAGTCATTTAAGACATATTTGAGGTTGTTCAATGTGATTTATGAGGATGTGGCCTATCACCTTTTTATCTTCACCTTTAGAGATGTAGATTATAATTGGTTCCTTAAATTACCTGAAGATTCCATCATAGGATAGGGTCAGTTTAATGATACCTTTATCACCCAATTTGGTATGGTAGTTAGTCTAGGAGTTATATACAATTATTTTACCACCCTAAAAAGGGACCCAAAATATCTAATTAGGATGTTCAATGATAATTTCTAAAAGATGTACACCCTAACATCCCCACTATTAATCATATAGACTAAGAGATATACAACACTTTAGACCCAATGACAACCATCTTATTTAGAAGAGACATGGGTATCAACATATTTCCCTTAGCCTATGATGAGGCTATATATATTGATGATCAAATTCACTTGAAAAGTCATCCCACCTTTATTATACTAAACTTTGATCTAACTATGCCTGATCTAAATGTCATTCCTAACTGAATTAAAACTAGCCTACATTGAACTAACTACCAGTGCTCAACTAGTTGCCTTTGAGTCATGATGTATTGAACTAAAAAATTTGATTCTTAAAACAATTAAATGTTGGGGTACACCCCTAGAATAATCAGGTAATGGTGCCTATAAAAAATACCAATCTCTGAAGTACCACCCAAAACAAGAACCTAAAACCTCCAAAGGGATAATTAGACTTAATCCAAAGAATTGTCCAAAAGCTCACAAATGATTTCTTAAACATCAAAAAGCAAATGGGTAATATTGTTGAAATATCCAACATAAATTACAATTTCCAAAGATACAATAGACCTTTCAATAGGCCTAACAGAAATAGTGAGCCCCCTTTGAGAAAACTACTTGAGATCAATATTTGTGAGATGGCCTTGCATAATTGGTATCAAGTGCACAATACATATAGACATGGAGAGATCAACTATGTTGAATTATACCATGAATTTGAAGCCATCTAGAGGTAGATGGAGGGATTCAAAGTGAATCTAATTGATCAAGGCAATGCTAAAATCTTTGATAACTCTAATGATGCTTATAGAGCACTTAAATCAGTTGTCATGGTTGAGACTTATGAATTCCATAGTCAAGATGAGAATTAAACCAAATATAATGTTGAAGAGGTGCATGATTTCTAGTAGTACTAGTGAAGAAACTATGCCTTGAGAACCAAAGGTCATAACCCACCCCTAACAACCTCCACTCCACCTAATAATCTAGATACTCCCTATGATAGGACATAAAATAACCCTCCACACCAAAGGTAAGGAGAGTTAGTTAGAAACAAAGGCCCCTTACATAACACCAAAGGGTGGATACAACATAGTGGAAGACATGAAGAATATCAAGGAAAATATAAAATTTCATGAGTTCACATAAATCACCAAACAATGTGATTTGATTTTAAAATCACTGAATGAAAAGCCTAACTCTAGTAAGGCTAAATAGGCTCATGCCAATATGGTAATGTACAAGAGTAAGCATAAAGTTCTAATATTATTGCTAACTATTATAATCTTTGGTAATAACCTCCATAATTTCTTACTTGATTCTGGTGCTTTAGCTAATATTATGCCTCTAGGAATTTGTGAAAAACTAGGGTTAAACCTAGTTAAATATGAATAGGTAATGGTGTAGTTAGATAAGTCAAGAGTGAAGGTAATTGGTGAATTATTGAATATCTATATATAGCTAGCTCATGAACCTTGAGTACAATAGTTCATTGACATTTAGGTCATCGATATATCAGAAGCCTATATATTATTACTATGCCATGACTAGACTAAATCTTTAAATGGATACATGCCTATGGATTTCTATCACATGTGGCTACCTTGGTGAAGGATCCCAAATCAGATCAGGATTGACAGGGAACCCAAGATGAAATACATGATTATTGAATACAATGCCAAGAATGTGAAGGTAAACTACTAATCCTATGACTAGGCTGTTTATAGTTTGGAAACCACTAACATTATTGTAGGTGATAGCAAGGTGGAGGAAGAAGAAAAAAAAGGTCATTGGATGTTACACTTTGATGGGTTATGAGCAACATAGGGTTCAAATGTTGGGATTGTCCTAGAAATTCCCAAAGGCAAAAATTATCTATCATCTTATAAATTATAGTTATCTTTCACTAATAATTTAGTAGAATATGAAGCTCTTATCTTAGGACTTAAATTTACAATTAAACATAAGGTTAACAAACTATTATTTTATGGTGATTTTGAACCAGTTGTGAATCAAGTTAGAAGTAGATATCAATGTAAGATTTCTTGTTTAAGAAAGTATTAATTTAGAGCTTGAAATTTAATTGAGTACTTTGAATCATTCAATATTATTTCCTTTCCTAGGGAACATAACTAGTTGGCAGATATCCTAGCATCAACAATAATGAACTTGGTACCTCTGGAGGTTTTACAGTTGCAAGAGTTTACTATGGAGATAATTTAATGCCCCTCCATACCCAATAAAATAAATCATTTCCATATCTTTGAATATTACCAACAAATAATCAATTTATTGTAAATACTGGAGTGCTTAAGTCTCATATCATTGATGAACAAGACAAAAGTCTTGTACAAGATTTAAAGGACAATGAACAAGGAGTAATCCAGCTTAAAGAGAATAAAATCCCTAGAGGTATTAATTCCTTGGAAATGATGTTTAATATAGCTAAGTGAGAGAACAAAGCTAAGCATCCCAAATTAAGTGGGAAGGACTACAAGTAAATCAATTTAGGAGGTCCTGGGGATGAATAAAATGTCAACCTTGGCATAGTTTGCACAAATGAAGAAGTGAATAAGGTTGCTGCTCTCTTAACCAAGTTCAAGGATGTTATTTCATGGTCATATGATGACCTAAATATATTTGACACTAGTGTGATCACTCACACTATCCCCTTAAAGGAAGCTTGTAAACCTTTCAGGCAAAGATAAAGACTAGTAAATCTAGTGTTAGAACCATTGATTTATAAAGAAGTAAATAAATTGATTGATTTAAGGATAATTTTTCCTATACAACACTCAATATGGGTTACCAACCTAGTGAAAATTCAAAAGAATAATTGAGAAATCCAAATTTATGTTAATTTATGAAACAAGATCAGATATTCCAAGAAAGATAATTACCCTTTTCTATATTTGGATGAAGTCATATAGTTGGTAAGTGACTCTAGAATGATGTCATTCCTAGATGGATTTTTAGGCTATAACTAAGTCCTGGTGAACAAGAGTGATATAATGAATACCACCTTCATAACTAAATGGGGAACATTTGATGACAAATAAATACCATTCATGCTTATTAATGTAGGATCAAATTTCTAGTGAGAGATGGACCATGTGTTTCATTGAATAATAGGTAAATACATTATTATTTACTTGGATGATTTGATAGTTTTTTTCTAAGAATAGGGAAGATCACATAATGCATTTAACACAAGTGATGGAGAAGTGTAGAAGGTATGGAATTTCATTAAAACCCAAGAAAATCATCTTTCATGTGACTGAAGGTAAGATATTAGGACATGTGATCACTCAAGAGGGTATGATCATCGACCCTAATAGGATCAATGAAATTTCAAAGGTAGGAGTTCCAAATAAAAAAAAAGAGTTAAAATTTTTCTTTGGTAAAATCAACTTTGTGAGAAAGCTTATCTCTAATTTTGTAGAGATTGTGAGACTACTCAACATAATGCTAAATAAGGATGAAAAAATGGAATGAAATGTTAAATCAAGGAAAGCCTTTTAAAACATCAAGGATGTTATTATTCATGCCCATGTCCTGATAAGTCCTGATTTTAATAAAGACTTATATCTATTCTCTTTTGCATATGATCTTACTATTGTTTCTATCTTAACATAGAAAGAAGATGACAAAGAGCACCCTATATCCTTCATGAACACTAATTTGAAGAATGTAGAGTTTAATTATCCTATTCTAGACAAGAAATTTATGCACTAGTGAAGGCTGTAAAGAAATTCAGACACTACATGCTAAGAAATAAGACATATGCTATAGTATTTGATGCAACTATTAAGTTAATGCTAGGATAAAATTAACTTAGAGAAATAAGAGGGAAATGGATGACCAAACTTCAAGAATATAATTTAGAGATAAAATATTCTAAATTAGTTAGGGGTTAAGGTCTTATCCAACTCATTACAAACACTAATCCTCTCATTGATGTTCTATAGGTTGAAGCAAATCAAGTACCTAGAGGAGATTGGTACAAAGACATTGTTCATTACTTGTTGCATGGAGTATGCACATTACACCTAAAAAAATAACGTAAAATATCCCTCATGATGAGATCATCTCACTTTATGATTAAAAGAGGTGTCCTATATAGAAAGAACTATGAAGGAATTTATCTGAGGTGTGTTTCTAAAGCTAAAGCCTCCAAGATTATGGATAGTTTCCATGACAAGATGGGAAGTGTATATCCTTTAGGATATAATACTTTACACAAGTTATTAAGGGCTAGCTATTATTAGCCAACTATTTTCAAATATGCACATGCTCATGTTTGAACATGCCACCAATGTTAGGTGTTCTATTGAAGAGAAGTAAAGGCAAACATGCCTTTAAACTAGTAATTGAGTCTAAGCCATTCACATAATGGAGTCTTGATTTCATAGGAGTAATCAATCTCAAATCCTTGATGGGACACAAATTTGTGATCATTACCACATACTATTGCATAAGGTGGACTAGATTAGTGGCCACCAAGAACAATAGAATAATTGATGCCATCAAGTTCTTAGAGGAAAACATTACCACCTAGTTTGGGATGCCTTTGTCTCTAGTGTGTGATAATGGCCCAAACTTTGCATCAAATGAGTTCACTAAATGGGCATATGATAATCAAATCATCATCAAGCCTTCTTCAAACTACTACCCTCAGGGTAATGGAGTGGCTGAATCCATTGATAAAAACTTGATCAATCCCATCAAAAAGTTTGTAGAAAAGAAACCAAGAGAATGGTAGTCCCTATTAAATTTTGATCTATGGGTAGATAGAACTAGATACAAGTAGGTTCTCAAGGCATCCTCATTCTTACTATTTTATGGAAAGTAACCTATATTTCTCATCATGTTGAGGCTACCCACCTATGAGTTCATGGATAAGTACATAGAAGATGATGAAAGAGTGTAGTCTAGGATACTAAACATCATCCAAATGGAGGATTCTAGACATGAAACATTACAAAATTTTAGCAAGAATTAAGATGTTGTGAAAATATGGTTTGACAAGCAAGCCAAAATTAAAGTGTTCCAAATCTCAAACTTAGTCCTACTATGGGACAAACTCTATGAGAAAGAAGGATGACATGAGAAATTCACTCCCCTCTAGATTGGAACCTATCAAGTGGTAGAGATACTTGGTGAAAATGCATTCAAACTCAAATAATTGTAATGGAATGACTTAGCCTTACTAGTCAATGGGCAATACATGAAGCATTACTTCTCTATTTCTATATCCCAAATTCCATAAGAGGAGTAAGATTATTTAGAAATAAAATAGGTAGGAGTATAGTAGTTTGATTTTTTGTTCTATCCTTTATTTTTTTCTTGCTTTGATATTTCATTGTTTACCTTCCTTTTTAATTTCTTAATGTATGTTTTTTTGTTGTTGTGTGTTGTAGCATAGTAATAATTCCTCTAGACAAGATATATTGGCTCAAATTGTATCAATTTATATCCTAAAATGGGAAGAAGGGATGGATGATCTTAAGCATTGGTAGCCCAAAGTAGGGAAGCCTTTAACACTATTTTAATTCAAAAAAACTAGGTGGGGTTGATTATAAGCTAGTTTTCTCATGAAGATCCTAAGTTATTTTAAGGCTATAGTATAGTTTAGATGATTGAACATTTTCTTGAACAAGAGTTTTAATTTATGTGAACCATCATACTATCATATCAAATTCATTAAATGAATTTCTTGGGTAGAACTTGCTATCTGAAAGTGAATAACATTTAGACTATGTCTTGACACAATCCTTACACCTAGCTAACTCTATTTCCCAACCATCCTAGTTTATGAATGTAGGTATAAAAAAATAATATGATACACTGATGAAGTGAAATCATAAACTACTTCATATTCCTTGAATGTTGATTTAGGCAATCTCTACTAAGGCTATGGATACCTAGATGGTAGTAGAGAAAGGCTTGGAGTAGAATCAAAGGTATCTATGTCAGGGCTATGAATGCCTGACTAATAACATAGCAATGCCCAAGCCATTCTTAACTTAACAAAGCATTATTTTCATTCACATATAAATAATTCTTAAGTCATTCCATGTTATGATGTCTTGAAACTTGAAACTTATCATTTATGAACCTAATGGCAATGGTTTTACAAGCTTCAAAGCACACATATAGTATGATTGTCTACATGATTCAAACTCTAGTTCTATCTTGTGAGCCTTCATTAGCTCTAAATAATAGTTTTGATATTGAGTAAGAATAGTAATGAGGTGACTAATTTATGATTCATCTTTGAAAAAAAGACCTGGATTCTAACATTTGATAATGTTTCCTTGTAGAGGTCACCATTTGTTGATGCTTAACCACCCCCTGTTACTATAATGGTGATCCCCCTATTTTAAATTTTCCAAAATTCCTAAAATGCCAAGCTTGCTAACCCATTTTTTCCACATAGAAATTGATTTAATACTTTCTAGAAATTTTTGGTTAATTTTTCATTTTGTAATACTTATTGACACTCAAAGGTATTCAAGTTATTACAAATGTTCTTCAAGTTCATTCAATCAATATATTATTAACCATGAAATGATTCAAAATGTGAAGACAAGAATTCATCAAAAGTGTTCTACATGGTTTTCAAATGAGCATGAACACAATAGACTTTTCAAAATCCTACTAGACTAACCTTACATTCTATTTAAAGTATTTACTTACATAATTTTCCTTTAAATTAGCTTCATTTTGCTTATGATGGGCATTTGAATTTTCTTGAAGTCTAACTTAAATTCTCGCATGACTTCATAAGACATCAAAGTTAAAGTAGAGTTTTAAGATGCCTTATAAGATATCAAATTTAAGATTATAACCTAAAGAGGATAGATGTTCACCTTGCCAACCTTCATGACACTTTAATGATTCATCACTCCACACATGATGCTTGGAATGAATATGTGAAGCCCAAAAACCATGTGGCACCATCCTGAGAGCTCATGAAGGATTTAGTCATTTGAATTTAAATCCATAGGCTACATGTTAAGATCCTAACCCATTTGATAAATCTCATTCAATCCAAGTTATCATACATCATACTACAATCCTAAAGGCCCACAAGATGCCACCACATGCCCCCACTGCATCCATCTAAACTCAAGTAACCTTTTGAAGTGATGCATGTTTCCTTTAGACTCATCTAAGATTGACACATATCAATACCACATCACATTTAATCTAAAGCTTGTGAGAGCCCACAAAATAAACACATGGATGCACTCAAGCCATCCAATCAAGGCTCAATGGTATCCATCTATCTAATCCCATTTAAATAATGAAAAGTGGCATAAGAGTGAAGAGAAACTTGTGAGAGTGATGCATGTCCCCTTTAGACCCATGTGATGATGACACTTTTCATGCCTATGCTGATTCTATCTAAAGAACCACTTGATCACCTTAAAGGCCCACTAAAGTGATGCATGTCTACATTGGATCCATGAGATGATGATGTGTGTCATTCTTATGAAGTTTCATCCTTAGATCCACTAGATCATCTCTCAGATCGACATGTGGTTCCACTTGAGCCACATGTTTAACACAAAGTTTTTGATAGCTATCCAGAAGGCTTTTAAAGGTGACACCTATCCAAGAAATATCATGATTGCTCATGAGAGAGACAAATATTCAAGCAAGGTCCAAATTACTTATAAAAGTGACAAGTGACACTCCCACAACTAACCAAACTAGAGGACCCCACCCTAAAACTTACCATGAATCAAAAGATGCCATGTGGCACTAAAAAATGAGTCATCACATAGAGCCACATCCAGAGTGATCAAAATTAATAAGAAGATGACACATGTCCATATTTGATCCAACTAAGCATCTTAGTCACATTAGGCCCTGAAAGTGCCCAAATAGATCTAAGGTGTCATGCCATATGTCAAAAGATGGTGATCTTTAGCCTTAAAGCTAAAATTAATGATGAATCAAAGGAAAATCATCACTAAATATGAATGCAAATGTGATGAGATCACCATTAATGTGGTATGAACTAGAATCACCATCCAAACTTGCATTAATCAAGGTAATCTTCAAAAGGCTACTCAAATCAATCATTTTTACCTATACTTGCATTCAAATCCCTAAGAATTTACTCTCTCTACTATTTATGTTCTTAAAGTTTGACCAAGCCTAATCTCTTCTTAGATTGTACCCACACCACCATTTTTAGAGCTCTAGATTTATAGAAAAGTAGAAGAAGATGCCAATTAATTCCTACAAACACTACAAAAAAGGCACAGATAGGACCTTTGACTTCTAATAAGGGAATTTCATTTGGAAATGATGATTTCTTATTTCAATATGGCAATTCAATTATTTTTAAGGACATAGAGTTCTTCCTCGAGGCCATAAAGATAGGGGATACACATTATAGTAGTGTGTATTAGAATGTTAAAGAATCTAGGGATCTTGATGATTATAAGACCATGCCCTACATAATTTATCTTGCCTTTGACATTGATCTGTAAACCATATTTACCCCTTAGGTTTAAAAAAAAAAAAGTAGTTTGTAAATGGATATTGAAAGATGGTATTTAAATTTATGATTAAATTGAATCAAGAAGTGTTAAAATTTAATCAAAATTGAATATGAACATTTCTAATGTTTATTCATTCCAACTACACCTTCAAATGATCATTAGCTACTTATATGATTTTCTTGTAATTGTCTTAAACTAATAAAATATGTTTTTCTAAAAATTAAGCTTGACTGATTAATGTGGAAAATAAATTAGAAATTAGAATTGAAAAATTAGAATAAATATGACACCAAAATTATTTATAGAGTTGGTAATTACCTACATCTTCAGGTTCATTCAAACCGATCCATTAAAAATTGATTGCAAGTATAAATGAAAAACTTAAAAAACCATAGTCAAATCTCAAAACCATTAAAAATAATCCATCAGACCTTTAAAAGACTTTGAAAATGCTCACTAATCATCTTCCACCTTCCCAAAGCACTTGCAGAATCTCTTCCCAACATTCTATGTCAAAACATCACTTTAATTGATAAAAAAGACATCAAATAAACACCAAATCAGGAGCACAAATATACCAAAATGAGAGTATTAGAATTTTGAACAACTTTCTAGTTTACTCTAAGATCTAAAAATGCCTCTAGATTGGTCAAAAATACAAATATTTATAATCTACCATTAAAATCCTTACACAGTCATATTTTTTCCCCTGTACAAATATAAGTTTATGCTTTTTATAGAACTTGAAAAGGATGAAAAGAACCTCCTACAGCAGATTACCTCTTACAAAAAATTTAATCAAAATATGCAAAAAATAAAATAACTCTTACGAATAATAGAAACACAGAAAGCTTATATTGATCGCAAGCCACTTCGAGGGGGCAACCTCCTTTGAGCAAGCTCAATACAATAAATTTGTGGATGTCATCATTGGGCCTCAACACTTACTTATATACTAACTCTATTCTAATAACTAATAATTCCCTTATATGTGGGATAATTCAAATATGCTCTAAGGGATGACTTACAAAGCATATGCGTCCATAGCAATTATTACACTAATACTACAAAGAGAAGGGTAAGGCACGGGTTCCTAACATCCCCTCCCCCTTAAAAAAAAGCTTTGCCCTTAAAGATTCAAATGTGGGAATTGTTGTTGAATCTAGAAGAGTGGTTCCCATGTTGCATCTTCTAGTTGCATGCCGTGCCATTGGATTAAGACCTCTGTGATGGAGCGGGATCGAAGTTGGTGGGTGCACCTATCTAGGATTGCTTCTAACTCGAGAAGGATGGAGCCTTCATTATCAAGTGCTGGTAAAACTATCTGCACTCAGATGTTGGAGCCAAGAAATTGCTTCAAATAGGAGACATGAAAGATGGGATGAACTTGGGAGGAAGGTGGAAGCTCTAACTTGTAAGCAACTGACCCAATATTTTGGAGAACCTTATATGGCCCATAAAACTTTGGAGTAAGATTTTGGCACCCTTTTAGTTTTAGTGAGGATTGCTTGTATGGCTGCAAATGAAGAAGACCATATCACCCAATTAAAAGGTATGCTCAGAGTGATGCTGATCAGCCTGCTGCTTCATTCGGTTCTATGCCATGTGGAGATTGTCCTGCAAGGTGCAAAGAATTTGATCCCAATTTTAGAGAGTAGTGTTAACTACCTGAGTTGGTGAGCTGCCAGGAATATATGGAAGAAGTGGTGGCAGTGCTTGACCATAAACTGCTTCATAGGGATTCATTTTAGTGGAAGTGTGGTATGAGGTATTGTACCACCATTTAGCTAGGGGAAGCCACTTGGCCCATTTATGTTGTTGTTTTGAAGTAAAGCAATGAAGGTATCCAAGAATTTGTTGACTATTTATATCTAGCCATTTGTTTGTGGGTGGTACCCAGATCTCATTCTCAACTGTGTGCCTATGCAATGAAATAGTTCCATCCAAAAATGGCTGGTGAAAGTGGCATCACGATCTGAGACAATTGAATAAAGAATGCCATGAAGATGAAAGATCTGATCCAAGAAAACCTGTGTGACTATGGAGGCTGTGTATGGGTGGTTGAGTGCACAAAAATGACTATATTTAGAGAGGTGGTCAACTACGACTAGGATCATTGTCTTTCCCCCAAATTTAGGGAGGCCCTTAATAAAATCCATGGAAATATCTATCCAAATCCTAGTAGGAATGGGAAAAGGCTCAAGCAAATTGGGAGTCAATGTGGTTTCACCTTTGTTTCATTGGCAGGTATCACATTCATCCACCATCTATTTGTTTTAGCTTTCATGCCTTTCTAAAAGAAGTGTCAACGTGTCCGCTCATATGTTTTGAGAAATCTCGAGTGCCCTACTGAGGGGGAAGCATGGATTTCATAGAAGATGGCCTGATGCAGGTCTGGACTTTGGGAAAGCACTAAATGACCCTTGTATTGCAAAGAAGCACCGCCCCATGAATAATGTGGTACTACAGAGGGGTTAGTGGCTAGTTGATGAATGAGGTGACATAAGGAGGGATCATTTACATACCCTTGTTGGATAGATTCCAACCATTTTAGAATGGGCTTAGAGATGGTAGAGAGGGAAGGTTGGTCCTTAAAGGTTCTTGAGAGAGCATCAACCACAACATTGTCTTTTCCCTTCTTATAAGTGATCTCATAATCATAACCCATGAGTTTACTAACCCACTTCTGCTGAGCTGGGGATGAGACACACTGTTCCAAGAAATATTTCAAACTCTGATGATTAGTTTTGATGCAAAAATGATTTCCCAGTAAGTAGGGTCTCCATTTTTGTATTGCATGTAAAATTTCCATCATTTCCTTTTCATATGTAGACAAAGCTAAATTGTAGCCAGAAAGGGCTTTGCTAGTGAAGGCAATTGGTTGGCCCTATTAGAGAAGAAAAACACCCAAGCTGATGCCACTGACATCACTTTTGATGGTGAAAGTTTTGGTGAAGTTTGGCAGTGCAAAAATAGGTGTGCTACACATAGCCTATTTGAGTTTAACGAATGCCTGATTAGTTGTTGCATCCCAGGTGAAAGCATCCTTCTTCAATAAGGAAGTCAAAGGAACTGTGATCTTTCCATAATCTTTGATGAACTTGAGATAGTATCCTGTTAGGCCTAAGAAACCATGAAGGCTCTTAAGGGTGGTTAGTTGAGGCCAATTTTGCATAGCACTAATTTTTTTTGGGTCCACATGAACCCCATTAGCTGAAATAATGTGGCCCAAATAGTCAATTTCCTCTTGACTGAATGAACACTTTGATTGCTTGGCACATAATTGATTGTCTACTAATAGTTGTAATTCCCTGTCAATATGTTGTAGATGGTCAGCCCATGTGTGGTTGTAGATCAAAATTTCATCAAAGAAAACTAAAATAAATTGACGAAGAAAAGGCCTAAAGATTTTATTCATGAGTGCTTGAAAAGTGGAAGGGGCATTTGTAAGGCCAAATGGCATGACAAGGAACTCATAGTGACCTTCATGCATATGAAAGGCTATTTTGGGAATGTCATCAAGATGCACTTATATTTGATGATAGCTAGAACATAGATCTAACTTGGAGAAGAATTTGGCCCCATGGAGCTCATCAAGAACCTCATCGATGATAGGAATTGGGAATTTATCCTTCATAGTGAGGTGGTTAAGGGCTCAAAAGTCAATGCAAAGGCACCATGACCCATATTTTTTGTGGACAAGAAGCACTGGGGAGGAATATGGGCTAGTGCTGGGGTGAATAACTCCAGACTTGAGGAGTTCCTTGACTAAGTTCTCAATTTTAGTCTTTTGTAGATGGGGGTAATGGTATGGCTAGATGTTGGGTGGGATGCTTCATAGAAGGAGAGGAATGTAGTGATCTTCAAGGTGTGAAGGGGGAAAACCTACCAGTTCTAAAAAAATGGTTGCATGCTTGTCGAGTATGGCTTGTAAATCTGTAGGGTGGTTAGTAGCAGTGGGGGGCTAGAGTTGAATGGAATGCAATTGTGCAATGACCCTATGTGAGCCTTTCTTCAAAAGTTTTTCCATGTGATGAGAATTGATGATGCTAGCAGATCCTGGTAATAACCCTTTTAAGGTGTGCTTCTAACCATTATCTATGAACTACATCTAAATCTTAGAGAAGTCCCATAAAATAGGTCCTAATGTGTGAAGCCAATGTGCCCCTAAAACCACATCACACCCTCCTAAAGGTAGGGCAAACATATCAGAGCAAAAATTATAATTTACCATTACAATATGCACATTTCAACACTTCCATTTACATGGTAATGTGCCCCCATTAGCAATCATGACTTCAAAGCTAAAACAAGGGTATACAAAGCAGTCTGCTGCCTTAATAATGTGAGGATCGATGAAATTATGAGTAATGCCTAAGTCAATGAGGATTGTGAGAGGGATATTTTTGAAGTACCCTTTAACCTTCATGGTTTGGGGAGTGGTGACACCTTCTAGTGCATGCACTGAGATCTCAAGTTGAGTCTCTTAAACTACTGCGTCCTCTTCAGTGCCAGGTTCTTCTTGAGCATCTTGAAATTATGGAATATCAGGCTCGTTGTCTTACTCTGGTGGTGACTCCACATCTATCAAGCAAAGATTTTGTTGGACACACTTGTGACTCTTAACCCATTTGTCATCATAGTTGTAACATAATCCTTTCTCTTTGTGAGCCCACATCTCTGCCTCAGTCAGGTGCTTGATTGGTGTGGTTATGGTTGTTCGCTGATTCACTGTGTTCTTTGCTGGTGAAAAGGTGGGAGGTCGATGCTGTGTGGAGAGTTTATATTTTGCTAACTTATCCAGACCCAAAGCATCCATCACATTTTTAGGTTGAAACATTTTTACCTCTGAGCAAATCAACTCTCTAAGGCCACTAACAAAGCAGCTTTTGAAGAAGTCATCTAATAACCCTTCAGTGTGATTAGCGAGTTTTTCAAATTCAATTTGATATTCTTGAATAGTACCTATTTGATGGAGTTTGGTGAGAGCTCCTGTGAAATCCTTGAATGCTGAGGGACCAAACCTACCCAAAATTAAGGATGAAAAATTTGACCAATCGGGTTCATCATTTGTCTTGAGATACCAACGGTACTACTGAAGTGCTTCTTGTTCCAGATGCAAAGAAGCAATTGGGACTTTGTTTTTAGAATAAGTATTGTGGAGGTTGAAGAATTGTTCAGCTTGATATATCCATCTTATAGGATCTATACCATTGAACTGTGGAAATTCTAGTTTAAGTCCATGTGAGAAGTTGGAAGCAAAGGAGTGATGCTCTAAAGAAGACTCCTCCTGCACTCTATTGAGTAAGATGCTGTTCTATTTATTTAAGCCACACATCATATCAGTTAACTCTATAACCTAAGATTTCAATGTGATGATTTCTTCCTCCATGATTTTTATGCTTGCACGAGTGGTGACCATAACCAATTGTTAATAGCTGGGGATCCTTCAGGGATTTTTTATTATTTTTTTTGCTGCTATATATTTTATTTTATTTTATTTTTATTGCTTCTTTAGAAATGGATTGTCTACAACTGTGTGGTTGGAAATATCCTCAACTGTGGATACACTGTTGATTTCTCTTTAAACCTGATAAGTTGGATATGGACCCCAAGTTTATTTGGCTACCTAAAGGATTTTTTTAAAATTCTCTCTGGCCACCAACGCTGTCTAATTGAGTACTGCTCTCCAAAAATTTTTGGTTTTGGGTTTACCCCTTAATGATAGGTTTTGGTTTACCTCACAGGTGGGAACTAGTTAATTAGGATGGGGCCGTTGCCCTTTTCATTAGCAGGTCCTCTCAATGGGCTAGCTACTTTAGGGTTCCTATGGTACTCCTCACAATGAGTTTTAGGGCTTATGCCCAAGCACTTCCCACAGTTAAGTAGATAGGTATTTACCCAATCTAAAATGACAAAACTTTTAATGAAAAAAATCTTGCCAAAAATGGCGTAGCTCCTAGAAAGCCCTACTTCAAAAATTTTTTTGCTCCAAATCTACCCATAAAGCTAAGGAAACACTCTGATACTAGATGAGAAGAACCTCCTATAGCAGATTACCTCCTACAATAGATTTAATCAAAATATGCAAACAATAAAATAACTCTTATGAATAAAAAAAACACCGAATGCTTATATTGATCATAGGCCACTTTGAGGGGGCAACCTCCTTTGAGCAAGCTCAATACAATAAATTTGTGGATGCCTTCATTGGGTCTCAACACTTACTTATACACTAACTCTATTCTAACAACTACTACTTCCCTTGTATGCGGGATAATTCAAATATGCTCTAAGGGATGACTTACAAAGCATATGTGTCCATAGCAATTATTACACTAATACTGCAAAGAGAAGGGTAAGGCACGGGTTCCTAACAAAATCATGGTGGATTAGTAAGTCTGCTTAATTATTTTTACACAAGTCATAGGTTCCCATCTCATGGTTTGTTTGTTCTAACCACCAAGGCCATGGCATTTACCATATATAGGGAATAATATCCCACATGCAGCAAGTTATAACTTAGCATTAGACTTTAAAAAGGTTAATGTTAGTGTAGGTGATGTGGCTTCAGCCACACCTATGTCTTTTTTTGTTTGGATTGGTTAAAATGATCCCATCTATCCTTTGAGATCAGATCTCAACCAAACTTAGGTAAGGTTGGCATGGAATAGTTAGAACCATCTATGAGTTGGGATGATGAGTTGTCTCGGTGGATTAAATGATCTCAATTTGGCATATCTTAAACTTGACATAGAGCTAAAATGTACAAGTAACTTGGAAAATACATGTAATTAGTTTTATAATTAAAATATTGGGATTATTAGTCCCACATGAAATGTATAAATAAAAATGAGGCATATATAAACAAAAATATGTCAATGGTAAAATGAATAAATCAAGGCATAACCACCCCTCTATAAAAATAGTGTGTCGACCTTGGTTGAGGGTCCCTAACCAACAAGTAATAGGGACCATTTGTTTGAATATGAGTGTCAAAAACTAGAAGTGAAAACCAAACACCCTTTCACCATTACATTTCCATGTGTCACATGATGATTGGTCCACTTGATAACTATTTGACTGTTGACTATTTTAATCCAAACTTTATCAGTGATATATGGAGCATACGATGTCCATTTTATGCATTCCAATATGTGTTAGAAATCTCTTAGAAAGATATTTCATACTATACTAGTTTTCTTGGGAACTTATAATTCACAAAAATTACCTCCATATCACACCTCCATAATAAGACCTATTATCAAATGGATTTACACCATTTGAGGACATGTCTCATCTCTCCTCATCTAAGTGGCACAATTGAAACACCTCTATGCTATGGGTAGCCTATGAATGAGGTGAATATCTATATATGGCTAAGTCCCTTAATGTACCAATTATAGATCATTACAACACCTATACTTGTGAGGGAAAAGAGAGAGAAAAATTAAAGTAAACTATCCTAAATGAGGTGATACACCAAATTAGTTGATGACTACAACTAGCTACAAGTCACACATGAGACCAAGAGAATAACTAAACATACACTTCTCCAATCTAAATCTTCTCGCATGAATATTTCATTATTAGGTTGTGATAAATGTTTAGGCTAGGAGGAATAGACAAGAGGCCTATAATAGCACTATTTGAATAGACTAACTCACTCAACCTTGACACATCATAAAATACTTCACATGACCTATAAGAAGAAGCTTTCAAGCTGTAATTAGGTGAGATAATGAGACAAAAATGCTAAAGAAACAATATTCATCATTAAGTAAGATCAATCATTCAAGTGAACATACTATGAATAGTCATGGAAGAGGTAAAAATCAATTGTCTTTATTGATCCATGGTATGGAAATGAGTAAGGCTTTGCCATAATCAAGTGGAACATAGTTTTCACAATCTAAAATGGCTAGTTCTGATAGAACTTGAGAGAGAGAAGAAAATAAAAAAGTCCAAAAGTCATAAAGACACTTGTGAATCTGAGAAAATGAGTTACATGTGGATGAGGAAGGAATGTGAAACTAATCATTCAAAGTGAGGAAGCACAAGTGTCAATCCAAGTTATGAAACTCTTGAAATGTGGCATAGGAGTTCTCATTTTGCACAAGAAAACTACCTTCATCATTCACTCTTGTTTGAATGTCCCAAAATAATTAGGGATAGGTATAATGATTAGATTGAGAGGTAAGGGTTGTAGACATGCTTCTCCATGCATTGGCTACATTCTTAATCTCCTAGAGTCTTTTAAAAGTAAGCCATCACTACCTACACTCAAATAAAAATCCTTTATTCATAAATCTTTGATCTTGAAATTGTAAATAAATTTCACAAGGATGATCTTCAAGATTTGTTTCAACTTATCCAAACTCTTTGGATATCCATGAAAAGTGTCAAGGTAGATATGAGCATCTCAAACTACTTACTCAAGATTTTCATTTCACTCCAATAGGCCTAATGCTATCTTTGAGCCAAAAATGGCCTCCCTTGTAACTTTCCTAAGTTACACTAGATTTATCACATCTGTAGTGACACCACAAACATTATCCAATAGGATAGAAATCTTTCCAATATTTGGAAATGAAAATGGCCTATCATTTGGGATTTAGGTTAAAACCCTACCTAAAAGTCTTGACTATAACATTGAGGGTTTATACCTCCTTATTAATATTATTCCTTATGTGATTGGTTTTACATGATTTCCTAGATGTTTTTCAACTTTTACACACCTTCAAACAAGGCTATTTTAGCTTCTAGTTCATCATTTAACCCTACTTTCCAAAACCTACTAGGGTTTGTACATAAGAGGAGTACCCTCTATCTGAGATAAAACATAGGGCACTTCCACTATTTACTTAGAATAAATTAATGTTTGATGGGATTATTCAAGTTATATAGGTTATCTGTACCAATTTTTAGCCCTTTAATAGGTCAATATAACCCCTAACTTCTACAAAACCCAAGACAAATTGTGTAAAAGGGTATTGTGCGTAATGTTTTGGTGTGAACTATGTATGCTTGATTGGATCCATTTCCTCCCCTAATTATATGATATTGGTACATTATGGGGTGATAATTATCATTTTCCAACTATTTTATATACTTAACAACATTCTCAATCATCCATGTCTGCATTTTCAACCATGTTTTGCTCTATTAGGTATGCCAGTGTTACCCTACCCATCTATCTCAATAGTGAATCCTATAGGTGGTTTAGGAGGGATTAGAATTGAAAATAGTGAATATAAATTTTGAAACCTTCTATTATCCCATATAAATTATTTTAACCTATTCATTCATGTTTGGAATATACAATCACTAAGAATCATATCCCTTTTTATTCACTACCTTTCATAATTATCTACATTTAGTTATAGGTGCATATTTTCAACTGAGGGGGCACATGAAGGTGTTTATATGATCATAACTTAATATAATAACCTATAATTCTTTATTTTCATGTTAAACAAGGTTAACATCATGATCTAGGTCCAAAATAAAGAAGCACTTTCTCAAACTTGCACCTTAAGTTGGTTGTATGTGAGCACTTTCTTTTGAAGGGACACTTGTAAGCATAGGTTAGACCTTAAAACATCACCACTCAAATCATATTAACAATATTTGATATCTTAAATGTCACTTTCACCATTGGTAATCATTCACATATGTTGGCATGGTCTAGTTTTTCCATTTTAGGTGAAATTGACTCTTTAAGCTCAAACTTGTAGGTGATCAATGCCTAAGTTTAGTGGATGAAAATGCATGTTTGAGGCTCTCAATAACCATTGTCCACTGATCATCTACCCTCCCAAATTTGTAAATTCCTTCTCCCATGTAGTGAATACAATACATAATCATCTATATGCCTCAAAAGTCCTTGTAACCATGTCATATGACATCCATAAAACCCCCAAGTGCTCTATTTTATACTTTTAGGGAAAAGAGCCCTAAATAATGCCCTTTCATGTTCTCACAGTAGTTTCCACTTCCATTTGATCATATAACCTTGAAAATAGGTATGATATGGTCTATATAACATACTAGTATATCAATAAGGTTTTCAACATGTTCAATTTCCTCTGTATAGGTACCTTCATACCTTTACTAGTGCCACCTGTAGGTGGACATCCTAATGTATAGGCAATGTATGTGGATTAACAGGTAGTGAGCAAGACACATGTGTTTGTGAATTAATATGGACCTTCACCAATGTTTCAAAATGTGCTATTAGCACTCAAAAGGACTAAAACACCTATGAAATCTCCCCTTTCAACATGACATCCTCTAGAGGGTACTTGTAGGTGTGTATGAGTTGTATGCAGGCAGATAGGAGCATTAGAAAGGAGTGTGAATTATGAACATGATGTATGACATAATCATAAATATTATACCTTTTCAAGGTCTCATATGCATATATTTATCTCATGTCAAAATAGGTAAAATATTTCATATCGATGTGTTATCCTTCTTTTGAAGCACCTGTATGTGCATGCCAATGGTAGAATGTGTGAGTGACTGAGTATGATTACCATAATCTCTTCTTATTAAATAGTGAAGGTTTATAATTTATTTCCTTAGCATTAGAGTGTGTTACAAATATTTAGACTCTCATTACACTTCCATGAATCATGGTCAACATGCTCCATACACGTGATTCCATATGACTACAAATGAGAATGAGCAAAGAGTTGACTATGAGTAGCAAGACCAAAATTTGATTAAAGTATGGTGTGATGAAACACATAATGGAAGGATGGAAAAATTATGGCATGAAGACATGTGTAACATCATATTCCATCTACATGAGACTTATACAAAGAACTAACATTCTTCAAACAAGGAAAACTTTGATTGAGACCTCACATGGTGGTACCTTCCTACAACATGAGATTACTTGGTCATAAAAACACCATGAAACATGAAACCAATCCTAAATATAATTTTATAAGAGAGACAACATAATATAGAGTCAACATCACTAGCTAGATTATACTAACCTATCCAAAATAGATAAAAACCTATAGGGTTTAGGAAATAGTGATTAGAAAAACACAATCAAATTATTAGAAATGGTTCATAAATCATATTTTACCAATATTAAAAATATTTTTATGGAAATTAATATATCTAAGTTTACTACCACCTAACAAAGGTGTTTGGTTTGAAACCTCCTCAACTAGCCGTACTAAGCATAAACCTACTAACCACTTCTATGTGTCTAAAAGGGTAAAGAAGGAGCAGAATGGTTTTATCTCAAAAATGGAACTTTGAGAGTATGTAAATCATGTAAATGAGTCTACGAAAGTTGAATAGGCATCTCAAAACCTTATCCCATGTGTCACACTCCTTCATGGGTCGTAAAAGTGCCAAACTCTTCCTTTTTAGTTGATTTCTTGGTTTTCAATTAGATAACTTGCAAGTTTTAGATGAAATAACATCTTGATAGGGAATATAACTTATTAGATGTTTGAAAGTAAAATAGGACACTTGTACACCTTGAAAACCATGCCACTTGCATTTATGACCCCTACATGCCTATTAAATTATTTAAAATGACATATTGACTAATTAAACCATGGTCAAGGCTATCGTGGCATTAAATAACATAAAAAGACCTATAATACACCCTATGACATAATAATAGACCCATAAAACATTTGAAAATCAAGTTTTGACCTATAGGGATCCAAATTTAACTTGTAGTGTCAAATTTGGTCAACAAGATCCTTTTGGTTTCTAAAAAAGGAATAACCCACTAAATTTGCTAAATGACTCTTTGCATCACACCAGAATATAACATAGCGGTTAAGTTTCCCAAATGTATTATAATGAAAAAAATATCATAATAAATGGATTAGCATAAATATACACAAAAGGCCTTCCCAAGAGGCAATGTCTAACTAATCTTATGTGAATTAACTAATACTATAACTACAAAAGTAGATCAATATGAAGTTGACAACTAAATGCCAAACACAGGCAAGTTTCCACTGATCTTGTAAAACTACCAATATAATTTTCAAAATATCACTAAAAATCATCATGGTAATGATTCAAAATTAGACTACATAATGCCTATAAAGAGTAAAAGTTAATTAAATCCCTAAAACTACTAGTGAAATAAATCTCTATCTAGTATCAAATTGGGGATATAAGCAAACTATCAACACAAATGTCACATCTACAAAATCATGAATCTATGAAATACTACAAAATGATCACCAGGTGTAACTTGTATACCATTTTGTTAGTGTAATAAATGTACATCCTAATTGTAACCACATTTGACAGTTACAAATAAATGCCCATAATGAGGGACTTATAAAATATGCAAATATCATGCATGGATACAAAAAGTTTGTATAATCATTAAAGTTATAAATGGTGCCCAAAAGGGTCTTATAAGCCTCTAATATATTTTCACAATGTAACAACAACATATATATATATTTAAATGTAAGTTTTTCCAAAATAGACATATTGATCATGCCCCATACAACCTGCATATACTACTGTCAAAGTTCAAACTGAAGTTTTTACAAAACCATAAACATGAGAAAACAATCGAAGTTTGATAAACCTATCACTTAGATTTTCTCTATAGGTTACTACAAATAAACTAGATTCAAAGCTAAAATCATATGGAATATATACAAGTTTAAACATGAGTTAACTCCTTTACCCAATCATCAATAACTCAAAACTTATTAATATATTCAAAATAGAGCTTAACAAAACCATAAATGTGAGAAATAAAACTAAGAATGATAAACCTATCTCAAATTTTTTCTCACTATTGGTACTTCCAAAAATAAAAAATATTCCTTTTAACTTCAATGGAATACCAAAACTACTTTGAACATTTGCATGTTAATAATTATCATAACTATGTAAACATGAAACTAAGGAATTGATTACCAACCCACTTTATCACATTTTACTATTTAGGTGGTTTAATTTCCTCAATGAATACCTGGGTATCTACATGGGTTATTTTTGAAACTGTTAGTTTTAAAACATTTTCATTCTGAACAACTCTCCATTGTTGTTTCGAATGAAGCTACCAACACTTATCAACCTCATGACCTTTCCTATTATAATAAGTACAAAAAAAATTTGTCCTTTATTTTAGGAAACTTACCTAAACTAACATTATTTGAATACTACCTATGAGAGTGGTATTTCAAAATATTACCCAATAAATATTTCTTTTTACAACACTTAGTTACACAATAGTTAGATAACCCATAAAAATTGCATGGATAAATATACCACAAATTTTGTGTACTGTAATCAAAAGTAACATTAGAATATTTATGTTGTCTACAAGAATCAACATTAATACAAGTATGATTAGAGTAAGTTTTTATACCTTCTATGGGTAATGGTTTACACCTTTTTTGTGTGTGATTTCCAACACTTGAAGGTTTAACATTTAACTTGTTAAGTTTCTCACTAACACTATGAGAACTATGACCATCACTATAAGATATCAAAGTCTCATTAGAATATTTGAAAAAATCAAAAATTGAATTACCTTTCATGGGTTGTGGTGTAGGTCTATTCCTCATAGTTTCAACTGAGTTGTAATATTCACCTATTTCAATCCTATCACCAAAATTAAATCCCAATCCTACATGGCAAGGTATGTCCTCTACCTAAATGGGGTTAGTAATGCCTTGGCCATATTTTTCAAGGAATTTTCCATTAAACCCCATTTTAAATAGTAAATTTTAACTTATACATATAGCATGTTGTTCAAACTTATAAAAATCATTTTCATTCGATTTATAATGGGAAGAATTTTTAATAACATCTGGTGATGTACTTACAATGCTTATCTCATAATCACTGCATGTATGCATGAGAAAGGAAGGTCCTCTTTTCAAAAAAGACTTATTTTTCTCCTTTGTGTCACCACCAATTTGAAACCTTATCAAGAGCTCATCCTTGGATTTCAACTCAGTTTTTAACTTTTCACATTCCTCTTCCAAGGAATAATACATTAATCTCAACCAAGAGTTTTCTTCCTAGATTTGGAAGTTATATTCCTCAAGCTCATCAAGCTTCTCCTATTTTGACAACTTGCACATGGTTTATTTATCCTAAAAATAACTTGGAATTATAAAACTACAAATGGAATAAACAACTCTAATGTCTACAAATCATCCAACCAAACATTGAAACTATTATCAAACTCAAACAAAATAAAAAATCAAATCCTGCATTCAAACCACTCTGATACCAAACTGATTTATAAACCATATTTACCCCTTAAGTTTAAATAAAAAAATGGTTTACAAATGGATATTGAAAAATGGCATTTAAATTTATGATCAAACTGAATCAAGAAGTGTTAAAATTGGATTGAAACTAAATATGAACATTTCCTATGTTCATTCATTCCAATTACACCTTCAAATGATTATTAGCCACTAATATGATTTTCTGGTAATTGTCATAAACTAATAAAATATGATTTTATAAAAATTAAGCTTGATTTATTAATGCAAAAAATAAATCAAAAATAAAAATTAAAAAATTAGAATAAAGATGACACCAAAATTTTTGGACTTTGGTAATTGCCTACATCTCTAGGTTCATTCAAACTGATCCATTAAAAATTAATTTCAAGCACAAATTAAAAACTTAAAAAACCATAATGGAGTCTCAAAACCTATAAATTCATGCCATTATAGCTTTGAAAGACTTTGACAATGCTTAGTAATCATCCTCTACCTTCCCAGAGTACTTGTAAAGTCTCTTCCTAGCGTTCTACACCAAAGCATCACTTCAATCAAATGAGAATATATTAAACAAAAACCAAATCAAGATCATAAATATACCAAAAGGAGCATCTTATAATTATGAATTTTTTTTTAGTTTACCCCAAGATTTGAAAATGTCTCTAGATTGGTAAAAAATGTAAATCTTTATAATGTTCCATTAAAATCCTTACACAGTCATTTTTATTCCCCTATACAAATATAAGTTTTTGCCTTTTATAGCACTTGAAAAAGCATGGTGGATTGGTAATTATGATTAATTATTTTACCATAAGTCATAGGTTTCAATCTCATGGTTTGTTTATTCTAACCACCAAGGCCATAACATTTACCTTACATAGGGATTAATATCCCACATGCAAATAGTTACAACTTAGCATAAAACTTAAAAAGGCTATTGTTAGTGTAGGTGATGTGGCTTCAGCCACATCTATGTCTCATTTTGTTTGGCTTGGTTTAAATGATCTTGGCTATCCTTCAAGCTTGGATCTCATCCAAACTTAGGTAAGGTTGATGTGGAGTAGTTGGAACCATCTACAAGTTAGGATGATGAGTTGTCTCAGTGGCATAATTGATCTCACATTGGTATATCTCAAACTTGGCATACATATAACATACACAAGTTACATGGAAAACACATGTAATTAGTTTGATAATTAAAATATCAGGATTATTATTCCCACATTCAATGTATAAATAACATTGAGGCATATATAAAAAATGTGTCAACAATAATATGAAGAAATGGAGGCAAAGACACCCCTATATAAAAAGAGTGTTTTGAACTTGACTAAGGGTCCATAACCAACAAATACCAGGGCCCATTTATCCTAATATGAGTGTAAAAAATTGGAGGTGAAAAGTAAACACGCTTTTACCATTGCACTACCATGTGTCACATGTTGATTGGTCCACTTGATAACCATTTAAGTGTTGACCATTTTTATCCACACTTTGATCAATAATATATGGATCATACAATTTCTATTTTATAAATTCCACTATGATTTGGAAATATCTTAGAATGATATTTAATATTTTAATAGTTTCATGAGATCTTGAGACCTTATGATGCCAAAAAAATACATTCAGATAATCCTATCAATCTAAACTGTCAATCTCCATAAAGTCACAACAAAACCAAAGGTCATGCCATGTGTTGACCTAGTATATGACATCTTAGGTATGTCAAAATGTGAAGATGGGTTCCTTAAATCCCTAAACCAAAGGCTCCTAATTGCCTTCATCATTGGGCCTAGTTTTGAAAAATACTATGACCTACCACTACCACAGGTGGAATATAACCTGAGCATCATTAAAAACTAGTATAAGGTGCATACTCTAGATAAAGTCCTAGCATTATGGGTAACTAACACAAAGGGGATTATCTACATGAATGACCAAGGAGAAATACATATCTAATAATTTGGAAAATGGTTAAGGATTGGCATGGCCTTAATAAATAAGGTATTTGGTAATGTGCATATCAGATATACATATATAAGGATGATCCCACTGTTGTAGCTAATCTTGGAGGATTAGTAGATTCCACTACTTGGGGATATTATTAGTGAAAATTTATCCATTGATATGAATGACATATATAAAAATGGAGATCCATTATATATGATGAGATATGTATTAGATGCCATTTGTGTAACTGCATAATTAGGTCCAAATATATGGTCTCCTAAGAGGCAAAAAGTTATGCCCCAATCATTCTATATATTTCACATCCACCACTTTAGGTAGAATATCAAGATAATAGTAGAGGATTTATATCCCCCTATATACAAATCAATCATAGATTGTGAAATGTAAAGGGTGCCATTAGAAGTTAAGTAGGCACTATGAGATATAGGCAATTTTTGCTCTAACTTGATTGTATAATCATTCGAGTATAAGGGGTAATGGTAGCTCCCCTTAGGATACCAAGGAATGTGCCAATGAAGTTGGTAGAATAAGATATAACATGCCAAATTCTCTAAGGAATTGATGTCCTCTTCAAGAGGAAGAAGAAGACACCTCCCACAAGGCTCCTTATCAGCTAGGGAGAGCCAAGGTAAAGAAGTGGTAAGATATAATAGTGGCAGTAAGGCATAGGAACTCATACCTATTACCTAATGATGAATATATAATGTGGGATACAAACCAAGTCATTTCCAAATACCTCACCAAGTTTAAAAGAGATGTGGATTTAGAATATAAGCATCATGATAAGTTGCATGATTGGATATACCTCAATATAATGAATTATGAGGTAATCTCGAGAAATGCTATAAGGAAGAATATATAGCTTGAACTGAGGCTTGATCAAAAAAGGAGGAAATAAGACATGGAAAATCCTCAACTCACACCAACTCATGAGAGCATGTTCAATGCTAATTATGAGGAGAATGAAGAAGAGGAAGAAGATGATAATGTTACTAATATCATAAATAAACCTTGTATACCCTCATTTTAGGATAATCTAAGTGGGAAAGACATAGAATTGAGCTCTGAGAAAGGAGATTCAAGTATCCAACCTATCCCCTCACAAGAACCTACAATAACCACTATATTTGTTAAGTAAATGGCCATAGAAAACTTGGGCCAGCCAGGTCCCAATGTCATTGATCTTGAGGAAGGGTCCCCATAAGGAATCAAAATTTTAATAGAAGGACTCTAGGAATTATCTAGGATAACTATTGATAAATAATACATAAGGAATAAGTCTCCTTAAACCATGATGAGAGGAGAAATGTCTCCTTCATTAGCCTCCCAATCTCCCTCAATAAGTAATACACCATTGTATTCTTTCTCAGTCACTAGTACATTTATAACTACTCCTTCTTATACTATTGCTCACACTCCTATATTCATACCCCTACCATTGATTCCTTTAGAGTATCTATTTCCTAATTTATCTACCATGCCACTACCAACATTCTACCTCCATTGAGATCCTAAAGCACTAGTGTTAGCCAAGTTGTGGGTTCTACCCCTTCTCAAGCTACCACTACTAGTGCATCACTTTCCCTTGGCTCCATTGCATCCACCAAACCACTTAAATCCATTAAAAAATAATTTTCTTGGTAGAGGCCACTTCACACCACCATAATAGCCAAAATGATTGGGCCCTCAATACTACCCACATTTATTCTCAATATGGGCCTTGCTAAGTCATTATTTGATCCATTGGGGAAATTAGACCCAACTAATTTTTATATCTCAACTATAGCCTTAGCTTCTTCCTCTTCCCAAGCACTCCCATTGTAACCACCTCCCAATAGATATGACCACCCTAAATTGGGTGAGAAAAATGATGCAAATAATAAGGTAAGGGAGGCCTCAGGCAAGCCAAGCTCCAACCCAAATTGGGATGAGGTTTGACCCCCCCACTGGCACCATGAAGAGGGTAGTTTAGAGATAAGTGGAAAAGCTAAAATAAAGCTTAACCATGATATAATAGAGTGAAGAACCACTATTCACCTTAATTAGAAAGAGGAAAATAGGCCCTGAAAAAGTGTAAAAGTATGCAAAGGATATAATATCTACATTTTAAGCACATGCATAATTGACTATTACCTTAATGAAGGGGATACAAAAAGAGTTAAAGAGGTTAAAATAGAAAACATTGTTCACTATGCCAGAGGGAACTTTGATTTTAATAATTAATGTTGTGATCAATGTTTTCAACCTATACAAAGTTATGAAGAAGAGACAAGGAGATGGGATACAACAAGCCAAGTTAGTTATAAATATTGACCAAAGTCTTAAACTCTATGACACCAAGTTAGCAAACTTGGTGAGAGTGGAAAGAAGCAACAAATTTCCTAACCTTAAATTTTTACCTCTTGAAGTCATTATGCCTACATAGACCATCCTCATGAATAGGATGATTTTTAAGACATGGTTTGATCAACTGAAGGATGCAAACATATCCTTTAAGAAAATTGAGTTTAAGATAGCCCACTTACTAAAGGACACCATGATCATTAGAGTGACCAAGCCTAATAGATCCTTCATGGATGATCAAGAGTTTAGGGAACATATGAAGGTCTTCATTACTCACTTCCATTAGGATGTAGCAAGTTTCAAGATAGATGTAGAGGTGATAGAAAATTTGGCATTAGCTAATCAGAGTGTGCAAAAGGCATAGGCAATAAAAGAAACACTTAGGCCACTACTCACAAAGTATGGCAAGCTAGTATAGGACATACCTAATTTTTTCAAGTCCATAATCCTTGAATTTTATCAAATAGATAAATACTACCAAGCATGTACTAAAGTATGGACTAAGGGGAGATCGAAAAGAAGTAGAAGCAATAGTAAGTAAGCCAACAACCACCTCTAGGCCCTTATGAATATTTAGTTATTTCTTATAATTTTTAATTGGGAATATTCCTTTGAAATGTAAACATTCCATCCACTTGGCTATATTTTGGAATTTATTGTGGGCTCACTTGAACATGTCTTAGTAATTTTGAAGCCTATAAATAGGGGTCCTCCCTTAATTTTCTAAACTATAAAATAGTTATTACAAAAATTAATACAAGAGAGCCAAAGAATTTGAGAGTTTGTCTGTAGTGTTATTTTGTGTGTTTTTTGATTCTTGAATTCTCACACTTCTAAATGTCTAATTGTTTCCTTTCTAAAAATAATATAGAAATTAAATTATATGTATGCATCTATTATTTTGAGCTTAATGCTAGGCTGACAAATTTGATAGTATACATGCTTTGTTTTTCCTCTCATTTATAAATGAATGCGTTATGAAGTTTACTATGAGTGAGTTATGTTAATGCAAAGTATGTTGTTAGATATATGCATATTTTTTCCTCTAAAGCTTTAACTACATTTATTTATCTTTGAGAATTATGTTAGAGTTGGTAGATGCTAGTTTTCTATGTTTTTACATGTGAAGTTAGTATAATTTGTATCTTTAATCATCTTAATCACAACCCCCTTTCTGCCTTACCCTACTCACTCTTGGATCCACCCATGAATCACCTTAGTTTAGATCATACTATACATATCCACTATTTTTTTGTGTTTTGGGCATTAATTGGAAAATATTAATACAATTCATAAAGATTAGCAAGAAAAGTGTCACTACATAAACATTTGTTGTCCCTACAGCAGGGTCTTCTTGAAAACTTTCAAAGTGGTGACCATATATCTAATATTTATGTTATTCCCAAAAATAATTTTATGAACAACTCAATCCCCAAGTCATTTAAGGACTTTAAATTGAGTTTCTCACTTCCCCCTTATTACCTAATGACATAGGGAACATAATATGTGCATCAACAATAATGACTCATACGAGCTCTTGTATGGCACAAAATCACCTACAAGACCTCTAAAAACTCCTATATATTCTCTAATAGTTATAGATAGTCACTACAGAAAGGACATTATCACTAGAACTGGACACTAATGCCACATGGTGCTACTATCCTAAGGGGGTACTACTATCCAAAGCCTGATCTCAATTAATAGTAAAAATATGAAAGATTCTTCTGTGTCTACTCAACCATCTCTAGTATCTTGATCTATGAAAAAATCTATGTATTTCTAGATAAGTTCCTTTTCTCCTTATACTTACTATTTTGGGAAATTTCCATAGAATCAATAAAATCCAATTTTATTTTAGATTAGTAATAGACTTTACCATTTAATATAGCTTAGTATTTACATAGTAAATAATAAAAGGTTAAAACATTTGGTGAACTTGAGTTACTTCGAATCTTGCTCTGAAACCCCTAATTTTCCTTAGGGCTTACCTTCTCTAAATTTTGTACATTAAATTAGGGATACACAAATTTTATTTTTTGATTTTTTGTCATAACATAGCTAATTTAATTAATATTATACTAGCTTTCATTTACTTAGATTAATTTAAATATTTTCAACACAACCCTAAATCAAAACCCTAGATCCACATACTAGGTCCCCATACATACAAATATTAGTAATTAGGGTTTCAATCATAATCCTATTTTCTATTACAAAATTTGTTCAAAACATTCACACATTACACACATAATTATGTTAGATTAAAATATACCTCTTATGTGTTTATTATTCCTTATTTTCACTATCTTATTTGGAAAATTTAAAATGGCTTCTAGAAAGTCTTCTTCCCCTCATCCACTTGATGCACTCTTGAATTTCTCTCATGATTATAATACTGAATGGACTAATTTTTAAGATTGTACATTAGAGAATAATAATGAATTCATTTATAATGATGATGATGACTATTGTTATAATGATGGATATGAGGATTAATATGAGCATTATAATACAAATGAACATGAGGATATATTATATACATCATCTTCTCTTTTTTCTTACTCTTTGCTTACTCCTAAAAATCAAATTAACAATATAATGCCAAAAGAACCTCTTTTTGGTATTATTTTATTCTAATGTGATCCTATCTTTTCAATTAATTTGGCTACTTCATTATTCAAATTAAATCAATATAAGTGTACTACATAAAAAACACTTTTGCATGATTCAAGTAAAGTAGATAGGAACAATGCATCTTATTTACCTTTCTCAATTGCATTTAAAATTGAAAATACAAATGATATTACACCTTCTAATGTAGATGAAATCACTTTATCACCTTCATTCACATTTCAATCTCAATGCAAATGTTATTTATAAAAAATAGATAATTCACACATTCCTAACTCTTCTCCTATATGTCATAATGTGCAAAACAAAACATGGTTGTTACTTCTCCTCCCCTTGATACCAAAATAGAAAGTGATAATCATGTTTGCATTTCAAAAATTACTAGTGATCAAATGTCTTGCATTACACCTACATATTATGATACATTGTATAATAGTAAAAATTTAAAATATTCTTCTTCTCTTTCTCTTAATGAGCATGTGGATGATACTTCTTCCACTCTTACTTCTTCAAATGAATTAAATTCTGATTTTGATGAACCATGGCATAATGATGATTATTGTGATTATGATGAAGATGATATATAATCTACACCTTATACTTCTTCTCTTACCTCACATATCCATCTTGTTTAACCAAACAATAGATCAAATGTAAAAAGACATGCACTCTCTCTCTCTCTCTCTCTCACACACACACACACGCGCGCACACACACACACACACACACACACACACACACACACACACACACACACACACACACACACACACACACACACACACACACACACACACACACACACACACACACACACACACACACACACACACACACACACACACACACACTTATTCTTATGTGCATAATTTACATTCACTAGACAATAAAACAACTTATATTCAACTCATATGTGATAATCCTTCACAACATAATAATATAAAATATACCAATGAATCCCCATTAACTCCTCGTACTATAGTATAACTTATTTCTCAAACAAACCTAAATGAGAGTGATATCTCATTTCCCTCTAATTAGGTTCCAACTACCATACCTCCAAAGGTTGTTGAGAGCACACTAACCCTTTATAAACAATATTCCTAATATAATGTACCAATGATTAAAATAAATAATAAAATTCAAGCATTAAATGAACCCCTTGATAATGCTAATATACCTTCAAAAATTTTAATTTATTTAATTAATGCTATGGGTGATTTTGAATACTAAGTACATTATCTCACTTTGGATAATGAAGCATACAAATCCCAGGTTGATGTCAATATTATACATAATAACCATATTCCATGTAGAATCTCAACTATGAGGTTACCACACAACTTTCAAATACTGATGTTACCTATCTTTGATAGATAAGGAGATCCATGCTTACATCTTTAAGCTTATGAAAAATCCATGGCTCATATTATAAACAAATTAATTCTACTAATTATTTTTCAAAGTCCTTAAATGGGAAAACATTAGATTGGCTCCATTATACACTCCCTACTGGCTCTTTACATATATACAAGGAGATAGATATAGTCTTCCTAAGGAATTGTATACAAAATAAGGGACCTATAGTCACACATGATATATTACCTTCACTACACCAGGGTGAGATAAAGCCAACATTGGAATACATTCTATGGTCTAAAGATATTTGCATCAAAAAATTTATTAACCAATAGATTTTGAATTACATTACATCTTTGATATAAGTCTAATCTATTCTATGAAAGAGAGATTGCTATATCAAACATCTAAATCATTCAAACATATATGCAATGCAGTTATAACACTATAAGAATAGTTAGGATTAGTGATTACATAATCAAAGGTAGATTTGGATATAGACCCCTTAGAGACTTAGTCATCAAATTTGGTAAAAGATCACACGCTACTTCCAATTTAGAAACTAATTGAAAAAAAATAACCAAAACAAATACTTAGTAAGGACAAATAGACACTCTATACAACACAATCTATAGTGAATAAAACATAAGATATATACAAAGGGGTTATAAAAATTTTAGATAAGGCTAGGCATCATGAAATATTAATTACACTAATATATAAGGGATGATCACACTTATTTCAAATAATCATCATCCACCACACCATTTGCTTTAGGTAACATATACACATTATTGTCATTTTCACTAGATAAATGGCCATTAAAATGACCATTATTATGCACTTTGAGATTTCATCAACTAGTATGTTAGTATAGGCATCATAGAGTTTATATAGGGGCATTGATACCTCGTTTTACACACTTTCCTATATCACACTCCTCTATGATAGAGTTATCCCAAAATGTTCCTTTTAAGAAACCATTGGTTGCTCATTCTATGAGCCTTGTGACTTATAGGACATCCATTTATCAATAGTCCCATACATCACAACATAAACAAATATTGAAACCAATTTACAAAATTCATATTAGACCTCCAGTGTGTACACTGATTAAGATATTTGGGAACAACTACAAACCCATGGGCATAGTTTTGGTACAATCACCAATAAAAATCTATGGAAATAATTATAGAGATTAGAATGCACCTCCAGTGCATACACAAATTAAGATATTTAGGAATAACTATAAACCCAAAGGCATAATTTTAGTTTAAAAATTGATATATATATATATAAATCATTACAGAAACCAAAACCTAACTTTAGGTTTTACACCGATTAAGATATTTGTAAGAAATTATACAACTTAGAGTGTAGTTTTAGAACATTAACTAATCAAGCTTTTTGACTCAAAATCTACACAATCAGACACTAGTAGTGCATCAAAAGAAGCAAAAGTTTCAAAGTATATGTCTACATCAACACAACATGAGCAATATGGTCTTTTTTTCTTCATGCCATCTAGGTTTAGATAGGGCATATCGCTAGCACATGTTATACACTAAGACATCTTATGAAATTAAAAAACTCGTATACCAATAAAATTAAAAAAATTAATCTCCTACACATATGCCTAAAACATTCATTAAACATATACAAATCAATGAAATCTAATCTAACCTAAAAAAATTACAAACATAAACATTTCAAACAATTAAACTAATTTAAAACATAACAATGTGTATAATATAATAAGATCCAATTATCAATACCCAATGCCAAATCAAATAACCATCTATATATAACTCAATCCATAATTTCAATAAAAATATGGTGCATCACTTAATGATGTGAACATGACTATTGGGACCAACTCCTTCACTCTCAATATTAGATAGATCAAAAATAAAACTAGAGGCCCCACTATCTCTATGTGACCTTCATCTAAAACTATTCCTACTCTCTCTCTCTCTCTCTCCTAATACATGCCTAACTCAGCCATATACTTAGCATTATCTCACTATAGTCATATGTAGTCATATACTATATGACTACTATCCCTACTTAGAGCATCAGGAGTAGGCATGGTATAACTCTCCAACTTAGCTTGTAACTCATCTCTATTTATTACTACTTACTTGAATGCCATAGTCATTATCATAACCTAATTGAAAAAATAGGCATGCACCCTAATAACATTGGTGTCCCTCTCTACCAATCCATCCTCCATGACATCATTTGGGATATACTATGTCAACTCATGTAGTGTTGAATAAATGGTAACCTCTCAATACTCATCATCTCTTACACCTACAAGTATCAATATAATTCATGATAATACTATCATATAAACACATAATCAATGTTACATAGAACATACAAACATACTATCTAACTTACCATCAATAACCCTTAGGGGATCTACATATAATACCTCATCTATGATCATACAACCTCTCAAAATAAAGGTTCCCATTTGTGGTCACTCCACTAGGCCATGTAGGAATTAGTCAATCCAACATCATCTATATACAATACCTCAAAGTTAGGATCATGTTCCATCAATGACATAGGATCTAGCTCTATAATCGATGGCCTTGGATTGCTACCTAGCCTTGCATGAGCATGAGAACTCCTCAACCAAAACACAAGTGCTAAGGGAACATCTTGTACAATAATAAAATATTGGGTAATCCTCTCATACTAAAAATGATCATATACATTATCACAGTGATCGTGTATTCAAAAGCTAACCCAAATCCATCTCAACTATGTGTTATCCTTGGGCCACCTCTAATATCCCCTATATGGTCTCCATATGATATCATCTACTCTAAAATTATCTAATATCTACTAGAATTATGTAGTAATCCTCCTTGATGCATTCCCTATCCTTGTGCATCTCTTTGTAAACACATATGGATGAGCCCATCTATCTCATGGATGTGCCATAGGCATAGTCATAGATATATTTTCATATGCCCAGTAATGTAATAAAATTGATACACTGATACCCCCACCACTCATCTCTTTTGAAAATTGGTATAGGTTATTATATAAATGAGACAACATGGTATGACCCCAAGAGTACATGGTTTTATGCTCCTCAATGTCCTAAACTATCTCATGCATCCTATAAAAGATCAAGACACCATTCCCATCCATAGAAATAAATGATGACAACACCATAGTATAAATTTATGAAATCATGAAATATTAGCCATAATAATCATGGTAAGAAATATGTCACTATGACTCCCTAAGTGATGAGTCCCTACTACCATGGTAAAAAAGTACATAGATGCTCACTATATAACTCAAGGACAGGTGGCCCCCTATAATATAGATTGTTTCCCATAGACTGGAAACTATAGGATATGATATAAATTTTCTAATGTCATAGTTATCTTAGTCATACATAACTAGAATGTACATGTGTATACATTCCACCCCTCACATAATGAAGAAATCATATGCTTATCCCAGGGCATAGGCTCCAAGAAAGAAACATATCGTAGGCCTACTCTCTCAAGCACCTCTATCTCCACATCAAGAAAGTGAAAACCACACAAAATATATTGAGGTATGTTCCTATTTTTGGTGTTATGGCATTGATGTTGTCATTGATGTCAAAGTTTATATGGATGTCATTAATGTCAAGGTCAAAGTTGAGGCCATGCATGGTGAAGTGGTATGTGACAAAAAATTCCAATGAAAAGATAAAATTTTAAGGAAACCTATTATCTCTTTTTTGAGAGAGAATTTTAAGGCAACTTGGTAATTCTTTTGAGGTTGATGTCATGTCAAGGTCAAGATCAAGATATAAGGTAAGCATACCTTTGAGCATTAGTCTTGAAGAACATTGTTATATCATGGGCATATATGTGAAGATGGTGGTATGATAAGATGGATAATTTTTAATAATGATAAATCATGCATATTAAGTGTTGAAACACTTAGGAAAGTTTCAAGGTAAACATTTAGGGTATGATCTTAAGCCTAAGCATGTAACCAAACTAGTCTTGGACTCTCCTTGACCTAATGAGGAGTTTTGATGTGTTATCATGAATGAAAATCATTGGTAGAGCATGTGAAAAGATGTTTGAAACTATGTAAACATGTGTATAAGTTATATAAGCTTTCATATGATGTTTTTAAGTCTGTTCTTGGCCTAGTCTTAAAGAGACCTAGTGAGAAGGCATAGGCTTGGTAGCATATTGAGGTGAGTAGTCTGTGGCTTGTCAGAAGAAGATTGGTAGTGTGTGATAATGGTATGAGGTTATATGAAATTATTATGATGTTTTTATAATATTTTAAGAGGTTTCAAGGTGTGTTCAAGGTCTAAGTGTGATTGATAGTACAAGGCCTAATATGCAAAGAGACTTAGTGTGGCCTAATGAGGGGTCAAATTCATTTTTTCAGGGTACTAGAGATCATGAGAGAATATTTAGAGGTGTGAGAGGTTATTTCAACTATTTTTACTAATTCTAAGGTCATATAATGAATTATAAATCATGAAATGTGGTTTTGAGGTTTTCTATATGCACAAAATGAGGCATGTGAAACATTTACATGAGGATTTAATAAATTAATGGTAATATGGGAAGGATCCTAGCTTAAATTTCTTGGCATTTGTTTTTGGGTTGATGGCTTAAGCTTTATGAATAATTGTTAAGAATGTAAGGTAGTCTAAACCCTCCTAAAACCCTCATAGTGACCTGATAAGGAAGATCTTATTGAAAATGGATTATAATGGATTGGATGACCTAGTTTGATGATTGTATCATGTAGAGGACTTTCCTAGGTTTCTATATGTGGCATTGGTATGTTAGAAGAGTGAGTGGAATTTATAAGAAAACCCTTATCTCTTGGATTTTTGATATAGAAGATAGGGTTGACTAGGTCAAATCATGAAAATGATTGGAGGTTTAATATGGAGACCTATATATTATGACCATAGTGGTTTATAAGTATGTTGTAGACTAGAAATATGCTAAAATAGACATGAAATTTTGCCTATCGCTAAAAAGGCCTAATGAGGAAAATGATGAGAAAACCATGTAGAAGTGAGAATGAGATTAGGGATGAGTTGTAGTGGATTAAGGATGGATCCAAATACATGGGATTATTTTTCAAGACATATATCACATATTCCCTATGAATATAAGATTTGGAGATGATTATATACTGTTGATGCCAAAATGTGTACCACATATGCCTAGAGTGTTAAGAAACACTTCTCATTTCTAAATTCTTAAGAATCTAATGCATGAGTTTTAGGTTGTGGTAATCCTATTACCTATTGGTGGAATATAGGTATAACAAGTGACTATTTCACAATATTTATATTAGTTGGTGGTTGGGAGCCACCATGGCCGAATAACAGATCTATGTAGAATGTGCAGTAATGATGTAAAGAACAATGAACTATGATTAATAACTAAATTAGGAATTAATTTAGGATGGAAATTTACAATGACAAGCTAAAATAAGGTGATCAAGGTCAAAAGAAGAGTAAAAGGAAGGGTAGGGTAGAAAAAAATATTTGCTTATCTTTATTCTAAACATCATGACAAAGTTTAGATTTTATTCAAGCATGAATTTAAGACCAAAATGTGAAGTGAAATATCTTAACCTAAATCATATCACACATCAGGGAGACTTCTAAGGAAGGTATGGGGAGATGTAGATAAGAACCAAGTGCATTTTAAATATTTACTCTTGTAAGCAAACAACATTGGCCCAAATTCAAGAAGAATAAGAAAACAAAATGAACCTAATAAATTTCATTCATCATATCATTGGCACAAGTTAAAAAATCTAAAATCAAAGGTTCACACCAAGAATCCATAAAAACTATTCAAATCTAGAAATTAGAACAAACAAATGATAGAGAAGCCATGATAACAAACACAGACAAATACTAGATAATCTTTGTAGAATTCTTTTCTTATATTTCTTGCTTCAATTTTACAAAGTAATTTTGGTTCTAAGAACTTCCTCCATTAAAAAATGGTAGTAACCTTTTATATAAGGGAAAGGTAGTATTCTGGTTAATTGTAAGATACACATGTCCTTGTAGTTTTGCTTCTGAGCTTACTATTGGGCTATTATACCCTTAACCACTATGTTTTATTACACCAAGCCCCATGGTTGTGCCACTTGGCACCTTTTTTGGATTTCTAAGCTCTATTATCTAGACTAATTAATCATCTACCACGTGTCGAGCCTATGGGCTCTCATAGAACCATTGAATAATTATTCATAATTTTTCACTATTGGATCATCTGGGCTTGATGAAGTGTGAACCATTGACCTCAATCTTAAGTGTTCTCACACTATTTGATATTCAACTCTGCTTAAGTGTGGGCCATTGATCATGATATTCATGATGTGATAAGATTGGTCCAAAGGGTGAGTGCTTTAAGATCTTTGGTAATCCTCACTTTGTTTGATCAAGGGGTGTGATGAAGTGAGGGCCATTGGATAAAAAAAAATAAAGGTATTTAAGTGAGGACTTAGGAAGAAATAAAACTTAGGATAAAACATTAAGACTAAGAATTAAGGGGCCTTAGGATTAAGAATTTAAGCTAAATAGGTAACAAAGGGATCATGCTAGAAAAATAAAAGGACCCTGACAACATGAACATTAGACTCAATTAACAATATAGGAAATAAAGGGGGAAATAAAAGGTAAAAAGTAGGAATTTTAGGTTAAGGTTTTTTCATGTTAATAAATACCACTAAGCATTAACATGAAAATTCAACTTAAGTCCAAACTAATTTGAAATGTTCCCACCAATTTTCTCCCTCCAAATGTAAATTTGAACCAAGGGCTTGAGATAGGGTTTTATGAAGGAGAGATTTTAGAAAATTAAGAAAAAATAAAGTTAATATAAAAACTCTCAGCATGATCCATTATCTAGTGCTCCATGAAACCTGTATCTTTAAGACATGAAATCCAATTATTATCAACATTAGGCAAGCCTAAAGCAAAACCATAAACTAGTAAGCCAACTTTATCAAAGTGGATGATCTTAAAATTATAATAATTTTTAAAATAGGCCATGATTTTAGTGTTAAATTAAAAAATATATCAATCATCCTAATTTTATGAAATGGGGGTATGTTGACCTCAACATATACAAGCATAAGGTTGCTCTCAAAGTGACATGTCTAACACAGTGAGGTATGTGTAGGGTGAAGACATGAGATTGGTTTGTAAGACCAATATTGATATTTAAAATTGTAATATATATATATATATATATATATATATATATATATATATATATATATATATACATATATATATATTTAAATATGTTATAATGATGATAAAGTATCATATAAACCCATTATAATTTCATAAAAGTGTTCACATAGGTTTTCTAATATTGGTTTCCATGACTATGTTTTGGAACTACAGGTAGCTTTTTGTGTGTGAGTGAAAATGATGTTATTGAGTCATTATGCATAGATTTGAATAATAAAATTGATATTAAGTTATTATATAGGTATCATAGTCTCATTTTAATGCATTTATATTGATGAAAAATGCTTATGAAGGTGTGAAAAGTCAAAGGTTCTTGACTAGGTTTTGAAGCATGTTTGTAGTTCTAAGTGAGCATATGAAAGTGATCTGTTTGATGTCTTTTGCCTTGTGTGGTGAAATATAATGGAATTGGTTATGAAAATAAGGAAATGGAGGCTATATAAATGTTATTTATTAATTTTATTATGTTTTAAATTTGAGTGTATAGTTTATATATTCTAGGTAGAATTTTTGGCAGTGAGAAGGCCTAATTGTGAGTAGACCTAATGATATGGTTCAAGGAGTGAAATGAAGATAAATGGAGTTGGGTACATATGTTTAAATTATTATGGGTATAATTTAAGTGTTTTTTAAGTTTTTAATCCATTTTTTGAGGCTCAAAGTGTTCCAATATGGTCGAATTGAAACGTGTGCTTTGAGAAGGCCTAATTATATTAGGTCTCTATTTGGCTTAATGGTGGTTTTAGTCCTTATAGGTGGTGAATGACATATGTAATGATTTTTTAACTTATAAAATATGTTTTTGGATATATTAAAAGGGTGATACAATAATTTATAGGTTTTTGGCTAACCAAGGTTGGTGAAATCAAGATTCAAGTATAAAAAGATGGTCTAATAGGCCTAATTTGATGAGTTAGAATATTAAGGACATGAGCATATGATATAGTGTTTTAAAAACCAGATAGAGGTATTAAATACCATAATATATGTATTTAAAATATTTAATTAAGTTATAATAGTAATTTTATAGGTGATGGGCAAGGTTATATGACCTAATTCTAACAAGAAAAGGTCTAGTTGAGTAAAGAGGCCTAATAGGCTATTTGAGAGTGATAGAAGAGTGTGGAGAGAAAAATAAGGTGGAAATAATAAATTGGGAGAGAAAAAATTATCCAAATGTGATCATAGGTTCTTGGTGTTTGAGTTGGTTCTGATTTACCTATGGGGTTGGTGCCTCTTTGCAAGCTGGTGCTTGCTAAAGGACTAGTTGAGTTGGTGTTTGACTAGTGAAAGGTTGGTGCTCCTTGTGGGGTTGGTGCCTCACTAAATATTTGATTAATTTATTATAGGAATATATTCCAAGATATTTTTCAATGGGTTTTATCCCCTTTTAGGGTTTACCACATATCTCTTATGTTCTTATGTTGTATGCTTATGTGGATGCTTGTTTATGCATTGGTTGATGTGTATGTTTGAATGGATGCTTCATGAATGATAAGTGAAATTGAAGGATTATTTTAAGGGAAATGATTTAACCCCAATTTCAGAATATATACTTGAAACAAATTATCTATCATCTTCCCCATGTGAAACTCTCTCATATGAGCATCAACCTATAAAATTATAACTAAATTAGGTATCAACAAAACAAAACAAAACCTAAAAAATAACAAGAATCAATATTAAGTCAAAAATGATAAGAATATCATCTAAGTACTACTTAAAATTAACACTTCCTAGAGGATAATAATGTTGGATAGTATTACCATACCTTTTACACTAGTGTTAGGACTTAGATGCTAGCATCTAAAATGGGATGCTAGCACCTAAAATGGGACACTAGCACCAATCTATCCAAAACAACCTTAAAATAGTCCCTTTATAGAAAAAATAGAACTAAAATGATAAAAATGGGAAATTTTTTGAGTCATTTACTAGGTAAACCTTCTCACTAGATTGAATCTACACCTTGACCTCCTCATAGCATGACAAAATAGCTCCTCATCTCATCAACATGTTTCTCTCCCTCAGAATCAAAATAATTTCAACTCAAATGATACAAATGAATGGAAAAATGAAAAATGACCTATTTAAGTCATAACTTACCCCTTTTCACCTTATTAAGGTTACCCCTACATGCTAATTTCTCTAATTAATACAACTTTCTAGTCATTACCATATCTCAAGAACCTTAGCTTTGATTTATAAACTATTTATTGCACATGGGAATTAATAGTGATATGCTATATCCCATATTAGTTAAATCGGTCACCTTATAATTATCAAAACATATAAAATGAAAAAAACATCTTCATTATGTTAATGATATAACAAACCAATCATCTATCTAAATACACACTAAATTATCAACTCCAACATAATGAATACATTATCTAAACCTAATACAACATTACAAACTACTAAATAACACTATCAAAATCTATCCTTACCACTTTTGGTCACACATACTTATCATAGTATCAACTCTCTTAATAAAAGGTGGGAAAATATGCATAGATTACTTTAAAAACACAAATTTACATTAATATTTTTAGACACATGGGTCTACACAAGTTTACACAAGGATTAAACTTCATAGATTTTTAGACATATAGGTTTACATAGGTTTGCACATATTTTTAGATATATAGACACACAAGTCTACATAGGTTTATGAAAGAATTCAGATTCATATATTTTTAGATATATAGACACACACATCTACACAAGTTTACATAGGAATTTATATTCATAGATATTTAGATATATAGACACATGTGTCTAAAAAGTTTACATAGGCATTCAGATTCACATAGTTTTAGATATATAGACACATGGGTCTACACAAGTTTACATAAGTATTCAGATTCACATATTTTTAGATAAATAGACACACAAGTCTACACAAGTATACATAGGCATTCAAATTCATAGACTTTAAGATATATAAATGCATAGGTCTACACATGTTACATAGGTATTCAGATATACACTCTACATAGATATATAGTTTTTACTCAAGCATATCTATTCATTAAAATATTTAGATACAAAACTACATTGCTCAGATAGTAGTATTAGGGGGAATAATGTAGAGAGCAAATTCTTGTTCCCCATTTTCATATTTATTAGGTTATGCTTAGTATTATCACTGGTATCATCACTTGTATCTTCCCTAGTACCATCACCATGTTTTCACTAGTTTGGGTCACAAGACCATTTATAATGGTTAATCCATATAATTACATCAAACCCAATTTACATTACTTAGATTTAGAGTGGGGGAAAGTGAGACTTGATTTTCCATGCATTAAAATTATATTACTCAGATTAAGAGTGGGGGAAAGTGAGCCTTGTTTCTCCATGCATTAATTTTACATTACTCAAATTTAGAGATAGGGAAGTGAGCCATTTTTCTCCATGCATTCAATTTACATTACTCAAATTCAGAGTGGGGGCAAGTGAGCCTTGTTTATCCACATATTTAGTTACATACTTAGTTTAAGCATAGGGTAATTCACACCATATGTCTCCCCTTGACATGCTATATTCTAGCTCTTATCCAATTCTCTAGATAAGGAGTTGGCCAAATCCAAATTACATTCACATAGTTAAGTATAGTTACACATTTCTATTTTCTTTTACTCTAGTACTTTCATTTCATTACATTACTAAAATAAAAGGGTGGAAATGTAAACACCTTAATTTGGTCAAGTAACCACAAGTACTATGTATTTTGTTGTTTTTTCACATAAGGGTCTTAATGATGGTTATAGTCCTTGTTCGCATGGTCATATTGAGTCTTCTAATATTTATTGTCTTATTTTCCCTATTTTTGACACTCCCAATAGTCACAAGTTACCTTTCCCCAATCCTAGGGGGCACTGTCCTATCATACCTAATTTATACTCTATTTTGAGCCTTAGGACATTAGCACAAATTTCATAATATTAGGGCCACATGATTCTAGTTTCCACTTGTGGCTTCAGTGTCTGATGGGCCCTTTCATGTGTGTTTAAGTCATAACCCCTTGATGACCCTTATGTTTTTATATCTTTTTCATTAATTATCATCTAAGGAAAAAGGTATTGTATTAAAAATAAAGGTCCTCCTATATAAATAGCCTCACAAGGAATTTTACATCTAGAAATTACTATTGTGGTACTTATTTACATAAAATCAACCAATAGTATAGCTCAAATACTCTACATACTACTTAGTTTTCACACCTAGACATTTGCATGCTTGATCAAAGAAGCACATAGGTGAAACTCATTATAGAATACCATGTAAGTTTATGGTGCATGTTACCTAAGGGATACATACATGTGATCTTAGACCCCTAACATTGGGGTTAATGTAGGTAGTGGCCAAGACAATAGGGGTTTTTCTCTGTGTAATTGTAACATCCTGAAACCTATTTTTTCCTTTCCTTTTTCATTTGATTATTTAATTATTTCATGTGTGTAGTTATCCATTAGGATTTTGGAGAAGATTCAACCAAAAAGTGATACAAATGAGCTCCACATGACACATGATCACCTATAAGGCCTCTAAAAACTCCTACAACTTTTCTAAAAGACATAGATGGTCACTACATAAGGGAAAATAGTGCTAGAACTAGACATTAGTGCCACATGATGTTATTATCCTAAGGGGCACTACTATATAGAGATAGATCTTGAAATATAGTCAAGAGATGAAATATTCCTCTATTTTTACTTAACCATCTCAAATATCTTAATCTATGAAAAAAATTATGTATTTATAGATAAGATCTTTTCTTCTTGTACTTATTATTTTGGAATTTCCATAGAATCAATAAATTCCACTTTTATTCTAGATTAAAAATAGACCTAGCCCTTTAATCTAGCTTATGATTTACATAGTAAAATTCTAAAAGGGTAAAATAATACCAATACCTTTTAAGTAATAAATCATATTAAAGCACTTATGCCAACTAGTAAGATACATTTCATTTGCAAATTAGATGACTTTAGGGCAATCTATACTTACATAGGGTAAGATAATAACATTGATGCTACTATTTGTCCCAGATATTAGTGTTCAAGGAGTAGCAAAATAGGTAAAGGCTCAAAACTTGTAGATGTGTAAGATAAGTATAATTTAAGCATTCTAGATAATATAGATTGTATATGCCATCAATATAAGATTTATTAGACTAAGATATAGGCCAAGGGGTTCAAGTTAGAGTAGATTCAAGGATTGTAGAACTAAATAGAGTGTATAGTTAAGAGGAACATCCAAGGTCTAAGTTTTTCCAAGTGTAAAAGACTAAGGTACTACATAATCACAAAATATTGTCTACATTTCCCCCCATTAATATAGTAATGAAATTTCTAATTTAAAGGAAAATAATAAGTACCTAGGTGTGTATGCACACCTTATATTTAATTGAGTTGAATTTGAGTGATTTTATAATGACCAACCTATAACCAAGAGCATGATATAATATAAAAATTGGTTCATATAATTTGGGTTAAAAGTACTTGAAATAGATTGAAATTAAAAGAGCAAGGTTTATAAGTACACATGTGTGTCGATGTAACCACCTTGCCTATTTGAATTTTTTTTTGTAAAATATGTATCATTAAAAGGATCTAAAATTAATATTAAGATAAACAGAGATAAATATTTAAAGTTCATATAACTAAGGAGATAAAGACATATGTAGAGAGAGAGAGAGAGATTGGAAGGAACATGCCCCCAACTTGCGAGCAAAAGTGAGTTAAAACTTGGTAGTTGAGATTTTATTAACATGTAACCCAATGATATTTATAACCTGGTCAAGCTAGATGATCAAGTCCAACCTAAAAACTTGGAAAGATTGAGTGATTTGATCAACCTCAACCATAACAAAAGGTGAACCAATTACTGTAGTAGATTAACTAATATGGTCTATAAAATTTTATAAGGTATTAATACATGAAATGGTTTTATAATATAAAATTGATTTATATTTTAAAATATTAGACACATGTTACATAGAATATGCACCTTAGATATGTCTCATATAAAACTATGTATAAAAATATACCAATGCATAAAATTATACCACAATTGTGAATATGAATCATATAATTGTATGCTTTGGCCAATTTAGATAATTATGTAAATATGAAGGACATGATTCCAAATCATGCCCCCACTATATATGGATAAATATAAAAATTGATATAAGTACCAATGTGTAGGACATGTTTTCAAAATATGGCCCCACTATAAACTAGAGATGCTGAATACTGAATAGGTCTGGAGAACATGTTTCCAAAGCATGCTCAAACTAAATTTGTGAATTGATATAAGTACCAAATAATGAGTAAATGTGAAAAACATGATTCTAAAGCATGCCCCCAATAAATATGAAAAATATGAATGTGTGTAAGCCATGCCCATATGAAATGCCTACACTAAATTTTAAAATTGATGTAAGTATCATGTATTAAATGAGTGTGGCTAACTTGATTCCAAAGCATACCCCCACTAAATATGAGAACTGTGCCAATTGTGGAGAACATGATTCCCAAGCATGCCCCCACTTTGAGGTGAGGTAAATATAGGAATTGGGAGTTATCTCACTTAAAAAGGGTAAGATAACTATAAAATCTATGAATGTAACCATTTAATTATTGTCTCTAAATATTGCACCTTAGAAGAGGGTGTTCAGGCCTCTTCCAAATTTGGGAAACATTGGGACATTTCTAGGCATGTGGGTGTGCTTATAAGTGGAAATGAAACTCTAGGTTTGAAGGGATAGCTCCATGAATATGTCTCTATAAAATAACCTTTGTTTAGACTAGCCTACTAAGAAAATGTTTAAAAAATTATAGAAAAGGAAAATATATTAAAAGTGTGGTGATATACCAAAATTATCTTCCAAATGAATGCCAAATCATAGTGTACAATACAACAAAAGATACAAGCCATTTATGAGCTCTAAAAATCTAACACAAGTATTTCAACATAGAGGCGAGATGTGAAAAATAATATAAGGTAAATTAATTTGAAAGGGAAAGTGTTTGATCATTCCAAAATAGTAATACTCATGAAATATTTCAACACATTTAGACACACATAATGTGACCTATTAGACCTAGGATTCTTGCTCAGATGTGAAAGGAGAAGAACAAAAGGATGAAAATCATCACATACTATTACTGTGTATCTCTTACACACTTAGAAAATTATCTAGAAACTTCAAAAGAAAAGACTTATGCTAATGTTTAAAGGTAGAGCATGGTAGCATTCTATCAAGGCTTCATTATACTATCTATGGATATCTTTTTTACTAGCTAAGGGGTTGTATATATAGAAAGAAGAAAGAGATAAGGGGAGGCCTTTAGCACTAAGGAAAGGAATCAATTCTATTAGAAGTCATCATATTTATTTGTAAATAATTTTTCCAATGATGCTCTTTATGGAATTATGATTGATCCATGTCACTCTCCTAAATGCCCTTGGTTTACCCCCTTGAAGATGCTTCTCTAATGGTTTCTCAATAGAATAAGATATTTGAGTAATGGAATCAAAATAGTTATTGAAAAGGGATCCACATGTATGAAATTTGTCTTCATGCCTAAAAACTTCTTCTCAGCTCATCTAGAGGTGACATGGCATAGAGGAGAGTTGCTTTCATTCTATTTGGTATTGGAGGTGAAAACTACCAAAACCTATGTGTATCTCCTTCAACATCTCACCCTTTTGATTGGACATCAAAATTGATATGGATCATTGATTTACACCATCGATCTAATCCTACATGGATGCCTACTTCATCTAATATTTGAAAAGCTAACCTACTCATGTGGTAGCTCCTCATTCATTAATCATGAGTCTTGTGTACTGTCGATCAATCATTGGATAGAGCTTATAAGCTGATTAGCTCTAAAAATATGATGTGCACTTGTAGAATCATTTGGGTTTTATGAGATACTTTAATTATAAATTTCATAAGAAAATCCTTTGTTTAAACTTGATTTGAACTTGGTAGACCCAATCATATTTTTTGAACCACTTTACTTATAAGGTTTATAAGCAAAGTACTTTAAAAATCCTGATTTGGTCTTTGGTGACCCATTCAAGTTTTCTAAACCGATTTAATTTGGGCCTTTGGAACTCACCTTCTTAATGACTTTGGTTTCTTTGAGTCTGATAACTTTAGACTCTTGGCATTTCTCTACTTATAAAGTTCATAAGTAGAGCACCTGGAAAATCTTTATTTGCACTAGTAAGAGTTATTCAAGTTATTGAGCCTCCTTTACTTCAAACTTTTCTAGCAAGAAGACTTTAGACTTTTCCATCTCAATTAATCCCAATGGCTAGTTGATCACACCTAATTTTGATGTCCCTCAGCCCATAATTCCCTTTGAATCCCAATAGCTATTTTCTTGTTCTGAATTTGATGTCCCTCAGCATGTCATGGGATAATTCCATAATTCCTTCAAGATTTTCTATTATTTTGGGCTTTTTTCAAAGGAATTCCTTCAAAAAATTAGTCTAAAGGAATTCCTTCAGACTTCTTGCTTGTCTTGGCTTTCAAAAAGTGACCCTTTGGATTTTTTTGAAGGGTACTTGGCTAGAGAAAGTGACCTTCAAAATTTTTTTAAAGGGAACTTGGAGAGAGAAAGTGGCCCTTCAAAATTATTTTGAAGGGAACTTGGCTTGGATTAGTCCATTAAATTTTTTTCCAAAGGGAACTTGGGAGATGAAGTGCCCTTTCAAAACTTTTTCAAAGGACACTTTGAAGAAAAGTGTCACTTCAAAATATTCTGAAGGGCACTTAGAGGATGAAGTGTCCCTTCAAAACTTTTTCAAAGGGCACTTTGAAGAAAAGTGTCCCTTCAAAAAAGTTTAAAGGGAACTTGGAGGAGAGAGAAGGCCCTTAAAAAAAAGTTCTAAGGGCACTTTGGAAAGGAAAAGTATCCCTTTGAATTTTTCCCAAGGGAACTTTGGAAAGAGAAATAAGCCTTCAAAATAATTTCAAAGGGAAAACATGAAGGAAAGTGACCCTTCAGTCTTTCCTAAAGGGAACTTAGAAGAAGAGAAGTGTCCCTTCAAAAAATTATAAAGGTCACTTTGAAATAAGGAAGGAGGAAGAAAAGCTTCCAATAGTTGCTTCGAGAAAGACTTTGAGGAAGAATTCCTTGGGAAGGGGATATATGGATAAAAAGATTATACTTAGCCAATTTATGAGGGTGCCAAAATTGGATAACATTCTTGGTGATTCCTAGGGGAGGCATGCCTACTATGCCTAAGACTAGTCATCTTAATCCTTCCATTGGGCATGGAGTCACATATACAAGCTACAAAGGGAACTAAACAAGATTTCACTCAAGAACACATAGTTGGGTGAACAAACACACAAGGAAAAGATTCTCACCAAATGAGAGGAAGGAAAGACAACATTAATACAATGATACACTTAGGGAAAACAACAAAAAATAAAATAAATGAAGCACACAACCATAAAAACAAAGGAAACACACCTAAACTAGTATTTATAAGGAGATAAACAAGGGCTAGTAGTAGGATTTCAAGTGTATCCCATTTACAGGGATGGGAAAATCTTCCCCATTCATCTTGGATAGCTAAAAGGAGTTGCTTTGCTTGCACTTGGTGATGATGTAAGGGCCACTTCACAAGGTGTCAAAATTTGTATGCCTACTTGGATTTTCCCTAATTTCATCCCATTTCAAGACCAAGTCACCCTCTTTAAACACTCTTGCACTTGTCGTTTTGTCAAAGGACCTCTTCATGAGCACTTGATGGTGTTCTATAGCTTTATGTGCATCATCCCTTACCTCTTGTAGCTGCATTAGTTTAGTCAACTTGACCTCCATTGGAGTGTTTTCAAGTAATTCTAGATGTTGTGCAATTTCTAAGGTAGGGAGTTCTTAGGATATAGATAACCTGGCTTTTCTCCCATAAACAAGTACAAAGGGAGAGTTAATAATTGACTTGTTAGGAGTAATCTTATCTACCCATAAAGCTATTTTTAACTTATTGTGCCTAGTTCTTTAATTTTGCTTAAACATTCTATTAATGATTTTGATGAGGTTCTTGTTGGTAGACTTAGCTAATCCATTACCTTGAGGGTAATAATTAGATGAGGTACTCAAATGAACTCCATTTCTACCTACTAAATCATAAATTTTGGCACTTATAAAAGTAAGTACATTATCTAAGATGATGACATGAAGAACTCCAAACCTCATAATGATGCTACATAGAATTCCAAGATGGCATTTTCATTTGCTTCCTTCAACACAATATATTCTACCCACCTTGTGAAGTGGTTAGTGGCAGTCAATATCCATTTGTGCCTAGTACTTTATGGAGGATTGATCATGTCAATGAAGTCAAGACCCCATTGCATGAAAGGTTGGTCCACTTGGATAGGTTTTAGTGTAAGGGCTACAAGTTTTTTCTTGCCTATAAAGAAGGCACATTAAGGACACTTTCTAACCCACTAGTAACAGTCTTTAAAGAGACTAAGCCAATAGTAACTAGCCCTGATTATTTTTATAGCTATCATATTAAGGGAGAAATGACCCCCATTTTTTCCATCATGGAACTTCTCTAATAACATACCAAACTGATCATTATTAACACATCTTAGCAGCACACTATTTGCATCCTTTCTAAAAAGGACACCATCCACAACACAATAATGGATGGTCTCTAATATAAAATATCTCCTATGAGACTTTTTCAAGATATTGGGACACACACCATTTTGAAGAAAATTGATGATGTCTTGTGTCCAACTTTGATCTTGCATTTGATCAGTTAGTTGAGGTTGAACTTGGTTGGGCGAAAATTCCTCCTTTGGCTCTTGAAGGTCTAAAGTTAGATGCTTATATAATCCTCTTCCTCTTACCAAGTTCATCAATTTAATGTACATGTCATACTCCATCACCTTTTTAATCCATCCAACTCTCTTCTCATTGAGTTCCTTGCTTAGGAGAAACTCTTTGGAGTTGGGATGAGAAACCATGACATGTATCTTATTGTTGTAAACTATTTGCCTAAATTTCTTTAGCCCTCTAATAATTTTTAGATCCTAATTTTCAACAAAAGCATACATAACCTCATAATTCTCCAACCCTTAGCTGAAGAACACAATTGGTTACTCTATTTCCTCATCATTATTCTACATCAGCATGGCTGAGATCATGTCAAGGTTAGAAAAGGTGTAAAGTATGAAATATTTGGAAAAATTTGGGTTTAGGAGAGTAGGATATTCTATAAATACTATCTTTATTTCCTTAAAACTACACCTACCTTCCTTTGTCCAAGCAAAATCTTGGTTCTTCTTCAGCATGTCTATGATAGGCTTTACCATAGTTGCAAAGCCTAGAATAAACCTCCTTATAAAGTTTATTTTACCCCGAAACATTGTAATCCCTTCTTGTGCTAAGGTAAGGACAAGCCTAGGATAGCCTCAATCCTTTCGAGGTAAATAGCTAAGCCTTCCTTTAAAATGATATGACCTAAAAGCTTACCTTCTTAGCCAATAAAGATGCATTTCTTTAGATTAAGGGATATTTCATACTCCTTTCACTTCTCAAAAACCTAACTTAGGTGTCCATGTGATTAGTAACATCTTTGGAAAAAATGGTTATATCATCAAGATATACAAGTAAAAACTTGTTGATTAAACCTTTGAAATCCATGTCCATCACTCTTTGAAATGTGGCTCTAGTATTTGATAAACCAAAAGGCATCTTGTTATAAGAAAAGGTCCCCCATTTCATAGTGAAGGCTATTTTGAATTGATCTTATTCATTGACTAATATATGATTATAGCCTAAATAACCATCAAGAAGTGAGAAACATTGAGAACCTAAAATAACTTGTAAAATTTTATCCATGGAAGGTAGTGGATAATGATCCTTAAGAGAAACTCTATTAATATCTCAAAATTCCACACACAATCTAATTTCTCCATTCCTTTTGTGGTTATATATAATATTAGCTACCCAAGTCAAGTTCTTGATAGGAAATATAATCTTGGACTCAATCATCTTTGTTAGTTCCTTCTTCATCAGTTCTTCTATCTTAGGATTGATAGGCCTTTGATTTTTCCTAACTAGTTTAGCTCCATGTTCTAGTTCAATGGTGTGATGAGCTAGAATTGGATCAAACCCTTTCAAATCTTTGTATTCCCAATCAAAGATATCATGGAACTCTTTACATAGTTCAACAAAGGCTTGCCTTTTAGACAAAGAACAAAGCTTACCAATCTTTAGGAGTTTGTCTTTGTAAATCATGACTCTCATAATTCTCTTATTTTGTGGACATGCTCACTCTTTCCTTCTTTTGATCATCTTCATTAAAGACATTCTCTAAGGTAATCAGACCCTTGGGTATCTTGTTTTCTTTAGCTTTTTAATTTTTTCTTCATAATGATCATGTAATCTCCTTTGGTTCCTTGAGGAAAAACCTACCTTAGTTTGAAATAAGTGTTCCATGTGTTCATCACTTTCAAACACCTAACATAACACTTTATTATCTAGGATAGAGGGTCTCATAATGATCTTTATATAAGATTGATCTTTCTCTTATCCCATAATAGTATATATATCAAATTGTGTACCTATGGTAGCCAATTTATCAACATGTTTATTGGAATCCCTTGGTATGGGGTATATGTTGAAGGCATCAAAGTATTTAAGTAGGTACCATACCCTATGCTTATAGGATTTAAGAAATGGGTTCTTGGCTATATCCTAATTTATTACTTGGTGTATGACTAACTCACTATCTTCATAAACCTTTAAATTCTTGATCCTCTCTTCTTTGCCCATTGGAGGCCATGAACTAGGCCTTCATATTCTACCACATTGTAGGTGCATCTAAAGTGAAATATATAGGAGTAGAATTGATTATTTGATGGAGAAATAATCATCATGCTAGCTCCTACACCCACATTTCTCCTTGAACCATCAAAAACATTTCCCACATCCCTTCAAGCTCATGATCTTCATTAGTGAGTGAAGGGGTTGGAGAATCCTTTTCATGCATATAGTAAACTCCCAAATCAATATATTATATGAAGGTATAAGGATCAATTACATGTGTCTCAGTGTTATATTTATCAAGGAAAATATCATAAATACCTTCAAGGGGGAGGATGTTTCACCAATCTATGACAGTTTCTTCTTCTTTATTGATTAGACAATTCTGATTTGAATTTGTCTCCATGTATGGCTCAATATGAAACCTTGCTAAGGATCGAGTCCTTATAGTCACCTTGGTCCCATATCTTGTTTTGAAAGCTAGAAAAGACTAGTCAACATAAAGGTATCCTCTTATCTTTGTCATGAAGTCCCTTGATAAGCAAATAGAAAAATACGCTAGAAGGTCTACCACCATAATGTCCTAAATGATGAGGAAACTTGGGTGGACATGAAGAAAGATATTCAAACCTTTGACCAAACCCATTATCTTAGTTGGTGTCCCATCTAGATGTAAGATACCTTTGCTATGTGGTTCATATTTCAACCATAATTTGTCAGCCACCACCTTAGGCATGACAGTGGTACTTGCTCCATTATCCATAATGCAATTATGAACCAACTTGTCTCCCATAATGAGTGTGAGGTAAAAAGGTAGAGGCTTCTTAAATTTGGTGGAGGGTTCTAAAATATGATTTGGGGAATTATTAAGGACCACACCATTGTGTTTATAAACTTGAGGGGCTATTTGAATATTTGTGAGTTGTTCTTGCAAGAGTTCTTTTTGACCAGGCATATGCAAGAATTCCCATAGAGATATGCTTGTCTTGGCATTCTTAAATGAATAAAAAATGTTTAGAGGAGAAGTATTTACCTTATCTTTCATTCTTGAAGGTAGTGAGGGAGTCTAAACCTGCTGCACTATAGGCTTGATAACCCCACTTGCATTATAATTTTGATGAAGAGCATGACTGGTAGTAAGTGTTGTGCCAGAATTTACAACTTGTGGTATTGGAGAGGCATCACTTGGAGTCATATGTAATCCTATAACATCTCTTAGAGATCTTTTTTTGGCTCTTGTGTTGGTTGTAACTAACATGATTTGATTTAATACATAATCATCTCTTACTTGGAAGTTCATCATGCCTACACTTTGGTTACTACCTTCTCCAAAGTTATCCCTTTACATAAGGTCTACTTATTCTAAAGTTACATAAGGAGTAGTTTCATATTGTGTCACTAAATCTTGGCTTCCTTCTCCATCATCATGCATAAACTAGCCTTGAGGTTATCCCCATTGTTCAAAATGATTCTCTACTTGGACCATATTAACATGTATGAGGACAACAGTCTTCATAGGAAGAGTGGAATTAGGATTATAAGAATTGGGATATATATTTTAACCTTGTTTATTCTATCCTCTTCCTTTGTAGTTGTATTAGGGTGGAGCTCTATATCCTTATTGAGGATAATATTGATGATTAGGTGGAGCACTCATATGGAATTGAGCTTGTTTAAGTTGAGCTCATTATGATTAGATATTTTTATCCTTATCTATAACATTACCCATCTTCTTGGGGAAGGCTCTTGGCTTCACATTGACATTAGGAACTTACACTATGATCAGAGCTTCAACTAAATTATGGGACAATAAAGGCATGGAAAATCTTGGAGGGAGCTTTCTATCTTATATTAAGCTATTTTCAGATTCAATGGCTAGCTCATATGCGCCTCATAGAGTGAAACCTTCCATTGACTATAACATAATAACTACATCAGTCCCAATACCTTTGAGGTAAGTGGGGAACATAAAGCTTAGAGGGGGTCTCATGAAATTTGGTAGCCTATGACATGTCCTCTAAAACCTTTCATTAAAATCCCCCATGGATTCATTACGACCTCTTTTTATTACATTTAGCTAATGAATCAATGAGGTATGATCACTTTTATTTTCAAATCTTATTACCAACAATTCCCTAAAACCATCCTAGCTTATGATGCAACCACCTCCCAACATTTTGTACCAGTCAAGTGCCTTGCCTTTTAGAGACAAGCTAATAATCTAATGGTTATATTGGCTTGAGTGACATTATGGAAATTATAGAAGTTTTAAATGTCTCTAATATGCTTAGATGGTGTAATAGAACCTTCACCATTGAAACTAGGGAGACTTAGGAATATGGTCGTATATAGGAAGGTCGATGGGATTTTGGGTGTTAAAATATGGGAAAGGTTGAGGTCTATCCATTTATCTTCTTTCCCCAATTTCTATTCTTTCCCCTTGATCTCTTATCTCTTTAGCTTCTTCAACTTCTTCCTCTTATTATCTGAAACTTCCTTGCCAAGGATCTCTTAGGGCTAGGAGTGGTTTAGGGCATTGTTCTTCAGGAAGAGCTTCAATTAAATGGGCTTGATCATAAATCCTAGATGACCTAGTGAGGACCATGAAGTATAGTGTTGAAAACTTGATCTATAACTAGTTATTCTCACCCTTTTAGAGTCACCAAATTCTAGGTTAAGGATATTTATACAACCATAGGTTTTTCAAGACCAACATTCACCTTGACATGTAAATAACTAAGAACTGGGGTCCCATTAAGCATGCTAGAATTGTTGTCTCCAAATATTTCACCCTAGAAGAGGGTGTTCAAGTCTCCTCCATATTTGGGCAACATTGGGACATTTCTAGGCATGTGGGTTTACTATAGGTGGAAATGAACCTCTAGGTTTGAAGGGATAGCTCCCTGAATATGTCTTTAAAAAACAACCTCTATTTAAACTAGCCTACTAAGAAGAAAAGGGATAGAAAACTGTAGAAAAGTAAAATCTATTCTAAGTGAGGTGATACAGTAAAATTATCTTCCACATGAATGCCACATCCTAGTGCATAATACAAAAAAAGACACAAGTCATTTTCAAGCTCTAAAAATCTAACACAAGTATTTTAATGTAGAGGTGAGATGTGAAAAATAACATAAGGTAAATGAATCTAAATGCACAAGTGTTTGCTCATTATAAAATAATAATACTAATGCAATATTTCAATACATTTAGACACACATGGTGTGACCTGTTAGACCCAAGATTCTCACTTAGATGTGATGGGAGAATAATATAAGGATGAAAATCATCAGATACTATTACTGTGCATCTCTTACACACTCAAAACATTCTCCAAAAATTTCAAAGGAAAAGACTTATGCTAATTTTTAAAGGCAAAGCATACTATAATTCTAATAAGGCTTCACCGTACTATCTATGGATTTCCTTTTTACTAGTTTAGGGATTGTATATATAGTAATAAGAAAGAGAGAAGGGGAAGCCTTTGGTATCAAGGAAAGGAATCAATTCTATTGGAAGTCATCATATTTAGCTATAACTAATTTTTATAATGATGCTCATTAGGTCATTCTAATTGATCCATGTCACTCTATTGAATTCCCTTAGATTACCCCCTTGAAGATGATTCTCCAATGGTTGCTCAATAAAATGAGATATTTGAGCAATGGCATAAAAATAGTTACTAGAAAATGATCCACATATATGATAATTGTCTTGATGCCTAACAGCTTCTTCTTAGCTCATCTAGAGGTGCCATGGCATGGAGGAAATTTTATTTCATTCTATTTGGTCTTGGAGATGAAAACTTCCAAAACCTACATGTATCTCCTTCAGCATCTCACCCTTTTGATTAGCCATCAAAATTGACATAGATAATTGATTTACACCATTGATTTACTCCTACACTGATGCCTACTTCATATACTCTTTGAGAAGCCAATCTACTCCAAATTACACCATGTGATAGCTCCTCATTCATCTAATCATGACTCTTGTGGACTGTCGATCAATAATTTGATCAAGCTTATAAGCTAAGTAGCTCTAAAAATCTGATTTGCACTTGTAGACCCATTCAAGTTTTTTGAGCTAATTTACTTATAAATTTCATAAGTAAAGCCTTTTATTAAACCTAATTTGAACTTGGTAGACCCATTTAGGTTTTCTAAACCACTTTACTTATAATGTTTATAAGCAAAGTACTTCAAAAATCTTGATTTGCTCTTTGGTGACCCATTCAGGTTTTTCAAACCACTTTACTTTGAGCCTTTAAAACTCACCTGCTTGATGACTTTAGGTTCTCTAAGTCTGGAAAATTAAAAATATTGGCATTGATCTAATTATAAAGTTCATAAGTAGAGCACTTAGAAAATCTTGATTTGCACTAGTAACAGTTATTCAAGTTCTTGAGCCTCCTTTACCTTAGACTTTTCTAGCAAGAAGACTTCAAACTTTTCCATCTCAATTACTCCTAACAACTAGTTGTTCACCCCTGATTTTGACATCCCTCACCCTATCATTCCTGTTGAATCCTAATAGATATTTTCTTGTTATGAATGTGAAATCCCCCAACACATCACTAGATAATTCCATAATTCCTTTAGGCTTTTTCTGAAGGAATTCATTCAAACAATTTTTTTGAAGGAATTCCTTCAAACTTCTTGCTTGTCTTAGATTTAGAAAAGTGATCCTTCAAATTTTTATGAAGGGAAATTTGATAACTAAAGTGACCTTTAGAAAATTTTTGACGGGTACTTGGAGAGAGAAATTAGCCCTTCAAATTTTTTCTAAAGGGCACTTGGCTTGGATTAATCCCTTCATAATTTTTCCAAAGGGAACTTGGGAGATGAAGTGTCCCTTAAAAACTTTTTAAAAGGTAAATTTGAAGAAAAGTGTCCCTTTGAAAAATCTTGAAGGGTACTTAGAGGATGAAGTGTCACTTTGGAACTTTTTCGAAGGGCACTTTGAAGAAAAGTGTCTCTTTAGAAAAGTCTAAAGGGAACTTTGAGTAGAGAGAAGGCCCTTTGAAAAATTTTGAAGGGTAATTTTGAAAGGGAATGTGTCCCTTAAATTTTTTTTGAAGGGAAATTTGGAAATAGAAATAAGCCTTTAGAATAATTCTGAAGGGCAAACATAAAGGAAAGTGACCCTTCAGACTTTTCTGAAGGGCACTTGGAAGAAGAGAAGTGTCCATTTAGAAAATTCTAAAAGGCACTTTGAAAGAAGGAAGGAGGAAGAAAAGATTAAAATATTTTATTTAAGAAATAATCTAAGGAAGGATTCCTTGGGAAGGGGATAGATGGATAAAAATATTGTACTTAGCCAATTTCTGAGGGTGCAAAAATTGGCTAACAGTAACATGTCTAGGTAAATGTATCATTGAAGTACATAAAACTAATGAGATCACATGTAGGCCTAAGATTCATGATAAATATCATGGAAATGTATAGGTATTTATAGTAAAATTTTATCATTTAAATAATTACACACCAAAAATTAATCAAAACCATGTCATCAAGTAATTGTCTAAAGAGACCACAAACAAGGGGCATGTTTAAATGCCACACAATCAAAGGGACATGACTTATTTGAATGTACATGAAAGCAAGGATGATATATCAAAATGTCCATACAAAAATAAATGATATATTTAAATTTAAATAAAATCATATATATGCATGGGGGCCACAAGTAAACCAACATATTAAATGCTTGAACAAGCAAGATAAGACACTCAAGTAAGTGCATAAAGTAAATTCTAAGAAACTAGCATAAATATGTCATAGTGGCCCATAGATATAATGTGTTATGAAAATTATGTCATGTGTATATAATATGAATTACCATGTGTAAGATTTAATCATGGATAATAAGTGTAGACATCTTGTTTTGGCCACAAATGGCTTACAACTAGACTTTAGATTGATTTTACCAAATAGTGCAAATTAAACCTAGAAATCATTGAATGTCCCAATTTCATCCTCACATCAGACATTAGTACTTATAATAACATTTAGGAATCCATATTTTGGGTATTATCCTATATATAATAATAACCTCTTAGTATTCATCTCTAGTCAACTTGTGACCTAGTAAATTGATAGTTTGGTGTTTGGACCCATTAAGCAGGGCACTTAAACAATTCCTAAATTGAACAATGATAAGTAAAATTAATTAAATAAGTAAATAAAATAAAATTATTAATTTAAATTTACATTTTAAATTAGTGAAAATTAATTTTGTAAAAAGAAAATTTTAGTAAAAATGAGGTCATGAATCCTTAAAGTCAAGAAATTGAAATTATATTACCTAAATCCTTAAATTTAAAAATGGAGAGCCATAATTAATAAATGGGATCTCTATCCCAAATATTAATTACTTTTTGCCTCTTTAACTCAACTAGGGTTAGTTTGAACTCAATCACAGTTAACTCTAACCTAACTACACTTGGGTTAGAATTAGTTTGGAAGGCTATAAATACAAGGCTTCACCCATTGTTCAATAAGATTATTTTGTGTAAATTTATTATGATAAAATAGCTTCAAGAAGCTATTTTGGTATAGTTTTATCATACCCATTTGTTAAGCCAATCCAAGACAAATCCAAATCCAAGGCAAACATTGCCAAGGGGATAAGGAGAAATGATGCAAGGAACACCATTTCCAAAGAATATTTGATCACATAATCAAGTCCATTAATTTATGGACAATATACAGCTATTGATCTCAAGGAAGGTAAATGTTATTTTTTATCTTCTTTTGTTAGTTACTTATATAATTATCTAACTCCTTTAGTGTCTAGGATAGAGGTATAAGTTCATTAGTGTGTTTTTTTATTGATTTTGATCATACTAACATGATACTAATATACCCTCTTGGATTTATATTGATAACATAATGACACTCTTGATGGGACCTGTACCCCACAAATCTCTTAAAGCTACATTTTAGAACATTTTACTAACCGTTATGCTATTTTTTTTATTTAATTGCCAAAAAAATGAATATTGACTCTTGACTAAGCCACAAGGATTAACAACAATAAGAGTAAATCAATATCAATCATCAGGATCAATGCTGATCATCAAGAATAAACCATTATTTTTGTGTCAATAACACTATCAGACTAGAAACCAAAAACATTGTAAAAAATTCAAGTTTTACTTGTTTTTCTTATTTTTATTGATATTCAACAAAGTATTTACTATTTATTTAAACTTATTCTTGTAGGGTAGGGAAAGGTTTTAAGTTTTAAGACATTGTTTTTTAACTATTTTTACGTGAAAATATGTTTCTATTTACTATGGTTTTAGGAATCAATGATGATTACACAAAATTAGTGTTGATTATAGGAATCAACCATGATCCCTAAGGATCGACAATAATTCTTTATGTTTTTATTTTTTTAGAAAAATTGAGAGTTGAAATTTGTATTTTTGATTGGGATAACTTACATGGATGTAATTTTAACTCAAACATAAATCAATCCAATGATTTATTTATAGGGAACTAAGCCAAGGAAGAAAAGTTTGAATGTTTTTTAAACAAATCTTCATTTTTGCACAATGGAAAAGTTTGAATGTTTTTTAAACAAATCTTCATTTTTGCATAATGGAAAAGTTTGAATGTTTTTAAAACAAATCTCCTTTTTTTCACAATCCAGGTTTTATAAAGGTTGAAAATAAATTCACATTTTGTTATGGTTTTTTAAAATTTCAATTAAATAATTTTTTTTGGCATTTTTATAAGATTTTACAAGTGAAAACATGGCCAAGGGGCCAAAAATTTCACAAAACATTTCAATTTGATGCTAAGTAAACTGAATCAACATCTTTAGTTAGATCCCCTAAGGGATTTTTTAATTTTTGTTTATTATTTAGACTAGTTTCAAATTGATTAAAGTATATTTTTTGATTTTAGCAAAAAAAAAATTTAGAGTATATACTTTACCACCATCCCCTTTAGGGAACTTGGGTAACCAATAATCACTTAGTTTATTTTCCCTTATTTAAAACATGTATCAAAAAGAAAGTTGTGTATGCTCTCCCTAAGCTCTGAGTGACTTGGGTGATTCAAAAGTGACCTATAAAGTCTTTCCATTTTAATTTATTTATTTTTATGTACTTGGATTATGGGTGGGATTTCATCACCTCCCCATGAGTTCTTTATGGGTGCTTTGACCTAGGGTTTCATCTCCCAGTATCGTATCAACCCCACTACATGGTGGGGTATATAAATTAGGGCAAATGATACTAGGATTATTATGGGGATGAGAGAATAGCCTATTTTATCCTAATGAAAACATGGGTCAGGTCTATCTAAACATCAAACTCTACTAAGTAGTACACGAATGGAGTCACTATGCAAAGGAATATACCCTTGGATAGTAAGTTAGCTAGTATAAACCCAATTGATGTGATTTCACCCCTTATGTTAGTCACACTTGGGACCATATATAATGTGTGAAACTTATATATTTTAGAAAAATCCCCACTTGATTCAAAAATTTATGCCAAATTCTTGGTGTTCTTCACTCTAAGTTTATGCCATGTATCAATGTTTGAGAGACAAAGGGTGTGTAAAAAACTCTACCTACACCTATAATTTATTTTTTAGATTAATAGTTAATTCCTCAAAAGCCTTGGTATATTGGTGGAAACTTTGGTTAAAGATATGCACACCCATGTCAATTAAAAATAATAAGATGGGCCATTTGTGTTACTTCTATTTTTCTTTGATTTACATTACGTGTTACTAGACTAAAACTATTATATTCTCACATCAAAAAAATTAAAAACCAATCACATGTTTTTACTCCCATTCATCCTAAGAGGTGTTATTTTATACATTTGATACCACACTTTTACCTTAGACATTTTGAAAACATTTGTGTGTGTGTCACTTGTTAAAATAAGGCATCTTTATTCTACCCATTTTGTCCTAAGCTTTTTTCCTTGGAGTTTTGGAATAAATAACATTTATATACCTTTTGAGTGTGATATCATCATTACACTACTCATATCATTTCAAAAATTTCCTTGTGTCAAACTGGGATTGAAACCATGTATGCCTTTGGTTTACAATTGGTATCATTATGACATCCATTTGGGTCTAGAATGTTATCTATTTGAGAAACCAAGTCTTTCAAACCAAGTTTGAAGGTTGTCTTGAAAAGTTTAGATTCAAATGTTGAGTGGTTTATGACTATGCATCATTTAATTTTGGATTGGGTATTTACTTCTTACCTTTGAATTATGCAACTTGGACTATTTCCTTGCTTATTTTATAGATTTTTTCCCCAGATTTAGGAAGTGGTATATTTTTTATGTGCTTTGAGTCTATTTATTACCTTTAACTAAGGTTGAAACTCTCTTTTCAAGTACAACCTTAATCATGGTTAGGTTAAATTTGATTATTTATTTTCACTTGGGCTTGAATGCTTTATTCATCATGATTATTTTTCCTTACTTGAGATTGAATTTCCAAATTAGTTTTAGGCATGTGTCTAGGATGAGTGTCTTATGCCAAAGTAAAGTTTATGTTTGTTCCTAATTTGAGTCAAAGTTTTTTGAATTTTTTGAGAGTCATATTAATTTCCTTTCAAGTGTTACCTCAACCAAGTTTGTTTTCAAGTCTAGCTTTGTGACTTATTTCCAAAGACCTAGAATTTACCTTTCAATTTTTGGGACTAGTTTGTTTTAAAGTATATATTTGTGCCTTGTTCCTAAAAAACCTAACATTTACCTTTTAGTTCTTATACCTAATCATTTTAAAAATTCTATATTTGTGCCTTGTTTCCTAAGACCTAGAATTTTCCTTAGTTTTCAAATTTCATTCATATTTTTTGAGTCCAGCTATGTGCCTTATTCTCAAAGACCTAGCATCATTTTTTGTTCTTAGACCTAGATTAGATTTTATTCAAAACACTTTGATAAAAATGAAAATTGAAAAATTACCTTTCATTTAACCATTTATGTGTAAGACCTTCAACCTTGGAGACATTTGAGACCAAGCTTACCATTAACAATTTTGGAGAAAAGCTTCATTCCTTGGCTAAGTTTAGACCATTATAACATTAGACCAAGTTTTTCATTTAGATAAATTTTATAGACATACAAAAAGTTGACCTATTATTTTATACAATGTTTTAAGAGTTTTTAGAATTATAGGCCATTTTTTCATGAGATGTTAGTCAGAGATTTAAATATGTAACACTACACATGTAGTGGAACTATGTACAATCTGGATTATGAAAATGTGGTCATGAATGATGCCTATGTTCAAGACCCATATGGTAATGACATAGTTTATGAGATATATTTGTATCCCCCTTACACTACTTAATATTTGAAATAAAGATAAGATTTGTTAGCATACTATCTAGTTAATAAACCTCCTTTTCTAGGTTAAGACCAAGAATAAATAGCTCAATACCTTGCTAGTGTGCAATTTATTATCAAACAAGTCCAAAAACAACCTTAATATGTTACTATTACATCAACATATGACCCATAATTATTTCATCACTTTATTGAAAACAAGGATGAAGTTTTGGTTAGAACCATAGAGGTAGGGGCCAAGTTTTTGGAAGACTTTCCCCATGAAAACCTACCTAGTCTAGTCAAAGTGCCTCACAATGTACCTTATATGCCAACTATCAAACATGCCTCTAATAGTTACCCTCAATCTATCTTACCAATGACAAACCAACATCCAAATATTATTGTAAGATGAAAGGGCCCCATAATGGACCAATTCATGCAAATATAACAAGCATATCAAACTTACCTTAAACTAGTGTGAAATTTCAATACCATGGCCATATCGAATGATCCACTTATATAACTAACTCTTTTAACAAGAGTGATAATTGATTTGATAGGTAACCCTAATTTAGTTTTAGACCCATTTTCCCAAATTACTTTAGTAGGTGACATGTTTAATGTATCATTCATTAAAGAAGTGATTGTGGCTTCTACTCAAGACCATGTGACAAATATAGTGGATAAAACATAAGTGTCTTCTAATCCAAGCCAAGGTGAGTTAAATGTGCCTAAAAATAATCCATAACAATAGTTTCCTCTTTATAATACCATGAGTGGCTCAAAATAGTAGGGCAAGAATGCCTAATTCCAAATCATAATAGGTTACTTCCACTCCTCAACCAATGGATTCTTCAAGCATACAATAATAGGGAATAAGTAATCAGGTGACAAATAATATTTTCCCTTCATAAATGGAAAATGTCATATCACCTCAACCAATGATAACTAATAGTTCATGGAAACAAACACAATCTAATTCAACACCACAATAGAGGTAGAACACTATGTCATCTCAACATGGGGCAACAAATGTGTTACCTCAATAATCTTAGACCACTATACCTCAATAATCACAAACATTGTCTAATCAAAAACATATTTGTATTGGTAAATGATAAGTTTCAAACACATAATAAGGATCTAATTCATAATAGGTGTTTGTTCAATAAAGAGGTGATAATGTCCAAAAAGTACCTATTAGGCAACCATTTCCACTTACCCAACAAGTGCCACATATTCAAAGATAGAGCCTTAGTCAACAAGTCCTGTTTATTTGGCTAGGTTCAATTAGTCAATAATAAATCCCTACTCAAACTCATTAGGCACAATACCTTCCATAAATCCATATACTTCCATCACAACCTCAATTTACTCAGACTCAAGGCCATATTTTTAATTCAAATGATAATATTTAACAACAATAAATGAAATATCAACAACCTCATCGCTATACACAAATGCATATTCCTAGTCAGTTGGTCCATCACACCAACATTCCATAACATTCCATACCTATATTATACCTTGGTCAAGGAAATCCACCTTTGACCACCCAGCCATAACCACAACCAAATGTTCCATCATGTTTCTTGGCCCAAGAATTGTATCATATGAAGGATTTGACTACAACCATTCAGACAAGAAAGTATTCCAATAAATTCAAACTAGATGATGTGTGCTCATACCTTTTTAACATGGAATATCTTTAGATACCATTTAATCCTAGTTATGAACCACTAAAATTTGATAAATACAAGGTTAAAAGAGAACCTAAGGGTCATCTAATAAATTTATTTGTCACTTGTCATCTAGTGTCCTAAAGTGACATCTACCTATTCCTTTTTTCCCTTGGAGTCTGGATAGACAAGCTTTGAAATGGTTTCTCAAGTTGCTAAAGAATTCAATATCTAAATTTGATGATCTCTCAAACAAATTTGTATAAAATTTATCCTATAATATCAAACATGAGATTATATTAGTTGATTTGAGTCAAGCCAAAAAAAATTTGGTGAGGGATTTGTGAGCTACTTACAGAGATGGAGAACACTTGCTAGTCACATTACCCATAACTTAATAGATAAATAATTGGTAGTTATGTTTACCAAAAATTTTCACAACAAAATATCTTATCACTTGGAGATTTAATGTAAACACACATTCAAGGAGATAATTGAGAAAGGTATATATATCAAAAGGCCCTTATCAATAAAGGGATTATTAAGTTGACCTCCTCAAACTAGAATCAAAGATAAAACCAAAAGTTAGGCCCAAGTCAGAACCCTAGCCCAGTCTAAACACAAGAATTTACACCTACTTAGGCTAATAATTATGAAAACCCCAAACCATACAACTAAAAAAAATGTTATAGGTAATGGTGTAACTGAGTCACATCATGTTCAAATAGTGCAAAGATCATCTATTCAACCTATGATATAAATTCAGCTTATTCCATAAATAAAACCTATCTAGCAAGTGTAGCCTATGCCTCAACCTAGACCATCTCTTAAAATTCTACAACCACCACATTTGAAAACCCCTCCTCTAAGAATAATGTCCACTCCTAGTGTCTTTAGTGACCTTGGTGAGCCTATTGAAGTAGTGTTTCACAAACTAGACACAATAAATTTTATTAGTTCTAAGGGTATACCATATCTATATTGGTACAAAAAACATGAGTTGTATGAATACCATCATGTTCATAGACATAATATATGTTGTTGTTTGTATTTGAAGAACCTTATTTAAAATATGTTGGAAAATGAAGAGATCCACATGGATAATATATAATCTAATTACAATCAAAACTTGGGTATCTACCAGAATCCTTTTCCAAAACATAACAATGCCAATTAATAATAATAAAAATTAAGACCACAATAACAAAAAAAATATCAAAAATATCCACAATAGAAACAATAATATCAACAACAACAATAATTTCAAGTACTAAATGGAAGGAACCAAGGCCAAAATAATCCAAATAACCAACAGACTTACCACATAGTTACACATGATTATAATAAAGTTGTAGGCCATATTTCATGAGGTATGTATCTACCACTACCATCAATCTAAAAATAAATGTCAACAAACTAGGACCATTATCTTATAATGCCAATCAACCTACCAATTCTAGTAATCCTTCTTTGAGTTATGAACTAGCCAAACACAATAATAACCAAGGACTACCATTTTAAAACCCTATGATGATAACTCTTCATTAACCCATGACCATAACCAAGTGCACTAGCAATCAAGAATTATACTCTGGCCTATCTCCATCATTTTCTATTTATGATGGCCCTGTTTCCAATCTCGATTGCATAATCACAACTCCACCATATAAAATCACCATCCCATACCCAAATCCTCCTACCACTAAACCAATCCAACCTACTATGTTGGATAATAGTAAGCCATTTACCACCATTAAGGAAAATACATATGGCATTGTAGAATAACTCCAAAAGACACCTGCACAAATATCCATTCTATATTTATTATGTACGTATATGATCCATAAAAATATCATTATAAAAATACTAGGCCAATCCCAAGTTACAAATGACATAACACGTAAAAATTCCAAGATTTGGTGGTACACCTATCCCCAGGCCAAAAATTGACCTTAAACAAAAGTGATATGTCATCCCTTGGCCCTCTACTTAATAACCCTTTATTTATTGAAGTTGTCATCATGTGGCATAAAGTCAATCATGTCCACATAGGTAATAAATTAGGCTTAAATATTGTGCCTTTAAAGCTAATCAAGCATTTATGATATATAATAACTGACCTTCATCTTGAGACTAACCTATGACAATGAAGAGTAAGAATTGTAAGGAACCATAAGTTTGCTAGTGATCATTGGGCCTTTGACCCATGATATACTTTGCCATGTGATAGACCTAGACCTACCATACAATTTTATTTTGGGTAGACCATGGATATATGAGATTCATTTAATAACTTCAACATTGCACCAATGTATCAAGTTTCCTCACTCAGGGATGGAGGTAATTATCCAAGGAGATTTTTATCTATATAAACACAATAAGAATTTGGAGGTCAAATATGAAAGTTATAATTACCATTTTGTTCTAGACCTCATACCCAAGAAGGATAAAGACATATATATCCTTTTTGAATTACTAGAGGCAAATTGGATAGACCCTAATAGCCTTGCCCCATTTTCACATATGCCTCTTCTTAAAATGTCTAATCAATTTACCAATTCATAAAATCATCTAAAAGAGTATTTTACCCATGACACATTCCACATAGCCAAGATTCCAAAAAATTTGAAGACCTATGAAAGGCCCAAATCTAATCCACTTTATATGGAATGGAGATAAAAAGGAAAATGAAATATTCATAGCCTAACACCTATTATTTTCACACCTGATACTTTTTAAGAAGAAGACCCACTTGCCAATGATGATTCTTAGTTATACAATGACAAATTTGATGATTAATACCAAAGTGAAAAGTATCATATTCCTAATAGGATCATGGATAGCCAAGCATATGAAGGTAGAGGTCTTAGGCTAAATTAACAAGGTTCTCTTGTGCTCATTTCTATGAATAGATATGAAAGAACTTATGGTCTTAGATTTAAACCACCTAGGGGTGACCCCACATATCTTATTCATGTTCTAACACCAATGACTAGTGATGATGATGTTGATAGTGAAGCAGAGTATGACTATAACATATAAAAAGACCTTACCAACACCAACTTATTATATCCATATACTATTTGAACCATTATGCCAGTAATCCAATATTCCCTGCTTCCCCTTTATCATCCTAAACTTATGGATTGGGACCAATAAGAATACATGGTACCTTTAGATGAGTTTGAGAATGATGAGGCCTTTTATGATTTTCTAGGCCTAAAATAATGTTCTATTGAGAGACCAAAAATAAGGGTTCTTCATCAAACTAGATCCTGAAATGTAATTTGGAGAGCAAGTGAACACCCTTAGCTAAAAACAAAAGAATAAAATATTGAGATACCAAAGTGAAAACCTATTTGAGGCACTTTTGGACCAAGGAAAAAGTAAAGATAAAGGCCAATATTTTAGTGAGAACTTGTTTCAATCACCGCTAGATGGGGATGTTAACCTTTATTTGAATGAAGCTTAGGAGACCACCAATAACAAACTTGGTTTTGGGTCTAAGTTTAATACATAAGAATAACATGCCTTTTAACAAATTATTATAGAATATTATACAACATTTATTATATGACCATTACTACCATTAGGTGATTCAAATTCATCTTACTTGGGAGAGCTTGAATAACCAGTCTAACTAGAGGACTTTGCCATTGTAGGCCAATTTACACCCTTGCCACTATTCTACAATATGGATCAATTCTAATAGTAGAGGATATTATGGAAGTAAACATCTAGACTCTAGATGACCCAGAGTGGATAAAATTAGGCGTGCCCCTCATTGAGGAGAAATATGAAGTTTTTACATCCCTTTTTAGGGAGTTTATTGATATTTTTACATGGGCCTATTTGGACATATTAGGTTTGGACTTTGCCTTGGTTATATACCACCTTATTTTGCATCTTGATACTAAGTCCATGAAGTATAAATTGAATAAAATGCATCCTTATATTGTTGTATTAGTTAAGAAAGAGTTGGAAAAAATCTTGGAAGCAAGATGCATCAGAATGTTGGACTATTCATAGTGGATCTCAAACATTATGTCTATCAGTAAAAATCTAAAAGGGATAAAAATATGCATTAATTTTAGAGACATCAACAAGGCTTACCCAAAGGATGGATTTCCTCTATCGAATATCAACATGATGGTTGAATCCATAGCCAAGTATGAAATGAATTCCTTTATGGATGGATTTTTAGGATATAATCAGATTAGGATTATGCTAAAAGACCAACATAAAAAAACATTCACCACTCCTTGGGGAATGTTTTATTACCAGGTTATGCCATTCAGCCTCAAGAATGCTATGGAAACATTTAAAGACTTATGACCATTATATTTTATGACATGATGCATGATATTATTGAATATTATGTTGATGACATATTGGGTAAATCTAATACCTATGCAAATCTAAGACATTCACATCTCATGGATCAAGAGCAAGCCTATTATTTATTACACCACAAGGGGATCTCATTCCCAAATCATTTTGTATCAAATTTATTTTTACTAATAACATGGTTGAATACAAAGCACTCATTATAGGGATTTGTCAAGTAGTACAATGGAACATTCAACATCTCATGGTTCATGGTGATTCTCAGCTAATCATCAATGAGGTTACTATTGACCAAATTTGAATTTTAGGTCAAATTTGGGCACCCTTAGTTAAAAAAATTGATTTTAAAGCCTATAATAGGGTCTAATGTATTGTCATGAGATGTTTTATATGTCATTTAATGTCAATTCATGTTGTACTAGCTTTGGTCAATTAGTTTCTAGGTCCATTTGTCATTTTGAGTCATTTTAAGGGTCAAAAATAGTGTATTTAATGATTTGTATGAGTTTTTTGGAAAATGTGCAAGTTTGAAAGATTTTTATCATGTGACATGTTTCTTAGGAGGGCTATAGTAACTGTCACTAACTAAAAATTATTAGGTTACTTAGAAAAAGGTAATTTTCTTGAAGAAAAGAGTGAGTTTGGTACTTGTATGACCTCCTTGGGAAGCGTTCCACTTGGAAAATATGGAAAAGTGTATCTTCATATCCCCCACACTCATATCCATGATATAATTGATCTAAAAGCACTAGTTTTTGGCCTAAATGTTTTCCCTTCTTGGCAAATTGAAGTAACACTCAAGTTTTACTCGGTACAATCAAAATAAGGGGTTTCAAGTCAAAAAATTTTGGGAGGTGATATTAAACTAAAGGAGATAAATTTTAATATAAATAAGTTTATGAATGGTGGATCGTGCTTTATGAATCATCTATTTGAAGTTTACCTTACAAAATTGCCTATCAATTTGTGCACCCTTCAGGTTTTGGTCTTGTTTGAGAAAATCCATACAATACACTTAATAAGTTTGGTTAAAAATAATTTTGGATTACTCTTATGATATATTACATAGTTATTGAATTTTTGAAAGAGTTTTCATAAGTCAAATACCTTAGTTTGCATGTGTAAGTCATTGGAAGACTACTGGAGAATTTTCACTTATTACAGTGTCTTTCTTCCTTGAAAATGGATTATGGTGGTTGTTTCATGTGTTATAATGTTAATTTATTCCATATACTCTTTTATTAATCAAAAAATTAGGCTTTAAGGCCACCTACTAAAAATTGATGCTTAGAACCTAAGTTGATAAATCAAGCTCATATTAGCCATGAAAGAGAACCTATAGGTGTGCATATAGTAGAGATGGTGTAGGAAACATGTTTTAGCTTGTGATAAGTCTGTTTTTATATGGAGGTTTTATTGGAGGATATTAACATATACTAAATAATATCCTAAGTCACACTTGCCATACATAACACTCAATCTCTATGCTCCTTGCTTACAATACAAAATATATACCTACAAGATTCCCTCTAATAGAGATCTAACAAGGATGTACAAAGAGAATTATAAGATATAAAAAGTATTCATGGGGTTATGGGAGTTATTTTTATATCTATTATCTATTTAAAAACCAAGGAGAGTGGGGTGTTAATCCAAATGTGAACAATTTTGAGTTTTAGGACTGAGTCTCTAAAGAGATAAAATAGAGCACCTCCCATTTTTAGAGATTTTAAATAAAAATGCTATATAGGTTCTTATGGAGGATAGATAACTTCATCGGATAGTATCATGATAGGAATAACACTATGAAAAAGAGGGAGATCCTAAGGGTAGATGGACTTAGTGTTTGAGAGTATTAAAAGTATGCATTTGGACACTAAAAGCATATAGTAACATCTACAAGTCCTGAATTGAAAATGACTTTTTCTACTCTCAAGATGATAATGAAACTTGTTTTCATGATAGGAGGACTTATTATGACTCAAAAAACATTAATTTCATAAATATCACTTGGAGGAGATGATGATCAGGGCTTTGACTTCCCTACTATTATCTATAGTCCATGCACTGAGGAAAAAGGAACCTACAACAGGGTATAGTGAATAGTGGCCTAATCATTATGTTTCAATGAATTAAAGGTAAATATCAACATAAATAAGTGATTTTATCCTTTAAGTATCAAACAAGGGTATATAATCACCATGACCAAGCCTAGTAGGAGTTATATACACCTACAGTCATGCCTAAAAGAAGAAACACGGTCTTGTAGGCCAAAGAAAAAAGAGAGACCTAGAATCATGATAGATAAAGTGATAAAGAATGGGGCATGGTTATATGAGTGGAATAAGTATTTTAAAGCTACTAAAGACATTTAAAAAACCTTATTTTCTTATAAGGTGAAGAGATAATCCATACAATCAGCTGAGATGGTTGAGAGCAAATAGTGAGCTAGAGGAAATTATTTATTGGTGATTAGTATGTTCCAAAGATGAGATAAGAGGTCAAATCATGAACAATGATTTTTTAAACTCTAAATGGAATCAAACCATTTTATAGGTCATAAATCACATACAAATATATATACAGGAGTCCCTATATAACCCCACAACCACTTATAACTAGGAGGAAGGTTAGTGTCTTAGTCAAGATGTTTGATGGTTTTGTAGTCCATCAAAGTGAATCCAAAGTGAGGGAAAGAAAATAATTGGGTAAAAATAATTTTTAATGGTTTCATTAAGGTTTACACATGGACCTTTAATTCCTAAGTATTGCAATGAACACCTATAGTAGGTAAGAAGGTAGAGACACAGTCAAAAAGTTGGGACATAGTCCTAGCTAAAAGAGGAGTGTGAGAAGTTTATTAAAGGAATATAATGTTAATAAAATTTTGAATAACCTTAATAAAAATATAAAAAACATAATTGAATCATTATTATGCACACAAATAGAGAAATGGGATCAGTCAAATGCAAAACTTAATCCATTCCTAGAAATCTTGCATAATCTACCTTCAAGAGGTTTGTCTAATATTTTCATCCTTTTGAAGGGTATAGGCATGTGATAAAGAGATTAAATTTAGTGTATGAGGTCATAACCAATTTTATAAGACAATAAACCATCCATTTTGGTTTGGGGAAATAGGGGATTGCCCTCTATTTTATCTCAGATAGAGGTCACTCCCTTTTGAGCACAAACCCTACATTTTGGAAGTTTAAAGATGAAGGAGGAGTTAGAGATATATTTGACCATGGAATAAGGATTATAATTTTCAATTAAATATTTAAAATCATGGAAAAGACCTCACATGAGTTAGAAAATTGAACAAGGAAGTCTGAACCCCTAACTTTGCAAACAAGCCTACTAGGCAAGGTCTAGGCCTAGTGGCCAAGGTAAGAGTTGATCACATTATGACATGATGAGAGCATTAAAAAATTAATTTTTTCATGTTATTAAGAATATAGAAGTGGTGTTTTAACTTGTGAATCTCAAGGAATCTCAATTAGATGGTCCAAATCACCAAAAGGTTGTAAGTAAGCTTATGATGCAAGGACTAGACCATGGCCAAATGAGGTCATTCACTATTCTAGTATGAAATATACATAAAAATAATTTAGAAGTGTTTTTGAGGTCAAAAGGGAGATGTTTAAGTTTTAAATAGATAGGGTAACCCATAAAATTCTCACTTTGAGCCTCAATAAACAACCCAATCCTATTAGGCATGGTGAAGCCTATACCTAAATGAGTAGTCATTTTCATTTCTAGCATAAAGCAAGAATATAAATTAATTTTAAAATTTTGTTAGAGTCATATAAAATATTTAAAAGCTTTTAGAGGTAGAACAAACATCAGGGGAGTCTAATTTTGGGTTAGAGATAGTGTTAATCCTATTAGAATATAAGGAGTAGCTCGAATAGGCAACTTCATATGCTCATATCTCCCATGAAGGTTTGCATGGTGGTAAAATAAGTTTAGGGTGGTTGGTAGGGTCCCCTAAGAGAAATTTTTGGAATTTGGTCTACAAGTTTGATGTGTAAATTTTATGAACAATCCTTAAGACCTAAAACTACTATAAAACCCTTATAAAACCTTTTCTAAGACCATTTGGGAAGATTGAGTTATATAGATAATCTAACGAGATAGTTTGAATAGGATGATGATTGGAAATTATAGAGGATTATTTCAAGCCTCTCCACATGCCAGCTAGTTGTATGAAATTATACAGATGGGGGTAGAAAAAAGCTATTTTTTATTGTTTTTTTGTTGTGTAGGATACAAGAGGAGTTTAGAGATAAAATAAAGTCTGGGAGGAATATTTAGAATTGTTATAACTCCCTATGGTCACTATATTTATTTAAACAACTCTTAAGGATTCAAATAGTAACCTTTAACTCAGCCAATCAAAGATAGAATATTGGACAAGCTAGTGAAAGTTGTGAAAAATTCAAGTGGATGTCCTCTTAAGGTGTTCCTAATTCTTCCAAGGTCATGAAGGGGATTTAAAATTGTCATTAAGTCTTTCCCATGGATTTTCATGGACAAATTAAGGCATTTTGGAGGCCAAGTGTGCACGCTGCATGAAGGGGTAGTTTTCTAGATAGCAGATGATGATGGCTCACTTTTAGAGGTTTATAAAAGACCGAGCATGAAATAAATTCATGTGTAGGCATTTATCATGTCCCTAACATCCATTATAATCATTTTTACTACTCTTCATTAGTTATAAGATGTTTAAATAGGCCTAATCATGAAGGCAAGTTTTTAATGCAAAAAGAGGTGTTTTATACCACTTTGCATAACTTTGATGACTTCAATTGACATTTTACCTTGCATGGTTTGACCCATAAATTATTATCATACATGGATAACTAGTTTTCTCAGCTTGACAAGTTTATTTGTGACCCTTGGGCTTCTTTTCTTCTCTCTCTCTCTCAAACTCTATAAGAGTTAGACATTTTGGCATTGTATGGGATGCTCCACCTAAGTCTGGTGAATCCTTGCTAATTTGTATACATTTTTATCAATAAAATTACTAAGTGTCACCTCTTCTATGATTTTTAATAGTGTGTTTCATTTTAATGATTGATTTTGCTTAAGTGATACTCTTGTTTCCTTAGCATGTTAGCTCATTCTTGTAACCTATTTATAATTGGAAAACATCTTGTAGGGCATGTGAAGTGTTTTTGGATATGTCAAGGATTAAGTGAGTTTGTATCTTTATTAGTTCAATTCAAGGCCTATTGCCTAGTTTTCCTAGACTAGATGTTCATCTTGACCTCACAATGTAACATTGATGTGAGAATTTGTAGATTGGAAGATTATATGATTGGTTTATTACATGGTCTCAAGTGTAATATGCATATGATTGGATGTCATTAGTTAATTTGGTGTATCACCTCCATTATTTTATCTTTTATTTTATTTTCTTTCTCCATTTTCATCCCCCAAAGTTAGTCTTAATTACAATCCATAGTGGTACATCAAGGGAGCTATCCCTATCTAGAGACTCACCTCAATATTAGGATACCCACAAGCCTAGAGGTGATTCCATTATTCCACTTGGATTAGGAGAGCCTTTTCATCTCCTCCAAGGGTGAATATCCAATTGATAATAATTACAAACTAGTTCTAGATTAAATATGAAAATTTGGTACCATACAAGGCCATGGTGAACATTCTCAAGTAGAAAATCACCCATATTTCATGTGAACACAAACCTAGGTCTAATATCAAGACAAAAAATGTCATGGCTATCATTGGTTCTTTGATCCATAATATAGACAAGGCTAAAGACTATCAATTCCTCAATAAACATCTTTTAGTGCCTACTCATGAACCTTTGACCATTGAAATTATCTATGATATTATTGGTCCTAGTTATATTTGGTATTTAGACCTATATAATTACCTTCATGACCAAATACTTACACTAGAACTTTCATGTAAATAAAAAAATCCTTTATATACCAAACCTCTAGATATACCCTACTTGGCCCAACCCTTTACCATAAAAGCTTTGATGGAACATTGATTTATTTTTTGAATTTGGTCAAAGATACATTAACATAAATGGAAGTTCATGAAGGAGAGTGTGGATCCCACACTAATAGGGTCATCCTTTCCAAAAAGATCCTACTTACTGGTTACTATTGGCCAACTATGGAAGCAAATGCATTTTATTATGTAGAAATATGTAACAAATGTCAGAGGAATGCCAAATTCATGCTCTATCTAGAACACTCATACCATGTCCATTTTTAATATGGGGACTCAATATTGTTTGGAAGATTAACCCCACCTCCTCAGATGGCCATAAAGACATCCTTGCTTCCATTAAGTATTTCAATACGTGGGTTGAAGTTATACCCCTCATTTACATGATTAAAAAATAGGTTTACAAATTCATTTTAAACAATCTCATCTACCACTATGGTATCCCATCAAACATTATATCTAATAATGAAAATAATTTATGAACAAGGATGTCAAATCACTCTGTGTTGAGTTTAACATTACCCAACACTTTTCCACTACATATTACCCATAAAGTAATGACCTAGTAAAGGCATATAATAAGACCATTATCAATATTCTTAAGAAGATTTTAATGATGTTATAATTACATAAAAGTGCTAATTATATACTAAGAGTGTCACTGGAGTTAACCTTTCCTAGGATAGCCATAGACTTATCCTTGAGCATTAGACTTACTTTTATAGTCATTCAATAAAACAGTCACCTAAAACTTGTCAAAACATAGTCCCATAATTATCAAATCATATCCTAATCCAAATTGCTTATAAATATATAAAGATGACATTAACACAATATCTGGGACACTACAACCACATGGCACTAGTGTCCCCAACTGGGTGCTACTGTCCTTAGCCATAACTCTTCCCAATGGATAAATTTTTAAATGTGTTCCCTTCCTAAGGTTGGCCTAAGTTTATTTTATTATCTAAAAAAAAATAAAACTCTATAAATACAAGTCTAATTCACCTATATTCACTAAATGGAAAATAGATACAAAATATGTTCAAACTAAAGATAAAGTTGAGAAAAATTAAGGTAATTTATCCCTATTCTACCCTACTTCTACATAATACCATCTATAGTATCCCTAAGCCCAATTTTCAAACATTTAAAATCTCTATAAAATTTAAGGAATCTAATCCCACTCTCATTCTAACATTCAATTGCACTTACATCAAGCACTAGGTGGGATAACTACACTGAGCTTGATCCCTCTTTAAAGTATTGGTATGTAGGAAAATATCTACAAAGTGGGGTGTTGAGGATTTCCAATCAATCCTAATAACACACAAAAACTTTTTACTCATTCTGTACTTACAAGGAGGACTGGGGTTTTTACTTTAAATCAATTTTTCTAGGCACAACATAGAGCTCTAAGTTTTGTGCATGTAAGAACAAAACATATAGACACAGGCGCAGGTGCTCTTAGAAAATAAGAACAATCTTGAAAAAGGGACATTAGTGACACATTGATAACACTAAACATAGATGGTGTTACTGTTCATACTGGGTGCTACTATATAATGATTAGAAGAACACCAAAATCCTATTGATGACATAAAAAGGTGCCCATATCTTAACTTCTAGAACCTAGATTATTTGCAATAATTATTTTTCAAATAAGTATTTATGCCTATTTATTACTATTTTTATAAATTCAAAGAAGTAAAAATGCTATAATAAATCAATGTGTAATTAGTGTAATTTATTTAACTAATTTAAACATCTCATCTCTTTAATCTAAACATGGGATTTTCATTGTAAAACCCTAAAAGGTTAAATTATTTGATGAACCTGATTTACTTGGAATATTGCTTTAAACCCTAGTTTTCATTCATCCAAATTTTTGTGCAATAATTTAGGGATGAATATTTTTAATTTTTTTATTTTTTAGATGACCTATCTAAATTAAAATAAATTTTACATTAGGGTTTCTATTTATTTTAAATCTAATTTAAATTGTTGCAAGTAAACCCTAGATTTTAAAACCATAACCCTAGACACACATAGGGTTTGTATCTTTTTCTATTTACACTTAGATTTTTTTTTTTTGAAACTTAAATTATAGATTCATATATATTTTAATTAATATAATCATGATGATAATGATAGAAAAAATCAATTAATTTTTTTATAAGGTCTAATACATTAATTTATATATTTGTGACATTAAATTCATAATGAACTCAAAAAAACATAAACCCATGTATAAATGGTTATTTATATAAATTATAATACATGTCATATATTATAACATGTTATCTTTCTCCTATGTGGAATTCCATTAACAAACAAACCCATACGCACATAAAGATTTTAGCACATAAGCTAACAATTATGTTTCAAGTTTCAATGCTATATCTTATGCATATGAAAGAATATCCTTCTCCTCTTTATCTCCATGAGGTGATAGCTACTTTAATACTAACTATATCAATGATATAATTCCTCCATGTGATTAAATAACCTATAACACTATAACTAATCTCTCTAATTAGCCTATTCACACCTCTTCCCTATAGGGTATGTGCCTATATGTTCAAATAGAAATAACTAAGGTTTGCACTTGTGAAACTATGTGTGATCAAATTTAAATATGAGTAAGATGTTTTTACAAACTCAAAATCAACTACTACATGAAAATATTACAAGATTAGACAAACAATTTACAAGACAAAGGCCTCCAGGGCAAAATAGTGTAAATCATGTTTATACATCCTCAACTAGTCAATTTGTGGCAAACAATGTTACATATCAGAACATGAAATCATGAAAAAAAACATATATAATTAGTGATTCAAAAATAATTCAAAGGTCAAATAAGATTTCAAGTGAGATACATAGGGACATGATTAAATCTAAGTTGATCAACCTACCTCCTCTACACCTAATGAGGAGATCCATTTTTTTGTGTGCATAACATGGAATGCATGGGAACCACACCGATTTGTGTTTAGAATTGAAAAATAAAATATAATATATCATTGATATATTACTAAAGTAGTGATACACCATCCAAAAAATATACATTGGCACATCTACCAATTCAAAAAAGGTCAAATTTAGAAATAATACAAAAATGGTCAACTTAAAAAGGTCAACTCCACAGTATGAGGTAGTTACCTTCAGCACACTAGGTTATTATGATTTTGATCATGAACAATATTATGATTACAATGATGAACAATACTCAGATTCCTATTGACACAATATTCAAATACAAAATAATAATCATTTCATGAGAGTTTACCATTCCTATTTTTGACACAAACCATGATGATAGTGTGTCTCCCATGAGACTCATTAGTTAGTATGGTTCCTACTCTTGTACATACTTCTGTATCTCTCTCACTCCTTGTAGATAGTTTATGATCATTTGCTTGAAAATAGATTATACTCACAAAACACAAAAATAATATAACATGTTAAAATATAAAAACATTTAAATATTGAAAATTTTATAGATTGTATGCATTTCTATGTTTACATTTTTACTACTTGCCATATATTGTATATTTCTCACTATCCTAGTATAGTAAGTTTTATCATACACATATGCTTCACTTGTTCTTATTGAATTCTTGTAGATTCTAGATAGGACTCTAGTCCACTACACTGATCCAAACTAGTTATCATCTACCCATTGGGAGTATTTACACCGATCCAAGTTTATACATTTGATATGTCCTCCCACTTGAGGCCATATCCTACATAGTTTCTATAAATAGGTTTTATCTTTACATACTATACATTCTATTTACACATTAATTTATATTGATAATGATCATTTCTCTTCATTACTTAGATTTTTTGTCGATTATCACTAGTTATACTTGTAGAGTTGGATTATAAAGAGGATTAGTTCAAACATTAGGCATAAAAACACAAAAAAATGAATAAGAACTAACAATCTAGGCCAACCTATTCAATGGGGTTTGAAAATGACAATAAGAAGCAATTAAAAGAAAGCACACATGCATATTACCTTCCTAAGTGATTCCACCATCCACAAGAAACTCCAAGCATTTGCCCCCCTTGATTTAGTGTTCTTGTCTTTGTCAAAAATGGATTCCAAGCTCCTCCATTATCTCAAGATCACCATGCATAATCTAGGCTCAATATAAGAAATTGAATCTATGCCTATAAAATGAAGATATCTTATTATAAATAAAGCATTAATCAAACTACACAAATGACTTATAGAGAGAATCCTGCATTATAAGTCTACACAATTTAAGCTTAAAAATGATGTTCTATGCCCTTCTATTTATAGCTTTTTCAAATGGTTCAAGATTAACCATGATTGCCCATCTCAAAATTGAGATGTGTGGCCATTAATTAATCTAATATTGCATAATAAATATATAAATATACTCATAAATATTTGGGAGGAAGAGGCATTAATTATGCATGGTTTCCAATAGACCTAATATTTTTTGCATTTATGGCTTATGGATGCCACCCCATTGATCATGTCATTAGGTGATGTAGATATTAGGAATAAGTTTCCAATAAAGAAATATTCAATTTAATACTTAGAATTCTTACCTAAAATCATAATTTGGTTTAATTTTCCTAAGTAAGATTAATCAAATTTAGTGTAATTCTTTGGAAATTGGTATATAATTAATCAAAATGGTCAGAATGTCATGTTACTGGGTCAAAATTTGACTCAAGAAGAATTAGAAGGTGATTTTAATTACATTCATATTATTATCCCATTTAGGATGTTTTCAACATAAAATAACAAAGGTACATGACATGCACTAATGAATTAGAATAAAAGAGTGATCTAGGGCACTAAAATATGAAATCGTCATTTTGACTTGAAATGTTTTGAGCAAAGATAAGAATCACATAAAGTATATTACTAAATTTAGGGATACATTAGTATAAATTGGCACTTATATATTACAATATTGAACCATTTAGTTCATTTTAGTGATTTTGGCCTAAACTGTGCATTTGAGTACAATTCGAGTAAGATTGACAATTTCAACATAAATGGTGTTAGGAATTGGATTTCTACATTTTCCCCCTATTTGAGAAGGTGTATCAATAAATTCAAGTGATGTAAAGTCTTTTCAAAGAATGTTTTTTCAAGAATAAATTAAAAATTACCCATGATGCCCCCTTAAGAGGACATACTAGGATGAAAGAGAAGGATGGACTCTCAAAAAGAGAGAGAAAGTGAGATTAACCTATGGAATAGATTAAAGATAGATGAGCTAATGCTTTCATGTATTGATTCAATTAATGATAAAAATATAATTATAATAAAATTGGCCCCAAATATTTTGGGAATGGGAAAGATACAATCCATAAATAGAAGTGACACACTTTGAACACACCCAAAGCTAGGGTGCAAGTGTGCACTTCAAAATTGATCAAATCTGAGACAAGTTACACACTAAATTTTTTATAGAATGATGATAAAAGTATATATATATTAGAATTAAAATACAAAGAGAACATTATATCTAAAGATAGAATAAATAATAATGTGTTCACTTAAAAAAATATGATCATGTGATAAACAATTTTGCCCTAGTAGGGTAGATCTTGATCACTGATAAAGAATGGTTTACCCATTTAGAGCTGATTTGATTCAATGGCAGGTTTAAATGTTGTGCCCTAACATGGGAAACTTAGCAAGAAAGAGATCAAGTATATAACCTATTACATATATTAAATATGAATAGACACAAACATAGATGAGATGGTGTAATAGATTTGAAAAATCCACAAAAAACCAAGAATATGAGAATGCACAAAGTGATAAAAGAGATGAAAAGAAGAATGAAGGTAGCCAAGCTGACCCAAGATATGTCATGTATCTAAGCACTACCTACATAATCTAAATGAACCTCAAGCTAATGAAATTCACCCAGAATTGGGAGAGAATGGAATGAGGGATGATGAAAACTAACCAATGTTATATTAGACTCATGATGTATGCCAAGAGATGCACATTTAAGCATAGAGTCAAATTTGTAAACCTATTGAGCCCAATTTATGCATGATGATCTTGAGAGCTATTTATCAGAGTTGTGTTGATGTTGAGACTTGAAACCAAAGTACAAAGTGCTTACCATAGAAAAATAGACTAGGCATTATAAGTATGAGGAAATTATAGTGTATGGTATTTCAATTATACAGATATATTTCAAATATGAATACCTATAACTAAAGAAAATTAAAAATGACCAAAAATAGAGTTGCAACTATTTACATTTAAACAAAAATTCAAAAGCAAAGAAAAATAAAAACATAAATGAACCCAAATTAAAATCAATATATTAACAATCAGGATTTAAGTAGGAAAAATAATGTTTAAAACAAAATAATAACAACTTAATAACATGATATCAAGATATAAATAACCAATATCTATCTGGACCATTAAGATGTTCTTGAAAAATAAAAGATAAGAACAAGACCAAATAGAGAAAGATAAGATCAAGAAGAAATAGGAAGAAACAACCAAATGAAAAAAGAATAAATAAATGATGAGACATAAAAGCACAACAAAATGCCAAAAAAAACACAACAAAACACCAATAAAAATCAAATAAACACACACAAATAAAAACCAAGTTAGTGTAGTTTAAAAAAAATTATTCATGTACGTGTAATAAAGGTGTTACTTTCTACAATAATGTAATAATTAAAAGGACACAAAGTTGCTCCCAAATTATAGGGAAGCAATGCAAAATAAAAAGGGGGGAGAAAAGGAAAGGAAGGGGGTGGCCAAGTTGACTCCAGATGTGCAATATAAGTCGAAGTTGCCTACATAGTTCTATGGGTGCATGGTCCAACATAAACTATAGGCCAAATTTAGTTCTCCCAAGAAGTGGTATAGAAGAAAAATATGATTACCAAAAAATATGATTAATGTTGTATAAGAAAGGGAAGATGAGATCATAAATGATGAGAGTGCACAACTGAGAATGATCTTGAAAAATGGTAATTGCATAGGATAAGATACTTATAAAATGGTAAGAGCATGGGGACAATAATAGATAAAATTGAAATACCATGTTTTTATTCTTTTGTGGATCATTTTCTAATGTTTTTAGGTTTTTTGGGATAAAATATGCACAAGGGGGAAGTAACTAATCAAAGAGATGCTCATCCAAGAGTATAAATTATAATAAATAGCTAAGTTAGTTACAATATCCCATGCTCACAAATTAGAGAGAGTAAGGATGTTTATAAGGTAATAATTCCTACCAAGCAATACCAAAATGATAGAATAATATGTAGCAGTATATAAAATCTGAAGAACCATCTAGTAGGTAAAGATCCTAAGTTGAAGATGAATTCATGTTCACTCATATGTAGAAGATGTAAAATAATATCCATGATAATCAGATTTATATAAATGGAATCAAATGCGATCATAATGCCTATGATTCATAATCAATATCATAATTGGTTAAGGGATAAAAGTGTCCAAGTTACAATAATCCCAATAAATATAAAGAATGTGGTTCACAAAGAGAATGGTCCAGAATAAATGGGGTCCAAAGGATGGTATAAAATGAATATAGTTCTCAAAGAGAATGGTATAGGATGGGATAAAATATGTTCAAAATGCCAATGGTCCAAAATCCTTCACTATCTAGAGTCATGAAAGTAATAAGGTTATTGAAAGAATGGTCCAAGTTATGTCAAAAGTTTATGGTCCATGAGAGGATGGTCCAAGATATAATGGTAGGATAAAATAAATCAACAAAATTTTCCCCTAATTAAGGGGTCTTGTAGACAATGGTTAAAATATATTCAAGCATAAAACTCTTAGGGTGCACAATGTCCATGGGCTCTGGAATTTCTTCACCATTTAGTTTAGCTAGTCAATATGCCCCTAATCTATAGTTCACAGTTATAACATATGGTACCAACTAATTAGGTTAAAACTTAATTTTTTTCTTGTATTTAGTGTTTATGTTATTTTATTTCTCTTTTAGGACCGAATCACTAATCTAAAACTCTTAGGGGAGAATTTACTTATTATGTCTTCTTCATAATCTTTTCTGATAGGTTTGCAAGTTTTCTAGGGTAGCCAAACACTTACCATCAAGAAGTTCTAGTTCTTATAAGCTTGAGACTCTATACTCTTCATCATATTCAATATGCTTCAAATATACTCATAATGATGACATATCAATCTCAATGAGGATAATAGCTTCTATGCCATAAACAATGGAATGTGGAGTGACTCTTGTGGGTGTTCAATGACTAGTTTGATAAGCCAAAAAGGTAGGAAAGATTTGCAAGTGCCAATTATGGCCAATGTCATTGAAAATATTATTTAAAATGGATAAAATGGTCTTGTTTGATGCCTCGACTTAGTTTTTACCTTGTAGGTTATATGGCATGGATTTATTGTGCTTGATTTTAAATTGTACACAAAGGTATTTTACAACTCTATTTACAAAGGATACACCATTATCAGATATAATGCGTGTTGGGATGCCATATCGACAGATGATATGGTAATGAATGAATTTGGAAATCTACTTCCCAATAAAATAAGTGAGAGGAATGACCTCAATCCACTTATTAAATTAATCAATATTAGGTAAAATGTGTTTATGGCCATATGAGGATGTTGGGTTTGTTTTCTTAATGATATTGAGGTCCCAAGTAGAGAATGGCCATAGTGTTGTGATTGGTTGTAGCAGTAAGGAAGGTATGTGTATCAAATTTACATGTTTATAATAAGGAACACACTTATTCACATAAATTCAAGAATTTTCCCCCATATTTGGGAAATAATAGCCTCTTATGAGAAGCTTTTTAGCTAAGACTACACTATTGGTGTGGGCTACACACATTTCTTCATTAACCTCCTTCAAAGCTAGCTTGTATTCTCATTAAGATAAATAATGAAGTAACATTCCATCATATCTTTTGTGATAATGCATGTTTACCAGTAGGGTGTAACAGTCTAGGTGGTGATGGAATAGTTTCTATTGGTTGTTGGATAAACTAGGTGGAAAAACATGATCATGGAAGTAGTTATAAAAATCTTGGTACCAAGGTAGTTCAGGTGGGTGATTGGGTAAAATAATGACACATACCCTTTCTAAATTTGGAATAATATGTGTAGGATATAGAATATTCTCAATTAGAAACTAATACTCTTTATCTCTACCATCAATTTATATCATTGACCCAATTGTTACCTTTATATTGATAGATCTATTATTGGCCTTTAGTACTTGTTCAAACTGTAGAGATTTAAACTGAACCTTGAGATTATAAATAATTTATTTGTAAAGAAATAGATTTTAATATCTAGTTTTATACTAATCAATGGTTTAATTGATGATCAATTAGGAATCACCATAAAATAATAAGTGTTGAATGTCCCATTGAATGGTAAGTCGTAGTCCTATAATAGGTGCCTCATACTCAGACATATTGTTTGTACAATAAAAATTAATGTGAAATGACTTAGGAATCAAATCCCCTTGTGGTGTAATTAAAAATATGCTATCTCTAGATCCATGAGAAGTGAAGGAACCATAAAAATATAGCTTCCACTATTCAGGGTCACAGTGTACTTCTTCTACTATCATGATTGAATCATCTAGAAAGTTAAATCTGAGTGGTTGAGTGTTTATAATAGGGGTTTTCAAGTTGATAAAAAATAACCTAGCCATTGATAGCTTTCTAATTTTGATACTCAACATTAAATACACTAAGGATCATGATCCATTTAGCCATACATCCTGTGAGAGCTACTTTGGATAGTAAAAACTTGAGATGATCCAACTTGGCTATGATAATAGTTTTGTTGTTCAACATATAATGTCATAGATTTTGGGAAGAAAACACCATATATAAACACAAATTATAAATAGGTGTATAATTATGTTCATAATACACCAGTGTGAGGCTCAAATAATAAACTGCATATTCTTTACCTTGCTCATTATGTTGGTCCAAAAGTGTCCCCAGTACATGCCTAGTTGCTGATATGTAAAGAAGTAGTGGTTGTCCACATGTTAGTGGTCTTAAAACTAGTGGGTTAGACAAATATGTTTTGATTTTCATAAATTATAATTGAAAATATTCATCCCATTGAAATTTGACCCCTTTCTTTAAGAGATAAATAAATGGGTGGCACTTATTTACCAGTTGATAAATGACCCTATGGATTGACTCCATCTTTCCTCGCAGGCTTTGGAGTTATTTAAGATTTGAAGATGGAGGAAGTTAAACAATGGCCGTAACCTTAGGAGGTTTAACTTCAATCCCTCTTTGTGATACAATTAAACCTATAAATTTCCCTAAAGTGACTCCAAATACACTCTTCTTAGGATTCATGCAGACTTTATATTCATGAAGCCTCTAAAAAATTCTTCACAGAACATTAGGATGTCTAGAACATGTTTTTGATTTTTATAGTATGTCATCAACATAGTTTATAAAAATATTTTGCATCATGTCATGGAATATGACAATCATGGCACACTGATATGTGGCTCCAACATTATTCAATCTAAATGGTATGACTTGGTAACATAATGTTCCCCATGGAATGGTGAATGCAGTCTTATGTTGATATTTTTGGGTTATCTTGATCTAATTATATCCAAAAAAATCTATCCATGAGGGATATCATCTCATACCCAGTAGTAGAGTCTACGATCATGTCAATATTGGGTAGAGGAAAATCATCCTTTGGGCATGATTTGTTTGTCTCTAAAATATTTACAAAGATGTATGCCCTATGGATTTTTACTAACTAGAACTATGTTAGATATACATTCAAAATATTCCAATGGTTATATGAATCTTGCTCTGAATAATTTATCTAATTCAGCTTTCATCAAGAGGGTGATGTATTGATGCATCTTTCTCAATTTCTTCTTAACTAGTTTGGCATCTAGATGAACAACAAGGTGATGCAATGCAAAATGTGGGTCTAATCTTGGCATGTTTGAATATTCCCATGAAAAAATATCTCTAAAATCCATGAAAATGGATATAATTTGTTCTTGTTCTAGTTTAGTAAGGGAAGATCCAAGATAAACAATTTTGGGATCATCTTATGTTACCAGGTTTAATTCAACTATGTTCTCAATAAGAAGTGTAGATCCATATTCAAGAATAATAGGCAAGGTGTGATTATTATCATTTTCTTCTACTATAGTTTCTTTATTTTCTTCCCAAAGATCTAGATAGTGTGAAAAATCTAAATCTTCCGTCTTAGGTAATGACCAAATAGCAAAAACCTCAAGAAACTCAAGAGTGAGATGCTCAAATAATTATTGTTGTCTTAAAGAGATGATTGTACTGGATATAAAGATAGGAATTCATGAAAATTTTACATCCTTAAGGGATGAACAAAATTTCCCACCTGAGAGTGTTTAAAACAAGTTTTCACTCAAGTTCTTGTATTTATCTTTACTTTTTCCTTGATCAATGAACACCTCAAAGAGATTTTCACCTGAAGATCTCAATGTTTTATCTTTATTATGACCAAAAAAGTTTGCATGCTCTCCAAATTAGGAAAAAGGATCCAATTAAAAATCAAATCCTTGTTTGTGATCACCAATGGGTAATCCATCTTATAGGACCATGTATTCTATAATTGATTATTCATTTTAAAACTGTATCACCGAATGTTGTTGGTCCCAATCAATGAGTTCAATATGGAAAAGGCATGGGTTATACTTTAGGAATGGAAGCTCAAAAGTGATCTTTTTCAAAGAAATCATATTAAAATGTAGTGTTGGATTACAATGAGGATTAGTTCAAACATTAGTCATGAAAACACAAAAGAATGCATAAGAACTAAAAATATAGGCAAACATATTTAATAGGGTTTACAAATGAAAATAAGAAGCAGTTGAAAGAAAGAACACATGCATATTACCTTTCCAAGTTAGTACACATCCAAAATCGGCTCCAAGCATGTTTTTCCCCTTGATTTGGTGTTCTTGTCTTTGTCAACAATGGATGCCAAGCTCCTCCATCATCTCAAGATCACAATGCATAATTTAGGCTCAAGATAAGAATTAAAATATATGCCTATCAAATTAATCTATCCTATTAAAAATAAATCATTAATCAAACTACACAATTGACTTGTGGAGATAATTTTACATTATAAGTATACACAATTAAAGCATAAAAATGATGTTCTATGCCATTATATTTATAGATTTTTAAAATGGTTTAAGATCAACCATGACCATCCATCTCAAGATTGAGATGTGTGGCTATGAATTAATCTAATATTGCATAATAAATATATAAATATCCTCATAAATATTTGGGAGGGAGAGGCATAGCATGGGTGCCCATAAAATTGATGTTTGTTGCATTTATGGCTTATGGATTCCACCCCATTGATCATGTCATTAGGTGATGCAAATATTAGGAATCAATTTCCAATAAAGAAATATTTAATTTGTTCCTTAGAATTCTTACTTAAACTCATAATTTGGTTTAATTTGCCTAAGATTAATCAAATTTAGTGTAATTCTTTGGAAAATGGTGCACAATTAATCAAAATGGTTAGAATTTCATATTATTGGGTCATAACCTGACTTGGGAAGAATTAGAAGGCAATGTTCATTGTGTATGCACTATTATCCCATTTAAGATGTTGTCAACACAAAATAACAAAGCTACATGATGTGAACTAATGAATTATAAGAAAAGAGTGATCTAGGGCACCAAAATATGAAATCTTCATATTGACTCGAAATGTTTTGAGCAAAGTTGTTAGGTGTTGAAAGAATCAATACAAAGAATTATTTTATGCACTATGAAAATCTGAACATAGACAATCTTCAAAATATTTTAACACAATATTATATTCCACACATTTTTATAATTAAATATTCAAGAGTTTTACATATATAGGAACATGATTCCTATAATTTCTTAATCATTTTCTCATCCCTATGATATATTGTTATAATTTATAACAATATAACTCAACAATATAATATACTAATATATTATTGTAATATTGTTATAATAATTAACTAACCAAATACACAATGTAAAAGCTAATCCCTAACATCCCCTCCCCCCCCGCTAATTTTTACATGGTACAAAAACATTCACACTCTTATCTGTAGTATGCTCACCTATTATAGCATTCTCTATTTGGCTCACTAAATTGATACAAGAGATCCTCACTTCTCCCATGGTTTTATAGGTTTACACAAAACTTAAAATGAACAAAATGAATAGAATTATATGCCATTGAATATTCTTAGGTCTGTATACTAGTGATGCAATCTTGCTGCACATGACCACTATATGTGAAGGAATGCATCTTGCATTTACTTTAAATGACCATAATAGATGTGTCACTAGGGTCATATCCATAAATCAGTAAGGTAGTAATGGGATATCTATAATAGTTTCTCTTCTAATTGTTGCCAAAACACTATTCACCTCCTATGGTTTTCTGGATCACTACTATAAACTCTTTCAAGATCCATGAACTAACTTATATTAGTTATTTATATCCTTTTACAATGTATTCACATTATGGAATCATGTTTGTAATTTGTACACAAATTACATATCTTGAGTAGACATATTCTTCTATTCTTATTATGAAAAACACATAGTAGAAATGAAAAATGCACCATAGTATATATGTCACCAAAACATTAGTGCAACCCCATCATTGGTGACTAATGAGAGGTCACTGAAAGACCTCAATCCTATATGTATCTTATAGCCTATAGTTTTTTATTCTACTTACTCATTTGAATAATTTATGAAACTTAGGTGTATGAATGTTTTAGGAGATACACCCCCCCCCCCCCGGCCAATAATTTGGGTGTTGCGTAGAAGAGAAAATGTGTCATTATACATTTGAACATTTTTAATTATGACTCTAACTCTAGAATATTTTATAAATATTAATTTTGACAATGATGAATTACTAAAAGTACTTGACATTTTAAAACCTTTTGACAAATAAAGACAAAATGAATGAAATATACAAACATACATAGCTAGACATGAAGAGTATATAGTATAGTGAAGATCATATGGATGACATGGATTTGAATACTCCTTTCCAAGTTATTTACTTGAATAAATGTATGAGTCTACAATCATTAGATAAATTTTATACAACACTCAACTTGGTCCAACATCGATTTGAATAGTTCACCATTGATTTCCTCTTTTTAGATATAAACTAGGATTATATATGGGTTGTGCCATGGTGATAAGAATAAGTTAATAGTTATTGATGTAATAATTTATATAGGATTCCCATGTAACACAATTATACCATCCCTAAACACCACTCATAAAATAATCAAATATTGATCCAAATATTGAGTGTATCAAAACTAAGTTTGATGATAATAAATATGACTAAGTCAAATTTGCATTATTTAAATAGCTGGTTACTCAGTGCTTTCTCCACATTCAGGTAGATTCAAACAAAAATAAGCAAGTGTATCTATACTTAAACCTATGAAATCTTGAGCTTGCTAGTGATGAGTTAATATCTAACAAAAAACTATGTAGACCAGGCCTATGAGCTTATAAATTCTTCAAAGGACTCTCATTTTTGCTTGATTTGATACCAATGTTAGGTATTTAAAGAACCAATAAAAATAATTATTTCATGCACTTGTAGATTTGAAGATAGATAATCTTCTAAATATTTTAATACATAATATTATATTCCACACATTCTAATTATTAAACATTTAGGAGTTTTACATATATATAAGAATATGATTCCTATAATTTTCCATAATTTTCTCATCCTTATGATTATGAAAACTTATATACGATATATTTTTATAACTTATAATAATATATCTCAAAAATATAGTATACTAATATATTATTGTAATATTTTTATGTAATAATATTTTGATAACTAACCATTACCAAATAATAACTAACCAAATAATATTTACCTCTCGATAAATACATAATGTAAAAGATAATCCATAAAAAAAGTTAGGAATCACATAAAATGCATTACCCCATTTAGGGATATATTAACTTAAATTGGAACTTTTATACAACAAGATCAAATCATTTATCATGTTTTAGTGATTTTGGCCTAAATTGTGCATTTGAGTGCAATTCAAGTAAGATTGAAAATTTTAACATAAATGGTGTTAGGAATTGGATGTCTACATTTTCCCCCTATTTGAGAAGGCATAGTGAGACATTCAGGCAAAGAAATGTCTTTATAGAGAAAATAGTTGTCAAGAAGAAATTGGAAATTACCCATGATGCCCCCTCAAGAGGAAATACTAGGATGAAAGAGAAGTATGTACTCTTGAAAAGAGAGAAAAAGTGAGATTAATATATGGAATAGATTAAAGCCAGATGAGCTCATGCTTGTATGCATTGATTCCATCAATGATCAAAATATAATTAGAGTAAAATTGGTGCCAATGATGGGGGGAATGGGAAGGATACAATCTAAAAATAGAAGTTACATACTTTGAACACACCCAAAGCTAGGGTGGAAGCTACGTGATTTAAAATTGATAAAACCTAAGACAAGTTGCACACTAAAATATTGCTAAAATGAGGGGAAAAGTCCATAGAGCTTGGAATTAGAAGAAAAGGATAATGTTTTCTACAAAGATATAAGAAATAATAATGTGCTCACTTATAAAAAATATGATCTTGTGATAAATAATTTTTCCCCAGTAAGGTAGATCTTGATCATTGATAAATAATGGTTTTCCCTTGTAGAGCTAATTTGATTCAATGATAAGTTGAAATGTTGTGCCCTAACACGAGGAAATTGACAAGTAATAACTCAAGGATATAAATTATTACATATAATAAATATGAGTGGGTAAAAACATAGATGTGATGGTGTAATGGATTTTAAAAATCCATAAAAAACCAAGCATATGATAATACAAAAAGTGATGAAAGAGATGGAAAAAGGAATGAAGGTTGTCAAGCTAATCTGAAATACATCATGTATCCAAACATTACCTACATAGTCCAAATAGAAATCAAGATAATGTAGTTTATGTCATGGATGATGATAGTCATGACATACTAATATGTGGCTCTAGTATTCTTCAAGCCAAATGACATGACTTGGTAATAAAATGTTCCCCATGGAGTGGTGAACATAGTCTTGTGTTGATATTCTTGGGCTATATTGATCTAATTATATCTAAAAAATCCATCCATGAGGGACAATATCTCATACCTAAGAGCATATTTGATGATCATGTCGATGTTGGTATAGGAAAATCATCCTTTGGGCATGATTTATTGATGTCTCTAAAATCTATACGAAGACGTATGCCCTATGGATTATTACTAACTAGAACTATGTTATATATCCACTCAGTATAGTCTAGTGGTCTGATGAATCTTGATCCTAATAATTTATCTAATTCAATTTTTATTAAGAGGGTGATGCATGGATGCATCTTTCTCAATTTATGTTTAACTAGTTTGGCATTTGGATGAATAACAAGGTGATGCACTACCAAGTGTGTGTCTAAACCTGGCATGTCTGAATATGCCCATTCAAAAATATATCTAAAATCCATCAAAATGGATATAATTTATTCACCTTCTACTTTAGTAAGGGAATTTGTAAGATAAACAATTTTGGGATCATCATATTTTCCTAGGTTCACTTCAACTGTGTTCTTGATAATCACATATATATGCATCCAAAGATTTACATAGATTTATATTACATAGTTATACATGATTTCATTTCTTTTCCTAGATTAGACTTGATTGTGTTTCTTATGATTATTCCATATTTGGGGGCATTTGAATATGTCATTGTTATTTTAATTCTATGCCACTTATATATTTATATGCCTTAGACATGTGTTAATGTCCCTTATGTGTGCTTTTCTTATTATATATGTAGCTATTTAAGCATGTCCTTGTATGTGGCTCTACACCAAATTTCCTATTGTTTACATATGTGGACATTTGAACATGTCCTTGTATGTCTTCATTCTCATATTTAGTGACATGTGCTCATGTCCCTTGTATTATGGCCCCTTATCCTCTATTTTGTGTGCCTCATGTGTTTGTATGTTTGCTTCCTTATATGATTTTATAACATCACACTTGTATTTTATTGTTACACACACACACACACACACACACACACACACACACACACACACACACACACACACACACACACACACACACACACACACACACACACACACACACACACACACACACACACACACACACACACCCATTTTTGATGCCATGAGATATCTCATGCATCTAGCCTTCCTACTTGGGTGCTATGATAGACATCATACCCTATCCCTCTATGTAGTTACTTATATTTTATTTTTATACATTGAGTACATCTATCTTGACACCCTTATAAAATTATAGTTTACAACATACATCTTACATTTCCTACTTATGATCAAATACATTTACATTCTAATGTTATGTTTATACATTATATTGGGATATCATGCACATGATCTAACCAACACATTTTGTAGAGATACTTATTTATAGGGAAGTTATTACATAGGTTCCATAACTATCCTCAAAATAGGAGGAATTCACAGGGGTTTGTCATAAAGATCAGGCTCCTAATTTTCTATTCATAGATACATTTTGGTAAAAATGCTCAATTTCAAACATAAAACTCAAGGCAGACACATAACATAATAGAGATTAAGAATTCAATCTAGATCACTTAGAACTTAGACTAAACAATCATTAGTGCCTATATTGGGACACTAGTGTCATAGGGTGATACTATCCACTACAAGGCACTGATGTTTAGTAGCCCCAACTTCAAAAAAGTCTAGATCATTCAGACCAATACACTATGTACAATACATATTTACACAAATAGAGTCACAAGTTTGGTAGTTATGTTTAGATTTAGCTTAGATACATTCATTTCATGTTAGATTTATACTAGTTGTTTAGATTTGAGGGAATCATACACAACATGATCACTCATATATTCAGATAAGTTACATAGATTCAACTATTACATACTTGATTTAGATTCAGTCTACTCAGATACTAGATTGAGGGCATGTGCATGGCACATAGTTTCCATGTACTCAACTTCAGGAAAGTAGATAAGATGGAATGGAAAATTCCATGCCATTATATACACTATGTACACTTACTATAACATTTTATGCTATCACCAAATTCATGCCTTACTCCATCTATAATGGTTAGAATTCTCGAGTGTCCCAGAGTTGATTAATATACCCAAGTGGCTGTGGAGCTGAATACATAGTTATATTTACTCAGTTAGATACTTTCAACACTTTTCATAGTTTATTTATAGATGCATCTAATTTACATAGGTGGGAAATGATGTAGTCATGTCCTACTTGATTTTTTGAGCTACCTATATGAGAGGGTTAGACACACTTACAATCTTATCCTAGCTATTCACAAAGATCAATATTCATTGAGAAGGGTGGGAAATGATGGAGTAAAATCTAGATTGAGTTCTTGAACCACCCATATGAAGATCAAGTAATCCATCAAATTAGTTCAATATATTCAATGACATGATCACTATGTACACTCACACACACAAATTATCACTAGGTTCATACATTGGTTCATATACCTAACTAGGTGTATTATTTGCTTTCCTCTCTCTTCACTAAGCTTTACTCAGTTACTTCATTTCAACATAGTCTTTTTTTTTATCATATCTTAATTAAGGACTAATTTATGCATATTTAATTTTAGGACATTACTTTGGATCATGTTTCACATTTGTAGACCTAGATTCACATATTTAAACTCAGATACATGGGATTGATTTCCAAGGTAAGTCTATGTATGATTATTTTTATTTTATACTAGTTATTTTTCTTTGCTACATTACTAACATAAAGTGGGGGGAATGTAATCACCGAAAAGTGGTAATTTGATGCTAAGAGTGTCACTTGAGTTAACCTATCTCTAGGATAGCCATAGACCTATCAATGAGAATTGGACTTACTTTTCTAGTCATCCAACAAACCATAGTCATGTACAACTAGTCAAAACATAATCCCAAAACTATCATCTTAGATCCCAATCTAAATTTCGTAATAGTCTACTAAGAGGACATTAGCACCACATTTGGACCACTACACCATATGACACTAGTTTCCCCAACTAGGCACTACTATCCTTAACCCTAACTCTCCCCAAAGGATATTTTTTCAAACGTTTGACTCTCTTAAGGTTGGACTAAGCTCATTTTCTTATCTTTACAAGCAACAAAACCCTATAAATACAATTATAATTCACCTCTATTCACTATATGGAAAATATATACAAAAGTATTCAAACTGAAGACAAAGTTGAGAAAAATTAAGGTTTTTGATCCCTATTCTACCCTAATTATACATACTATCATATAAAATAACCCTAAGCATAGTTTTCAAACATTTCAAAGCTCAAGAATATTTAAGGCATGTCCACTCTCATTCTAGCATTCATTTTCACTTACATCAAGGGCTAGGTGGGAGAACTACATCAAGTTTGATCCTTCTTTGAAGTATTGGTATGTAATCAACTCTCTACACAATGGGCTATTGAGGATGTCTAGTCTATCCTAATAACACACAAAATTATTTATCATACCATATTTTCAAGGAGTATGGTTTTCATATTAAATTAGATTTTCTAGGCACAATAAGAGCTTTATATTTCATGCATGTAGGAATATAACATATAGACATAGGCACATGTACTCCTAGAAAATAGGAATAGTCTTGTAAAGGGGCCATTAGTGCTACATTGAGGACACTACACATAGATGGATTTACTATCCATACTGATAACTACTATCTAATGAGTAGATGAACACCAAAATCATATTGATGACATAGATAACTACCCAGATCTCAAATTTTAAAACCTAAATCATCTACGACAATCAAATTTTTGACAAGTCTCTATTTATGCCTATTTATTACTATATTTAAAAAGTCAAAAAAGGTCCAATTATGTAAAAAATTAATGCTTAATTATTTCAAATTATTTAACTAATTTATACACCTCAACCCTTTAATCTAAACATATGATTTTCATTATAAAACCCTAAAAGGTTAAATCAAATGCTGGCCATAATTTTCACCTATATATCTTTCATGCCCTATAGGTATATTATACGAATTACCATATTCTAATAAGAATCATGGCATATTCAATTATCTATGGCATTAAGGCCATTTTTCCCATCGAGGTTAAGCTACCTTCTCTACACATCTCATTGAAACACATCCTAGATGATGAATATTATAGATTAGCTCACCTACAAGAGCTAGATCTACTAGACAAAAAATGCATGGACACTATAAATAACCTTCAAGCATATCAAAATAGGTTATGTGGTTAGTATAATCAATGTGTCAAGAACATAGAGTTTGAACTAGTGATCTTGTATTAAAATAAAACAAAAAAATACCATGGCTGATAAAAATAAGAAAGGTAAGTTTAAGCCTAATTGGATAGGCCCTTATGTCATTGTTGCTATTTATGGATCTAGAGCTTATAGGTTAGCTACACTAGATAGAGATGAAATAGATGAGACCATGAACATAATACATCACAATAATTATTTTTCTTGAGATACCTATGGTATTTTCTATGAGGATTGTTTAGATCATACCATAATATCACCTTCCTTGTATCATACTATATACCATTCCTTCCATACCTTTCCTAATTAGTTAAATTTGTTTTACCATCCCCTTACCCACCCTTTTTTAGCTTGGTTTCAATCTATTATTTCTTTAAACACCTTTAACAAGGGGATTTAGATCAAGTTTTAGTAGTTGATTTAGTATTCTAGAAATAGATTGTATCTTGGATTAGTATGATAGTGCTTTGGAAATTTCATTCATCATTATTGTTATGTTAAATTTCATTTTTGGTGCTACAAATTATAACCACCTTTATTAAAATTAGTGTCATTGACCTATGCCATTATTTCCTAATTATAAATACCAATGGGTAAATTAAGAGCAACACATTTACCATGCATTATCACATCACCTTGCCATTCCTATTCTATACTATGCCATTTGACTAATTCACAAACTTGCTACTACCTAATCAAAACTCTCCACTATATGAAATAACTATAGTGACTTGAGTTCAATCAAAACTATGTAGGCATCACTTGATTTACATTGAGGTTAGCTCAGTCACCCTTTATCATTTTATCACCATTTTTTGATTAATTTAAGTTTGAATTATTTTGTTATTTTGTGTTTAACTTGAGCCACACTCTCACTATTTTACAAGTTGGACCATTATGTATCTCATAATTCTCAATTGAGTTGAGATGCCTATCAAATTTAAAAAAAAATTAAACTTTTAAAAAATCCTAAAAATCACAAAATCATGAAAATTGGCTTGAGACATAAATCCATCATATTTTTTTGGGATGGGACATCTTGTTTATTAAGTTTATTTCTAGACCACCTTGGTCTTTTTCTTCCCATTTTTGGGAATATTACATTAGATAGAGGTTTGCATGGAGTATATAGGCAATACTTGGATACATGGGGTATCTCAAATTAGCTCAATCACACCTTCCTTTATTTTTAGACCACTTATTTGACTTAAAGATCTTAGGATCCCTAATTATTTCACATGTAACTACTTGTATTTTAGTTTTCCCATCCTTATTGGCCTTATCCATATTCTCTCACCATGTTGTGAGTTTATATAGTGAAAATTGTGTGTTCAACTTTTATGCACTATACGATCTCACCATTTTTAGATAAACTATTTATAAATGATCTTAAATTTTTTTAAGTTATTTACACTCTCACCATTTCACAATCTCATTATCCTTCTAAGCCTTAAACATAGTAAGCATTATGAACCTAGTTAATATGAGAGCACTTGTCTATTGATTTTTTAGTGTGGTTTTAATATAAACCATACTCTCATACTTTCATGATTTGTTTGTGTTGATGCTTTTATGATTATGAACATCATCCCTCTCTTTTCTCCTAAACTCGCTATTTTGTGAGACCGTTCTCATATTCCTATACATGAAAAATCATGTTTTATAGATCATCATTTTATTCTATCTCATATCCTAGGAGAAATATTTTTGACCTAAAGCTTATGTTGGATCTTGAGTCCATGGAACTATGTAGGGAACATACACTTTCCTAGTACATATAGAGTCAACTTGGCTACCCCTTCCTTTTCTTTTATTCCCCCCATTTTGTTTATATTATTTTGTTGTTGTCTCCTATGACTTAGGGGAATTTTTTTTATTTTGTTTGTGTCATTATTCCTTATAACCTATAGACAACCATTATTATTTTATTCCTATGTCATTTTACCTGTGTCATTGCTATCTAGATTAGGGGTCACCTTATTGCCAAGAATAACACCTGTATTACACATGAACAAATAATTTGTTTTATGTTTGTAATAACATCGTAATTAACTATTGTTTGTCTTTTGACTTTGTCTATTTAGAATAGTTTGCTTATTGTACTTTTATTTGCTTTGGATTATTTATTTATTTTGTTTATATTTATTTTATTTATTTACAAACATGTTTATATAGTGGTGTTTTATTGTGTATTTGTTTTTTATTGGTGTTTTGTTTTGTTTATTTAATTTATTTTTCTTTGTCTTTTTGCCTTTTAATTTCATAATTGTTGTAGGAATCTTACACTTTATTTACACTTGAGTCTTGATTACCCATATCTTATACTTGAGTTGTGAATTAGTGTACATTCTTCTACTTCATTTATTATAGTATATTCAATTAGGATTTGATCTTTCATATCTTACACCTAAGTGATTTATAATTGCATCTAAGCTTCATTTTCATTGTTTTGAATACATATTCTCATTATAGTTATCTATATCTATGATATATAATATACGAAGATATAATAATTAGTTTAGTTAAAATTATAAGTAATGGTTCCATAATACTTATTCTTGTTCACACCTAGAATTACCAAGAATAAGTATGTGCATCTACATCTACATTACCAAATTTAGAGTAATTAAATTACAAATGAATTTTAATCCCTACTAGTTAGGATGTGCATCTACATACTAGTAGGTATGCAAAATTCATGCCTATCCTCTATACTAGTTTAATTTTACTCTATGACTATGGATTCAATACATAAGCCCCCTTTCATGATTTATCATATTGGGGAAAATCGTAGTGCCAATGATTATAACTAACTTTTATAAAATCATTATGTTTTGATCTATCCACCTTACTAATGAATTTTCATTGTGCTAATGATTATAACTACCTTTGGGCAAATCATTATATCTATCTATCCTACTAGGGCATGTTTTCATTGTGCCAATGATTATAATAACCCTTGGGCAAATCAGTATGTTTTGATCTATTTATCTTATCAGGGAATTTTCATTATGCTACTAATTATAACCACCTTTGGGAAAATCATTATTTTCACCTTACTATGTCAATGATTATAACTACCTTTTGGAAAGTCAATCTTTCCCCCTTTTTAAATCTTGGTCACATAATTTTTTTTTAGGGACCATTTGCTAATTTCCTTTTCCACTCACTCCCTCAAGGGGGCATCCAGGGCTCATCCATCACATTTTAGAGAAATGGCCAAGGGCATTAATAAATTTTTAATTATTTGAGAAGACATTACTATGCCTACATATTAAAACACTTCCCAAATAGGGGAAAACTATAGACACCCCATTTTGGCCACAAATGGCTTTCAACCAAAATTTAGATTGATTTCTACCAAATAGTGCAAATTAAGCTTAGGAATCACTAAATGTCCTAATTTAATTTTTACATTAGACATTAGTGATAATAATCATCTTGAGACATAATTATTTGGGGTATTATCTTGTATATAACTATAACCTCTCACATATTCATCTCTAGTCAATTCTTGACCTAATAAATTGATAGTATGGCCTTTAGACCTATTAAGTAGGGAACTTAAACAATTCTTAAAGTGTAAAATTCTAAGCAAAATGAATTAACTAAGAAAATAAAATTAAATTCTTAAGCGAAATTCCATGTGAAATTAGTGAAAATTAATTTTGTAAAAATGAAATTCCAATAAAATTGAGGTCATGATGATATCATCATCCTCAAAGTCAAGGAATTGAAAATATCTTCCCTAAATCATTGAATTTAGAAATGGAGAGACATTATTAATAAATGAGATCTATATCCCACATTTTAATTGCTTGTACCCTCCTTAACTCAATTAGGGTTAGTTTGAACTCAACTACAATTAACTCTAACTATCTACAATTGGGTTAGAATTAGTTTGAAAGGATATAAATAAAAGGATTCACCCATTATTCAACAAGCTTATTTTGTGTAAATTTATTATGCTAAAATACCTTTAATTAACTCCTTTGGTATAGTGTTATCATACCCATTTATTAATCTAATCCAATCCAATGCCAAATCCAAGCCCAACATTAACAAGGTGATAAGGAGAGATGATGTAAGGAAAACCATTGCCAAAGAATCTTTAATAACACAACCAAGAACATCAATTTATGTCCAACATAAAACTCTTTCTCTTAATAAAGGTAAATATTGTTTTCTTTGTCTTCATTTGGTAGTTACTTGTATAGTTCTCTATCTCCTTGAGTGTCTAGGCTAGAGGTGTATGTTTCATTAGTGTGTTTTTGATTGATTTTGATCATACTAACATGATAATAATCTCCCCCCTTAGATTATTATTGATCATAATAAACACGTGTATGTATATATGTAAGCTAAAACATAATATTTTAGAGTGATCATTGAATCATATAACCTATTTATATCAAGATCAAAGATGCATATGCTCCCAAATGTCCATATGACAAGAGTAGAGGGAAATAAAAACATACAAAATAGAGTGCATAATGTATCTATGTATTCCTACATCACACCCAATATATAAGTGTGACACATATGTGTATGTAATAGTAACTGAGTTGTGATCCATCAATATGGAAGTAATACATGGATGCCAAGGAGCTAATATAATATGTAAGTGTCAAAGTTATGCTTGATTTTTTTGGAAGTTTTTTTGTTGAATATTTGTCTCTTATGTATTGGTAATGACATGGAGGTGTCCTAAGAAGTGTATGAAGTTCCTTGATAGTCTAAGTGATAATGACAAAGTGTGCAATATGCCTGTCCTAGTATACTTAAAGGAGGCTTAGTTAATCTTCATTTTTAAAATGGCTAGAGATGTTCTTGTATGTGAATGGAGTATTGATAATGTAAAAGGGGTTATATAAGAGGTTTTATATTCTTTGAGTGATTGTGTACGTGAGTTATTTTTTCATATTTTATCATTGTTTTCATCTAGACACTTTGGGTCTAGTGGAAGAAAATTTGAGTAAGCAGTTGCTAACATCACCATTACCATGTGTGGATGAGTTAGGGGGAGTTGGCCATATATTTATGATCACATTTATGCCTAGTTTCTATGTGATAAATTTTATGTCTTTTTATGAAGTGAAACAAAATATATGCAAGTGAAAATTTGGGCTCCCAAGAAGTTTGACAATGTTTTCCCATACCTAGCCAAATTTGCAATGTGGAAAGAAGAGTTGAGTAAGTATATTGATGGTAGAATGTATAAAATGTGTGGAAATTTAATGAGAATATGATAATGTGATTTTTTTAAATTTTTTTCCTATTTTATTTTCACTAAATTTTAGGTCAAGAATGAAAGTGCAATAAAAGATATGCACATTCAAAGTTGGCCTCCCAGACAAGTTTTTGACATAGTTAGCTCTGTGGTAGAAAAATATGAGCGAGAATTTTAATGTCATTATATCTCAAAAATGTGAGGGTTACAAGATTATATTGACACATGGTTATATTATCTTATGTGAGGAGATTATATGGTCCAAATTTTAGAACATGCACTTGAGTGAAGCAAAAGATATGGAGGTGTTAAGTTGGCCTTTCAAGTAGATAGCTATGGTCCCCATACTTAGCCAAATCTAAATGAAGTTAAAGTTAAAGAGAAAATGGAGATATAAAAGTGCATGATATTTTTAAAATAAAAATATATGGTGTGAATAAATTTAAAGAGGTCAAAGTGTTTGATTCTTAAACTAGGTAAAGATCTATCTCTTTACAAAAGGATCGATAAAGCATGTTTATTCCAAGATGTTAGGATGCTACAAGATGAAAAAAAGTGTTTGAGGTTTAACATTAAGAAAATTTAAATTATAAGGATACAATGGTGAGTGTGTATTTTTACATATTGATCAGATGGTGCATGTTTCATAATAAATACCTGGCTGATCTACAAAGATCTACAGTGCATGTTGAGTCAATATTGCAAAATTACACAAGATGAGGTTAACTATTATATGTTTAATGTTTGAGAATTGAAACACTATTAATTAAAGATAAAAAAATATAAAATTTTCATGATTTATATAATCTATGAGGACATGAGATGAGGACATGGTTTTCAAGGTTTAACTATGACCATTTAAATTCAAATATTTGAATTTAATAAAGGAATGACCAGTGTCTATTTTTTGGCCATATCTTTTGATCCAAGAAGAATTTGGTCATGGTGTAAAAATATAAATTTTATATGAATCCAAGATGATTATGTACATATATATTTTATGATCTTAAATTTTTAACATTCAAAGATATTTAGTTTTAAAGTTGACTATATGTTTGACTATGTTCTACAAGTGACATGAGAAGGATATTTGAGCTTATATTGATGTTTTTTTGATATATCATGATGAGTTAGGTATTGGTGAGTTTTTAAAAATAAATTAATATTATTTTTATGCATTATTAAGGTTTTAATAATAATACATAATATTAATAAATGTTTATAAGTTGATCATGTATTTATTCAAGGTGACTGTGTGCATAGAATGTTGTTTGAGCAAAGTGTGCTTAAGTAGAAGGGTAATGTAATGATTGTTGTCACTTAAAAATGAAATATAAATAATGTTTAATGGGTCAATTCATTTGGAAATTTTTCTTATGTTTATTATTTTGATCGTAGAAGTGTCAAAGAGTTGAATGGGTCTCCATAAGACCTAAAAGTGATTTAGGCCTATTTGAAAGTGGATTATGCTTAAGTGTGACCCATGTGAGATGCCTTAAGGGTGAATGAATGTATTTTTGTTGAAAAGGAAATATTTTGGACTTTATAATTCATGAATTATCTATATATAGTGAAACAAAATGTGTTGGTTTCTAGACTTTTTAGTGAGACTTTAGAAAAGACTTGTGTAAGGTGTATGCGAGAGTTGTGGAGAGGAGAGGTAGAGTGCCCAGTTGAGGAATTGATAAGTAGAGAATATTTATGAATGTGTGTATGATATATAGGTAATATTTATGATTTCAAAAAAGTTATTTTATAATTTGAGGATATGTGAAGAGGTTTGAGTGTGCATATGATGATAGTTTGAGTGAAGGAAAGTGATTATGGTATCCCTATGTGAGAGGACTATTTGAGATAGAGAGAGAATTTGTGTAGGGGTTAGATAAATAGAGATACATCATCAAATGTTGAATACATTAGTACTAAGGTGGAATTATTCAAAGGAGGGTATAAATGACTTGATCTTCCTTAGGGGTAGTTACTCCTTTTGAAATAGGTGTTTCACTAAAGGCCTTTGGTCAGGAGGATATGATCAAGGTTTGGTAGTCTAAAGGAGTTGAATAATATATTATTTGTAATTTATTATAGGAAAATTATTACATGTGTTATTTACTTGAGAGTGGGTTTTATTCCATTTGATGGTTTCACATAAGAACTATGTGTTATGTGTTTGATCTTGTGTATGCATTGGATGAATGAGCTTTCTTGTTAATGTTGCTTGATCAAGTTGATATATGATGATTATTTAAATAGTTTGAAGTGATTAGAATTGATATTATAATATATAATCTGACTAATTAACCCATTTCTTAGTGATTTTACCTCTAATAATTGGCATTAGAGTAAGTCCTTTGGTAAAGGCTTGACAGCTTGAAGGCGATCCAAGTTACAATATGGGTAGCCATTAAGGAGGTTTCTCTACTAAGCAAGCACTGATGTTTAATGGATCCAATTATGCTTTTTAGAGTTCAAATATGAGGACATACATTATGTCCCTAGGTTTTGATGTATAAAAATTAGTTGTGGATGGTTATGTTGCTCCTACTACTCCATCTAGTGCTATAGACAAGAAGTTGTTTGATAGCAATTCCAAGGTAATGAATACTATCACTTGTGGTTTTTTAGAGACTGAATACACCAAAGTAATCCATTTTAAATATGATAAAGATATATGGGACAAAATTTAGATAATTTATAAAGGAAATTCAAAGGTCAATCTTTCCAAGTTATAGACTCATAAAAGGCAATTTGAAAGTCTCAAGATGAATGAAGAAGATTCTGTGGCATCCTTTTTGAGAGAGTTGATGAAATTATGAACATCATTAGAGGTCTTGGAGAGAAACTTAAAGAGGATACTATAGTTTAAAATGTATAAAGGTATCTATCCCTAATTTTTTATCCAAAGGTATCTATTATAGAATAAAGTCATGATCTTACTCAGTTGAAGATGGATCAATTACATGGCACCCTTACTGCCTATGAGATGAGGAAAAATGATGATATACCAAAAAATAAGGAAGCAATATTCAAGATAGAGATCAAGCCAAATAAGAAGTTCCAAGTTAGGAAACCCAAAGAGGATGAAATTTTTGATATAGATGAGGATGAACTAATTGTTTTGATTTCAAGAAAATTTAGAATAGGTTTAGGTAAGTATAAAGGTAAAGTACCCCTCAAATGCTTCAATTATGGTGAGATAGGGAATTTTGATAATAATTTCCCTCATAAGTATAAGAAGGATGATGATGAAGATCATGACCAAGGTCATGATGATGGAAAGATATCATTTAGGTCTAATAAAATTAAACAAGAATTTAGAAGGTTTGACAACAAGAAGAAGTACTTTAAGGACAAGAAGAGTCTCTACACCAAAGAAGATTGCAAATCATCAGATGAGAGTGAAGTCAGTGACTTAGAGTATGATCATGAAGATGATGGTCATGTTGAAGATGAAGACTTGTTTATGGATGAGGAAGGTAGTTTTTCACATCAAAATGAGTCTACTTGGAGTGATTCAGATGTTGATGAAGATGAGATGAACTTTGAGACTGCATTGACAAATTCTCTTGAAGAACTAAAGATTGAGAAGAAGATCAATAAGAAGATGAAATCTAAACTCAAGGGATATGAGGAGAAATTCAATGTATTTGAAGAAATATTGGTTGAAGACTATAGAGAGCATGAAGGTGCTTTTATGCTTCTTAATTCTAAGTTAGAATCTATGTCTTCAAGTCTAAGATCTAAAGAAGAAGAATTCTCAAGGTATGCTTCTAAGATTGTGTATTTAAAAGATGAGTTAGATAAATTTATAAAACAATGTGAAATCATTTGCCAAGTTTGATAAAAATTCTAATGATATGGATGATCTCCTAAAGAGTCAAAAATTAGCTAGTGATAGATCTAGATTAGGTTTTAATGAAGATCCCAAAGTTGCTACTTAAGTTGACATGAATGTTAATGAGAAAAATGTGGATCAATCTTTGAAGATAAAACATTAGACAAAGAATGAAGGTGATGTAAAAATGAAGAAAAATCAAATCAAATAACCAAATGCCATGAGTTATGTAAATATTAATGGTTACTACTATACTTGTAATTAGTTTGGGCATAGAGATAGAGAATGTAGAAGAGCTCTTAAAAATGAATTTGCATGGAACTATGATGGGGGTAATCAGTTAGATGGTGTGGTCAAGGTTAAGTGATTCAACTATCATGATGTGAAAAACATTGAAAAACATTGTATAAATAAGGTAAGACAATCTAAGTTTCCATCAAGGAGTATGGTTTTCTACAATTGTGAACAAAGAGGTCACATTGCTAGATTCTGCAAGTAAAGGCCATTAAGTCAAAATAAGTTCAATCAAGCTACAAGAATGCAAGGAAAAAGGTAAGTTATCTCATGGAAACCAAAGGTGAGTCATGATGAGTTTTGAGGTCCAAGTAATCTATTTTCTATAGTGGAGAATGCTACAAAAGTTTAAGAGTGCTAAGGGATCTCATTGTCTGCTCATGTTGAAGATGAAGAGACCAAGCTCAAGGAGAAGACCGAGGTGCTAGTAAGGCAAGTTTTGAGATATGTATGGATCCAAGTGAACATCCTAATATTATTGAGAAATCTTCATGCAAAGAACATCAATTGTTAGTTCCTAGTGATGAGGTTAAAAATGTAAGGTTGTTTCTATAGATGAAGAGGTATGTCATGAATCTATGTTATCTCCATGTATTATCAATCCAATATTAGAAGATAATAAGTATGATTTATAAAAGGAACTAGTTATCATAGTTCAAACTAAAGATAAAAAAAAATTAAGAAATATTATAGCTACAAGAGGATTCTAATGGTTAATGAGGAGATGTGAGCCACACTGGCTTCACTTTATTTTATGGCATTATGGTGCAAAGGATGTCATTGTATATGATTATTAATAAACTCCTTTTAGTGTATAATCAAGTGTTGTTGTGATGCTATTTAGATGACCTTAGAAGGCTAGAGATGAGTATTTTTAGTTGAAGCAGGTTTGTCTAGGTGGAAGGTATGTTGTGGTGATGTTAGAGTGATGTCATAGCTATATATGGTTAGTTTGTAGGGTTATTTTAAAGGTTTTCAAGTGGAAAAAGAGGATTTTTGATTTTTCAAGATGATATTTTTTTGTATATAAATATTTATTCACCTTATAATAGAATTATCCAAGTGGTTTTATGGTCTGAAGGGTTGTTTAAGTCAAATTGGATATTTTTATTTGCTCTCAAGTTTATTAGTTTGTGCTTAAAAGTATGTAGGTCTTAAAATGGGTTATAGGATGTATGGGTTCCAAAATATGTGGAAGATCAAATATTGGTAAAAAAGTGTGTAATTATTTTCTCCAGGTGTACAAGAAGTTTTAGAGGTGGACATTGACTGGAAGATGTTGTGTTGACCTTGTTTGTTTTAAGATTATAGGGTTTTGGGCTATGCTAGAAAAGTGGCTTGGCTTATGAGTTGAGATATTAGGTTTACATGGGTTTTAAAATAAATATTCATGGAGATCTAAAGGTTTGTGGTTTTCAAATTATTTATGTTTTTATCAAAATAGAGGTCTAATTAGCTAGTAGGTTTGTGAAGAAAGTATGATGTATAAGATGAGATAGGTGATGAAATTTTTTTTGCTTGATGGGGAATATGAGAGTGCTCAATATATTAAGTTTTAGGTTTTAAAGAAGTGTCTATTAAAAGTTGTGGGCTCTACAAGTTCTAGGTAGGGCTATAAGGAGTCTAAATAGGCCTCGTTTGAAGATGTGATTTTTGTTTAACTTATCCAAAAGATCAAGGCATGAGTATTTCAAGGTAAGTTCTTAGGTTGTTTTAGATAATTTTTCATATTTGGTGTGTGGCATGAAGTTGTGTTAGTGGTCCTTGAGGTGGTTTGAGAGAGAAGGCTAGTAAGCCTATATGATGGTTCCTCATGGTATATGGAGATCTGAAGATGCTCAAGTGATGTAATGGATCAAATATATTAGGTGGAGTCCCTATCAAACATTTATTGGTAATTTCAATTATATTTTATTACTTTTGTGTGTCCTTTCTTCATTGGTTGCAGTGCTTGGTTGAAGAGAGTGTTGGCTTGTGGAAAGAAGATGTTGTCAAAGAAAGAAGAGGTAAGATCAAGGTAAGGGGGAGTTTGTATCATTTTTATAAGGTTTTCCTCTCTTATTAATGGTATTTTTAGGTCCTTAGGATTAGTTTGTGCCCACTTTGTCATTGTGTCAAAGGGGGAGTAATTTATTATTGTGGGAGTGCTTGAAGAGAGAGAAGAAAGGTGAGATATATATTGCTATATGATGATTGTTGACATCAATGACAAAGGAGGAGATTATTGGAGAGTTTTAAATAATGTCTTGGTAATGACATGGAGGTTTCCTAGTGAGTGGATGAAGTTCCTTGATATTCTAAGTGAGAATGACAAAGTGTGCAATGTGCTTCTCCTAGTATGCTTGAAGGAGGCTTGGTTGATCTTTAGTTTTGACAAGGATAAAGAAGTCTATGGATGTGTATAAAGTATTGAGCATGTGAAATGGGTAATATAAGAGGTTTTATATGATTTTATTTCTTGTGTACATGAGTTATTTTTATCTGGTTAATCATTATTTTCATCTAGACACTTTGGGTCTATTGGAATAAAATCTGAGTAGGTAGTTTCCTAACATCACTATTACCACTTATGGATGAGTCAGGGGGAATTGGTCATATGGTTGTGATAAAATTTGTTCCTAAATTTTATTCAATCAATTTTATGTCATGAAATTTAATGAAACAAAATATATGCAAGTGCAAAGTTTGACTCCCAGGTAATTTGACAATGTTTTCCCATACTTAGCCAAATTTGCAATGTGGAAAGAAGAGTTAAGTAAGCATATTGATGATGGCATATCTCACATGTGTGGATGTTTCATGAGAATATGATCATATGGGTTTGTTTATTTTTTCCTAGTTTATTTGTGCTAAATTTTAGGTCAAGCGTTGAAGTGTGACAAAATATATGCATGTTCAAAGTTGGCCTCTTAAACAAGTCTTTGACATAGTTGGCTCTATGGTAGAAAAATATGAGTAAGCATTTTAATGTCATTATTTATCACATGTGTCAGGTTTTCATGAGAAAATTTAAACATTTTTGGATTATCCTATGTAAGGAGATCATATGATCCACATTTTAGAACATGCACTTGAGTGAAGAAAAATATATAGAGGTGCAAAGTTGGTCTTCTAGGTAGATAACTATGGTCCCCATACTTAGCCAAATCTACACGAAGTTAAAGTTTAGGACCAAATGAAGATCCAATGGTTCATGGGAGTTCATAAATCAAGATATATGGTTCACATCAATTCAAAAAGGTCAACGTGTTTGATGCTTAAACTATGTAAAGATTGAGCTCTTTACAAAAGTATCAATGAAGCATGTTTATTCGAAGATGTTCGGATGCTCTAAGATGAGAAAAAGTGTTCAAGGTTTAACAACAATAAAAGTCAAAGTAAAAGGATCCAAAATTTATCAAGTTTTTCATAAAAATTGATCAAATAGTGTGCATTGCATAATAAAGCCCTGACTGATTTGTAGAGATCGACGGTGCATATTGAGTCAATATTATAAGATTGTATGAGATGAGGTCAATTGTTAGATGTTTAACATTTGGATATTGGTGAAATATGCATTAAATATAAAAAAAATATCAAATTTTTGTGATTTATATAAGCTATGAGGACACAAGATGAGGACATGGTGCTCAAAGTTTAATTATGATTGTTTGAATTCAAATACTTGAAGTTAATAAAGGAATGACCAGTGTCTGATTTTTGGGCCATATCTTTTGATCCAGAATGAATTTGCTCATGGTGTAAAAATAAGACTTGTATATGAATCCAAGGCACATATGTAAATATATATTTTATGATCTAAAATTGTGTAAAATAAAATATATTAAGGTCTAAATTTGACTGTATGTTTGACTATGTTCTGAAAGTGACTTGAGAAGGATATTTGAGATTGTATTGATGTTGTTTCGATATCTCATGATGAATTATCTACTAGGGAGTGTTGTAAAATCCATGAAGATGATTTTTTTTGCATTATTAAGTTTTGAACAATCATATGTAGTATGTAAAAAGGTTTATAAGTTGATTGTGTATTCATTCATTGTGACTGTGTGCACATAATGTTGTTTGAGTAAAGTATAATTAAGCAGAAGGGTATTGTAATGATTGTTGGAACTTAAGGAGGACATATATATAATGTGTAATGGGTTCCTGAATTTATAAAGTTTTCTTATGTTTCTTATTTCACTTGAAGAATTATTAAAGAGCTAAATGGGTATTCATAACACCTAAAAGTTATTTATGCCTATTTGAAAGTGGATTGTGCGTAAGTGTGACCCATGTGAGATATGTTAAGGGTGAATTCATGTATTTTTGCTAACAAGGAAATATTATATACTTAATAATTAATGAATGATATATATATATATATATATATATATATATATATATATATATATATATTAAAACCAAATGTGTTGGTTTTTACACTTTTTAGTGAGACTTTATAAAAGACTTTTACAAGGTATATGTGAGAGTTATGGAGAGAAGTTGAAGTAGAGTGACTAATTGATTAATTGATGAGTAGATTAGATTCATGACTATGTGTATGAAATTTAGGTCATATTTATGATGTCATAAAAGTGATCTTGTAGTTTGAGGATATGCAAAGAGGTCCGAGTATGCATATGAGGATAGTTTGATTTAAGAAGGAAAGAGATTGTGGCATGCCTATGTGAGAGGCCTATTTCAGATACAGAGAGATTTTTTTTAGGGTTTATATAAATAGAGATCTATAATTAGGTGTTGAAGACATAAGTACTAAGTTAGAAGTATTCAAATGAGGGTCTAAAGGACTTGATATTCCTTAAGGGTAGTTGCTCCTTGTGAAATAGGTATTTCACTAAAGGCCTTTAGTCAGGAAGATATGATCAAGGTTTGATGGTCTAAAAGAGTTGACTAGTCTCTTGTTTATAATTTAGTATAGGACAAGTAGTCCACATGTTGTAGATTTGATAGTGGGTTTTATTCCCCATAAGGGTTTCCCATAGGAACCATGTGTTATATGTTTGATCTTGTGTATGCATTGAATGAATGAGATCTCATGTTAATGTTTCTTGATCAAGTTGATATATATTGATTGTTTAAATAGTTTGAAAGGATTGGAATTAATATTGAAATATTTGGGCTCACTTATTCACCCCCCTCTCAGTGATTTTACCTCTAACAATTTAGAGATATTAAGCTATGATCCTATCTAATGGATAATCATAGGTATCCCCCCCCCCCCCCAATTTAGTGCCTTAAAACCTTAAATTGGACATTCTACATTGTTTAAATCATGATTGGATAGGTTGAAAAGGTACATAACATGTTACTCCTCACATTTTGCATGTGTAGTATAAGAACTAGTGCTATCATTTGGAATATGGATTAATTTTCTTTCATAAAAAAGGGAAATACCTTAATAATTTGTATTGACTTTGATTAAATTTGGTATATCTAAAGAGTTTCTAGTATAAATGCATATGGATATGTGGTAGGAATAACCCAAACCCATGTTTGGTTTACTTTAGGACCATAATAAATTGGTATTATTATGTTACCTAAAGAGTATTTCCAACCTCCTTTATTTTGAAAGTTTGTTGGGTTGAAGCATATTTATTTTAAGCATATTAAATTTCAAGTAGTTTTTTATTATGTAGGATTGATATGGTTATGACAAAAATAAGCACCACCCATGTATATGATAATTGTTAAATATTGTTGGCATGGATGCTTTTTATGTTGTTCACTTTGAGATTATTGTATAAGACGTGGAATTTGGATTGACCCCATATTAAATAACATTTGTGAATTGGTCATATAAATATTAAGGATACCACATTTTAATTCATAATGTTAGGTAAGATATCTCCATCCTTTGTGTGAGGGATAAAGCTTTTGTATTTGGAAGGAGATATGTTAAGTTATTTTGAATGAGTAATTATGAAGAAAGCATATCTATGCATATCATTATGTAAATGAGTAAATAATTTATATTTTTTATGAAATGTCCTTTATTTTAATGGGGGAAAAAGGCCTCTAATAAAGATAAATTGTAATTCTAAATATTAGGGACTAAAAACCACTCATATGATGTACTTTTGAATCAAATAGTATAATATTGAAGGGACTCATCACCACATTGTTTGAAATTGTGCAAATGTTATAATGTAAGTTTTCACACCTTGAATATATTGAAAGCCATGAAATATGAACCTTATAATTGTAATAAATACTTAAGGAACCCTTTGGTAGACTATATAACCAATTTTGAGCCTCATTGAAAATACTCATGGAAAAGTTTTAGTAATATTTTGTCATCTTATGTCCATTAACCAAAAGAATGTACATAGATAATCATGTGGTTGAATGGGTCCTTGTTTAAAAAAAAGAGAAGTAAATTTGGTAATTCAAAATATTTTGGGTAATGATATTCAAGTATACATTGTGTAAGATGTTTATTATTGAATGGGCTAACATGTGCATGATTATTAAGGAAAGCCATTTGCATTTAAGGATAGAAACTTGATTTTAAAGGTCCCCACTAGTGGTCAACATATACATTATATATTATATGGGGTTTTAGGTGTTTGTCATAGGTTTTATCATTAGTTATGACCCACCACCTATTTTTAATCTAGGCATATGAGTATTGTCATCCTTATGTATAACAAGTGCATGTTCGTTATCACTAAATTTAGGACTTTGTGGTAATGGTATGGGATATTTTAATTTTGCTACATGTGGTATATCATTTGAATAATTTTTTACATTTGAATATTCTATTTTTAAATTTTTTAAGTGTATAATGATTTTATCATTGGAAAATGTTCAGGACACCTTTTTTGATATGAAATTTATTTTAAATGAAGGTAGGAAAAACCATCACCCTTGAATAAAAGAATATTGTTTAGAACTATATCAATGTTGGGGGATTTAATTAATTTTTTTGAATAAATTTCCAAATAATTATTTATTTTCACATCATCCATAATCTCTTTGTGTAGTTAAATTTTTTTCCTATCAAATGCATGAGTCTCTTGGTCTTATGTACCCATTTCTTTGGTAAAATTTATATGCTTGATTTGTTGGTGAGTCATGGATTGTATGAAAAGATTAAAATTTGTCTATTTATATTTATATTTTTTATAGATATAGGGTGGCTTATAACTTTCTCATATTTTCCTAATCCTTGGGTAATACATTTTTTCAATAACATTGATTGAAAAATATGCTTAAATTTTATCTACCAAAGGATTGAATGCTCTTAAAATTATATTAGTAAATAATAGAACCATATAAAATACTATTCCTTTAGATTTATTAAAAATAATTTGGTAAATTTTTTATCATTTAAAGCATAATCAAGGCATACTACATAGAACAACCAAATATGTTATTAAGGATCACCCTTATCATAATAAAGTGTGAAATTGGGTGCAAAAAAAATTTTTGGAATAAGATAAAAATATATCTTAGGTGATAGAGGATTATGTAATACATCTTATGAATCAATAACATGAGTTTATTTCATAGCATTTTTCTCAATGTTAGTAACCTTAGCTTCCAAAGATTGCATATCTTGTAAAGGAGTGTGCATAGTAAACCTATAGGATTTTGATTTAAACATTGATAATTAACCAAAGGGGATGAAAACATTGGTGTTGATGTAGGAATTAAGACTAGTAATTGAATTAAAATATTAATTGTTCCCATGGAGGATGTAAAAAAGTTGTTTGATATTTAGGGAAAAATGATTTGACATATCCCGTGCACCCACTAGATTTAGTATGAGATGCTATGCTTGAGGGGAGGGAGAATGGAGTGGATGTAGTATAAGAATATCCAATATCCCCAATATTTGTATCAAAAAGAGAATAATGGTTTTTTGCTAACACTTTTTGCTTTTTTAGCTTCTAATATAGTACCAAGGATCTTGTGGAGATATTTAAGATTTCATGAATGCATTATCAAAAAATGAAATAGAATTAAATTGATTTTGATCCAATTATTCATGATCATTATTTTCATGATCAGATTCATCTTATATAATATTTTTTTCCATTATTTTTCTCATGGTCATTATTAGGACTCTCATTATTAGCATAATATTTTAGATGGTATAATCTTGAGACATTTTAAGTGGCCCAAAGGGTAGCATAAGATATAAAATATAAACAACACATAATATAATACTATGCTTAGGTTTCATGTAAATATATAATAAATATAAATAAGCAAAACAAACAAAAATTTTAGAAGGTTGAAAATCCTAGAGCAAATTAAGAGTTGCATGAAAAGACTTAGAGGTTGAGTTCACAAAAATTTTAACCCTTTTTGGAAATAAGGATTAAGTGACTCTTTGAAAGTATGAAAATTAATGAAATTATATTATATAAATATTTTGATAATAAATATTGAATCTAAGAATGTGCCAAATATATAAAGTACAACATTTAATATTTTAATAATAGTAATATGCAGAAGAAATTGTTCTTAGCTTATACACTAATGCACAAGTGGATATAAGAAAGGTAGGTGTAGAAATATAATAATTAAATATTTTGATCCAATTATCATATTATGAAAATTAATTTTTTCTATCCTAGACACTTGTGTTGATTCTATTGTCCTTTCTTCAACACATATGTATTGTACAAAATATCAACTATTGGCTAAAAAATCTACCTAGTTATTTATAGGGTTTATATCACCTTTAATAGTATGTGTTTAGATTATGAACATAATATTTAAATATCAAAATAGAGATCAAACCCTAGATCCTCATTTTAGGTTTTGTTTCTTTGCCAAAAATGGGTTAATGGGCTCATGAAGTTGAGCTGACCTTAAGGACCCCTTTGTCAATGAACACTACCTATATAGTGAATAACATAATGAGGTCCTTATAAATATGTAATTATCCCCTATGTGTTGACTTGTGTGTGCACAAGGGTGTAATATGGTATATGCATGTGCATATAGTGATCTAGCTTGTAACTTGACAAATATTATGTTGTGCCCTAACACACACACACCCCATTTTAAAATTTTAAAAATAAGGACCTATCAGTGTTGGTAATATTTATTTGGGTCTCTTAAACCTTATAAGTATATAATATTAATTCATTAATTTAAAATCCTAAGTCTATTTTCAAAATTCCAAATTTATAGAAGCTTAAAATATGAAAATATAAGCTTGAGCAATTTTTTGAAATATTTTGAACCTTGGGTTTTCATAAGTTCTTTTAAAAAATGGGTGATTTGATTTATGGAATAATATATCTAATATTATTCATCCTAGTGTTCTTATTATTTTACAATTGTAGTACTATAAAATATACTTGTTAAATCATCTATGATTGGGCCTTATCTTTAATACATGAGATCAGGATGTCTAGTGTTTATACATTATTCAGATCCTTTGGCTTTCAAAAAGTTTCTAAGTCTTTGAAATACCTAGATTTTAGATATTGATAGGTGGAAACATTTTTTACACAAAGCCTTAAAATTTCAAATAAAATTCTAAGTATCTCAGGTCTCTGATCTCTGAAACACTCCATCTGGAGCATTTTTTGTGAAGCTAAAAATATGAAAGCTTTACAAAATGTCAATTAGTTAAAAGACCCAGGATCCTAGAGTCTAATGTTTATGAGATTATATGGTTTTGAACATTTCCCACTTAGCATATTATCATCAATCAAAACTCCAGAAGGATTAACATAGTTTAATGGTCCCCAACTCCTGCAATTTAATGGCTTTGATCATCTAATCCCTATGTAGGTGGCATTTGGCACATTTTCATTTAAATATAAGGTAATAAAAGTAAATTTAATGGATTAATGGCCCCATGGACCTGAGTCTCTAAACCTCTAAGGGATATATAATAATATGCCAATTCTATACACCTAGATCCTTTTGGGACATACACAATTCAAATAATATAAACAACCACAACTCTAGCTTCTTGAGTTCTCATGGGCTTGAGATTCCTCTACATAGCTCAATACTTTAACTCATGGCCCCAAATAATAAAAAGTAGTGCTATAAATCTAAAGGCTAAAATAAGTGTGGAATGGACAAGTATCAAAATCCAAAGGATGTATGGCTACAATATGTATAAATAAAGTCAAAAATAGTGCAAAAGAGCTGACAAATGAAGAAAAGATGATTGTCTCAAAATGGGTGACTAAACATATAAAGTTAATTTTTTTTCCATTTGGAAAGTAAACACACCAAAGTTGAATAAAACATTCAATGTGAAATAGGAACTAAATAAAAATAACATTATTTAAATTGATGACACATGAATGTATTCAAAGCTCAAACCTTTGGGTAATATATATGAAAAATATATAAGAAGGCTAAAAGTCACCTGAATTACCCAAAATCATCTGAATAAGGGATTTAATTTCATAGAAACATGATGAGGCTATCTTATTTGGTGTATTACCATGTATGCACCAAAAACCTAGTTTTATTTTAACCCTAGTAAAATTATGACCTAGTAATTTGACACTTTTGTCTTGTTAATCTATTAATTCATAATATTTAAAACAAATGCCAAAATACAATAAGCACTAAGCATATTAATTACATTTAAAATCTTAATTAACTTGGCTAAATAAAAAATCCAAATTAAATTAGTGAATTTTATTTACTAAAAAGAGGATTTTTAGACAAACCTAAAGTCAAAGGGTTAATTGAGCTAATAAAGTGATTGATTATTTCCTAAATATTCAAAAAATAATGAGTCACACCTCAAAAATATCTAAAGTGAGTTTTCATGCCTCATAAATATCTAAAACTGAGGTGTCAATATTTCATGAGTGATTTCACCCAACCCACGGTTATATTGACTCAACCTAGGTTAATTTAGACTCAATCAAAGTTAGAATTTAGCCTAACCTCCTTAGGGTTAGAGTTAGTTATTAGAGATATAGATACAAGTATCCACACAATATGACAAAAATATTTTGTGTGTAAGTTTATTATGTTGGAATACCTTCTTGAAGCCTTTGAGAATAGTGTTATAATGTCCAATGTATGCCAAGATTCACACCAAGCCATAAATGATTAATGGAGAAATGATACCACCATGGAAGAGCATTGCTAAAAGACTCAAATCATCATAAGATGAGCATGAATATCATTATTCCAACAAGTAAGCATCAAATTAAATAAATGAGGTAATAAATTTGTATTGTATTTATCTCTATTTTATGATCTTGATTATTATGTTATCCTCTCCCTAGTTCTTAGGCAAGAGTGCTTAGTCCTGGTGTATTTTTATGTTTGATGTTTTGTCATTTAGACTAACAAGGGACTAATCTACATATTTTTTACTCTTTAAACACCTAAGGTACATAATGGCATGCCAAGTAAGATAATGCATATCATACGACCAAGGAGAATGATATGTTAACCTTAGTTTTACTAACATGTGCATTAAATTCTTCAGGTTTAGAGTTTTAGCCTTGAAATATATGTCATTCTATTTTTGAGTAAATAATAGCTTTTCCCTATGTAATGGAGGCTTCATAATTTCCATGTGTGTTTACAATATTTATTTATGTATAAATAGTGGCTTTGTAACAATAGATTTGACTTGATAAATGACAACTTCACTCTATAAAATTGGTGATTTTTCTCTTGTTGAATGATAGCTTTGCAAGGTAAACTTACTCTCTGTTTCATTATTTTATAAATTATTTCAGTAGCTTTGCCTAACCTAATCAGTGAATTTTCCCTACTAAACAATGGTTTTACCAAATTTTCTCTTTGTGTTCATGTTTTTAGGAAATTAATAGCTTCACCCTACTAAATGATGACTTCACTCTATATTTTTCCAAAATTAGAGAGCTCAAAATGAATTATTATTTACTCACTTGATTTTTAGATTATAAGAAAGAAAATACCCTAACATTTTTTAGGACTTAAGGTGGAGATAGAGATTATTAAGAATTGTCTCTAAATATTGAACCCTAGAAGAGGGTGTTCAGTCCTCTCCCAGATTTGGGTAGCATTGGAACATTTCTAGGCCTGTGGGTATGCTTATGGAGGAAATGGACCTCTAAATTGAAAGTGATATCTCCCTGTATATGTATATATAAGAAGATATCTACTCAAATAGATTATTTAAAGGGAAAAGAATTAGAAATTTACAAAAAAAAATCCTATTCTAAGAGTGGTGATACAAAAAAACTATTTTCCACATGAATGTCAGATTCTAGTACACAATATAGAAAAATCACAAACCATTCCCAAGATCTAAAGAATATAAAAATAGTATTGTGACATAGAGGTGAGACATGTAAGATAACACAAGGTAAATGAGATGAAAGGCAAACTTTACACATTCAAGATGGTAATACACATGCAAAAATTCAATACACTTGGGTACACACCATGTGACTAGTTAGACCAAGAACTCTTGTTTAGGTATGAAGGATAAAGGGGGTAGGTGGATGGAAAATAATCACATGATACCACTATAAATATCTTACAAACTCAAAAAATTATCCAAAAAACTTGAAATAAAAGACTTATAGTAACATTTTAATCTAGCAGGGCTTCACCATACACTATGTGGTCTCCTTTTATTACACTAGATAAGGGGTTATATATATTGCCAAAAGGAAGAAAGAGAGGGAAATATTTTAATGGAAAATAGAGGAATCAATTTGTTTCCTATTAACATCTTCAGCTATAACTATTTTCATGAAGGATGCTTGCTTGGGTCATTTGATTGATCCATGTCATTATGAGTTGTTATGCATCTGGCCCGCTCTCTCAAATTTGTGCCAATAGAAAAAGGATATTGTCAGATAAGTCACAACATCAAAATGGTTTCACACCTATTGTAGATTTGTCTTATTTCATTCTATTTGGCTTTATCCTTTTTTTATTATTGGTTATCATGAAATGGCATGGATCCTGATCAATCAACAGTGATGTGAGCTCTCTCACCATTAGCCTTGGAGAGGCCTAGATAGGAATCCATGTGCATAATGATTAGCCTTTCCATTTTCCATCTAGAATGACTCAAATCATTTATTTGCACCATTGATCTACCTATCATGGACCAGTCATTGGATTTAAAAGGCATTACTACAGGCTTCTATAAAGGCTTTGCTATGGGCTTCTCAAACCTTAAGTCTTTAGGCTTTTATCCTGAATAAATTCCCCATGGAAAATTTTATTGAAGGAATTCTTTTGAATAATTTATCTGAAGGAACTCCTTTAGACTTTTTTACCTGAAATAATTGTCCATGTCTTTCTTTGGGCATTTTATCTTTGGCTTGCCAGAAAAATTATTGTGGACAAAACGTTTGCAACAATTCCTTTAGATTTCTTTCAAAGGTCATGGCTTGGCCTTTTGTAAAAATTTTAAAGGGCACTTTCAGAAGGAAGTGACCCTTCAAAAAAAATTTGAAGGGCACTTTGAAGGGAAATGGCCCTTTGAATTTTTTTTGAAGGGCAACTTGGAAGAAAAGTACCCTTTGGAAAAATTTGAAGGGCACTTTAAGGAAAAATGGCCCTTCAAAATTTTCTAAAGGGAAATTAGAAGAAGGAAGTGACCCTTTAGAAAATTTTGAATGGAAGTTTAAGGTAAAGTGGCCCTTACATTTTTTTTTGAAGGGCACTTAGAAGAAGGAAGTGACCCTTCAGAAAATTCTAAAGGGAACTTTAAGTCAAAGTGGCCCTTCAGAACTTTTCCAAAGGGCACTTGGAAGAAGAAAGTGAACCTTCAAAAAAATTTGAAGGGCACTTTGAAGAAAAAGTGACCCTTCAAAAAAATTTGAAGGGCACTTTGAAGAAAAAGTGACCCTTCAAAACTTTTTTAAAGGGCACTTTGGAGAGAGAAAAGACCTTCAAAAAGGTTCTAAATGGAAATTTGAAGAGAGAGAGAGAGACCCTTTAGAACTTTTTTTAAGGGTAAACTTTGAAGGGAGAATACAAAGGAAGAAAAAGACCTTTCCAAAAGAGACAACACTTAGGCAAAAGGGGGGAAAACACACTTGCACAAGGCTAAAACAAATCTTTTAAAGAAGAGAAAACAACTAGTTTATTCATGAGTCCTTCAAAATTTAATTGAAAATAGATAAGAGATGATGAAATTAGCCAAAATAAATTTCAAAACAAGGGTAACAAACTTGGCTAACACTTTTGTTGATTCCCAGGGGAGGCATGCCTGCTATGCCAAAGACCAGCCACCTAAATCCTTCTATTGGGAATGGAGTCACTTATAAGGCACTTAAAAAAATTAAACAAGCTTTGGATAAAAACACACCAACTAGATGATCACACACACAAGGTAGAGATGCACACCAAAAAAAAGGAAGGAAAACACACCTATGCTATAAATCACTTAGGGAACAGAATGATGAAAAAAAGGAAATTCACATGACTAAACTAGTATTTACAAAAAGGATGAGCAAGGGATAATAACAAAGTTTTAGATGTATCCCATTCATAGGGATAGGCAATTCTTATCCATTAATTTTAGAGAGCTGAAAGGAGTTGCTTTTCTTATACTTGCTGATGATGTAAGGGGCACTCAATAAAGCTTTAAACATTTTATGCTTGCATGGTTTTGCTCTATCTTTATCCCACTTCAAAACCAAGTCACCCTCTTTAAACACTCTTGAACTTGTCCTTTTGTCAAAGGATCTCTTCATGAGCACTTGGTGGTGTTCCATACCCTTGTGGGCATCATCCCTTGCCTCTTGCAACTACATTAGTTTTATCAATCTGACCTCCATTAGAGTATTTTCAAGTAATTCTAGCTATTGTGTAAGTTTTAGGGTAGGGAGTTCTTGAGATATGGATAACCTAGAATCTCTCCCATAAAAAAGTACAAAGGGAGATTTACCAATTGATTTCTTGGGAATAATCATGTCTACCCATAAATCTATCTTTAGCTTGTTGTGCCATGCCCTTTAATTGGTCTCCAATGTCCTCGTAATTATCTTGATGAGGTTATTATTGGTAGAATTAGCCAATCCATTACCTTGAGGGTAATAATTAGATGAGGTACTTAGGTGATATCCATTCCTTACTACCCAATCAGAAGTTTTAACACTTATGAAAGTAAGTGCATTATCAGAAATGATGACATGAAGAACTCTAAACCTTATCACAATGTTGTCATAGAACTCCAAGATAGCATTTTTGATTACCTCCTTCAATGTAATAGCCTCTACCCACCTTGTAAAGTAGTCAATGGTAGTTAATATCCATTTGAGTCCAACACTTGATGGAGGGTTGATCATGCCAATGAATCGAGACCCCATTACATGAAAGGCTGGTCCACTTGGATAGGTTTTAATGGAAGGGCTGAAAGTTTTTGTTTGCCTATAAAGAAGGCACATTGAGGACACTTTCTAACCCATTGATAACAGTCTTTAAAATAAACTAGGCTAATAGTAACCAGCCCTCATTATCTTTATAGTTATCATCTTAGGAGAGAAATGACCTCCATCTATAATATTATGGAACTTCTCCAATTACATATCAAATTGATCATTGTTAACACATATTATCAGCATACTATTCACATGATTTATAAAAATAACACCATCCATAAGATAGTAAGGAATGGTCTACAGTCTAAAATATCTCCTTTGAGACTTGTTCAAGCTATTGGGACACTCACCATTTTGAATAAAACTAATGATGTCTTGTGTCCAACTTTGAGATTGTATTTGATCATCTAGTTGGGGTTGAACTTGGTTGACCAAGGCTTCCTCTTTTGGCTCTTAAAGATTTGAATCAAAATTCTCACATAATCCTCTTCCACTTACCAAGCTCATTACTTTAATGTCCATGTCATACTCCATCACCTTTGTAATCCATATAATTCTCTTTTCATTAAGGTCTTTGCTTAGGAGAAACTCCTTGGTGATAGGATGAGAAATCATGACATATATCTTGTTGTTGGAAACCATGTGTCTAAATTTATTCAATCCTCTAATCACTATTAGAGCCTAATTCTCAAAAAATGAATACCTAACCTCATAATCCTCCAATATTTAGCTAAAGAATGAAATTGGTTGTTCAACCTCTTCATCATTATTTTACATAAGCATAACTGAGATTGTATCAAGGTTAGAAAAGGTATAGAGTATGAAATCCTTGGAAAATTTTGGGTTTAAGAGAGTAGGAGATTCTGTAATTGATTTCTTGCTTTGAAACTACTCTTTCCCTCTTTTGTCCAAGTAAAAATTTGGTTTTTTTTTAGCATGGCTGTAATAGGATTTAATATAGTTACAAAGCATGGAATAAATCTTCTTACAAATTTTATTTTCTTGAAGAAAATTTATAACCCTTTCTTGTGTTGAGGCAAGGACAAGCCTAGAATAGCCTCAATCCTCTTGGGATCAATAGATAAGCCTTCTTTGGAAACAATATGACCCATGAACTTACCTTCATGAATAACAAAGATGTACTTCTTTGGATTATGGGATATTCCATACTCCCTACATTTATCAAAAATTTTCCTTAGATGTTCCATGTGATAAACAACATCCTTTGAAAAAAGGGTTATATCATCAAGATAAACCAATAGAAACTTACTAATCAAAACTTTAAAATCCTTGTCCATTTCCCTTTGAAATGTGGCTCCAATGTTTGATAAACCAAAAGACATCTTGTTATAGGAAAAGGTCCCTAATTTTTTTATGGTCCTAGTGAGCAGACTTCACTAATGCCTCAAGGTTTTGGTGCAGTGGTTCATTATGCTATGTACCTAGGGATATGATATATTGATGTATATGGGTTGATGGAGATGCTGACATGTGGCACACATCCCCTTAGTTAGTTATATGGGTATAATATATTAGGATAATGGAGTAACTTATGGAATTAGTATATTGGGTAATGTGTAGCCTACATTGAGATTAAAAGGTTACCCATCCATGGGTTAGATAGATGTCTATATATAAGAGGTGATTATCATGGTAAAGATATCAAGTAAGCATTGAGTCTTCTATTGTAAGAGGATATTGGAGGTTATCCCCTCGAAGAGACATTATGGAGTTATTCCTTCCTAAAGGAGTATTATATGGTGTTTCCCTACCTTAAGGGTATTTATGCATATATTGAATATCAAGTTCTTATAAAGTGGTATCAAAGCTTTAATTTGGGCAATTTGTGGAGTGAAACCCTAGTTTTTTTGAATTGTCAATAACATTTTATTGGTTGCAAATTTTTCCACAAATTTTTTACCTGATATAGATAAGTCACAATAAAAAAATTGCGAATTTTTTGATTCGTTTTGAGGGAGTTATTTCTATTTTAGGGTTTATAATAATTTCGCTATATCTTCTGAAATATAGGGAATTTTTATTCAAAATTTTTACTGGAGATGTAAGCATATATAAGAGAAGCATAGTCAAAATTTCAGATTTTTTTGAGTTTTTAAAAGTGAATTGTTGCAATTTTATGGATCAGTTTTGACAATTTAGGGTTTCATGAACCTTAATTTTTTTTGTGGATCATGGAGTTGCAAACATTTTCAGGGGAAGATGATATTGATGCTAGAGAATGGTGGCTCCTTTTGGAGAATCATTTTACAAAAACTTTTTGGAAAAGATGATTACTTCCTTTTTTGTTTGAGCCTACACTACATTGGTTTGATCAGTTGAGCTGTATAGAAAGGTTTTCTTTATGGAAAGAAATGGAATAGATATTTTTTGATCGATGGGCTATAAAATAAGAAGCAAAGAAAGAAGAAGCAGTAGAAGAAAAAGAAGTAGAAAAAGAAGAAGAAGAAGAAATAGAAGAATCAGTAGAAGAATAAGAAGTAGAAGTAATAGAAGAAGAAGAAGAAGAAGAAGAAGAAGAAGAAGAAGAAGAAGAAGAAGAAGAAGAAGAAGAATTAGATGATAAAGGTTCAAATTATTTGGCTCCAAATAAATCTAAGTCAATTTTTCAATTTCATGGATGCATTCAAAAGAAAAGGGTTATTGTGTCCATAAACCCTACTAGTAAGTATAACTTCATCAACATGAATGTGTCCAAGCATCTACATGTTTAAGCAAAGAATATCAAAGAGGTTCAAGTTGATGGTAAGAATATTTCAATGTTTGAAGATCTGAAGATCATTATGGAAAAATATGTTTTGCATTCATATTTTTATGCTTTGGATATGGATGATGTGAATATAGTTCTTGGATATCCATGGTTAGAGACTTTGGGAAAAATGAATATTAATGTTTAGAAAAAGTTCATGAAGTTTTGGTATAAGAAAAGATCACTTTACAAGATATCATAGTGAAAAAGGCACCAATAAAAATCTAGGTAGATCATGAGGATGAGATTAAAATAGGTGATGAAGATCATGATAAAGATTTAGATGATATAGATAAAGACACACTAAAAATGAACACTTCATCTACTCAAGAGACAAAGAAGAAAAAGGTGGAAGAGGTAGAAGCAAAGGTGGATAAGGTCAAAGTATTGGAAAAGGTTGAGGTATATAGACACCCACATCATCATGAGAGGAAAAAATCATGGAACCAGGTGAGGAAGTGTCATAATAACAATCATTTTGTCTATACAGGAAGTAAAATTTCTTTTCATTATGGATATGCATGGAATCCAAAGAAAAAATACTATGGCACATGGAATAAATGGGGAAATCATTATGACTATGCATGGAAGAATACCTACTATGGTCATGGTTAGAATCAGAGGAGCACAATGAATTTTGAACTCAATCTTGGAGAGATATCACCTGCCAAGATCACATATGGATGGCTAGATGATCAAGATTGGAGAAAAGTGTGCAATGATTTGAAACACACTCATTATTTGGTTTCTTCCTATGTTTTGGAGATGAAACATGTAAAAGAGGGAAGTAATGCTAGGTACCTAGGGATATGATCTATTGATGTATATGGGTTGATGGAGATGCTGACATGTGGCACACATCCCCTTAGTTAGTTATATGGTTATAATATATTAGGATAATGGAGTAACTTATAGAATTAGTATATTAGGTAATGGTTAGCATACATTGGGATTAGGAGGTTACCCATCCATAGGTTAGATAGATGTCTATATATAGGAGATGATTATCATGGTAAAGATATCAAGTAAGCATTGAGTCTTCTATTATAAGAGGATATTAGAGGTTGTCCCATTGAAGAGACATTGTGGAGTTATTCCTTCCTAAAAGAGTATTGTATGGTGTTTCCCTACCTTAAGGGTATTTATGCATATATTAAATATCAAGTTCTTATCAAATATTCCAAACTTGTCTAAAAAAGAATAGATAAATTAGGATTTTTGAGATATTAATAGAGCGTCTCTTAAGGATCATCATCAACTACCTTTTATGGATTAAATTATGCAAGTTGTTTCATGTTCTCAACATTTCTCACTTCTTGACGATTATTCAAGCTACAATTAGATATTGGTCAATGAAGAAGATCATTTCAAGATAGCCTTCACTATGGAATGTGCAATGAACCACTACACCAAAATCTTAAGGCATTAGTGAAGTTTTCCCACCAAGACCATAACATCCCACCACACTTTTGAAGCCTAGACTCTAGGCTATATTTGTGCCCATACCACCAAGATTCCCTATGTGTATGAGCCTTGGATGAACACTGCCATGTCGGCGTAGCCACCCGCTCTGTGACTTGAACCTAGGTGGAGGCTCTGATACCACATGTAATGAACCACTACGCCAAAACCTTGAGGCATTAGTGAAGTCCACCCACCAAGACCATAACATCCCACCATGCTTCTAAAGCTTAGACTCTAGGCTAGCTTTGTGCACGTACCACCAGGAACCCCAATGTATGAACCCCAGTCAAATACTACCATACTGGTGTAACCACCCACTCTGTGACTTGAACCCAGGTGGAGGATTTGATACCACATGTAAGAAATTGATATTCAATATATTCATAAATACCCTTAAGGTAGGGAAACACCATATAATACTCCTTTAGGAAGGAATAACTCCACAATGTCTCTTTAAGGGGACAACCTCCAATATCCTCTTACAATAGAAGACTCAATGTTTACTTGATATCTTTACCATGATAATCATCTCCTAAATATAGAAATCTATCTAACCCATGGATGGGTAACCTCTTATTCCCAATGTAGGTTGACCATTACCCAATATACTAATTCCATAAGTTACTCTATTATCCTAATATATTATACCCATATAACTAATTAAGGGGATGTGTGCCACATGTCAACATCTCCATCAACCCATATACATCAATATATCATATCCCTAGGTACATAACACATTACATGTGGTATCAGAGCCTCCACCCAAGTTCAAGTCACAGAGCGGGTGGCTACACTGGCATGGTAGTGTTCATTTGGGGCTCATACATGTAGGAAATCTTGGTGGTATAGGCACAAATCTAGCCCAGAGTCTGGGCTTCAGAAGTGTGGTGGGATGTTATGGTCCTGGTGGGCAGACTTCACTAACACCTCAAGATTTTGGTGTAGTGGTTCATTACATGTGGTATCAGAGCCTCCACCTAGGTTCAAGTCATAGAGCAGGTGGCTACGCTAGCATGGAAGTGTTCATCTAGGGCTCATACACATAGGGAATCTTAGTGGTATGAGTGCAAATCTAGCCTAGAGCCTAGGCTTCGAAAGCATGGTGGGATGTTATGGTCTTGGTGGGTGGACTTCACTAACACCTCAAGGTTTTGGTGTAGCAGTTCATTACACATTTCATAGTGAATGCTATCTTGAAATGATCTTCTTCATTGACCAATATTTAATTATATCTTGGATAACCGTCAAGAAGTGAGAAATGTTGAGAACCTAAAACAACTTGCATAATTTACTCCATAAAAGGTGTTTGATGATGATCCTTAAGAGCCACTCTATTAAGATCTCAAAAATCCACAAAAATCCTAATTTATATATTATTTTTTTAGATAGGTACAATATTAGCAACCCAATTCGAGTGCTTGATAGGAAAGATAATCCTAGACTCAATCAGCTTGGTCAGTGCTTTCATCAATTCTTTTATCCTGGGATTGATAGGTCATTACTTTTGCTTAACTGGTTTAGTTCCAGGTTTTAGCTCAATGGTGTGATGAGATAGACTTGGATCAAACCCCTTCAAATCTTTATATTCCCAAATAAATATATCATGAAACTCTTTGCATAGTTCAATAAAGGCCTACCTTTCAGACAAAGAGCAAAGCTTACCAATCTTCAGGAGCTTGTCCTTGTAAATCATGACTCTCTCATAATTTTATTATTTTGTGGACATGCTCACTCTTTCCTTATTTTTTTGATAATATTCATTGAAGACACTCTCTAAGGTAATTATCCCCTTGGGTATCTTGTTTGTCTTCAACTATATAATTTTTTCTTCATAATAATCATGTAATCTCTTTTAGTTCCTTGAGGAGAAACCTGCCTCATTTTGTAAGAAGTGTGCAATGTGTTCATCACTTTAAATACCTACCATGACACTTCATTATTTGGGATAGAGAGTCTCATAATGATCTTGATATGATATTGATCTTTCTCTTTTCCTACATCAGTATCTATATCAAACCATGCTCTTATGGCAACCAACCTATCAGCATGTTTATTGAAACCCCTTGGGATGGGTTGTATGTTGAAGGCATAATTTTTTTCAAGTAGGTCCCATACCCTATGCTTATAGGTCATAAGCAAGGGATTCTTGGTTATAGCCTAATTTCTTACTTTGTGGATGACCAACTCATTATATCTATAGACCTTCAAATTTTTTATCCCTCTCCTCTTTTCCCATTGGAGGCCATGAACTAGACCTTCATATTCTACCATATTTTAGGTGCATCTAAATTTGAATATATAGGAGGAGTAGTATTGATTCTTTGATGGAGAAATAATCATGATGCTAACTCCTACACCCAGTTTACTCCTTGAACAATCAAAAAACATTTCCCACATCCATTTAATCTCATGATCTTTATTAGTGAGTGAAGGGGTTAGATCATCCTTTTCATGCATATAGTAAACTCCCAAATCAGTCTCTTCTATAAAGGTATAAGGATTGAGTCCATGTGTCTCAGTGCTAATTTTATCAAGGAAAAGATTAGAGATACCTTTAAGGGAGAAGGATGCTTCACCATTTATGATAATTTCTTCTTCTTTGCTAATTAGATAATTCTAATTTAAATTTGTCTCCATGTATGGCTCAATATGAAACCTTGCTAAGGGTTGAGTCCTTATAGTCACCTTGGTCCCATATCTTATTTTCAAAGGTATAAAAGACTAGTCAGTAGAAAGGTATCCTCTTATCTTTTCTTGTGAAGTCCCTTGATAAGAAAATAGTAGAATTCACTGGAAGGTCTACAACCATAATGTCTTGTATGATGGGGAAACTTGGGCAACCATGTAGAAAGACTTTTAGACCTTTGACAAATCTAATTATCTTGGTTGGAGTCCCATAAGGCTGCAACACACCTTTTATATATGGTTCATACTTCAACTCCAATTTGTCATCCACCACTTTAGGCATGATAGTGGTACTTTCTCCACTATCCACATTACAATTGTGGACCAACTTATATCCCATAATGAGTGTGAGGTAGAAATGTGGAGGATTTTCAAATTTTGTAGAGGTATCTAAGAGATGATTTGGAAAATTGGTAAGAGCCACACCATTATGTTTAGAAGCTTGAGGGGCTACATGAATGTTTACAAGATATTCTTACAAGAGCTCTTTTTAAACAAGAATATGCAAGACTTACCATAGAGATATTCTTGTCTTGACACTCTTAAAATAATCCATAATGTTTAGAGGAGAGGTAGTCACCTTTTATTGGACATTTGAAGGTAGAGAAGGAGTCTGAACCTATTGTGCTATAGGTTTAACAATCTTACCTACATTCTAATTTTGTTGAGGAGCATGACTTGTAGCAAGTAAAACATTAAGACTCACACTTTTTGGCCTTAGAGAGGCATCACTTGGAGTTACATGCACTCTTTGATCTTCTCCCAAAGATCTCTTCTTGGCTCTTGTGTTGGTTGTAACTGACATGATTTTATTTAACACATAATCATCTCTTACTTGGAATTTCATCATGCCTACACTTTGGTTATTGACTTCTCCATGGTTATCTCTTTGCATGAGGTTTGTTTCTTCTAAAGTTACATAAGAAGTAGTTTCCTCTTATGCCACCAAAGCTTGGATGCCTTCTCCATCATCATGCATGAAGTGACCTTGAGGCTATCCCCATTGGTCCAAATGATCCTCTCCCTAGAATAGATTATCATGCACTAGAAAAATAACCTTAATGGAAGGAGTGGAATTAGGATTATAGGCATTGGACTGCCTATTATAACCTTACTAATTTTGTCCTCTACCTTGGTAGATATATTAGGGTGGAGATATATATCCTTATTGAGGATAGTATTAATGGTTGGGTAGAGAAATTGTCTAGAACTGAGCTTTCTTGAGTTGAACTCATAATGAATAAATTTATTCATCTTTTTCTACAGTACCATCTACTTTATTGGGGAAGGCTCTTGGATTCACATTGGCATTAGTAACTTGTGCTACACTTGTAGATTCAATTAAATTGTGAGACAACAAAGGAATGGAAACTCTTGGAGGGAGATTTATAACATGTATTAAACTATTCTTAACTTCAATGGATAGCTCATATATGTTTGGAAAAGTGAAACCTCCTATTGGTTGTAACATAATAGCCATATTAGTACCAATAGCTTTGAGATACATGAGGAACACAAAGCTTGGAGTAGGTCTCATGATAGGTGGTAGCTTATGCCATGTCATTTGAAACCTTTCATTGAAATTCCCCATGGATTAATTAGGACCTCTCTTTATTACATTTAGCTAATGGATCAATGAAGTATGGTCACTTTTGTTTTCAAATCTGGTTACTAGCAATTCCCTAAAGCCATTCTAGCTTGTAATGTAGTCACCTTCCAACATTATATACCAATCAAGTGCCTTGCCTTTCAGAGACATAGCTATCAATCTAATGGCTATATTGGCTTAGGTGACATTATGGAAATTATAGAAGTTTGAAATGTCTCTAATATGCTCAGAGGGTTTAATAGGACTTTCACCATTGAAACTAGGGAGACTCTTGGTAACATTGGGAGGAATAGGGTCATATGAAAGAAAGTTAATTAGATTTTGGGTGTTAAAGTCTAGTAAAGGTCGATGTCTATCCATTTTTATTCTTTATTATTGATCTCTTATTTATTCATCTTCTTCAACTTCTTCACCAAAATATCCTTGTCTAGGATCTCTAAGTGGAAAGAAAGGTTTAGGTCATTGCTCTACAAGAAGAATTTAAACTAAAGGGGTTTGGTCAAGAATCCTAGATGACCTAGTGAGGACCATGAAGTGAATCATGTGAAACTTGATCTACAAATAGGGATTATTACCCTTTTAGAGTCACCAAATTCTATATTAAGAGTACAAACTTAGGTTTGTCAAGACTAGCATTCACCTTGACATGTAAATAACCAAGAACTAGGGTCCCACTAGGTGTGCTATAACTGTTGTCTTCAAATCTTGCACCCTATAAGAGGGTGTTTAGTCCCATCCTAGATTTGGGTAATGTTAGAACATTTCTAGGCCTATGGGTATGCCTATAGAGGAATAAACCTCTAGATTGAAAGGGCTAGCTCCCTATATATGTCTCTGTAAGATAATCTCTACTAAACCAACTTGTTTAAAGGGAAAAGAGTTAGAAATTTATATAAAAGTAAATCCTATTCTAAGAGTGGTGATACACCAAAACTATTTTCCACATGAATGTTAGATTCTAGTGCATAATACAATAAAAACACAAACCATTCCCAAAATCTAAAGACTCTAACAAGATTATTTTGACATAGAGGTGAGATGTGTAAGATACCACAAGATAAATGAGCTGAAAGGCAAACTTTGCATATTCAAGAAAGTAATACACATGAATAAATTCAATACACTTAGGTACACACTATGTGACTAGTTAGACCAAGAAATCTTATTCAGGTATGAAGGATAAAAGGGGTAGGAGGATGGGAAATCATCACATTCTGGTACTATACATCTCTTTCACACTCAGACAATTATCTAAAAAAATGAAATAAAATAATTATGCTAACGCTTAAAGGTAGAAAGTGATATCATTCTAGCAAGGCTTTGCCATACACTATGTGGTCTCTTTTTCTTACACTAGCCAAGGGGATGTATATATAGCTAGAAGGAAGAGAGAGATGAAATCCTTTTGACACCAAGGAGAGGAATCAATTTGTTTCATGTCAAAATCTTTAGCTATAACTATTTTCACCAAGGATTCTTTCTTAGGTCATTTGGTTGATCCATGTCATCATGAGTTGTTATGCATCTGGACTACTCTCTCAAATTTATGCCAACAAAAAAAGGATATTCTTGGCTGAGTCACGACATCAAAATGGTTACACACCTATTTCAAATTTATCTTGTTATATTTTGTTTGTATTTGTCCTTCTTCATGATTAGTTATCATAAAATGGCATGGATCTTGATCAATCAATGGTGTTATGAGCTCTCTCACCATTAGCCTTGGAGAGGCCTAGTTGGAAATCCATGTGCATAATGATTGACCTTTCCATTGGCCATCTAAAATGACTCAGATAATTGATTCACACCATTGATCTTCCTATAATGGATCAACTATTGGATCTGGAAGGCATTGCTATGGGCTTCTAAAAAGGCTTTGTTGTAGGCTTCTCCAACTTTAAGTCTTAGGGATTTTATCCTGGATAAATTCCCCATAGATAATTTTCTCAAAGGAATTCTTTTAGATAATTTATCCAAAGGAATTCCTTTAGATTTTTTTCCCTAAAATAATTATCCATGTTTTTCTTCAGGCATTTTGTCTTCAGCTTGCCAGAAGAATTGTTACGGATAAAAAGTTCATAATAATTCCTTTAGATTTCTTAAAAAGGTCATGGCTTGGCCCTTAAAAAAAAATTTAAAAGTCACTTTCAGAAGGAAGTGACCCTTCAGAAAAATTTTGACGGGCACTTTGAAGGGAAATGGCCCTTCAATTTTTTTTTAAAAATATAACTTAGAGGCAAAGTACCCTTTGGAAAAATTTGAAGGGAATTTTAAGGCAAAGTGGCCCTTCAAAATTTTTTTGAAGGGCACTTGGAAGAAAGAAGTGACCCTTCAAAAAAATTTGAAGGGCACTTTAAGGCAAAGTGGCCCTTCAAAACTTTTTTGAAGGACACTTGGAAGAAGGAAGTGACCCTTCAAAAAAATTTGAAGCACACTTTAAGGCAAAGTGGCCCTTTGGAACTTTTCTGAAGGGCACTTGGAAGAAGAAAGTGACCCTTCAAAAACTTCTAAAGGGCACATTTAAGGCAAAGTGGCCCTTCAGAACTTTTTTGAAGGGAACTTGGAAGAAGAAAGTGACCCTTTAGAAAATTTTGAAGGGCACTTTGAAGAAAAAGTGACCCTTTAGAACTTTTTTGAAGGGCACTTTGGAGAGATAAAACACCCTTAGAAAAAGTTTCAAAGGGCAATTTGAAGAGAGAGAGACCCTTCAGAACTTTTTAGAAGGGAAAAATTTGAAGGGAAAAGACAAAGGAAGAGAAATATCTATCTAAAAGAGACACAAAAAGGAGGGAAAACACACTTGCAAAAGGCAGAAACAAAAGTTTTAAAGAAGAGAAAACAACTATTTTCTTCATGAGTCCTTCACAATTTAATTGAAAATAGACAAGAGATGCTAAACTTAGCCAAAGGAATTTTAAAACAAGGGTAAAAAACTTGGCTAACAACTCCACTTAATCATGTTTGTCTTTTAGTTTATTTTAAAGTTTTTACAAGTGCAAACAAGGTTAAGGGGCCAAAATTTTCAATCACACTTTGATTTAGTGCTATTAAAAGGAACACACATTTTAGGTAAAGCTCTTAAGAGCCTTTTCACTTTATGTTTATTTTTTATTACTAGCAAAATTTTAAAGTTTGTTAAGTTAGTTTCCATGTTTTTGGAAAATTAGAAACTATTATGTGTATGATCTCCCCCCATCCCCTTTAGGGAACTCAGGTGACCAAAAATATTTAGTTTATTACTAGTTTTTATAAAGTTGTGTAGGAAAGAATGTTGTGTATTCTCTCCCCAAACTCTGAGTGACTTGTGTGACCCATAAAAGACCTATAAAGTCTTTTAAATTTATTTTTTGCATTTTTCTTATGGGTGGGAGGTAATTTCTCCCTCACAAGTTCTTTAGGGGTGAATTGACATGGGGTTTAATTTACCAACATCATACCAACCCCAATCCATGATGGGGTATAAAAATTGGGAAAACCATTAGAAGAGATAGTGGTGAGAAGTTAGCCTAACCATCCAAATGGGTATTTGGGCTATGTGCTAGCCAGTTATTATAATTCATTAAGAAGTACATGAATGGATTCATTATGCAAAGGAATAGACCATTGCATAATAAGATAGGCATTTTGGACTCAATTGACATGATTGCACCCTTATGTTAGCCACACTTGAGACCATTTAATACATTTTAGATTTATATATTTTAGTTAAAACCCCAATTGTAATGTAATTTATTGTCAAATGACGAGTGCTCCTCATTCTAAGTTCATACCATGTACCAATGCTTGAGAAACAAATGGGGCATAAAAAATATACCTACACCTGTAGTTTAAATTTTTGGATTAACACTTAATTCCTCATAAGCATTGGTATATTAGTGAAAACTTTGGCATAAGTTATGTATACTCATGTCAATTATAGATATAAGATGAGCCATTAGTGCTACTTCTATTTTATTTTATTTACATGTTTATTTTTAGACTAAAATTATTCTTTTGTATTGTTGCATCAGAACAAGTCCAAAACATTATGTTGTTTTCACACCACTTTAGCTGAAGAGGTGTTATTATATTTGCTTTCATGCCACACTTTTGCCTTATAGTTTTTATTCAAAACCATTTATGTGTCACTTATTTAAATGGGGCATCATTATGCTGCCCATTTCATCTCAAACATTTGCCTTGGATTTTTTAGTCTAAAACCATCATCATGACATTTGTTTGAAACAACATTGACACTACATAAATCATTATAAATCTCTTATTGTATTTGAAACCAAGTTCCAAACTATTGTTATACCTTTCTTGTTTCAAACATGCAATTATGCTACCTATTTTGGTCTAGCTATTTTTCTTTAGAACATTTAATTCTTTTTGCATTAAATTTGAAACTCAACCTTTCCAAGTGTAAATCCTAAACTAATCAGGTTCATGCCAAACCCTCATCTAATTTGGTCTTAGGTTATCTACCTTTTGTTTTTGGATTGTGCTACTTGGGTTGACTTTCTATTTTATCTAAAAGACCCCTTTCCTAGACCTAGTAATTGTTGTTTATTTTGTACCTAGTTTAAGAGTCCTTTGATCCAAGTTGTTGTCATGTGCCTTGTTTGAAATTTATTGTGTAAAATTATGAGTGTCCTAGTTTCATTATTTATATAGTCTCTTGTAAGTCAAATATCGAGTCTTAGTGAGATAATTACCAAGTGTCATATGAGAAAATTGCCTTATTTTAGTTTATTTTTTAGTTTTTTATTTTCAAGTCTATCCTTATTTTTCACATTAGAATGATTATAATCACCTTTGGTTAAATAATTGCTATCTTTTGATCATAGTACATGATTGTTCTACTTTGTCTAATTACTTTGTCATTGATATAATTACCTTTGGAAAAATTAGTACTTTATCCATAGATGAGATTTAAGCCTTTGTGTTACTTTTGCCACTGATTATAACTGCCTTTAGGAAAATTAATATCATTTTATTCGATCATTTTTGAATTTTTTTGATATTCCTTTGTCAAGTTTAGCTGTGTTAACCTTTTTGCCTCTTTTATAAATTTAAAGGTTTTTTGATTTTAGACCTCCATTTTTTTTAACCTTTAGAACCATTTTTTTTAATGTGACCTATCCATGGATCTAAACATGCCTTGTTACACATGTAGTGGGACCATGCATAATCTAGGCTAAGAGAACTTTGTGATCAATGAACATTTTGTTCAATAGTCATATGATGATGTAGATTATGAGATGGATCCATATACATCTTATAACATTTCATATGTTGAATAGAGGCATGACCCTTTAGTGTAGTATTTGGTGATTTTACTTCCTTATCCAAGCCAATAACTAGAATAAATGACATAGTAACTTGATTAAATGATGCATAACATTAAATAAAGCCAACAATAAGAGCCCTAATATGCTACAAATCCAATACAAACAAGCTATGATCCATACTTATTTGAATTTCATTTATTAGAGAATACATATGAATTTATTTTTAGAGCTATCAAAGTGGGAGCTATGTTTCTATCAGACTTCCCACATGAAAGTATAAGTAGTTTGATGAGAACTAATAGTAATGCACCTCATATTTAACCATTATAATAGGAATCAACTAGTTATAGTCAATATTTAGTGTAAGTGCCATAACAAGACCAAAATATGCATAAAAGGGAAAGGCCCTATAGATGAACAAATGGAATAGGTAAAACAAGGATACCAAAACTATTTCAACCTAGCTCACAATCTTAATGTAAGGGTTATTTATAACACAATGCTTATTGAGATAGCTCCATAAACATGGGAAATATGGATTCTTTAGGATATTCAAGCCAAAACATAAACCCATTTATCTAAAGCATGTTTGTTGGTGACATGTATAATGTCCATATATTGATGGAAGAGACTACCATTGAAAAAAAATACCTCACTCAAAATTTTACAGATAACATATAAGTGCATTAAAATTTACATCAAAGTGGGTCTAATTTATTTTCAAGCATCACATAGTATATTCCTTAAAATAATGATACAAGTCGATTACAATAATAGGGGATAGGCACGCCTATTTCCCAAAATCAAAAAGTAACCTCTACACCTCAAATGACTACTTACTCAAGGGTACAATAGGGGGAAACAAACTAATAAAAAATCAACTTACCACCACAACAAGTGAAAAAAACCATGCCACCTCAATAGGTGACAAAAAATGTTCCACCATAATAAGCACAAAATAATATACCTTATCAATCACAAATGTTGCCTAACCAACAATGTATTCTTATTGGTCAAAAGTGACAGTTGGTCAACAATTTTTTTTTTGAAACCCCAATAGTTTCCTAGTGAATAAGAAGTGCCTATTCAACACCAAGTTCTGCTCCAATGATAGGTGTTCAACCCATAATAAATATATTATGTATAAAAAATACCAAGTGCTAGGCAATAATTACCTTTCACCTAATGGGTATCACATGTGCAATAAGGATATAATTATCAACACCTCTAACAATATGGATCTATTCAAAAACATATTCCATATATACGATAGGGTTTTATAACTAGGCAACAAGTTCCCTCCAAAACCCAATAATACCAACACATTTCATAGAGCCAAATACCATTACCATAACCTTAATTCACTGGCTAGGGTTATTCATCCAATCCAAACTAGAGTGTGTTTCAATAAAAACATATTCTATATCCATATAAAAATCCTAATACACGGATATGTATACTTGTGATCATAGGAATTTTACATAAAGAGGAGGTTAGTCTTATGTTATTGCATAAATTAATGAAATGGACACAATAACATGCTAAAATATCTAGCCTAGATCATAAGGAAGACTTAATGAGCAAAATTCAATTGAAAATACAACTAAAATGCAAAAGATACACAATATTTTACCTTCCTTGAATGCTCCAAATGATTTGTGGAGTTGGCTTGCTCGGTTTTTACTCAAATAATCTTTGGTAATGGAGTTTGTGTAGCTCTCTCCTTCCTTGGCACCATTGTGGATTATGTTTGATTGGCATAATATTTGGGAATTATAACATTATTGATATGAATATCATGTAATAAAACCTACATTATAACTCTACAATATCCAAGTTTTTTTAATAGGCAATGGCTTGTATATATAACAAATGGATTTAATCATAACCCAAGATGAGTCAAGGTGGAGTTAAGGCTTGGAATGGGTTCAAACCTAACCTAAGTGAGTCAACATAACCCTATTAGAGTTACAAGGTATCAATTACTCATTATTTATAATGAATAGGCATGGGTCTCCAAAAAGAGATATTTTGAGATATTTCCTAGAGGATTGATAACTTGCAAAGGTAATCATGAAAATCTAGGATATTTAATATTTTTGAATTACCTTTTTTAATTATTCATTAATTACACATGGACAATTCAACTAGGCATTTAATTTGGTTTATCCTATGAATTAGTTTTGATTAGCCATTTAACTCTTTCAAGATTTGATTTAAGTTCATGTGCCCCACTTAATAGGTCCATATGCTAAATTGATCTTGTGATGCTGCATGATGATTAAGGATCAATATTTAAGAGGTTATTATTCAATATGGTAGGATACCCTAATTAGGGATACCTCAACATGATTCTAAGCTTTGATGAATGATGAATAAGCAAATTTGGGATGTTCAAAGATTCTTAGGCTTAATTTGCAATGGTTGGTAGGAATCAGTCTAAAGTCAAGTTGAAGGCCATTAGTGGACAATTTTAGGTGTCTAAAATTTTCCCCTATTTGGGAAGGAATTGAAAGCTATATGCATAATAACATATTATAAAATAATGAAAAGGTCTTATATGCCTATGACTTTAATGGTAATGGATGAACTATAGGTGCCCCCTTGAGAGAGCAGTTGGTAAAGGGGTCAGTAATTGGTTCCTCAAAAGGAGGAAATGATTGGACCAAAAAGATGAAATGATGAGGTGGAAAATAATAATTTTCCCATAGGTGATTATAATCAATGGCATATTAATCTACCTTAAATAGTAAGACAAACATGATGAGTTGCCCAAAGGCAGTTATAATCATCAGCATAGGTGAGACAAAAAAGGTAATGATTTTTCCAAAGGTAGTTATAATCATTGAAAAAGGCTTAAGGTAACAAGAGACTAATTTGGAGGGGCCAAGTAAGAGGACCAGACAAATCTTGAGGAAGAAAGCTATGCAAGAGGTTGCTACTTTGGCTGCAATATCCATACATGACACTTCTGCGATTGGAAAGGAGGCGGTGAAGATGATCTTGGAATTAGAAGACTAGGGGCTTTTTGTTTTTATTGTTTTGGTCCCTTTTGTTGGATGTTATAACTAGTTACATTATCTGGTTCTTTTATTTCTAAACTTTTTTGAGTTTTCAGGTCTCTATAAAACTTGGGGTCTTGCTTTTTTATGGTCTTGATTTGTGGTTTCAGGTCCCTGTAAAACCTGATTTTGTTACTATTTTATAGTAGGCTTTAGGTTTGTTTTTCCTATGGGACATTATTGTTATATCATTCTTCCTTTGTTTTAGGGTTTCGGGGTCCCTTCAAAACCTATTTTTACCTTAATCTAAAACAAGAGACTAATTTTACCAAAAGTGGTTATAATTAGTAAAATGGAAAATAATGATTTACTAATAGGTGGTTACAATCATTGGTAGGATAAAAACATTCCCCAATTGGGTAGAAGAAAGATAATTATTTTCCCAAAGGTTGTTATAATCATCAACCTTCAAATAGATGGAAACATAATGATTTTACCAAAAGAAATTAGAATAATTGGTAATGTAAGTGGGGTAGTATACAATGATTTAGCTAGAGATGATTATAAGCATTGTACCTCAATAGTGAAAAATATGATATGTAATATAATGGTAGATTATTAGAGAGGAGAAAGATGAACTTAGGTAACTTGTGAGTAGGGAGATGCTCATCTGAACTAGTAAGGAGGAAAATTATTTCATTGTTTAATTACTCTGTATACGATAAGATTTGGATGAGATCAAGAATGGTGCTAGTGCTAAGGAGATATATCATTATTGCATTATGGTGTAGACTCCTGTATCTAATTTTTTCTATAGCACATGATGGTAGGCATAATTATAGAACACCATGAAGGCTTGGCCAAAATATGCATAAGGACTAACACACAATCTAATAAATAATTAAAAATAATGTACTAATGATAAAAACCATGATTATAATGTTGTTGCATGAACATGGATGGGTTCAAGAATAATGTGCAAGGAATCACCCAATGAACGCATATAGATTTAATCAAGGCATAAAAAAAAGCAAAAAAATAGGCATATAAATAAACAAACAAAACATGAAAACAAATAGAAAAAAGGAAACAAACAACAAAAAATGTTTAATCACATTGTTAGTAAAAATAACATGACTCAAACAATATGATGAACATTACCCCTAGATAATATGAGACAACTAATCAAATAAACTAGATGGGAAAATAGAATAAAAGCAAGGGGGTGGCTGAGCTATCTCCAAATATATTAAGAAAGTGGACACTGCCTACATAGTTCCATAGTTGTAATATCCAATAAAAACTTCAGACCAAATGTAGTTCTCCATGGAAATGGGATAGAAGAAAAATGATGAAAATAAAAACATGATGGGTGTGATAGAATAATATGGGGAAATCTTTTAAAATGAAAAGTGTGTGGGATATCAGGACAAAAAAGATGGGGAAACTAAATGACAAGTGGTTTCTTGTGACTTAGTGAGGGTTCCTAGAATCCTTAAGGCAAAGAAGTGGTCAATTTTTGTGATTTTATAAAATATTTTTACAAATGTTTTTAGAATTTTATATGCATCTCAACTCAATATAGAATTATGAGATACTAAATGGTCTAAGCTCACAAAATGGTGAGAGCATTAAAACTAAAGTTGCTCAAAAAATAGTGAGATTATGGCTTAGGGGTGACTGAGTTGACCTCAACATGAATTGAATTCTACATATATAGTCCTAGGATGGGACCTCAAGTCACTATAGTTCTAAATTTTAGTAGATGAATTTGACTAGTGTAGTAGCCAATTAAAAAAAAAGGGTAAAGCTGGCAAAGGATACAATACAACATAGACATGGTAAGGTGGTACTTCAAGGTATGATCAATAATTATTTCCCGTATTTTTCCCTTAGGATGTAATAATTAGGAAAAAATATCATAGGTCAATGATACAAATTTTCCCATAGGTGGTTATAATTAGTAACATGATGGTGAGACACTGATTTTCCCAAAGGCAATTATAATTAATTCCACATGGTAGAAAATAGAACAATAAATGAAGGATGCAACTACCAAACCATTATCATATTTCTCCAAATAATGGCCTTTGTTTGGAATGCTAATTTAAATACTAAAACTTGTTTTGATTCTTTGTGCTAAAAGTGGTTGTAGAACTAAAGAAATAGAGCCAAGGTTAAAGGACATGGTAGCGAGGGTTAAAATAACTCAATCAATAGGAAAGGTATGGTAAAAGGAATAATTTTGATATTAGGGTATAATTGAAATGGTCCTCATAGACAATAAACTAGGTCACTCAAGCTAAGTAACATTTGAGGTGTATAATGTTCATCAGCTCATCAAATTTGTCCCCATCTAGTATAGTGAGCATGTATGCTCTAGTTCCATAGTTTACACCAATGATGAAAGGGCCTACCTAGTTAGGCTTGAACTTTCCTTTATGTTTCTTCTCAACCATAGCATTTTTTTATTTAATAAAAATATCACTAAGATCAAATTTTTTGTGTTTGATGGATTGATTGTAGTGGCCATAGATTTAGTTTTGGTATGATTGAAGATTATTAACTAAAACCATGCATCTCTCATCATGTAAATCCAACTCTTGCAGGTGATCTATTCGATAATATTCATCATCTAGGACCTTCCTCAAAGAGATGCATAAAGAATGTTTCTCGACCTCAATGGAAATAATGGATTAAGTGTAATAAACAAGTGAATATGGATTGGTTCCTATTAGAGTATGGTGATTGTTATGGTATGCCCAGAGGGCATGAAATATTTAAAGGTGATAATCATGGCCAATATCATTAACAAGATTTTTATGGATGTTGACAATGGTATTTCTAGATGCTTCTACTTGGTCATTACCTTATGGGTAATATGTCTTGGAAAAATGTTAAGTAATCTTATACTTAGCACATAACAATTTGACATCCCTATTTTTGAATGATCCACCATTATCATATATAATGTCAGAGGGGATAACATAATGAAAATGAGATGGTTAAATATGAATTTCAAAATTTGCTTTCTAGTCATGTAAGTGAGGGGAAGAACTTCAACCCACTGAGTAAAATATTTAGTGGTGGTAAAATTATGTTTATGGCCATCATATGAGGTGCGCTTTATCTTTCCAATGAGATTGAGGCCCTAAGTATAAAATGACCATAGTGTAAATATTGGTTTCAAAGTCTTGGCTAGGGCATGAATTAGATTGGCATGCCTTTGACATTTTTCACATATATAGCTACATCTACATCCATCATTGGCCAATAATACCAGGTACACAATATATTTTTAGATAAGACAACCCGGGATCCACATACCCATTCATGAACTTTGCATAATGCTAATGTAGATTCTGTTGAAGTTAAACAATGAAGAAAAGTTTCATAAAAACTATGGTAGTAAAAGGTTTATTTGAGTAAATTATAACATGTGGCATGGTGTATAAAGGCCTTAGATTATTTATGGGATAGGTTTGGTGGAATATTTTGGTCATGAATATAGGTGTAAATGTCTAAATACTAGATAGAGCTAGGACTAACAATATTGCAGATCATTATGATAGTTTAAGGTTCATGAGCCAGCACTAGTATATTTTTAATGAGGAACTAGTATTTCTTGACCATATCTGTATGACAAATCAATGATCAAATGGTGGTTATGGAATTTTTTATTCTATTATTGGGCCTTGGTATATGTTCAAACTAGACATTGATAATATGTTGTTTGAGAGTGTCGACCATGGCCTTGTATGGCACCAGTTTGTCATCCTTGGTTTGAAAATGGTCTATAACTTGGTCGATGATTAATTGAGAATCATCATAAAAATTTAGATGTTGTATGTTCCATTGTACTTCCTATCAAAGTCATACAATAAGTGCTTCATATTTAGTGATGTTGGTACAAGGAAAATTGATCTTAAATGACTTAAGGATTAGATCACCCTATGGTGTAATGAACTAAAGGCTTGACCCTGATCCATGTGTTATGATTGATCCATCAAAATAAAAATTCTAGTGCTACTCCTCAAAAGGTATGTCAATGATGGTCATAATGGATTCATCTAGGAATTGGAATGTTAAATGTTCTCTATTTTCAAGGGGTGCTTCAACAAACTAATTTGCAAAGACCTATCCCTTGATGGATTTTTGGTTAATGTATTCTATATAAAATTTTCTCAACATCATGATCCATTTGGCCATGCATAATTGTAAATATATTTTAGATAGTAGATACTTGAGTGTATCTACTTTTTAAATAATCACAGTCTTGTCATTCAACATGTAACATCATAGTTTTTGAGCTATGAAGACCATAGGTAAATAAGATTTTTCAATGGGTGTGAAATTATGCTCATACCAAACGTGACATGTCGAAATAGGCCCAAACAAATATATCAAAAAATTCCCTCAAAATGGATTTAAGGACTTCATGTTCCTCCTCAATGAGGGATGCACCTAATTTGATCCATTTTAGGTCATCTAAAGTCCTGATGTTAACTTCTATAGTTACCTCCATAAGAAGTTTTGAACCATCTTCTACAATGGTTGGAAAATATTTAAATTATTTTTTAATGACATATTAATCTTTTAGGAGTGGCTCTTCAAGCTATCCTTGGCATGAGGAAATGAAATCTCCCAGTGGTAGGGATAGCCATGTGACAAACACTATCAAGAACTATTTGATGATTTGATCAAAATCCTATTATTCTTTAAAACTGAACTTGGACCCATATGCAAGTTCATCATTGGTGGTCTCTCGATATATGCTTGAATAAGGTTGAACACCCCCATATAATGGTGCTTTAAAAGAGTTTTCATGACTAGAATGACCTTTATCTTTAATTTTTCCATGGTCTAAAAGTTCATCAAAGAGGTTTTCACTTTGGGACCTCAATGTTTTATTTAATTGTTTATGGCTTAGGGTGTTCACCCATTATCCAAAATAGGCATCAAGATATAAATTTATTGAGAACCCTTATTTGTGATCTCCATTTAGAACATTGTCCCTTAGGCGTATAAAATTACAAAAGGCCTCATCATTCTAAAAATCATTGACTAGAACTGTGGATTCTTATTAGTCCTAGTATATCAATTGGGTATAATATAAAGAAAGTGGATTATAGTGAATAAATAGTCTAAATGTAAAAATGACATTGGTATCAAATAAATTGGTATTGGTTAGGACATTAAAAGGGATATGATCAGATTCTACTTCACCATCGACATCATCGTCACTAGTCATTAGCATTAGAACATGAATAAGGTACATAGGGTCACCCCTAGGTGGTTTAAATCCAAGACCATATGTTCCCTTGTACCAAGTGAAAGAAATTGGGTCAAGCAAACCTTGTTGATTTAGCCCAAGTCCTTCTCTTTCATAGGCATGTTTCTCTATGATTTTTTTTGAAATGTGATATTTGGCATTTAGGTAATAGTCAACCATTTTGTCATTATAAAACCAAGATTCATCATCTGTAAGTGGGTCTTATTCTTGGCTAGTGGATGGTATAAAAATGATAGGTGTTATACTATGCAATTTGCCTTTTCCCTTTCTTTGCCATTCTATGCAAGGTGGTTTGGCATTATGTCTTCAATAAAACTTGGGGTTCTATGGAATCTTAACAATATGGAATGTATCTTGGGCCAAATATTATCCTAGTCCATTAATAAAGATATTATAATGATAAAATATTTTATGAGGTAGCATGTGAGAAAGTGAATCAACAAGTATTTCCTTCTCCTTGTCCTTCTTAAGAACTGGATTCAAGCCAAAATGATAGTTATAGCTTTGGTACTCAATTTCTAAATTCTTGTAGTGTTCATATGGCTATAAATCTCTATGAATAGTAACCTCCATACCTAAATGGGAGAACTTGGTACACTGGTGCAATATTAATGGGATTGCACAAATTCCATGTATCTAAGGTCCACCCAAAAGCATATTATATGACAAATCAAGGTCTAACACATGGCATAGTGTATCATGGGTTAATATCCCAATGATAAATAATAAGTTGATGGTGAATTATGACTCCCATTATTTATTGTCATAGTCCTTGATGGTGATCATTTTTGGTTTGAGATTGGTTATTGTATACTCGAGAAGCTTGATGAGATTTAGAAACATAATATTTAGACCTAGTCCATTGTCTATGAGGACATGTTTTACTTTGTGATGTGTTATGACAAATTTGATGTACAATGTATTATTATGAAAAGGGACAAGGGATGACATATCACTTTGGTTGAAGGTTAATTATTGGCTTGGGGCTAAATGTCTAACCAAAACTTGAAATTTGTTTGGAGATATGTCATTAGGAACTTGGGATTGGCCAAAGAACTCTGTCAATATATTCTTGTTGATGGTGGATGTATGAAATAAATACAAAATGGATATTTGCATGGGTATCTTCTAAAATTTTTTCCCAATATCAAATGTGTTTTCTTGTATAATGATAAATGGCTTGTTCCTAACTTGAATGGTGGGATAGTTGGATGAAGTGGTAGATGGTTGTGGGCTTGGTTTGGTAAAATTTGACCACAAATTTGTGATTGGATAATTAAGATTAGATACATGACCAATGTTTCTAATAAATGATGGTGGTGGGGGACTAGATAGTATAAGTATCGATTGCCGGTACACTCATGCATGATCATGGGTCAAGGATGAGATATTAGTATATGATATAAAAGTAGTAATCCTTGTTTTTTAGTATGCCTGTATGTAATATAAGGTCAAAGAAGGATCACCAACATGGGTTAGTTGATTGGAATTAATTATAAATGATCTTGTTTGATTGGTATTTTTTCTCGGATTAATGGAAATGGTGTAAATAAGACCTCTCATAATATGGCCTACAACCTTGTTGTAATCATGTGCAATTGCTTGGTAGGTCTATTAACTATTAACATCTTTTTGGCCTTGGTTCCATCCATTTGGATAATGTTGTTGGTTATGATATTGGTTCTATTGGTTCTATCTCAATTTTTGATAATATTTTTATTGATGTGATAGCCTTTATTGTTAATATTATTAGTTATTATGTTGTGAAAAGGAGTTTTGATAAATTCAAAGATTTTGATTGGATGTGGAAGCTCCATTATCCAATGTTATCTCCCTATTTTCCAAATATTCTTAATCAAATGTTTAATTTTCATATAATAATGTAAATCATGTCCACTAACCCAATTATTCTCATAGAATTCACTTTATCAATACCAATCGGGATAAGGAATGCCGTCAAGATGGTGTTTCAAAATAGGCTTGCTAATCAGATTAATGGAGGTGAGTTTGTGAAACATGGATTAAATAGGTTCTCCAAGGTCACTAAAGATGTAATGATTAGGAAAAATTATCCTTGGATTAGGGTCTTGTAAAGACAATTATTGTTGCATTTGTTAGGCTAGTCTAGGTTACTACATTTATTATGCTTGCTAAAGAGGTTGTTGGTTAGGAGTAATTTGTAAATGCAACATAGGCTGAAAAAATGGTGTTTTCACCATTTTGACATGTAAAAACTTAGTTAATATAATTAAAAATAAATTATTATTATGATTAAATGGCTTTTTCTTTTCATAATTATTAGCCTAGGTTGGTTGCGATGCTTGCTCATGGACTTGTTTCTAGTTTTGGACATTGTTTTAGTTTTTATTTGATGAGGTAAGTTTAATAATATCTTTGTTAATAAGGGATATTTAAACCAACAAACCTTTGTCAATGATTTCCTTTAAAGTGTGTGCACATTGTATCTCCAAATGTTAAGATATCTCACTATGTAAATTCTTGATAAACATAATGGCTAATTGATTATCTAGTAAACTATGGGTGAATCAACTAGTAAGTACTTTCCATATTTTTAGATAACATAAAAAAATTTCATCAACATTTTGTTTGGCTTGCATAAAATCTACCAACAAAATCTCATGTTCAAGATTGTAGGAGAAGTGTTACACAAACTTATCTGAAAGATAATTAAAATCAAAAACTAAATTCATGGAAAATTTTAGAAACCACTCAAAAGCTTTTCCTGCTAAACTCCTCAGAAATAATAGTAGGAGGTATATGTCACTACAGGCCACTAGTTGATAAATAACAAAGAATTCAATCAAATGGGCCTTGAGATATCCTTTCCCCTTATAGTTGTCAAACTTTGGTGGTTCGTACCCTGGAGGAAATGGTATCTATAAATACTCCATGTTGAAAGGGTAGAAACACATGTCATCCAACTTGAAATTTTTGGCCTATTTCTTAGCTTGGATAGTGGCAATTGAATCCTTAATTTGTTGTAATTCTTAGGCTAGGAAATTGGAGGGAAAATTGGTCTGAGGTGGAGGCCTAGTTTGATGCAAAAGGTTTGTTTAGTTTGGGAATTGACCAAGAATATGAATGTATGGATGAGGATGTGATTGTTGAAATTATATTGTGTCATTGTGTGATATTCTAGTTAGGATTTGGTATATGGGCCTAGTTTTGGGAAAATTATAGCTGAGATGGAAGGATATAGCTGGGGGTGAAATACTATGCCTATTAAGGTTGATTAGGGGCTTACTATTGACTAGTCAAACCCTATTGATTAATGGGAACTTGTGAACCTAGGCCCTATCATTAATTTTGTGACACGTTAGGAACAAAAAAAAATTATTGCGTAATTGATACTTGTGGAACATTATAACCTCTTAGTTGTATGAATCCTTTTTGGGAAGTAGATGCATGTTTAAGATTCAACATTTATCACTGACTAATATTCATACATTTTTTATTAGACATCATTTGTGATTATATTAGTATGTTGGTCTATGAATTAAGAGGTATGTTTGTCATTACCTGACAAGGTGGAACATTAGTTTCCCCTATTGAGGTGGCAAAATATTTTTCCTCTATTGTGTGGGTATGTTGGATTGTGCCTATTGTTTTAGAGTATTATTCATCACCTATTATGGTAGAGTAATATTCATCACATTTTTTTGAGGCATGACACTGGTTTTTGTTTGACTACTTAATCATTGTAGTTGTGTACTCAAAGAAGTAATTAGTTGAGGATTATAGGTAATTTATTGAGGTTTGGAGGTAGAAGTTTATACCCTTATTTTTTTGAACCACTCATGGTGTTAACTAAAGGCACATTTTTTTTGGACTAGTTGTTTGTAAATTTATACCACTTTGGTTTGGATTAGATGTCACTTGCATGTTGTCCACTATGTTTGGATCACTATTTTGTGTAGAAGTAGAAGACACTTATTTGATAGATAGGGCATTGAACATGTCTCAAATTAAAGTTATTTTTGGGAATGGATCTACACCTTGATTTTATTGGCCTATAAATTTGATTAAAATTAATGTTGAAGGAGCTAACTCAATAAGAGAAGCATTTGACATGGTCATGTTATTGAAGTTGCACACTATGTTTAGAAAGGTTTGGTATGTTGTTTTCATCAATATGAAATGATTCTCCATGAGGCATTTTTATATGAAAAAAATATGAGGGTATTGATATGGCATTGAAATTATAGCTTGAGGATTGTTATAAGAGGCTTGTTCAATATTCTGATTATAAGGCATGTTGTAAGTCACTCTTACTAAACTTGGAAAAATTTCATGGGGAAAGTCTACTAAAAACATAGACCATACCTTTGCAGCTCTGATTAAGACTTCACCCTTGTTTGTAAACAAGTGATGATTAAATAAATAAGGATCATAGGTTGATGGAATTGTAACATAGTATAGTTGTTATTGGACTTTTTCTATAACTAAAGGTATGCTAGCTAGGTATTGTGTCATTTGATCTTGGTCCTAATCTAAGTATGGATGCATGTTGACCAAATAATGGGCCAAAAGATCTTGGGTTTGTTACCCTATTTGATTTTTATAAGGTGGATAAATATATATATCATAAATTAAATTATATCCATAGGGATCTTGAATAAAGTCTTCTTGTGCAACCACATTACTATACTCTAGATTGTACATGAAACCACTACAAGTATAGTGAGACATGCTCAAATTAATTATGAATGTTTTGTGACAAGGGAGTCTGGAGTTTTACAAAATCTAAAAAATAATGTCTAAAAAGATAATTGGTTCAAACTTGATCTAACTTGGTCAAAGGGATGGAACTGTATTTCCAAAAAGGGTTTATGCTAAAACTTAGTATAACATAGTTTAATGTCAAATGTCTAACATTAAATGTCTCACACAAAAAGGTTAAGTGGATAAAATAAAATGAAAATGCCAAATTATAGGGACAAAGTGTTCCAAATAGGTCTAATATAGGAAAATAAAGGTTTCTATTTCTTTTGGCCAAATGCAAAGTTAAAATCTAGGCTCAAACAAAGGCATTTGTTAGGACTTTTGGTAAAATAAGCACAAAATCTAGACTTTAAAGAAAGGGGTATGATTTAATCTAAAAAATATGAAACACTTTGGCATAGAATATGAATTTAACTTTAGATATGGACTTGGTAAATTGGCATAAGGCATGAAACAAAAGGCATAAAGAGATAGGTTATTTCTCCCAAATCTAGGCACAAACAATAGTTTTCAAATTTGGGTAAAGAATTAACCTAAGTTACACAATCCAAAAGATAAATATTAGTGTCTAAGCCAAAATTAGGTGAGGCATAAATAAAAATCAATAAATGTTTATATTTGAACCTATCCAGGTTAATTAAAAACTCAATTTATAAAAACTAGGCTTTTTTGATCAACAAGATAGACAAAGGTGAATGGCATAATGATACTAGACAAAAAACCAAAAGGCACATGTAGATTGGTTTCAAATTTATAAAGTTAGAAACAAGACAAGTCTATGAGATGAATCAAGTAGTGTAATGATGTTATCACTCTCTAAATGGATGATCAATGTTTTGTTTCATGACTCCATGGCACAAAACTTGAAATGGATTGGGTAGTGTAACGTTACCCTTCCCAATCAAGTGACACACATATAATGATTTATCAAAAATATCAAGCCAAAGGTATGGTGTAAAATGGATAGCATAAAACCTCATAAAATAGTAGAATGATGTGGATGAAAAACTCATTTTGACATGGCACAAACAAACAAATGGTTTTAAACTCAAAGATAAATCAAGTAAAGGAATAATGAAAAAATACAACTAAGTATAATGTCTAACACCCTAAAACTAATAAGGTTACATCATATAATTGAATTTCATCTATATGCATGATTTAGGAGAATTTTAAGTGTTAGTCCAAAAATAAAAGTGCATGAAGTAGTACGGTTTTTACACCCCTTCTCCCAAGAGATTGTATAGTGACATATAACTTTGGGATCCCACCCTACATCAATAATATGTTCATAGCAAGTGGGATTGTTCTAAAACTATTTTTTTTAATCATATAAATTATCCCAAGTATGTTTAACACTAGATATTCCTTACATCAATTGATTTCATACTGGTTAAATTACTATGCAAGATTTTATTCCTTTGCATAGTGATTCCATCTGTGTACTACTTAGTGGAATCCCCTAGTTAACCAGACCCGACTCAAGTCTTAATTATGATTAGAGAGGTTATCCTCTCAACCCCATAGAAGTTATAATATATGTGCCTTGATTTATAAAACCCACTATGGAGTGGGGTTGAAATAATGTTAGGAGATGAAACCCTAGGTCAAAACTTCCCTAAATAACTTGTGAGGAGGCTATGAACTCCCACTGACAAGTCATGTTGCATAAAATAAATGACTAAGTCAAAAGACTTTAAAGGTTGTGTCTAGATTACCCAAACCATAAGGGTTTTGGGGAGAGCCTTAACAACATTAATTTTACACATTGAAAAAAGTAACAAATTGAAAGGATGAAGCAATTTTGGTCACCCAAGTTTCCTAAAGGGGATAGGGGGCAAGCATACACACATCCTTTATTTGTAAAAAACACACAAGTATAAAATGATATATAATAAACAAAACACTTCATGGAATTTACAATTCTAAGTGAATGTTTATTTTATGGACAAAATTGATATGATTGTGAAACTTTCTTGGCACTTGGCCTTAGTTTCAAACTTTAAAAACTTTCACAAAACAATCTAAGTATAAACCATCTAAATTTATTTTAAGCACCATATGGGAAATTTCAAGACTTAAGCATGTTAAAATTAGGCACTTTTCCACATGTGACCTAAATTTTTTATAGGGTTCCCTTCTACTTTGAATAATAATTGGAAATGAGAAAATAAGATTTGGGAACAAGAATTCAAGTTTCTCTATTTTTATTATATAGAGACTGACGTCAGTCAATAGTGACTAATATCAGTTACCAGAGAACCAATGCTAATTAGAAATAACTAATATTGGTTGATAAATACTATTGTTGGTCACCTTTTTACCTAACTACAAAACAAAAAGATTTAAAAAACATTGGTGAGCTCATATTAGTATAAAAACTCCACAAAACTTATAATAAGAATGATTAGATAGAGAGTATACAAGTCAATAAAACCAAGAAAATAAACTAAGAACTTCAAGAAAGCATAAAAAACCAAGTTTATTTCCATGTTATTCCCTACACATTGACTAATTCCAATTAAAATAGGAAAGATTTTGGTTAGGGGAAATTGATCAATCACTGTGTAAACTATGTGTGACAAAAAAAATAGAATATGGCAAAAGCAAAAATAAAACTCTAGTTTTTAAGATATCCAAGCATTTATTTGAAAATTTATGAGTTTGACTTTGGTCTCCTTGCTACATGGGATGCTTTAGTTCCTGTTGGGCATGCCATTTATGAACATAGGAATTTGACATAGAGGGGAGGTTAGTATTATGTTAGTCCATTAAAAAATGAAATGAACACACTTACAAGATAAAATATCTAGCCTAGATCATAGGGGGATCTTAATGAACAAAATTTAATTGAAAACACAACTAAAATGAAAAATATACACAATCTCTTACCTTCCTTGAATGTTCCAAATGCTTTGTTGGGTTGGCTTGCTCAGTTTTTGTTCAAAAAGTCTTTGGCAATTGAGTTTGTGTAGTTTTCTCTATCTCCTTAGAACCATTATGGCTTGTGTTGGTTTGGCACAATATTTTGGAATTATAAAATTATTGATATAAATATCATGAAACAAAACCTACATTATAACTCTACAATATCCAAGTTTTTTTAATAGGCAATGGCTTATATTTATATCAAATGGATTTAACCCTAACCCAGGGTGAGTCAAGATGGAGTGAAGGCTTGGAATGGGTTTCAACCTAACCTAAGTGAGTCAACATAATCCTATTAGATTTAAAAGGTGTCAAATATTCATGATTTGCAATGAATAGGCATGGGTATCCAAAAAGAAATATTTTTAGATATTTCCCAAAGGCTTGACAACTTGTGAAGGTAATCATGAAAAGCTAGGATATTTCATATTTTTGAATTTCATTTTTTTAATTATTCATTAACTACACATGGATGATTTAAATAGGAATTTAATCTAGTTTATATTATTCATTAATTCTGATTATACATTTAGCTCTTTCAAGATTTGATTTAAGTTCATGTTCCCCACTTAATAGGTCCATAGGATAAATTGATCTTGTGATGCCAAAAGATGATTAGGGATGAATCCATGAGATTTTATTGCTATATTTTGTAGGATATCCCAATTGGGAATGCCTCAACATGATTCTAAGCTTTGATAAATGATGTATAAGCAAATTTAGGATGCTCAATAATTTATAGGTTTAATTTGTAATGTTGGTAGGAATTGGTCTGAAGTTTGGTTGAAGGCCATTGGTGGTTATTTTTAGGTGTATACCGTACCTATTCATCTATCCAATTCAACTAAAAATCCAAAATATGCCTACCTAGTCAAGGCAATCCACCTTTGACCATGTAACCTCAATAAAAATAGACCACTCCTAATTTTCTTTCCCAAGAGTTGAAACAGATGAAGGATGACATTTAAGCTATACAAATTAGAAAATAAATAAAGAAATAAAAATTGGATATGATATTATCTTACCCATTAAACATGGAGTATTTAAAAATACCATTTTTTCTAAGTTATGAGCTACCTAAATTTTAAAAATATAAAGGCAAAGGTGACTCTAAAGATCCCCTAAAATAATTTTTTTTTGTATGATGATCAGTGGCCTAGAGTGACTATACTTGATTCTTATTTATCAAAGAAAGTATACTTAGACAAGCCTTGGAATGGTTGTTAAAATCACCAAGGAATTCAGTGACTAAATTTATGATATTTTAGATAAACTTATACATCAATTTTCATATAATCTCAAACATGAGATTATTATTATTATGTATTTAGACCAAGTTAAATAGAAGATTGGTGAAAGCTTCACTACATAATTAAAATGTTGGAGAGCACAAGAAATCCCATTTACTCATAATATATTAGATAAATAGTTGGATTCAATATTTACTAGGATCTTGAAAAATAAGATATCTTACCATCTCAAGATGTAATGTGCTCATATATTTGAAGAGGTTATAGAGAAAGGAATATAGATTGAGAAATCCCTTGTCAACAAAAGGATAATAAATATATCATATTCTAAACAAAACCAAAACCATAATCAAGGTGATAACCATAATAAAAACCTAATTAAAAATATTGTCTTTAACACCACCTCAAACCAAAAATAATGAGGTACCTAAACCCTACAACTGTAATAAGAATGTTGTTGATAGTGAGGTTATTAAATCATGACATGTTTAAATGGTGAAAACATTGGTTTTAAATTTACCTCCACCCACTCAAAAACCACTTCATACATTCAACCAAGACCTCCACAAAACCAACCACCATAAAATCAAAACCAATCGCAAGCCCCTCCTCTGAGAAGAAGACCACCCATTACCTAAGAATTTAGTGACTTGGGTGAGCCTATTAAATTTGTGTTCTAAATATTGGTTCAATCAAATATGATTATTTTGTAAATACCAAAGCCATTTCATAAAGGGATTCATTTTCTTGATTGGTACAAGGAGCTTGAATTTTTTGAGTACATTCATTTCTAAGGACATTCTATAAGATGATATATACAACTCAGGCATTTAATTTAGAATATGCTAGAAAATAGAGAGATAAAAAGAGACTCCCATGCTCTTATGACTAATTTTAATTTGGGTATCTACTATAATATATGTCCATAACATAACAATAAATAGAAATAATACTAACAACAAAAAAATTAATTACAGAGAACACCTTAAAATCAACAATAACAATGTCAACCATAACAATAATAAGAAAATAGCTAAAACCAAGGGAAAAATGATCAAATTGACAAAATATTCCATCATGATATTGTGTATATTTATAACAATTTTGTATCACACATTTCAATCAGTCATGTTATAACTATCACCATTAACTCTAGTCCAATTATCAACAAACCTATACCTTCACCTAATAATTCCTATTTACTAAGTAATGCTTACCAAACTCCTTATGATGGTGATTATTTTATAGGACATGATGATAATCACACTCCATACCATCTAAGAATCATCATTCCAAGCATAATTACCTACCATCCAACTACCAAAGATAAATTCCATATTGATACTACATAATCACAACTCAATGAGCCAGGGTCACTATCAAATGACCATAACCAAATACTAAAAATGATCCTAATCATCCTTTTATGCCTATAATAAATAAACCAACTAATAAAATTAAAGTGAATGAATATTATATTATGGAATTATTTATGAATAAACCTATGCATATATCCATCATGGATTTGTTTCGTACGTCAATCATCCACAAAGACATCTTGAATGAGTATTTAAACCAATCCCTCATTCTAGATGATATCACTCCAAATAAATTTTAAGCCGTGGTAAAACAATTGGTCCTAGAAAATGTCTCAACTTTAACCAAAGTGATGTTTTAGGTTTATCAATGATGTATCCAAGGTGATGAAGGATGTTGATGAGGTATCATATGTGCTAGAATGATAATGACAAAGTTGCTTCAATGTTTTTACATATTTATTCAATGTTTGACTTTGAGAGGCAGATGGTGGATGTTATTGATGGTATGGTCATGTTGAAAATACCTTATGGGGTGTTTTTAGGGTTTTTTTAATCTATTTTAAAATTTAAAATAATTCATTAGAGTGGTCATTGATGTCTTAGGTTGGCATTGATGTCAAAGAGAGCATGTGGTACTAGTGCATGAATGACAAAGTTATGTTTGATAAATTGAAGAAATATGGTAAATGAATAGGTATATAAGGAAAAATAATAAGTTTTGAGCCATACATATATGTATTGGTAAATTTTTGGTGTCATTTGATCATTTGGAAAGAGAAACATGCATATTCCAGCTTAAGAGAATCTAAACCATCACTACACATCATGCAGATATGAGTGATCTAGAAAGTTTGTACATTTAGTGTAGGTACTAAAAAATTAAACATTTGTCAAAGGTTTTAATTGAGATTTTTTTATATATTTACAAGAAGTTACCCTAAATATTTAGACTCTTTAAGTGTTTTCTTGCTCAAGTTACAAACCTTAAAAGTTGCTCTTACAGACTGTGATGTGTTGGAGATCATCAAGTTTAACTACGTTGAAGTCTGGGGTCGAATAGTAAATATAGATATAAAATGATTTTAAAAAATATATTAAAATGTGAATTAAATCACATAAACAAAGATCAATTACATGTTTATAATTCAAATATTCAATGATTACATATGGGATTGCCAAGTGGTACAAGAGCAAGGACTGACAACAATGTGCTCAAAAAGCACATGAGGGTGACAAGTGTCTTAATTATAGAAGAATATAAAAAATATAAAAAATGAGTATTAATTAAATAATTTAAAGGATTCTTACAAGTATCATAGGGATGAAAAGTGGTAGAATTTCATTGGAGACTAACTACAGGGTACGTAGAGGGCACACAGGGTTGCCAAGTGGCTTAATCCTAGAAACGAGGATCTAAGATGAATGGTGAACATTGAAAGGTAAATAATAAGATAATAAAAAGTATATATATGGATCATGTTTGTATATATTCTATGGATCATGAGATAAAGATACATGTCTACAATCTTTGTATTACATAGTGACCGTTGGCATTTGAATTAGCAAAGGGAAAAACCAGTCTGTAGTATTTTACTAATATCATTTCATCTAGGATGAATTTGAAGGTGATGTAAAAATAAAAATTTAAGAGGAATTAAAGGTTAATATAGAGAAGTGTGTGTCATAAGGTTTTAATGTTTATAAAATCAAATATATTGAGATCTAAAGTTGACTATGTGTTTGACCATGTTCTACAAATGACCTGAGAAGGATAATTGAGTTGTTCTTGATAGTATTTTGATGTTTCAAGATGAAATAACTATTGGAGAGTGTTTTATACTCCATGAGGAAAATATTTATGGATTTTTGAGGTTTTAAAAATCAATATTTAATATCAACAAAGGCTTATAAGTTCACTATGTTTGTTATATGCACTAGCAGTTTGAGTGACCATCATGCAAAAGTCAGTTGAAGATGTTTTAAGAATAATTGAAGAATAAAATGAGTATGGAGATGTTACATAAGAATATAAGGATTTTTATAAGGTATTTTATTTCATGATATTACATTTATTAGATATGGAGAGTCAAAATAGTAGTATTGTATTTTGACTATGTGTGACCATTTTGAGTGATCATTTTGAAAGAGTTGTTTTTAGTGCTTAGTTATTATGTCAAAGTGTCTAAAGAACATGGAGATTTTAAATAGGTAATAAAGTTTTCATAAATGTGATATAATCATATAGATATTTGAAATATTTGAGTGTTTGATTCATAAGTTTAAGGCTTATTTTCTATGTATGAAGACCTGAAGAATAAGGATACCTAATTTGTAGGTTTAAGTATTGACTTGATGTTGTAGGTGGAATGAACCCATATAAGAGTTATCAAGGGGATATTTTAGATAGGTTTTATGTGTTTTAATAATTGGTAAAATTTAAATATGGTTCAATAGGTTGTAAGAGTAATATGTGGATGTGAAATTCTAATTGTTTTGGGTTCCATTAATACCTAATGGATGATTTAAGTCTTAAGGACTATGGATGACCTATGGAGTGGAGTGCTTCACCTAATTTAAATTTTATGAATATATCTTTCAAAGGTAAAATAATTATGTAAATATCTTGGCTGACCAATGTGGGTTAAAAGAAGAGAGTAGTATAAATACAAGGTCGAATGGGACTAATTGAGTAGTTGAGAAAAGTGTGTAGATGAGTAGAATATTTGTGAAGGATTTAAGATATTTGTGGATGTATTGAGAGGTAGATCAAAGTGTATATTGAATTTATGACCTTGTGATCATAATTCTAATTTTGAATTTATAGTTTTAACTGCATGAGAATAAGTGAAGGTGTGTATATTGATCCAAAAGATGGTTTTGGATGCCTTACTTGTGTGTGAATGTTTGTATGAGTGAGGAGGATTAAAGGAGGTTATTTTTTAGTGTTTATACATAATATTTAAAATAAGTTAGAGTTGTGTAGTTTTTTATTTCATAGATGGTGTGTTGGTACTCAGAATCTTAGGCAAGTTGGTTTTTATCATCTTTAGGGGTTGGTACTCCCTATGAAGTGGGTACTTCACTAAAGTCTCTTATTTTTAATAATATTATAAGACAATTAGTACATTTTTTTAAGGATTGAGAGTGGGTTTTCTCCCCCAAGAGTTTTCCCACATAAATCTTGTGTTATCTTGCTTATCTTTCATGTTCATTACTATGAGTGGGTTATTTTATTTTTAAGTGATTATGGTATATGAGTAAGGGTTTGAAGGATTTAGATTGAAGTTTTGAAATATATTGATTCAATGATTCACCCCCCTCTTAGTGATTTTACCTTTAAAAATTAGTATGAGTTCAAGACATTCTATACAAGTTTAACCACTTGAAGTTAATCTTAGGTACAATGACAAGTTCTCAAGGTTTATCTATTAAGCAAGTTCTATTATTCAATAGATCCAATTATTATTTTTAGAGTGAAAGAATGAAAACCTACATCATGTCCTTAGGGTTTGAAACTTGGAAATATATTTTGGATTGTTATTCCATGCCACCTACTCCTCCAACCAGTGATGTAGGCATGAATCTAAGTGAGAAAAATTCCAAATATATGAATGCTATTGTGGTCTTTCTAAGGTTGATTTCACAAAGGTAATCCATTACAAGTTTTCTAAGGAGATTTGGGATAAATTTTAGCTCTTCTATGGAGTATATTAAAAATTAAAGTTGGATAAAATACAAACCTGATCCAAAACTTGAAAAGCTTTGGTTGAAATATAATTTATAAATAAGAACAATGCAATTCAAATAATGCTATCTCTGAAAAGAGATGTTTTATTTATCAAAATTGTAGACCCAAACATATGCTTATCTCTGAGAAGAGATGTCTGATTTCCATTTTAGGTTACATCTTCATTTATACATGTTTTGAAGGTGTGGGGAGGATGTGGAAGGTCACCAATCTTGAGGGAGATGAATTGGTTTGACTTCCATTATTTACAACAATACAAAATTTGATAAATTACTATTTTTAGAAACTTACTATTTTTAGATTGCACTACTAAAATTAAATTTGGGACACTTCCATTGGGTTTTAAGGGGTCAAACTTCATTAAGTGAAGCTAAATTCCATATCATGACATTCCCCTCATTATTATCTTTCCAATGGTGAGTCAATTGGAGCTACGGTGCAAAAGTTATGGCTCCCGAAAGTTCCGCCATCAATTGGGGTAGACCCATCACCCGAATTGTCATCTAGATTGTTGTCCGGATCTATCGAAGGCAATTTAAAATTATTTAAATGAAGGAAGAGGATACTATGGATTCATATCTTCTAAGAGTTTATGAGGTAGTGAACATGATCAAAGGCATGGTAGAGGTTATTGAAGAAGGCACTATAGTACAAAAGGTATTAATGTCTCTCACTTTTAAATTTGATTTAAAATTTTATGCTAGAAAAGAAAATCATGATCTCACCAAAATGAATATGGATGAATTGCATGGCATTATTTTTTAATATGAGATGATAGTTAATGAGGAAAAACCACCAAATAAAGAAGCAACTTTCAATACATAAAAGAATCTAAAGACGATTTTCTAAGGTAATAAGGTCAAGGATGATGAGATTTTTGATATTGATGATGATGAACTAATAACTCTATTAACAAGAAAAATAAAAATAGGTTCAAACAAGTTTAAGGGTAAACTTCCCTTTAAATGTTTCAATTGTAGAGAGATAGGTCACTTTTAAAACAAGTATCCTCATAATCATAAGGGAAATGATAATGAAGAACATGAAAAAGATCAATATAATGACAAGAATAAATTTAAGTCTGATAAGAGCAAGAGTAGTTTCAAAAGGTATAATGGCCAAAAGAAGTTTTACAAGGATAAGAGGAGTCTTTACACCTAGGGATATTATATATCATTTGATGAGAATGATGGTAGTGATTCTAAGAATGATCATGAATATGATGGTCCTACTAAATATGAATCTCTCTTCATGGCTAAAAAAGGTAGCTACTCATACCAAGAAGAATCTACATGGTTTCGAAGTGGTTTAGGTGATATAGATGATGAAAAAGATAAGGTAATATATAAAAATGAGTATATTAATGCCCTTGAAGATATAAATATTGATAATAAGAAAACCAAGAAGTTGAATTCTCAAATAAAGGACTATGAAGAGAAATTTAGTGTATTTGAGACAAGAATGAATGAAGACACCAAGGAGCATGAAGATATAGTCAAACATCTTAGTTATCAATTGGAAATCCTATCTAAAAGCATGAAAGCTAAAGAAGATGAATGTTTAAGGTATGTGATTGAAAATGAGTTATTGAAATCTAAGTTAAAATAATAAATCTAGTAAGATGAAGTCATATGTGATGTTTGAAAAGAGCTTAAGTGATCTAGACAACATTTTGAATAGTCAAAAGCATGCTAGTGATAGAGTTAGACTTGGTTACATAGAAGAACAAAAGAATGTAACTCAAGACAAGATAAATACCAATGTGAAAAAGAAAAATTAGACCTTGAAGATCAATCATCAGTCAAGGAATGAAGGTGTTGGCAGACTGAGGAAAAATCAAATTAGACAACCAAATGCCATGAGGTATGTAAATTTCAATGGTTACTACTATACTTGCAATCAATTTGGTCATATGGATATAGAGTGTAGAAGACCTATTGAGAATGAATAGAATAATCAATCAAAAAGAATGATAAAACTTGAGTTCTTTAGTTGTTATGACATTTGACACATTGTAATATTTTATCCAAATTAGGTAAGGGAAGATGAGTTCACTTCAAGAAGAATAGTTTGCTGAAATTGTGAGAAGATTGATCACATTGTTAGGTTCTGAAAGTAAGGGCCATCAAGTCAAAATAAGTTCTATCAGACTCCTAGAGTGCAAGGAAGAAGGAAAATTAAAATATGGAAACCAAAATTGGAAAGTAGGTGTCATGACCAGTCTACAAGTCCAAATGGACTATTTTCCATGGTATAGGATGCTACATAGGTTGAAGAATTCCAAGGGTACTCATTATCTACTAATGATAAGAATAAAGTGTCAGGATTGTAACAATAAAAATTGATTACTTTTGTATGCAACTAAACATGGAATTAAACCAGAAGTAAATATGTAACTAAGAATCAAAATCAACAAAGAACATGAGATACAAGAAACAATGAAAAATTATATTAAACTCTTCTCAGAAGGAAATACAATGAAGAAATCTCTCTTTCTTCCACACCTCTCAGATGTACAGATCTCTTTCCCTCAAGAGTTCTCTCTCACAATTACAAACACAATTCAGCTACTTGAATTGTCTGTTACATCATAATTACAAGCTATGAAGATCTATCCCTATTATATAAGATTAGGGATCATGAGCTATGCATTCTCAACCATTAGATACACCTTTTGACTTAAGAACTTTCATTCCCTTCTCACTCATGTGGCCAAGCCTCTGGTGCCACAACTTTGCATCTACATCTGAAGTAGATAATACAGAAGGAGAATAATCAGTAATACAATTACATAAATAGAGAGTACCTACTCTCTTACCTCTGGCTAATACAAGTGCACCCTTGGAAACCTTCCAAGATTCAGTTGTGAGAGTTACTATACAACCCTCATCCCCCAACTTTCCTACAAAAATTAGATTCCTCTTTAGGTTGGGTACATGCATGACATCTTTCAACACCCATGTGTTGCCATTATGCATTTTCAGCTACACTTTTCCTTTGCCAACAATTTTACAAGGCTCATCATCCCCTAAATAGACTTTTCCAAAATCTCCCTGGACATAATCATTGAAAAATTCTCTATTTGGGGTAGCATGTAAAGAAGCACTAGAATCTACAACCCAAGATTCTAATCTATTATCCAAAGAAAGTGTAAAAGCATCTTGTGCAATAATACCTGCAACTTTTGCTTCTTCATTACTTCCATGCTGATTTTCTTCTCTAACCTTCAACCAATAATCTTTCTTTGCATGCCCTTTCTTTCCACAATTCCAGTAGGTTATCTTTCTTTTTCCATTTTTGGATTTGGATCTATTGCTCATCTTTGACTTAGACCTTGATCTCCCATGCTTGTGCCTCTCTTTTTGCCTTCCCATAATTTCAATACTTAAAGCATTACCTGATGTCTCCTCTGTGCTTTTCTTGCAAATTTCTTCATTCAAGATTACACTAACAACATCATCTACTTTCAAGATATTTGTAGCAGATGCAGTATTACTAACTGCCATTACCAAACTATGCCAACTTTTTGGTAAAGAGCATAAAATCAAGAGAGCCATAATTTCATCATCAAACACTATTTTGACTGAATTTAATTGATTTACTATTGCATGGAAATCATTTATATGAGTAGATACAGATCCACCTTCCTGCATATGCAAATTAAATAATTGCTTCATAAGATATACCTTATTTGAAGCTAAGGGCTTTTCATATAAATTTGCTAAAGTATCCATTAACTCTACCATTGACTTTGCCTATGATAAGTTGGGTATCACAGAAGATGCCAGGCTCAACCTTATGGATCCCAGAGCCTTTTTATCAGGAACATTCCATTCTTAATCTTGCATATCTGTGGGTTTGCATGAAATCCCACCCAACGGTAAGTATAGATCTTTCTGATACAGATAATATTCTATTTTCATCCTCCATAATTGATAGTTCTTGCCATGAAACTTCTCCATTCTTAGTTTAATTTCTTCTCCCATTGATTTACTCCCACTCAAAAAAAAACCCCTGTGAGTGACCTGTAATCAAAACACACTAAATAGATCTGAACTACTTGTTAGTGAACCTGGCTCTGATACCACTGTGTCAGGATCTAGAACATAAAGCTCTGATACCAATTGTTAGTTAAACTAGGAAGCACCATTGATTACCATGTACAAGAAACTAAACACGAAATTTAACTAGAAGTAATAAGTAACTAGAATTTAGAAATAACACAGAATATGAGAGACAACACCCAATTGTATTAATACTCTTCCAGAAGGAAATACAACAAAGAAGATGCCACAATATTCTTCTACACTCATCTAGGGCTCCCACACCTCTAGGGCATAAATAGTAAATCTCTTCAAGAGCTCACTCTCTCAACTACAGTCACAACAAACAACTCAAACATAGAGTTGTTGTTCACCTCCAACCAGTCAGTATCACTATTGCCAATACACAAGTACTCAAAGTACTCCAAGTAGATCTCCCATGAACTTGCAACAACTTGAAAATCAAATGATCTTACTTACACATGAAGAACCCTTGTCCTTGCCTCACCAAGTCCTTATGATTCTCCAAACTAGCACCCCTGTGGATCTTCTACTAGATCTTGCAACAACCTGCAGATCTCCCTGATCATACACACTTGGCACTGTGGCACTATGAGGAGCTAACCTTGCTCTCTTCCCTTTGAAGGAGTTAACCTTGATCTCTCTATCTATCACACTTTACAATACAACCCATGAGTCTATTATATAGATCTCATGTAAACAATAATTAGACATCTAATTACAATAATTAGATCCACAGCTCAAGACTAAAATTAGTCTTTACATGCAAACAACCCGTTCAAAAAACTAACTGTTCATCAACAACCAGTTTTAGAATGCACAGGTGACTGACGTCAGTCCCTATTAGTCTGCACATGACTAACGTTAGCTGATCCATAACTGACATTGGTAGCCTTCAGTCGATCCCTAACTAATGTCAGCGACTGTGTAATACAACAACCTTTGCATTCGCTCATTGGTGAAGCTTTTAGCTCCACACCTTAACATCAAGAAAAAAATCTCACTAAAGAGACTGAATTAGTTGAAACTTGTCTTAAGGTATCTATAAAATTAAGTAAACAAACTAATGTTGTTGATAACTTTTCCTATAAATAATATTAGTTGACAATGTCAAGTGTTGATGCTTTGAAATGTGAAACTACTACTTCAAGTGAAAAGGTATTCCAAGAATCTTTATTTTCTCCATGTATTTTCAATACCATCCTAAAAGAAAAGGAAAGTGATAAAGAAGATAAACAATTTGATTTAGTCAAGCAAAAGAAGAAGAAGAATCATCAGTTCAAGTTATCTAAGAAGGGGAGTGAATATGAGGAGTGGTGGGAAACTCCTAGTTTCACATTGATCTACAACATTATGGGTTAGGGGTGTCTCTCTCTAGGCTTCAAGGAGACACTTGTTAGAAAAATGAATCATGGTGGATGTTAATTGAGTTTTTAATTGTTGTTGTAGGATAAAAAATTTAATAAGAATATATGCTAGATTCCTATGAAAGGACATGAAGAAGTTTAGTGATCTGAAGGATGATCTAGTTAGTCAAATGGTGAATAATGAAGCTATGTGTACAAGGTCTATAGGTAGGGAATAGAGGTCTCTAGGTGTTTGTTATGGAGTTCATAGTGTTCTGAAGATGAGATAGTTCCATAAGAGTGCTTTGAAAAGGTTTTAAACCATGATATCTTCTAGAGGATAAAGGGCAATTATTTTGAGATCCATATGAGAGTTATTCATGTCTGCTTTAGTTGTTTAAAGTTGATATAATTAACATATGAGATATATTTGTGGTTTCATAAGGATATTGACTAAGTGTGGATAGTGTTGAAGAGTTGATAATAGATCTAGTTCACTGAGAAGTCTTTTTAAAGATATCATGATCTAGGTGGAGCATGGAGCTAGGGGGGCTAACTCAGATAGTTTGAAAGGCTTGGATAGATGTGCATGATGTGAGGGGGATCATATGTGATATGCCTCAATCATGGTGGAGATATGAAGATATCTTATACTATTGTGATTTCAAGAATATTTGTATGATGACTTGATCAAAGCTAGTCATGTGTTTTTGACAATACATTGAATCCTCATGCATAAACAAAGGGGGAGATTTGTAAATGGTTAGGTCCTAGGATTAGAGGACTGTGTAGTAGAATTTGAGAGAGAAAAATATATGTATGATCAAAGAAGAGTGCATTCATGGAGCATGTTTGAGAATCTCAATGTAATAATAGGTATGCAAAATGTTAAGGGAAGTTTGTATCATCTCTTAGAGGTGGTACTTTCCTTTTGTTAGTTATTGAAGTATTTTTAGGTCCTTAGAATCAAAAGATGAGCCTACTTTGTCATTGTGTCAAATGGGGAGAAAGTACTTGAAGAGAGAGATAGAGTATGAGAATAAGATTGTATTGGTGTTTGACATCAATGAAAAAGGGGGATATTTTTGGAGGTTTGTCAATGATGTCTCCAAGGTGACCAAGGATGTTGATCAGGTGTCATGTATGTTAGAATGATAATGACAAAGTGTGTTTTAATGTTATTTCATAGTTATTTAGTGTTTAAATTAGATAGGTAGATGGTGGATGTTATTGATGGTATGGTCATGTTGTAGAGAACTTATGGGCTATTTTGAGTTCTTGAAGTGCTTGTGTAATTTAAAGGAATTAATTAGAGTGGTCATTTATGTCTTAAGCTATCATTGATGCCAAAGAGAATATGTGGTACTAGTGCATAAATGACAAAGAAGTTATATTTGAGAGCTTGAAGAAATATGGAACATGTGTAGGTCTATAAGGATAAATAATAAGTTATGATGCATCCATAGATGTCTTGGTGAATCTTTGGTGTGTCATTTGATCATTTGGAAAGAGAAACATGCATATTCTATCTTAAGAGAAGTCAGACCATCATTGCTTGTCATATAGATATGAGTGATCCAATAAGTTTGTGCATTCATTATAGGTACTCAAAAAGTCAATAGTGGTTAAAGGTTTTCATGAAGATGTTATAAATAGTGATAAGAAGGTATCCTAAATATTTGGACTCTTAAAGTTTTTTCTTGCTCAAGTTATAAACCTTCAAATTTTCTCTTACAAACTATGATGTGCCAGAGACCATCAAGTTTAACTACATTGAAGTCTAGGGTCAAATAGTCAAGATAGATCTATGGTGAGAATTAAAAAGATCTAACAATAAAAATTAAATCACATAAATAGAGATAAAAAACATGGTTTAAATTCAAATAGTCAATGATTTCATGTGGGACTACTAAGTGATGCAAGAGTGAGGACTGATAATAATGTGCTCAGAATGCATGCAAGGGTGTGAAGTGTCTTAATCATGTAATTATAGATAAAATATCAATGGTGCATATTAATTAAATAATTCAAAGGATGATTAGAAGGCATCTGGGGCTTCCAAGTGGTGGAATTTAATTAGAGACTAACTACAGTGTACATAGAGGGTACGTGGGGATGCCAAGTGGCCTGACCTCAGAAGTGAGGATCTAAGATCAATGGTGAGAATTTCAAGGTAAAGAATAGGATACTATTTAAGAGATCAATGGAGTGTATTTTATATATCTTTTATAGAGCATGAGATGAAGACACATGTTTTCAATGTTTGCATTACATAGTGATAATTGGCATTTAAATTAATAAAGGGAAAAACTAGTCTACCGTATTTTACTAATATCTTTTGATATAAGACAATTTGAAGGTGATGTAAAAATAAAAATTGAATAATAATTAAAGGAACATATATATAAGTGAGTTATAAGGTTTCAATGTCTATATAATTAAAGATATTAAGCTCCAAAGTTGACTATGTGTTTGACCATGTTTTGCAAGTGACCCAAAAAGGATAATTGAGTTGTTTTTGATAATATTTTGATGTTTAAAGATAAAATAACTATTGGATAGTGTTTTATAATAAATTATTACCATATTTATGTATTTTATAGGTTTTACCAATTCATATTTAGTATGAATATATGATTATAAGTTGACTATGTTTGTTATATGCACTGATAATTTGAGTGACCATCTTGAAGAAGTAAATTGAAGATGTTCTAAGTAGGATTGAATAAAATAATGAGTATGGAGATGTTATATAAGTATATAAGTCTTATTATAAACTATTTTATTTCATGATATTCCCTTGATCATATATGGAGAGTCAAAATAGTATAACTATATTTTGACTGTGTGACTAGCCTAAGTGATCATTTTGAGAGAGTTATTTTTAGTGCTTAGAACTTGTGTTAAAGTGTATAAATCACATGGATATGTTTCATAGGTATTTAATGTTTCACCCATGTGATATAATCATCTAGATATGTGAAATATTTGAGTGTTTACTTTAGAAGTTTGAGACTATGTTTTCTATGTATGAAGACCTGAAGAACAAGGATACCTAATTGGTAGGTTCAAGTATTGAGTTGATGTTATAGGTGGAATGGACCCATATTATAATGATAAAGGAGATATTGGAGATATTTTTGATGTTTTTTTAACCATTTTTAAAATCTGAAGGTGGTCCAAGAGGTTTCAAGAGTAACGTGCGGATGTGAAGGCCTAATTATTTTGGGTCTCATTAAGACATAATGGAGGATTTAAGTCTTAAGGACCATGTATAACCTATGGAGTGGAGTGTTTCAAAAATTTAATGTGTATGAAGATATATTTAAAAGGTATAACAAGTATGTAAATTATCTTGGCTGACCAAGATGGGTTAAAGGAAGAGAGTGGTATAAGTAAAAGGTCTAATTGGACTAATTGAGTAGTTGAGAAAAGTGTGTAGATGAGAAAAATATTTGTGAATGTTATAAGAGATATTTAGATTTATTAAGAGGTATATCAGAGTTTGGATTAGATATATGACCTTGTGGTCATAATTATAATGTTAAATTTATAAGTTTGATGCATGAGAACAAGCGAAGGTGTGTAGATTGATTCAAAAGATGGTTTTGGATGCCTTGCTTGTGTGTGAAGGTTTGTATGAGTGAATAATATTTAAGGATGTTTTTTTTCAAGGTTAGTCCATTATATTGAGAAGTAATCAGAGTTATAGAGTTGTTCATTTCATATATGTTATGTTGGTGTTCAACATCTTAGGCAAGTTGGTGCTTATCATCTTTAGGGGTTGGTGCTCTTTGTGAAGTGGGTACTTCATTAAAGTATATTATTTTTAGTCATCTTATAGGACAATTATTCCATGTGTTTTTATTCTTGAGAGTGGTTTTTCTCCCCCAAGAGGGTTTCCCACATATATATTGTGTTATCTTTCTTAGCTTTCATGTTCATTGCTATGATTGGGTTATTTGCTTCTTAATTGCTTATGGTGTATGACTAAGGGTTTAAAGGATTTAGATAAAAGTTTTGAAATATATTGATTCAATAATTCACCCCCCCTTAGTGATTATACCTCTAACAAGTGTTATGTCTTATTTGGGCCCTTTGCATAATAACCCATTGTACATTGAGGTCAGTATAATGAACCATAGAGTTAAATGTGTCATTGTAGACAATTGTTTAGGTCTAAACATTATGTTTCTAAATTTGGTAAAACATATTGGATATAAAATAACCAACTTTCATCTTTATACCATCGTTATCAAGGCATATGATAATGAAGAAAGGGATTCTCAAGGTAATATTAACTTTCTAGTGGTCATTGGGATATTAACCCATGATAATATGTGCCATGTTTTAGACCTTGAAATATCTTACAATCTATTATTGGGTAGAACCTAGATTCATGAAATCAAGGCTTCCACATTACATTAGTGTATAAAATTTACACATTTAGGAATGAAGGTGACTATACTAGCTGATCTTCAGTAATATTAATAATATTAATGCTTAAAGCTAAATATAAAATATAAAACTACTAGTTTGGCATGAATCATATACATAAATCAGACAGAGAAACATTAAAAAAAGGAAAATCCATTGAATCAGGCCCAAAATTTAATTACATTGACCCAAATATCTTAGCCTCTACCTCAACCATACCTCCACAAAAAATTTCCAACCACTTCTATATAACTAATAAATGTTTTAGAGAATACAATACCCATAATGCATTCCATGTTTCTAAATTTCCTAAAAATCTTAAAGCTTATGGAAGACCTAAGGCCAAAATTACTCATATGGAGTGGGAAACTAAAGGAAAATATCAGCTAAATAAGCCCATTATTTTGAATCCATCTTCTAGCCTAGAGCAAGACCCCCTAGCTGAAGATTATTCATGGCTCTACATTGATGAGCTAGATGACTATTACCAAAGTGTTCCTATTCCTAACTAGATTATAGATCATCGAGCTTATGAAGGTAGAGTCTTGGGGATACATCAAAAAGGAAAAATTGAAATAGTCTTAGTGACCAACTATAAGGGAACCCATGGTATTGGATTTAAACTACCTAGGGGTTACCTCTCATACTTTATTCATGTTCCAACACCAATGACTAGTGATGATGATGCTTAAAGTGATGAAGGGTCCAATTATAGAATCTATGATGACCTAACCATATAAATTTATTTAACCTCTATGCCATTTGATTTTTAACCCTATTTATAAAACTTTATATTTAATCATTCAAAGGTACATTTTATCAAATAGAAAGAAAACATACATGAAAACAAGGAACAAAAGGAGGAAGGGACACATCGAATATTTACACCTAGATTTATATCAAAAGAGGTCAAAAAGAAAGAGGTATTTGAAAAATATAAATTTTTAAATGTGGTTACAAAGGGGGAAAACTATAATCCCGTACTCATATAAAAATACTTCTAGTCCTACTACTTATGTATATGGTGAGCCATCTAAATCTGAATAGTTAAACAAACCATATTCTAACCCACTCGATAAATTATATGATCTATATAAATATATAGAACTTGGTACCTATAGATTGAATCCCTCATTGATAAATAAAGGACAAAATGTGGATAAATTAAAACTAAAGATACCAAGTACAAAATTACCAAAATATCATGATAAACTTTCTAATTCTACTATGCACATATATGACACATATGATACATGGCCTTCAATAAGGCATATCCTTAATGATATACTTAGGTTCTAGTTGAAATTTTCCTTGTTAATTTCACCATTCAAAAATACCAAAAAAAAAAAAAAACACTCAAAAATACAAAAACAATCTCATCACCTGCATGTTATATTAGATCCTTGGAATCTATGTGTTAGTTCCATGTTAAGGACTAACATATCGATTATTCCTACATAAAAATTTATAGGCATATATTAATACATGATTATATACAATTATGGATATTGGGATTTCCCTCTACTCATGTTTCCATAACATTGGGGGCATCCATCTTCTAATATCTTGATACTTATAGGTTATATAATTCCATGGTCTCTTTACATTATCATGACTGGGATATTATTTACTTAAACATGCCTTACCCATGCTTATAACTTACACATTATACTTGATATGCTATGAAATTGATAGTTTTTGCTAACATTTTTGATCCATGGGCCATTATGATATGTTTATACTAGTTACTTATGCTATACTATATGCACTTACTTGAGTGTCTTTTCTTACTTATTTGGGCATTTGAATATGCTCTATTATATGAAACCCATGTTCTTATGTTTTCCTTATTTGACATTTGCATCATGCCATTATTTGTGTTATGTAAATTTAAGTATGTTATTCATTACTTCATGGATATTAGACTATCATGTCCATTTAATTTTGTGACATTTGAACACATCCATTATTTGTGATGTTTTAAGACTTTTATTTGTTGACTTGATTTTGAGTATTCTTGTGTGTGTGTGTTTTTGCCTATTGAGATTGTAATATTATTATATATACATTACCATGATATTTATGATTCATCTTAGGCTTACATATGATCACATTAGTTCTATACACTTCAATGAAGAATTTACCTAGACATGTTCATTTTATATGTTACATGGTTATATTCACATGTTATATAGTTCCCTTTTGAGGTGAGGTAAATCCTAAATCCTATTTTTACCTCACCTCAAATGGTGGTATATGTTTAAGTAGTTTTTCATTTTATTTAAAATAAAATGCAATTTACTAAAAACCCAATATAATAGGGTTTATGTGGATACCTATGGATTGGAAAATGTTTTCACATCACTTGAATCTAGCGATAATGAGAACTCCTTTTTGGCTAGGAAGGCTAACATGCACACATGTGAAAACTTGACAAAAAAATGGATTAATCAAAGAGATGGGTGTATTACTTGATTTAAGATGAGTTATAGGAAGTGATACACTTCCTTAGATGGATGTTAGTCCACTATTTATTTAAATAAGAAAAATAAAAGGATAATAAATTACAAATAGATAAATGATGTGATAATAATGCTAATTTAAATTTTCTTCCTCGATTAATTTAGCAATGTAAATAAGGTATTCTTCATAATAAGTAGAAGTAAAATCTATATCCTCTTAAATAAGAGTTAATGATTCTTCATAAAATCCATGAGAGAGTGCATATACGATGGCACGGAGGGATAAATCAAAGGCTATCTCACTCTGATCTACAAATAAAGGTTGAGGAACTATATGGAGATCAATAATTTTGGTCACATCATGAACTAAACTAGGTAGATTCATCTACAAGGAAAAGGTAATTTTTAAATAATAGTAATCAATAAAAGGATTGAAAATAGAATATTAAGACAATGTTATAGATTTTATATATTAAATACAATAGATCAATGTTGACCTTGATAGGATGGATGCCAATCAATAGAATCAGTGCTGATTCAAAATGAATCAGCATCAATTCTCTGTGTTTGAGTATAATAAATAGAGAATATAAAATGAGGTATATTTGATAAAATAAGTGGATTTAATTGATAAAAAAGGTTGATAATAATGTTTAAATGATTAAATGGATAGATAAATGATTAATAATTTAAAGATAATTGTAAAAATTGAAATATAGTATTTACCTTTTGATTGACCAAAATGGTCTTCTTCCACAAGCACATGTAGCAGTTCCAGTTGCTCAAAGAATGTGATAGAAAGAGATAAAAATCTAATAGATTGCTAGTATAAATGTCATCAAGGTTGTGAGGAAATCAAACAAAAATTTTAGGTTTTCAATGTTCTCCTTCCATCATGAATTCAAACATAGGCTATGCATTTATAAATCAACACCAATTTGGAGAATCGACATTGGTCATGGGGGAATCTTTGTTGATTCACCCAAAATGGAGAATTTGTTTCAACCATGGATGCAAATAGGTCAAGAACTACTAGAGTTTCTTTTAACGATTCCACATGGGGTAAGTTAGTTATATGGGTAGATTCCTAGGTTATAATTGGTTTTAGGAGGTTGAGAATGGTAAAGGGGTAAGAGTAAAGGATATTTACAAGCCTAGTAACGAGTAAATAATCTAAACTTTAGGATAAGGCTTATATAGGGGATTTTTTAAAATAAAACTTATGACACATAAATAATTATCCCAAGGGGTACAAAATTATAGTGTCTACATTTGCCTCTTTTTTTAAAGAGATATGGGATATGTGCCATGAGAACAAAACTAAGAAGGGTCCACTTCCACAAGTTTATATGAGGAGGTATCCCACCTAAAATTAGGAACTGATAAAGAATAAGGAGAGGGTGATAAGTTTGAAAAATGGATGGGATGGATAAATAAAAGATAAGCTCTAAGAAACGTGGATGCACAACATGAAGTGTATGTTTTACACTATTAGGATGGAAGATAATATAGGCAAAGATGCCCCAAGGCAAATCCTATAACTAGATGCCACAAATATAACTAAGTGGGCTTAATTAAGGTTGAACAAGAGAACAAGTGATAGGGTTGGCTGACTAAATCATTTGGTGTGCTAAATGGTGTGAATGCTACCTATAGACAACTATTCTTCAGGGAGAATGTACTCTTAGGACTCTCTAAGGGGAGATATCCAAAATAGTACATGCCTTATGCAGGCTATGAGACCATTAGGGGATTAAAATCCACAAACCTAAAATGGTATAGGTCTAATAATAGGGTAAATATGGCAAGGAATTAGGAAGAGGTAAGGAGCAAGACTTGATGTACATGAGAGTACAAGTAGTGCAAAAGGGGGCCAATCAATGCCAATTCAAAATGAATCAATGATGATTCAATCAAATGATATTGATCAAAAATTGATTGACATTGATCTAAAATAAGGTATATAATAAGGTTTGACATAGAAAAGGGCTCATTTTCAATCTAAGAAATCCCAAATGATGCTTGAGAGATCAAATGATGAGAGTGATATAAGACAAGATGGAAGCTAGTAGTAATGGTTCACAATGATGATGACTCCTAGAATGAGGTAGGTCATATATTTTATTTATTTTTTTAAATTTTTAAAGATTTTTTTTTATTTTTAGGAGATAAATATAGGTTAGGCTAGAAAGGAATGGTACTACAGAATTGACACCAATTCCCTAGTGAATCGATGATGATTTATAAGGAATCAATGTTATTTTCATGAAACATCATTGATCCATGAGAATGAAACCAATCTATAAGGAATCAATACCAATTATCACTAGGTGGGAAGGGATTAGGGTATAACTAAGGGTTTAGGCTAAGTTATAGGTTTTTAAGAGATTTTTAGACCTATAATTGATATTGATGATAGACATAGGGGCTATTACGACTATGAGATTGAGTGTCACCATTACTAGAGGATATATGAGTATGATTGAGCCCACCTAAAGGTCATAAGCTTGGGAGGGGTGCATCATTAATTATGCATCCATTGAGATACTAGATTATTTGTGGCACTGATAGAGTGATAAGACATCACTACCAAGACTTTTTGGATATTGACTGATGTAGCCTTGAGGTGCCTATATGGAGATGATGCAAATGGATAAAATTTGCTTCTAGGGGTTTTAATTTTGGGCCACTTTATCATGTTGACAAATTAGGGAGAGGTGTGTTGATGATGATGATACTAGTGATCTCCTACTACACACTCTTGAATTCAAGGGGAAGGATATTTTTATGGGGGTTCACTAGAGTTGTTGCACATATGATGGAGAACCATACAATTTTTACATGGGTGTCCACTCTACTAGCATAAATATATAGGGAGATCTAGAGATGGAGGACCCATAGGAGATATGCATTAGATATGATAGTGATACTATAGTGTTAGGATTATGAGCAAATGTAGAAAGTATGACCCATAGGTACCCTATGGATATGGTGGTATGAGGTTGACTATAATGTGGCCTTATTTTGATAGAAGGCTGATATAGCACATAGTTTTATAGATGGTATTATCAGATATTTGGATTAATATAAGGGAGTGATAGAGGGGATAAGGGCAACATATATCATTTGGAGGCCTTATCTATGATTTCTTAAGTGGCTAGGGATGGATGTAGAGATGGTGGGGATATAGAGGGAGTGATGGGTTATAAGGAGGTAGAGGGATTAGTGGGAGTACCTCTATTTTGGCCAAGTTCAGTGATAATTTAGTTTTATATAGGATATCCTATGGGACCTACTTGTATATAGGCTAGATGAGACAAAACAAGAGTTGTCAAGGCTAATGATAAGAGACATCTTGGTGGAGAAGGACCATGTGCTAGTAGGCAAGGGCATAGAGGATGTAAGATTCATTCATGCATATACAACTTGGTGGGTATAGTAGTGGAGGGCATGGTAGGATAGGGTGTTTCAATGATACCAGTGGGAGAAGATGAGGAGATGGAGGATATAGAGTTGGAGGAGGGGAATTCTGATTCTAAGGAGATGGGAGAAGAGACTAGGGATGATATGGGAAATGAGGAAGTTAAGAGAGGGGTTAGGGGAGATGAGGAGGAGGAAATAGATGTGGTTGAGCTAATTGTAGAGAGAGACACACTATGGTAGTAATGTGCTACTTAGATGGAAATATAATGGAAGCATATGGGGAATTGACTATTATGTAGGTAGAGAGGGATATAATATAGGCATAGATGGGTAATTTATAGGTAATATTTTATTCATTACATCCAAGTCATGACATGGTGGTGGAAGAGCATGATAGGTACATGTTAGAGTTGGAGATGCTGAAGAGGAGGGAGAAGGAGAGGGAGGCTTCAATGTAGGTGATTAGGGAGATGGAAGGAATAAGCATGAGGATAATATGGATAATTAGTATAGATTGGTATAAGGAGTTAGTTATGGATCTGAGATACTATGAGAGGATTATTTTAGAGAAGCTTAAAGAGAATCCTTGCTATATGACCTATAGAGCCATATAAGGTAGGTCCTCGAGGTTCACTCACGCATATTTTGTTAGCATGGGTAGTGCCACACGAAGGAGGGATAAGGATGGATATAGGGGTGGGGTGTAGATATTTCAAGTATTCACTTAAGTAGATTAGATTTTACATAGTAGTTTGATGTATATCTATTTACTTATACTAGCTAGAGATCCATTGATGTGTATAGAAACATCTTGATGTACATTGATCTTTGATGTGTGTGTGTGTGTGTGTGTGTGTGTGTTTGTTATGAATTTTTTGACGGATACATGGATGATTATTCTTATAAATGGATTATTGGTTTTATGGATGTTTATGGATTTAGCTATTTATGAATTATGGATTTATATGATGCGATGGCTTATATATTTATAGATTATTGTGGATTATGGATTATTATGTTTATGAATGTCATGGATTTAGCTATTTATGGATTATGTATTTATAGTTTGTAATTATATTATGGGTTTTTACATGTTATGGTTTTAATGCTATGGATTACATTAGATTTCTATGAGTATGAATTTTTTATGTGATGTAATTAGATGAGTTATATTATGAAATGCATGAATTATGATTTTGATGTATAGATTTAATGTTTTATGATTAAAATGGATATGATTTATATGGATTATGGATACATGGATGTGATGGATTAATGTTTAAAATAAATATAAATATGATTATGATTATATGATTATGATTTAATGAATTTATTTATGGATTTATAGATGGGTAATTTATTATTTGATTAGTGATTTGGTAGATTTTATGAAATGTGATTATAGATTATGGATTTAAAATTTATGATTTTGATTATAGATTATGTAATAGGGATCATGATTAATGATTATGGATTATAATGGGTTAATGTATTTATGGATTATACTGATTGTTTACGTATTTGGATTTGGACATTGGTTAATATGGATGGTTTTTTGGTAATTAATTTAATTTATGAAAGTCTTAATGTTCGTTATTGTCTCAGACCATGACCCAAGGAAAACCAAAAAATAACACACATACATCCTTAAATCAGTGCTAATAAAAGTGTTAACAACCTGAGGTCAATCTAAGTTTAGGATCTAATTGATTTGATTTAAGGATATGATAAGAAACATGTTTTAATAATAAGGTGCTTCCATCTTACATACCCCAAACTAAGGGTTAACCTATAATCCTAGTGTGCCAATCCATGTAGACTGATTAATGCGAGAAGTCTACTAAATTAAAGAAATTCAATCAATGCAGGAAGATTTCCAGGGATTCTATTATGCATGATAGCCATCCTTTGAGGTAGTGTTCTATATATTAAGATGTGCTTTTTTAAACAAATATATTTCAAGGGATTAGTTTTTTCTTTTGATATTTTGTATAGCTTGACATATTTGTGGATTTAAATATTTGTCCTTTAAGGAAGCAATCTATTGCTTTGCTTTTGATTTTTATAGATTCTTTACTTTTGATTTTTTTAATCTTAATTGTATTTTGATATTATGGATTGTCCTTATGTATCCTAGGATGATTTCCCAAAGCTTTTGATACACAAGATAAAACACATATATTCTTGAAAGGGATTTAGTGATAGGGAGAGATTTTAAGGAATAATGATTTAGAGTTCCTTCCCATAATAGGTAGATCTTATCCAATTAGAGAATGATATGAATAGAGATGGGGTATTCATATTTAAGGTTAATATTAGGAAATGCTACTGGATAACCACATGTCTCTAGATATCATTATTGCTTATAACAATAAGAAGGATATGAAACCTAAAAACTAAATTAGGTCAACCAAAGCGATTAATATTGATTAGTAGTAGAAATGATGCAAATGAAAGAAATTAAGAGGTTTTTTCTCTAATTTTACATCAAGAGAAGCCAAGCGATATGCCCTAGATCCATATTTATGGGTGATGATATATGGTCTAATCCAATTTGGGGTAAATTTTCCCCTTTTGATTTTTTCCATATTAGTTACATGTTGATTTTATTTTAAGACAAGATCATCAATGTCAAATTCATGTTGTTTTAAGTGTTTATTATAAGTGTTCTTGATTAATTTATGATATACATGTATATGGTCAAGGGTAGCCAAGTGATGCTCATATAAGAGTTCAAGTTGGGTTAGTCTTTCTTGACAAAAATCATCTTAAAATTTGATATCCTTTAGGGAGATGTAAAGAGATGTAATCTAAACTTTGAGAGGAAGTATAAATTTGGTAGCATAGATGAGAGAGAAAGGTGTAACACTTTTAGGGGTATAAATACTAGTTTTATATGCCCATAATACATAGGGAACATGCAATTTCCAATTTTTTCTTGCTTTATTGATGAATTTGGTTAGGATTTTGACTAGAGTCTTATTGGATGCTTTTACCTGACCATTAGCTTGCGAACAATAAGGTGATGATAAATTGAGCTTAATTCTGAAATAATCATAGAGATTTTCAACCTTTTTATTCTTAAAATATTTTTTATTATCTGTGATGATCTTATGAGGGATGCCAAAGTGAAAAATGATACGTTGAGTAATGAATTTAATGATTTTATCTACTTTGGTTGAGATAACAGGGATAACTTTCACCCACTTCATGAAATACTTAGTAGTGTAATGATAATATCATGATGCTAGGATAATTTAAGATTGATTTATCCTATAATATTAAGCCCCCACTGAGAGAAATTCCAAAATTATTGAGTGACTTATAAGGCATGGTTAGGGACATGAGATAGGTTGGTGTGATACTAAAACTTGATGCATTTCTTAACATATTCAAAACAATCTTGATTTAAATTAGGACAATAATAACCCAACCATAGGATTAGTTTAGTGATAGGTGACCATTAAAGTGTCCCCCACATGATCCATCTTCAGCTTCTTTAATAACAAGTATAGCTTCATGATTTTAGAGACAACAAAGAATAATGCCATCAAAACCATTCTTATAAAATACACCCCCTAGTATGAAAAAATGGGTGACATGATTCTAAAAATCTCACTTGGAATTTATAGATAAGTCTAGAGGAGTAATCCCTTGGATAAATAATCAAATATATGGGAATACTAGAGATATGATGGATTCTCCTCCATATTGTGGATAGATGGGAGCTTAGTTTTGGTAAAATAAGGTTGATTAATCCTATGAATAAGTGCAATTTTTTTTGAATATTGAGATGAGGATGGGATGAAAGAAGCTAGGGAGGCCATGGTGTTTGCAAATTTATTAGTTGATTGAGGGGTGGCTTGGATCGCATAATGCTCAAAGGTGGCCAATAAATAATCATCTAAGATTCTATACTTTTGAAGAGTATCATTATTACACTGATAGATGCCTTTGATTTGGTTAACCATAAGCTAGGAATAACCATAAATATTGAGTGTTTTAATACCCAAGGATAAGGTGGTTTAGAGACATATGATTAAAGCCTCATACTTTACATGTTGTTAGTATAGTCAAAATATAGTTTCAAAGATAGATGCATAGGTGTCCCCTAGGAGGAATTAAAATAATTAATACTCCTCCACCATGTTCGCATTTGGATCCATCAAATAAGAGAGTCATTTGATATTGTGGATCAAGTTGAGATGTGGAGGCTATAGATTCATCTAGAAATTTGTAGTTAATAGGTTAACTATACAGAAGAGGTGCCTCAACAAGCTAACCAATAATAATTTGAACTTTAACTAACTTTTAATGGACAAATTATAGATCAAATTCCACCAAGAGCATAAGACACTTATCCATTCACTAATTTTGATAAGGTTTAGAGTGCATGAACTTTAAGGGATTAGTGTTCATAACAATGTATGCTTTATGATTGAGGAGATAATGCCACAACTTAGTAGCAACAAAAATAAGAGATAGACACAAATTTTTAGTATGAGAATAATGTGTCTCATATTCAAAAAGCATATGATTGATGTAGTATATATCCTCCTCTTTGTTTTTCTCATCATGATGAGCCAACATAACTCTAAGGGCATGGTCAATAATGGAGATGTACAAGAATGATTATCCTTCTTTCAGAGGGATGAGGACTAGTGGTGAGAGAAGGTAGTTTTTAAGAGAATCAAAAGCCTCCTTGAAGATAGAATCCCACTTGAAATAGATATCCTTTCTTAAAATGTGATGGAAAGGCTGAAAATAATAAGATAAATTTGAGATAAAATGATGGATAGATTAAAATTTTCCTTGCAAACTATGAAGCTACTTTAGATTGGATAGAGGTGGGATTTCTACAATGGATTTGATTTTAGTGGGATAAAGTTCTATCCTATAGATGGATACAATAAAGCCTAGGATTTTACCTATCAACACTTAAAAATGTATTTCTTGGAATTTATATGGATGCAAAATTGGATTAGGTGATCAAAAATAACCTTTAGAATAGAAAGGTAATATTTTCATAACTTTGATTTACCAAGGAGGTCATATACATAATCCTTCATAATATTATGGATAATTTCATGTAAAATATATGTCATGGCTCTCTGATAGGTGGATCCTACATTCTTTAGGCTAAAAGGCATAATATGATAATAGAAAGTCCCCCAAGGAGTAGTGAATGAAGTCTTATGCTGGTATTTTGGTGTGATAAGGATTTGATTGTGTCCATAAAAACATCCATTAATGATAAAATTTAATGGCCAAACGTTAAATCGACTAACTGATCAATATTGGGGAGAGGGAAGTCATATTTTAGACAAGTGAGATTGATGTCTTGAAAGTCAATGTAAAGGTGAAGTCCCCATATAGGATTTGTTATAAGAATGATGTTAGATACCCATTGAGGGTAATCAATAGGTTGGATGAAATTAATATATAGGAGGCACTATAACTCTTATTTAACCAAGAGTGAAATGTAAGGATGTATTTTTTAGATTTTTTGATTGATAGGCTTAGCATCAAGAAATATAAAACTATTATGGATGATGATGGTAGGATCAATACCAAGCATGTCTCTATAACACCAAGCGAATGCATCACTATGATCAGCTATAAATGTAGTTAAATCTTGATATTCTTAAGGATCTAAGGATTTACAAAGTTTAATGATATGTAGAGTCTTTAGGGACCCTATGTTAACATCAATGATGGCCTAATTTAGAATACTAGAGGTTTTTGATGGGAGTGCTTTATATAGATGAGAGTTCTTAGTGCCTAAATGAGTTAATATGGACTCATCATCTTGGATCTAAAGAATAGGGATGGTAGAAGAATACTACCCTATCAGGTTAGGGTAAGATAGAGGATTGGTGTAGACCTTACTATCATGATGATAAATGAGAGACTCTATGAAAATGGTCTTGACTAAAAAAAGTTAGATGAAATGGATATGATGCTATCAAGTGAGGAAGGGGTGTCAGATGGTGAGGATGGTGTATCTTCTACATGGATGGTGGGAAGAGTAAAATTACAGGAGGATTTAGGTTTTTTTAAATCCAAGGCCATGTTTTACATGGGGTTTTCTAAACTCCCCCAATACAACCTCATGTGGGCCCTGTTCATAATGTCCCATACCAAAACCTTTCCACATACATTGGTGCAGGTATGTTTTTGTAAAATAGGGTTTATCAAGAAATGAAAAGTTATATGTAAATGGCTTATTTTGAGTATGTTTAGAAGGTCTTGTGGAAGGTTAGTTAATTCCTCCATAAATCAGATGGGTGTAAAGGAAGGGTGGGGCAAAGGGCACAATTTCCCCCAGATGTGGATAATAAGCTAGTTTTTTGTTGAGGCATCCATATTCTTGTGGTGTAGGGAGGGTATTAAGTGTTAGTAATTGGTACTCTTAAATTGAAATTAATTGGAAGATGGAATCTATGATTTCCTTACCTAGTCTCGATGTAAGGATGGTTGTGCTATGTTGAGGTCAACATACCCCCATTTCAAAAAATGAGGACCCTTATTCAAATTATACAAATTTGTGCTATAGATCAAACATTCAACTTGATCAGAGTCCATTATTAAACATTGTGGATTGCTCTAGCTTACATTTGACATGATAGTATAACCTTTTTATGACTTTATCTAATGTTTCTAACATTTGATTCTTGTGTTTCCATGTTGCAAGTTTAATGGAGTTCCATTTGAATGAAAAATGTTCAAGGTTTTATGCTTTAATGCTAATTTTACCCTTTTGTTAACCTTTAGTCCTTAGTGAATTGATTAAATTCCTATTTAAATGGTGTTAAAAACTTTAGTCTAAATAATTTAGTATAAGTTTTATTTTGAAAGGGATTTAAATTTATGTGGGAGCATCTTATGATATCTTAGACTTAATTTAATTTTTATCTTAAGTTTTAATCATGTTTATTAACATGTCTAAAATATTAGTCTAAAATTTACCCTAATTATCTATATATCCAAATCCTTACTTCATTTATTTCATTTTTCATATATTTGAGAGCATGCAGTGTCACCATATGGCAAAATCTTGGGAGTTCAGATAGAAGATCAATGATTCATGTTGAAGCTTAAGGTAAAAGTCAAAGATAAAGGAATTCTTAAGAGATAAATGGTGAAATTATGATTGAGATTCAATATTGAATGAGGTGATGATGCATGTCTAGAAATAACAACAATCTCATTTTAAATAAATGAGCATTGTTACATGGTAGTTCCACATAGGAAGAATAGGTCATATTCTATGATATTGTGGACCCATGCATATGAAAGGTATAAATGTGTGATCCAAGTGTGATCTAAGTTACCAAATCATGTATTTAAAACATGTTTACCACCATTATAGCTCTATTTAAACCTCTAAAAACCCCTAAGAGTGTATAGATAGACCAAATTTATCTTTGTATTCCTTGGTTTGAGCTTGAAGAGTTGGATTACTATCTACAAAGGGATAATTAAATTAGAATTATAGCAATGGTGGCCTATAAAAATGTTTTAAAGAAAGATGTTGAATTATATTTTTCCTTAGATGTAGAAGGTTGAATGTTCAAGGACACCATGTTTATAGCTACTTCTTTGAATACAAGGGATAACAATTGCTCCAAATTATTCTAGATAATTGAAAACCAACTGCTTATCACCAAGAAAGAAGAAAAGATCCTCCCATAAAAGATACTTTATGAATATATTATGTCCATTAAGATGATTGGACTTCACTAAATAGTTGTTAAACCAGAGGTAATTCATTGCATTGATGTTCTTGGTCCCATTTTTAAAGTAGTTAAAATAGACAAGGGCATGTTGATTAATGACCATTATCTAAGGAAAATTGCTTACATATCCCCATTTAAATTTGAGTATTACTAAAAATTTCCCAAGCCTTATATTGACCTAACCTCCATTAATTCATTGACTAAGAAGCACAATATGATGGATACCTTAGCTGTGTGGTTGGAATTTGGTAACCAAGTTATTATGGATCCTACTAAGAACATCCCTATTGGTTAGTTTAGAACTATAGTTAGGATGGTGATGACCATGCTAAACAAGTTGTAAGGGTTTGAAACTACAACATATGTGGAGCTGATGTGGGTCCCCATAGTGTATTTCATTATTGCAAAGGTAATGGTTCCTCCATTAGGTGAAATAATCAATATTTCCCTAAGCAAACATCTATATGCAATTAAGAATAAGAAGAGGACTATGTTTTACATGATGTCTTATCTAATAGATGATTGTGTGTAACCAAAAATATTCCCAATCAAAGAGAATGGTCTCCAAATGGTACTTAGACTGTTTCCCAATACTACCCCAAATTACACATCTATAATTATAGAGACCACATCTAGTTCATTTGTGATTGTGTCTACCTTGCATTGAGTGAGGCTATAAATGGTATTCATATGATGAAAGCGAACCCTTTAATCAAAAATTATATTGAATTAATAGGGGACATATGGTTATATCTATATTACACTATCATAAGGATTGAGGGAACCCAAAGTCTTCCTCTCAAATTACCAATCCATGTACCTGCTAAATTAGTAGAACAAGAGAAAGCCTATAAATTGTTTAATGGGATTGATGGAGTTTTTAAGACCATAAGGAAGGGTCTCTTGCACATTTTCTTGATGAAAATTGGTAAGACTATCTTTAGGCAATGTAACCATATTGAGGCTGCATCAAAGCATAAGTTATCCTTCAACCTACATATGGATGATATTAGACAATGGGACCCTTATGGGAGGGTAAAGGAACATTTGAGAATCAAAGACATTTTGAATGTGCCTTATGAACATGAGCCCAGTACATTTGATTTTATATACACAAAAGCATCCTCTTACTTTGAAGTGACTAAAAGATTGAAGGAACACAACATAAGGCCTGAGTCTAGATTGAACAAAGATCAAAATATGGAGGATGGGTGGAAATTAGACCTTAGATAGTATCATATAATTGATTTTGGATATTTCAAGCCTCCAAAAATAGAGGTACTAAAAAATCCTAGGTGGGAGGAGAGAAGGCTAGATGAAATTTATTCTAGTTCATCATTTCTAAATCTTCAAAAACATTAGAGCAAGATTCACCTCAATAGGAGGTACATATGATAGAATTGGAAACCAATGAATCCATTTAATATGTACTTAGGATGATATCTATGACTTATGAGATATATTTAGATGAAGAGGCAAAGGTTGAAGAAGTCAAACAGGATAAGGGAAAGTCCTTGGACCTGATGGTTATCGACACCCCTAAAAAGAATGTTGAGATGGCCATTATTCGAAAGACAAAGAAACCAAAGGTAAATATTAAACCACCTTTAAGTGAAGTCAACTTGTTTAGTGAAGAAAACATATTATATGGTCCACCTATTCTTGAGTGGTTCATTTACGAACCAAGGTTAGAAAATATTCCCACTATTCATCATCCATGGGCTATGGTAAAGGACACTAACATCCAAATATAGTAAGAATTAAAGCCATGGATAATTTCTATAAAATAAGAAGAATTAAAGAGATTTACTACTCAAAGTCAATCATTTGAATCACAAGTAGAGGTCCTAGTTCTACATGTCACCCAATATTTAGTTGGGGTTAAGTATGATCCAGAGACTAATGGTTTACAAAGGGTGATTGAGAAAATAATCATGCAAGGTGGTGAAGAGATTACATATCTAAAGGTGGATCCCTTAACTAATTTCACCCAAGAGAAGAGATAGAGACCTGGTGAGGATCTAATATTTGAGGAGGATATACTAGAGCTAACTCAAGCATAATCAGAATAGTTGTAAGTTACTATTAAAGGCTTAAAGTAGCAAAAAAAGAACTTAGAGGATCAATCTATCCTATTAGTGCTAGGGGATATGGTAAATAAGTTTGAATAAATAATTTATGACACATTTATATTTATGAAATCTATAAGGTTTAAACAAGACATGGTGAACAAGAAGCATTCCATGGATGTGTAATAGATCAATCAATGGTAGGTTTCAATCAATAAGGTAAATAAATTGATCAATGTATTGATGGATGGTCAAATTCCTAAGTTTAAAATAGTCATCTTGGCACATTTAAACATGGATATGATTATCTTTTTAGAGAAGATAAAAGATATGAAAAAATGGTCCAAGGGCATGGAAGATATTTCTAAAGACTTCAAGCAGTTAGAGAGTAAAATGGTGCATATATTGTGAGGCTTGATCAAAGACCCAAATACCCTTAGTACTATGGGTTTGATAACAAATGATGAATTTAAACATAGGTCTACTCAATTCATGAAAGAGGTAAAGAATAAAATACAAGGCACTATATGGGTAGGCAATAAAAGAATCTTGGACATGATCCTATCTATAGAGGATAAAATTGGTGATGCTAGGAGCATTAAGGAAGCCTTAGATAGAGATGAAAAAGACTAGAAAGACCTAGCAAACTAAGAAGAGGAACTATTCCTAGAGCCTATAATCAATTCTAGACTGGTTGATGAATAACATGATAAGGCAATGAAGATTAATCAATAAATTCATAAGACTACAATTGGAGGAGCTTCTCAAATTCAAATTTATTAACTTATCATATTATTTTTATATAAAAACATGTATATCATTTGAAAATATAATATTATATTTTTAAAAGCATTTTCATCTTGTAAAGCACATTACTTATAGGTCAATCCATTTTGTAAAATGTTTGACTCTAGAATGTTGTACAAGATAGTTGTCCTTGACACTTGTTCAATTATCATTTGATATGACCAACCAAAATACCTCAAAGTCTTCTACAAAAGGGGTATTGTCATTTGTAAAATAGGGGAGGGATTTTTAGATCAAAAATTAATTTTTAAATTTGGAGAAAATTAATGCAAGAAAGGGAATTTTGTAAGGATTATCTCGTATTTGTTTGTGTACTTTATTATCATGGTTACTTCCTCAAACATCTAGTTTGATGTTTAGATTTGAATTGATTATATGAATCCTATATATCATGTGTGAATGCAAAGTTGTCAATTTGTTCTTAAGCTAGGTTGATTGAAAGTCTTTAGATTCATTCATTTTCATTTCTTTTCTTGAAGATGTTCTAATGTTATCTTCTGGTGGAATCAAATCCTTAAAGTGAATTTGAGTTCTTATTTACATTGTTTCAAAATCCTTACACATTTTCTTGGTATATGATATGATCTATGACTTTGGCTATTTCATGTCATATACTATTTAAGTGCATGTATTTTATGAAATTAAAGCTTTTTCATAATGTCTGGAATGAATATAAGTAATATCCACCTTATTTTTGCCCTAACCTTCCTATTTTATCTTTCTTATGATCAAATCATTATAGTTTAACTTTCATTATAAATAAACATGCTAGGTTAGACTTTAGACTTTAGGTTTTGATCATAATTAGCTATACTTAGTTCAAATTACTATCATCTTTCATAAGAAATATTTAAGACCATGGTTTCTCCCAATAACTAGCTATATTATCATTTTGTGAAATAGTTAATTTATTTGCCATTATTCCATCAAAGATCTCAAGAAGATCACAACCAACTATTCATGCAATAAATTCTTTGAATCTAGAAATGAGAAGTGTTTTAAACACTTTGTAAACCCTATGATATATTTTTAGGCACCAACATGCCAATGGATGCTTCACTAGATGGAGATGGGATAGTAATTTGTAATGGAATGAGGAACTCATTGGGTCAAAAGGTAAGGTTATAGGTTTTGAAGGGATGGGGGTCAGCCAAGACATTATGTATTTTCCCCTCATATTCAAACTTAATGCATTGATGTAATATTAATGGGACATAGTGTATAATGAATATCCAATGACATATTAGGAGAATATTATACTAGAATTTACCTTCAATAATGTAGAATAATTTAGAGAGTACCTGAGTACCTACCTAAAGGTGAAGTAATACCATTCCTAGTGTTGGGGCAATGGTATCATTAAAGGCTCATATAATGGTTGGTGTTTGGGATACCACTATCTTAGGTAGCTATAGTGGTTTAAATGTATGGGAAGATATAATGTTTATACTAGCACTGTTATCTATCATGAATCTTTTAATCTAAGTTTGATCTATCTAGGTAGTGATAAACAAGGTAGGATCCTGGTCATCTAGATGTAAAGGTGGTATCTCTAAAATATGAAATGTAATGGACAAGGGTTTCTAGAATAATGCAATGAAGGTAGATAATGGTTGGGGTTCATCTATTTATATTTTTGTAGCCTATAAGGCTTCTATCATGGCTTCACAGTGTTGTGGGGAGTTTTGGACAAGTTCATGCAAGGACATCTTAACTGGTAGTTGATGCAAATTCTTTAGGATAGATATTTGTATAAGATTCAAAGCATTATTATTTTATGCCTTTCCTAAAATAGAGACCTTAGGTTTGGAGTTAGGTATTGTTGGATTATTTGTGGTAGGTATCAGTGCTTTAGTGATAGTTACTTTAGATTTATCATGATTGTGGGTCTTATGACCTTGTGCTTGAGATAATGTGGACATATAAACCAATTATATTTGTAATATATGGGGATTTATGCTCTCATAATCATCCTCACATAGGGGGAGAGAGTGGTGCTAAACCCAATGAGCACTTCTATCCTCCTTTACAACTTGCTCTAACATGTTATTTTTTGTATTGGATAGATTTATGGGGATATGGGTATGATATAATTATTTTATTAAGAGATCATATTAATCTAATAGATTTTGGACTATTACCTTTAACAACTTACATATTTCTTTATCATGCCTAGATCTTCAATGGTATACACATGACCTATTTTCTCTATACCATAATGGTTTTTAAGTGTGAGGGTTTTCTAGGATTTATAGGTGTAGGATTATTGAGGAGGTTTGGATAAGTTGATCAAGGATATTAGAATAATATTCCTTCAATGAGTCTTAATTCAAAATTTCCATCTTTTGGGTGCTAGTGGAGGAGAGGTATGTGGCCTCAAACCTTGACCTCTTGAGATAATTACTTAGATAGTCCTTATAGTAGGTATTTTATGTTTATGTTAAGTTTTTACTCCTAAAATAAGAGGGTAATAGGGGTTTAATGTATTATAAATGGGTATGAATATAATGGGGATATTATGTTGTGATGGCCCTTGTGTTTTATTGGTAGATTCTATAATAATAGTTGTTGTCATAAAAACTTACACCATAGAAGATTTTTTTCAAGCTTATTCTAGATTTAGGTAACATGGGAACACTTTTAGGTATGTGGGTGTACATATATTGGAAGTGAGACTCTATATTTAAGGGATATCTCCTTGAATGTATCTTGAAGTGCTTACACCTACTAAACTAGTGGCTTATGGGTAGAAGAGTTAGAATTTGTGTGAAATGAACCCAATCTAAGGGGGTGAAACACAAAGATGTTTTACATATGAAAATCATACTTTTTTTCATTAATAAATATGGCATACAAACTAACTTCTATGTTCTATGGATTCTAACATGAGTATTTCAATACGAAGGTGAGATGAATGAAAGCTATCCAAGGTAAGTGAACCATAGACTAGTTTTAGAGACTAAGGTTCATTTCACACTTAAAATACAAGATCGTACACTTGAAAAAACTTCATATTACCTATTATAATATGAACTCTTGGATAAACATGAAATGATAAGGGAAGAAAGGATAGGGAATTATCACTTTGCATCACCATACATCACTTGCACACTTAGAAAATTATTCAAGAACTCAACCAAATTTATATTAATGTTCAAAGGTAAAATATGACATCATTATAATATGGATTTTCCATACATGTATTGTAATTATATTATAAATGCCAAAATGGTAGTTATTTATAGAACTTCAAAAAGAGGAGAAAAGAAAGTTCAAAAGTCACTTGAACACATGTCTAGGCATGAGAACTAGTTATTTTGCAAGTGAAATTGAGTGTGAAATATACCATGAATGCACATTAATAAAAATGTCCATATAAATCATGAAAATATCTCCAAAATAATGCATATATTCTTCAGCGAGCCTTCGTGAAACTATTTTTATCATGGATCATCTCTTGAGCACTTGAAATTGAGAGAGGAGAGTTGACAGATATGCTATGATAGTCATAGACATTTTATTAAATACTAACTATATTTTAGATATTTAAATTTATCATATGTATTCAATCATTTCTTTCCTAGGCTTCATTCTTTACATTTGGTAGTCACTATTTATCTTTAGTGTTCGACAGAGCTTTCATGGTGGCATACGAGTATACCAAGCTTGCATTGTGTTGGAATAATGAATATTTAAGCTTACCTAGGGTTAATAGGGTAAGTTATTTATTACCTAGGGTTAATTTTATTTACCTAGGTTAATTTATTTTATTGTTGAGTATCTCTCAACAATATATTTGTTCGTAGTATGTGAAAACAAATAGTTTATTTTCTCTATTTTATAATCACTACAAATAGTTTGTTGTCATGAAACAAACTATTTGTATTATATATACTTTACAATATATGAGAAATAAATGAGAGAATTCATATAATTTATAGGATTATCACCTATTTTTTAGGTATGAGAAATTTATTTTATTCTCTGATATTATTTGCAGGTTATTTGTTGTGGGTTCTTTCTCCTAGATTGATCCTAGGGATCCTATGTATCTCCTGCTCATTCTTTCATGGTATCGGAGCTTGGAGTTCCAGTTAAATATCCTCTTCCATAAATTTTTTTCATCTATTAACACATTCAAAAACATTATTTTATTGATGTGTTACAGATATTTGTTATTCTCTCAAATTTTGGTTCTTGTTTACAAGTTTTTTTTGGAAAATTCTATACTTTATGCTCATTAAATGACTGTAAAGATTTCCAAAATTGGATTTTTTTTATATGGGGATATAAAATAAAGTTTGGAATCCATTTAAATTTGAATTTTTTCATTTCATGCTGGCCATACAACTCTTTCCTTCAAAAACCTGCTGACTGGTTCCTTTTGGCAGACTACAGTACCTGTACAGTTTTCTGATGTGGCAGATCATACGGTTGCCATTTTTGAAATTTAAGACCTGTTCATGAAAGTTGAATATTTTATATTTCATTAAATATAAATTAGGACAAATTTTAACCAAGCTGTATAGTGTTTTGGAAGGTTACAACATGAATTCAAAATCTGTTTTTTGGTCTGCAGCATAGCCGTACGTTTTTCTCATTTTTGAATGCCTTATGCTGAATAAAATCAAAATATGATAATTTCATGTGTTATAAGACTTATAAATATTTAATTTTCAGCTGAGAATGATGGATTTGGACCAGGCCATATAGTCCTTTGGGCAGATCTAGTGGAGCCATTCTGCATCTGCTGAGAGGTGTTTTCCTTGACTAGTGTTTACAAAATTTCTCAGAATTTCCCTGATCACCATGCCTTGCTGGAAAAAGAGTTTATTTATGATAAATCCAAAGATTATCTAGTATTTATCTCACATGTGTAATTCATTTTGTATTTTTTTTTAGTTAATTTTTTTTTTCTTAGTGTTTTAAATGCAAGTCTCTAGCTTTAAAAGTACAAATTTGACTTTGCTAAAGCGGCTAGAGGTATTTTGTTAAAAAATTGTAGGGAGGAAGTCTTAGGGTCAAATCCCATACATTTTTTTTGCATAAATCCATTATTTTTAATTTTGTATTATCTAAGGCTAATTTTTTTTTGTCGGGAGATGTTAAATTGTAACAGGAGGGGTGTTTTAAGGAAAAATGAATGTCTAGGTTGTTCTTGTCAACTTCATCATCTTCCTCAAGAATGGAATACTGATTGTTTGAAACCATAAATTATACACATTACCATGTTTGGAAGCCAAAAATGCAACAACTCCTTAAATCAAAGGGCTTATGGAGATTTTTTTTTGAAACAACACCTGCAACATTCACCACTGGAAAAGACAAATATGCATATGGTTGTAAGCAGGATGAGGCTCTTGGATTGATATGCCTCAACGTCTCAGATAATCTTAAATTTCACATTGTAGATGATACTATGCCAAAAGAGGTATGGGAAAAATTTAAAAACCTATTTGTCAAAGTTAATGCGTTTAAAATTTTGCAATTAGATGTAGAATTGAGTACTCTCTCTCCATCATATTTCCCTTCAATAGATGAATTCTTGGCAAAATTCAAATTTATAAGGTCACAGTTGAAAGCTGGTGATAAGGATATAAGTGATCAGGAGTGCATTTTCATGATTTTATCAAAGTTGAAAGGACCATATAGTGTTTTTTCCTCTGCTTTTTATACTATGATGGATACATTAGGTGATGAATTCAAATGGCCTTCCTTTGATGTTTTTTGTGAGAGATTGACTAGGGAGAAAACAAAATTAATGGCCTTAGATGCTCTACCTAGTCCTAGTCATTCTCTAGTTGCTAATTCTTCTAAGGGAAAACCTTCACTTAAGTATAAACAAAAGCAAACACCTTCAAATAACCCTCCAGAGTCCACCACCCAAACACCTCATCATTCTAAATCTACTAAGACGAAAAAGTCCTTTAAGCAAAATAAGAAAACATTTGGTCCATGTAATTTTTGTGGTGGTCCTAATCATGATGAAATTAGATGTTTTAAGAAGATGGAGGCATTAGAGGTAGCGGTCAGAAAACACAAAATTTCCATTCCATCTCTATCTCCTTCTATTTCTCCTTCAGGAAAAGGGAAAGCACTTTCAGCCAAGGCTATATCTTCATGTCATGATCAGTGGATTTTTGACTCAGGTGCTTCTCACCATCTCACACATTCTAAGGATCTATTGTCTTCTCTTGCAGATTGTAGCCAATCACATATTGTTATGGGTAACTCCTCATAGATTAAAGTTTTGAGATTTGGTACTATTGATAAACAAGATGGATGTTTTAATAATGCATTGTTTGTACCCCAAATCTCTTCTAATATTCTATTTGTATATCAAATATGTAATTTTGGTGCTGGTAAAACTATGGATTTTACTACACATGATGTTTTAATAAGATAATGTAATGATCCTAGTGAGATAGTTGCTATAGGTACAATAGACCATACTGCAAGACTCTATACTTTTGATAAGTTTGAGTCTTTTATGTCTTTTGGTTCTTCACTTATAGCACATGGTAATAATCTCAAAAAAAATTGGCATGAGAGATTAGGACATTTGAGTTATGGATATATGCAACAAATGAGTACAAAACATCTTGTAAAAGGCCTTCTTAAGGTCTCATGTATTGATGGGGTGTGTCTTGGTTGTCTAGTTGGTAAACAACACCAGGATCCATTTCTAGTTGGTAAGGCCACATGTGCAAATGCACCCTTAGGGTTGGTTCATAGTGATTTGATAACTTTTCCAATTCATTATTTTTTAGGGGCTAAATATGCACTCACATTCATTGATGATTTCAATCGTAAAACTTGGGTATATTTTCTCAAGTTGAAAAGTGAAGTTTTTGAGACTTTTAAGGCTTTCAAAACCTTTGTTGAAAAACAATCATCTCTTCCTCTTAAGAAGATACACACTGACAAAGGGGGGGAATATGACAGTAATGCTTTCTATGATTTTTTTATTGAGCATGGGATACAACACCAGTTCACTGTACCACACACTCCTCAACAAAATGGTGTAGCAAAGAGGAAGAATCAAACATTGAAAGAGATGGCTAATTGTATGATTCACTCTAAAAATTTGGGTCCACAATATTGGGCTAAAGTTATAAATTTTGAAAACTACATTCAAAACCATATGCCTCACAAAGCTATGTAAAATATGACACCAGAAGAAGCTTGGTCTGGGATCAAACCTGATATTTTAGATTTTCACATCTTTGGGAGTCGAGCATTGGTGTTTGTTCTTGATGACAAATGTAAAGCATTGGAGAATAAAAGCAACCACTCATTTTTTTGGCTATTGTGAAGATGTAAAAGCCTACCATCTTTTTGATCATGTCACACATGATGTGTTGTTTCGACGGGATGTTCAAGTTGATGAGCTATCCACTCCACAGGAGTGTACATCTAGTTCTTCTTCTCTCCCTCCTTCTATTGAGGATAGTGAGGATTTGATTTTTATTATTAATGATGATGATGTTGTACTTGTTCATCCACCATAGCCATCTTCTTCACCACCTTTGCCCAAGTGGGCAAAGAGCACTCTACAAATAGCTAGTTATTTCATTGGTGATCCATCTAATTCTCATCGCACTCACTCACAGACATGTGATGTTGCTCTTTTGGGACAAGCTTGTAAAGATGATCTAGTGTTATTTTTTGAGGCTATTGGTATACCTGAGTGGGATGTTTCTATGTATGATGAGTATTCTTCATTGATGAAGAATGATACTTGGGATCTTGTCCCTCTTCCTAAGGGAAGAAAACTTGTAAAATGTAAATGGGTCTATAGGACAAAATATGCTATAGATGGATCAATAGATAAGTACAAAGCTAGATTAGTAGCTAAGGGTTTTTCATAGGTTGAAGGGGTTGATTACTCTGAGACCTTTGTCCCTGTAGCTAAGATGGATTCTATTCGACTTGTACTCTCTCTTGCTGCTTCACATTCTTGGTCAGTTTTTTAGATGGATGTAAAGAGTGATTTATTGCATGGTGATCTCCATGAGGAGATCTATATGGAATAGCCTCTAGGATTTGTGCAAGACTCATCATTGGTTTGTAGACTCTGTCTTTCTCTTTATGGCCTCAAATAAGCTCCTAGAGCTTGGTATGAGAAGATGGATAGTTTTCTTTTGAGTTCTAGTTTTATTCATTGTGAGTCAGATCACAATGTATACATCCTGAAGCAAGGTGAGGAGCTTGTCATTTTGGTTTTGTATGTTGATGATCTCATCCTCATTGGCAGTTCAAATTCCTTGATACATGACATCAAGGACAAGTTGGCAGATAGGTTTGATATGACAGATCTAGGACTTCTACATTATTTTCTTGGTCTTCAAGTTTTTTAGTCTTCTAAGGGCATCTCTATTCAACAATATAAGTATGTGATATATCTTATTCATCAATTTGGCATGGTTGATTGTAAGCCTACCCCCACTCCATATTAGTTAGGTATTATGTTGTTTGCCACTTGTATGACTCCTCTTGTTGATTCCACTTTGTATAGGCAACTTGTAGGTAGTATTTTATACCTAAATCATACCCATCCTAACATCACATTTTTTATGAACCTTGTCTCTCAGTTCTCACATGAGCCTCATGAGAGTCATTGGCAAGCAACCAAAAATATTTTGTGCTACATTCAGGGCACCACTCACTTTGGTATACATTACACACCACAGAGTTCTACACAGCTTGTTAGATGCACTGACTCTGATTGGGCTAGTGATGTTGACACTCACAAGTCCACTTATGGATTTTATTTCACACTTGGTTCAGGTCTAGTTGCTTGGCATGCAAAAAGTAGACTACTATTGCATTGTCCTCTACTGAGGCTGAGTATCGAGGTGCTGTCAAAGCTAGTTAGGAGATACTTTGGCTTTGATAGTTGCTTGGAGAGTTTAGCTTCACACAATAGGGTCCTACTACTCTTTGGTGTGATAACTAAAATGTGATTGCTATTTCATGCAATCCTATTGAGCATCAGTGGAAAAAACACATTGAGATTCACATGCACTTCATTCGACATCTTATTTAGGATGGAGTTCTTTCTTTTGAGTTTGTGCCTACAATTGAGCAGATTATAGACATCTTCACTAAACCTTTGGCTTCTCCTCATTAACTTCAATTGTGAGTGATGCTTGGGGTGAAGGAAGTTGTCCTTGGGGGGATTTCCCATGAAGTCCTTCCTTCCTTTATTTTTCATATATTTTGATTGGTTTGTACATGGGTACCTTATTAGGCCTAGTAGCTGGGACCCATCTTTGTTTGTCATTCTCCCTATGTTTCACTTAAGGGAGGGTGTTAGAATAATGAATATTTAAGTTACCTAGGGTTAATAGGGTATGTTATTTATTACCTAGGGTTAATTTTATTTACCTAGGTTAATTTATTTTATTGTTGAGAATCTCTCAACAATATATTTGTTCGTAGTATGTGAAAACAAATAGTTTGTTTTCTCTATTTTGTAATCACTAAAAATAGTTTGTTGTCATGAAACAAACTATTTGTATTATATATACTTTACAATCTATGAGAAATAAACGAGAGATTAATGAGAGAATACAGAGAATTTATAGGATTATCACCTATTTTTTAGGTGTGAGAAATTTATTTTATTCTCTGATATTATTTGTAGGTTATTTGTTGTGGGTTCTTTCTCCTGGATTGATCCTATGGATCCTGTGTATCTCCTGCTCATTCTTTCACATTGTTGTAGAATAATTCATCCTACATGGCCACCCATGTGGAATTCATTTCCATGTTTCTCATTCTATTTTAGAATTTTATCTATCATCATTTAAACACATATACCATCTTATCCATTTGAATTCTAGTCAAATTTTCCCAATCAACACCACCTATAGTTTCTCTACACCAAATTTTGATGTTGGCCATTAATCACTAACCCAAGGTCTTGAGATCATGACATCTATTAGTGTTAAATTTGATTTGAGACCTATGACCTTTGAATCTTTCTCACACCATTGGATCTATTTGTATGATTAAAAACAAGTTTTAAATCATGACCCAATTACTTGAAAGTGATTCAATCCTATAATACATTGATGTTTTGATTCTAATTGCACCATTAGATCTAGATGTATGCTTGAATACCAACCATTTATCTACCAAGACCCACTATATGCTCTTGTCATTTGATGTCTACGAGATCATCAATGATGTTTACATGATCATCACTTTCTAAACCCTAAAGGTTTTCCAAAATGAACTTTATTTTGACATCCACATGACCATAAATGATGTCTATGAGACTGTCAATGATGTCTATATGACCGTTTGAATGCCAATGTTTTTTTTCTTAAGCTCATTTTTGATATTTGCACAAATGTGAAACTTTTCTAGATCAAATTTAACAAAACAATTCAATTCTATCAGAGCTTTTATTGTAGGTAATTTCCTTCAGCTCTTTGTCTATAGGAAAATTTCCCCATGATAATGATGGATTCATACTTTTTGATTCAACTAATTTTTTTGACAAGTCCCCAACACTTATCCAAAAAACTAGAAACAATTACATCAAAAGAATTATTAGCACTTAGCTTGAATATTAGAAGGAATTTTTAATTCACCAAATAATATGGGAAAAATTATCAAGTACTAAACAAGTATTTAATTCCACATGTTCTTCTAGATTTATTCTAGCAACTGATGCTTGGTCTTTGAAATCTTGAATGAACTTTTGAGTCTTATGGAAACCTATTCTTTGCTCTGACTACTTAAACACTATGAAAACCTACCACTTTCGTATATGGCTCTAAAATGACTCCTAAGATATCAAATGGCACAACGATCAAACTAGACCATGACCAAGACTAGAAACATATGAACTATGACATTATAATAAGCCCCGATACAAGATTTGGACTATAGGGGCATTGACCCATTTTGACTTGAGGTAAAAATGGTTAACATTCTTGGTGAGTTCCTAAGGTGACATGCTTACTATGCCATGACCAATTCCCTCATCCTATCCATTGGGCTATAGAGTCACATGAATAATATGTTTGATAGACAAATGCCATTGATAACACATAAAACAAAAGGAAAGACACAAAAAACAAGATAAAATCAAAATAAACACACATGTGCTTATGAGCACTTATAAAACACACACACCAAATAAATAAATTGACTCAAACACAAACTAACCTAAAATGAAAACTTCATCCAGGATCAAAGGGGAAGTTTCAAACCTCTCTTACTTCATGACATGAAGGACTAAATGAGGCATGTAGCCTTTTTATATTTAGCATTGATTCCTCGATCTTCTTCATGGTATTTTCCAACTTCATTGGCATGATATTCAATGAGAACCAAATAGCTCCAAATAAGTTAGCTATGAAATTGAATTATTCTTACATCCAAGCAACCTCAACTTTCTTATATGGATCTTTAACTATGACCTCTAATGGTAGTTCAAAAAGGCATACCTTCTTAGTTTCCATAGTGCTCTCAATAAGATTGGGTTTCTCTTTAGCTGCAAGTTATTCAAGCTCATCAACTATCTCTACGTAGTCCACCCAATCTTGTTCATTATCCTCCATGGGAATCTTTTTATCCACCTTGTCAAGTACTTAACCCTCAACTTGGCAAATATCTTTAATATCTTGAAATATCTTCATTTGTAGTTTCTAATCATATTTATCCTCTTTTTCATCTAAAGCCACTACTTCTTCAATCTTCTCTTCTTGATGTATGGGCTCCTCATTATGGTATTATTCATGCTCCAATGCATTTGAGGGTGATTCAAAATCAGATTGAGGTATTGAGTTATCTTCAAGAAAAATAGCTCCCACCTTGATCTCATGAGACTCTACTAGGGTTGCAACTTCTTGAAGATTGACTTGATCTTCACCTTTGATAGTACACTCCACTTCATGATCAGACATGGAGTCTTCTTTAAATACCTCTCTCTTTAATTCTTGGACATATTCCTCATGTAAAATCACAAAAGAGTCTTCAATATGTTTCTTTTCATCTAATAAGGTAGAATTACAATTGTGGCTACCAAGGGGAGTCCCTATGGTGATTTCCTCTTCATAATCACTCATGAGATCTTCTTGGTCAACCATGGCTTGGATTTTATCCTCTTCACTTAATTATCTAAAGATGGGCTCCTCCTCAATAAGGGGTGAGGTGGAAGGTTGATGGATGGACTCATGTGAAGGGGATGGAATATGAGGGTTGGTGAGAGGTTGATGAGTTGGAGATGGAGTTTGGGATGAAGGAGAGTACTTGTGAATGGATTTAGGAAATATGGATGTATTAGTAAGTTCATAGGGATGTAAATTATTGGGATAATTAGAAGGAAAAACACCTACATAAGTAAGAGTTGCATCTTGCCAATAACTTTCTTGAAACTTTTCAATAATAACATGTTAATTTTTTGGACCCTTATCTTACCATATACTTAGCCTATCTATTGAGCATTAAAGGCCCTTATTTTACAAGTCCACTTATTCTTTGATCTCCCATTGAGTTCCTTATATCTCTTCAAACATCCATAAATTTTGCATGTAACCCTAAGTATTAAATCTCAACTAGTCCATGAGATGATCAGGGAACACATCATACTCATCATCCCATGTTCTCATATTCTCTTCATTAAATAGTAACTGTGGTATGGATGCTAATAAGAACTTGATATACAATGGAAAAAATGGAGGAGGAGGGTAAGAATGAGGATCAAGACCAACTTCATTTTATTGTAGTCTATCCTATAAGAATCTACATATTTTCTTGTAATACCTTTGTGTATAATCTATAGAATCATCTAATTCCTCATAGCAAGACTCATAGGAGTAATCTTGAGTTTGATATGCATCATAATATGTCTAATAAGATTCATATTGGGATTGGTAAGAAGGCATTTATTTTTAGGTTTATTTTTAGCCTTCCTCATAGGTTTGTTAATAATATGGTGTCCATATAGAGAGGGAATTATAGGAATATAGGGTTTCCATGGCTCATATGATTGATATATATCTTAATAAGACTATTGAGGGGTATATTGTGGTTCATAGCAAGGTTGATAAGGAGGTTCATGATAGGAATATTCACCATAACTATTCATATCAACATCATATGTTAGATGAGATGTAAAAATTGATCAAAATATTCAATGAGATATACTAGGGATGATTACAACTAGAAGTTATCATTTAGAGTCACCATTGGTGATAATTTTCTTTCTTCTAAAAGATAATATAAGAAAGACACACCAATAATATTTCCATTCTCTTAGACCTTGGTCCCATCGGGCATACTAGAACTATTGGAACTAAATATTACACCCTAGAAGAATTTTTTTAATCTTTTTTGATATTTGGGCAACATGGGAACACTTCTAGGTATGTGGGTCTACCTATAGTGGAAGTGAGCCTATAGATTCAAGGTCTATCTCCCTAAATGTATCTTGAAGTGCTCACACCTACTAAACTAGTTGCTTATGGTGAACAAAGTTAGAAGTTGCATGAAATGAACCTAATCTAAGGGGGTGATACACTAAGATATTTTCCATATGATCATCATACTTTCCTTGACTAGTAAATAAGGCATACAAACTAACTTCCAAGTCTTATGGATTATAGCTTGAGTATTTTAATATGAAGGTGAGATGCATGAAAGCTATCCAAGGTAAATAAACCATAAGCTAGTTGTAAAGGCTCATTATACACTTAAAAGATAGGCTCATACACTTGATAACACTTCATATGACCTATTAGAACATGAAATCTTGTACAAAAATGAAAGGATAAGTGAAGAAAGGATAGTTAATTATCACTTTACATCACCATACATCACTTTCACACGTATACAATTTGTCAATAAGTCAAAAATAGATTTTGATTAATTTTCAAAGGAAAAATATGACATCATTATAGTAGGGATTCACAATACATGAAGTGGAATCAGATTACAAAGGCCAAAATGGTAGCTACTTATAGAATTTTAAAGAGAGGAGAAAAGAAATAAATTCAAGAGTCACTAGAACACATGTCCAAGCATGAGAACTAGTTACGTTGTAGGTGTATCTAAGTGTGGAATAGACCATGAATGCATTTTAAGACAAATGTCCATATAAATCATGATAAACTCTCTAAAATAGTGCATATATTCTTAAGATAGCCTTCATGAAACTATTTTCATCATGGATCATCTCTCAGGCACTTGAAACTAATATAGGAGAGTTGACACATATGCTATGATAATTATAGACATTTTTAACTACTAATTATCTTTTAGACATTTTCATTTACCATTTACATTCACTCATTGCTTTCCTAGACTTCATTCTTTACATCTAATAGTCACTGTTCATCTTTAGTCTTTGACTGAGCTTTCATGGTATTGTACAAGTATGTAAAGCTTACTTCACTATAGAATCCTTGATCCTATGTAGACACCCCTATGGAATTCCTTTCCATAATACTCATTTTATTTTAAAATTTTCTCTATCATCATTTAAACATGTAGCCCATCTTATCCATCTGGAGTCTAATCAAATTTGCCTAGTTGACCCCACTTGGAGTTTCTCTACTTTGACTTTTGATGTTGGCCATCGATCACTGACCCAGGGTCTTGAGATCATGACATTTGTCAGTGTTGCATTTGATCTAAGCTCCTTGACCTTTGAATATTTCTTTTGCCACTGGATCCTTTTATATGATTTAATATGAGTTATAGATCATGATATGGTTACTTGAATAGGATTTGATCCTAGGATTTGTTGAAATTTTAACTTTGTTCACACTATTTGATCTGGATGTATGCTCAAATTCCAACCATTGATCTGTCAGGACCCATTATTTAAACTTAAATGACTATTTCTTATGGCTGAAATTTGATGTCTATACTCCCATCATTTGATGTCTGCAAGCCCATTAAAGATGTTTGTGTGACCGTCACTTTTTGAACAGAAATGATTTTTTTCTTGGGATCTTTATTGATGTTTTCATGAATTTCATACTATGCTAGATCAACTTTACCAAAAAGAATTAAATTATATTGAAGCATTTATTGTGGGTAATTTCCTTAAGATCTTTATCTTTAGGATAATTTACCTATGAGAATGATGTCTTCAAACTTTTTGATTTGGCTAATTTTCCTGACAAGTCCCTAACACTTAGCCAAAAAATTAGAAAAAATTACACCAAAATAATTATTAGTATTTAACCTAAATACCTAAAGGAGTTTATACTTTGCCAAATAAAGTGGGAAAAATTCCCAAGTACCAAACAAGTTTTTAATTACATAGTTTCTTTTGGATTTATTCTATCAACTTCCACTTGATCTTTGAAAGCTTGAATGAACTTTTGAGGCTTGTGCAAACCTCTTTCATGCTATAACTATTTGAACACTATGAAAACCTACCACTTTCATAAATGGCTCTAGAATGACTCCTATGCTATCAAATGACACAATGATTAAACTAGACCATGACCAAGACTAGAAACATATGAAATAACACCAAATAAAACTACAAAACACACTATAATGTTATAATAAGCCCATATATAACATTTTGATTATAGGGGGATTGACCCATTTTGAATTGAGGTAAAAATGGTCAATAATGGCTTTTAGTTTTGCTGAAGGATGGGGCCCTAGTATAGATGCTCTTGTCCTAATAGGGGTTAATGGTGCTTCTTCTTTTCATATATATTATGTGGTTGTAGGGATGTCCTCTTTAGGTAATTCAATCCTAACATAAGGATGTTATATAGATTTTCCCCATAGGGCTCCTAGATTTTTATTTTTGATATCTATAACTTTCCACTTATTTTCTCTATGATTTATGTCTCCCTATAATGGAGGGAATTGATCTAGAGGTAATTTTAGGTTTAATAGTTTCTTTGGGGAGTAAAAAGCTAATAGGAATGGGTATACTATATTTGAGTATAAAAATGGTGCAAGGAATGGAATCTTAAAAAATGTCAACACAAACTTTTTCTTAAATAATTTTTTCCTCTTGTGGTTCTTAAGTGTCCTTATATATGGATTCCTCTAATAGGACCCAAACAATGAGATCCAACATATTATAATAAGTTTTTGTGATGTCTTGGTTTGGTTTGGATGGTTCAAAAGTGTCTCCTGTGAGGAGAATAAAGATAGGGGAATCAACAACTTCTTTAGGTATAATTTGGTCATGGATGGTGTTAATTATGTGAGTCTCATATTCTAATGTGGATCCCAACTTATCCTATTTTAAACTCAATGCAGAGGCATGATTTGGGAAAGGTTGCTGAGATATATCTATAGATTGGTTCATGGGAGTATTAGGATTATCTAATTACAAATCTCCTTGATCTATAATATTTTGTACTAAACCTTTAAAATAATGACATCTACTAACATCATGGCCTATTACATAGTGGAAATTGAAGAATTCATTCTCCCAAAACTAACTAGGCTTAGGATGAGAATCATCAAGAGGTTTGATGGGAGGGAGTTTAACAAGGGAATCCTTTAGGAGTTTACCTAAAATAAATTCATAAGATTATCCTTGAGGGGTATATTATCTTAGGGGAAAGCACATTATCAGATTATAGGATTGTGCCTATGAAGTTGAGGGCTTGGATTGGTTTTTGGCTTGAGGTGGTGCTGAATTCACAAGTACAACATTGGTAGCCCCTTTGGTTTTATTATTTTTATTACTAGGAGTTCATTTGGAGGGTTTAAATTTAAATTTCTTATTTCATAGTTTAACCTTCCCTTTTTTTAGGGCTCTAAGTTCAAGCTTGCAAGCCATTAAAAAGGCCTCATCAAAAGTTAAAGTATTGTACTTATACTGTTGAAAAATGTGTTTGGCACATTTTCTCACAAATAATTTAATTAACTTAGGATGTGACAAAGAGAAAGTGAGTTGGTTGATTAAACTTCTCCATCTAGATACAAAGTTAGCAATGAACTCATCATCAAATTGTCAGATGGTGTAAAGGTTTGTAATGGTAACTTTTCTTGCTATATTGATGGAAAAGTGTTTTATGAATATTTGAGCTAGCTACCCAAATGAAAAGAAGGAATGTTAGGGGATTGAGTTATACCAATCTAGGGTAGGTCCAGCTAGTGGCATAGGGAATGTCCTAAGAAGGAGTACATCATTATGCACTATGAGGTAATAAGCATGTCAAAATTCTCATAGATGCTATTGTGGGTCCTTATTTTAGAATTTAGTAAACTTAGGGAGTTCCCATTATGGAGGATATGTTCTAATAGGAACTACTAGGTTGATGGGCTAATTACAAATATGTTTATAGGTGAGCATGTTATTCTACCTAGAGGCAAAAGCTTCCAAGTTAGCCATCCTATTCATTACAATGTTTATGACATCAAGTTGGACATTATATTTAGGGGTTCCTCCCAAAACACTTTACTATAAGATTTGGTATGTAGGTAATGGCATGAAAAAATCTTGGGATAATGGATAACCAATCGATGTGTTTATAATGGGTTGAGAGGCTACCCCATATCGTGGAGCTTTCAAAAGGATATACATATACTCAATAGCCTATGTAGGTGTTATATGCTAGGTAGTCAAGGGTACATACTGCTAAGGTGGATGACTCATAGTAGCCTATTGTAATAGTTATATTTAGGTGTTTAAGGGAATACTAGTTTGAATCAATGGAAGAGTGGCTAGGATCGATATGACTATGTTTTGGAGTGAGGTAGTAACTAGTTGGATAGTTATAGGATGAGTAGTGTCAATGTTTTGAATTAGAGTAATGGTTAGTGATGGAGTACTAGACATCACCAGAGGTGGGTTACTTAAGGATTGTGTTGTAGTGTTATTAGAACTAGTACGAGGGGGATTATTATGGTAGGTCACTATATTAGTGATGGTTCCTTCACCCTCCTTCAAGGGCATTCCATATGGATGTTGAAAGAACTATGTATGGGGAGATACTATGATGTGGATGAATCTAGACTTGAGATAATGGTTAAGTGATATGGGATTGTTATCGAGTATGGTGGTAAACTCAAGATCACCTTGGGTGTAGTACTGAGGGTTGCCTTCTCCTATGGAATCAAGAGAAGTAGGGGGATAGGTGAATTCTCCATAGATGAAGACATTGATAGGGGATTGGTTTTCTTCTATGATAGTTGTCATTTCAAAATTATGTAGCAATAAAAGAAAAATAAATATAAAGAACATATAAGATTCTTTTTGATTATCTCATTTTAAATAAGGATGAAAATATGCACACACTAAAGTCATTGCTAAAAATATTTTACTTTCTTAACTTTATGGTGTGAAAAAAATAAAAAAGAAGGATACCAAGGGTTCTAAGAAATTGTGATCTAAGGATGGTACTAGGTTTTGTTTTGGCACTCAAGGATTTATGTATTGGTACCAATAATTTCCTTGGTGTTGGGTCCTAACCCCTCACTTAACACACCATAGTGTAAGGGTGTTGGGTGCTTATCCAAAATATACTGACAAACTAGAGTTTATACTCAACTAGAGAATTAAGATGGTCCTCCCCTTGGTGGTTAAATCTAAGTGGGATCATTAGGAATAAGGTTGCCACAAGGTGATGAAATCCCCATTAGTTCCATTATGTTAGGGTTTTTTTTTTTGAGTTTATTGTGAATGTGATTTGGTTTGTGTGTGATAAAAGTGACAATTATGATAAATTTATCATCTAGATTATTCTATGTGAGTAAACTAAACATGTAAAATGAATGCAGATTGTTTTAACCTTTGAAAAGGAAAAATGTAATTTTGATTTTATTTGGATGAATGAAACACACAAAAAGAGGAAAAGAGAAACAAATTCAGAAATGATTTTTAGCAAAAAGAGTGAAACCTTAGAGGTCCCACTGGGTGTGCTAGAATGTTTAAGTAGTTTTTTATTTTATTTAAAATAAAATATGATTTACTAAAAAATAAAAATAATATGGTTTATGTGAATACATGTGGGTTTTAAGATGTTTGGTCACCATTTTAATCCAATGATAGTGAGAACTCTTTTTTGGATGGGAAGGCTAACTTGGACACATGTGAAAACTTGATAAAAAAATGGATTAATAAAAGAAATGGGTGGACTACCTGATTGAAGATCAATTCCAAAAAGTGGTACACTTACTTAGATGGATGTCAGTCCATTGCTTATGTAATTAAGAAAAATAAAAGCATAAGAAATTAAAAATAGATAAATGATGTGATAATAATGATAATCTATATTTTCTTCCTTGATTAATTCAATAATGTGAATAAAGTATTATTCCTAGTAAGTAGAATAAAAATCTATATCCTCTTGAATAAGAGCCAATGATTCTTTGTAAGATTCATGAAAGGGTGCATAAACTATGGCATAGAGGGATAAATCAAAGGCTATGTTACTTTTATCCACAAATAAAGTCTAATGAACTATAGAGAGATCAATTATGTTGGTCACATCATGAACTAAACTAGGTAGAGTCATATACAAGTATAAGGCCATTTTTAAACAAGAGTAATCAATAAAAGGATTGAAAACAAAATCTTATGATAAAGTTATAGATCTTGTGTATTAAACATAGTAGATCGATGGTGACCCTAATAGGATCAATGCTAATCAGTAAAATTAGTGCCAATTTAGAATGAATCATTGTCAATTCTCTTTGTTTGAGTTTAATAAATATAAAATAGAAAATGGGGTAGATTTGATAAAAGAAATGAATTTAATAGATAATGAAGGGTGATAATAATGTTTAATTGATTAAATTTATATCAAAATGATTAATGACTTAAAGATAATGATAAAAAATTAAATGTAGTACTTATCTTATGATCAGCTAGAATGGTCTTCTTCCACAAGCAAAAGTAGTAATTCTAGTTACTTAGAAGATGTGATAGAATGAGATGAAAATCAAATAGAGTGTCGATACAAATGTCATCAAGGTCATGAGGAAATCAAACAAAAATTCAAGGCTCTCAATGTTCTCTTTGCATCTCAAATGCAAACATAGGATGTGTATTTATAGATGGATGTCGATCTAAAGAATCAACACCGATCATGGGGGAATCATCACTAATTTACCCAAAATGAAGTATTTGTTTCAACCATGGATGAGAATAGGTCAGTAATAGGTGGAGTTTATTTGTAACAATTCTAGATGGGGTAAGTTGGTTATACGGGTAGATTCTTATGTAATAATTAGTTTAGGAGGTTGGGAATGGTAAAGGGGTATGAGTAAAGGCTATTTACCAAGGTCGTAAATGGTAAATAATTTAAACTTTAGGATAAGGTTTATTTATAGGATTTAAATAAATAAGACTTACAACACTGAAATAATCATCCCAAAGGGTAAAAAATTATAGTGTCTACAATATATTATTGGGGGAATGCTTGGGAAGCATGTTATCTACACTTGGAACATTTATTATATTTGGTGGGGGCATGATTTGGAAGCATGTTCTCCACATTCATTAAATATTTGGTACTTATACCAGTTTGTAGATTGAGTGGGGGCATGTCATATGGACATGGCTACACATATTCACAATTTCTACATTATAAAAGAAGCATGATTTGGAATCATGTTCTACACACTTATTTAGTATTTGGTACTTATACCAATTTATAGATTGAGTGGGGGCATGTCATATGGACATGGATTTCATACATTCACAATTTTTAGATTATAGTGGGTGCATGCTTTAGAAGCATGTTATCCACACTCATTAAGTATTTGGTACTTATACCAATTTTTAGATTCAATGGGGGCATGCTTTGGAAGCATGTTCTCCACATTCATTTAGTATTTGATACTTATAATCATTTGTAGATTCAATGGGGACATGCTTTAAAAACATGCTCTTCACACATTCAATATTCATCATCTCCAGTTTACAGTGAGGGAATGTTTTGGAAACATGTCCTCCACATTAGTAATTATATAAATTTTTATATTTATCTATATATAGTGGGGGCATGATTTATAAGCATGTCCTCCACACTTACATAGTTATTTGAATTGCCCAAAACACATAGTTATATGATCCAGATTTATAATTATGGTAAAATTCTATAAATTGGTACCATTTTTATAAATAATTTAAATATGAGGAACATTTAAGGTACATATGTTATACAACATGTGCCTAATATTGAAAAATATAAATCAGTTTCAGATTCTAAAACCATTACATGACTGATACCCCATGAACTTTTATGGAATTTATCAAATCAATCTACAACAATAGTTAGTTCACCTTTTAGTATGGTTGAGGTGATTAAATCACTCAATGTTTCCAAATTTTTAGTTTAGATTTGATTATTTTATCCAACCTCACCAAGTTATAAGTATCATTAGGTTGTATAGTTGAGCTAATCTCAACTACTAGGTGGCATCTCTCCAAGGTTGGGAGCATGTGCATTCAGATATCTCTCTCTATATCCTTAGATATATTAAATTTAAATATTTTATCAATATTTATCCTAATCTTAGTTTTAAATCCTTATAATGATACATATTTTTTCAAAATAACTTTCCAATAGGTAAGGTGGTTACATGACACGTAGGTGTAATCGTAAAACTTGCTCTTTCAATTTAAATCTATTTCAAGTATTGTTAAACTAAATTTTATGAACTAATGTTACTTTATAACATGATCTTGGTTGTATATTAGTCACCAAAAAATCACTCAAATTTAACTCAAGCAAAGATAAGGTGTGAATACACACCCACGCACTTATTGATTTCATTTAAATTAGAAATTTCATTACTAGATTAAAGTGGGGGAAATGTAGATGATATTTTATGTTTTTTTAGCATAATTTTATACACTTAGAAAACTCATAATTTTTATGTTCCCCTTAGTCCTACACATGGCTTGATTTTATAAGTCTTTTATCTAATCTAACAAGTGCCCCTTGGCCTATCTCTTAATTTGAGTAGTCATATATTGATGACACAAACATCCTATCTTGCCCATAATGCTTAAAATATACTTATATTACACCTCTTTAAGTTATGAAATTGAACCTATTCTCTTACTCATTGGACATTAATGTTTAGGTTAGAAAACAACTTTGACATTATTTTTCTATCTTGATGCAAGTGTCCAATGACCTAAAGCCATCCAATTTGTAAATAAAATGTATATAAATGGTCAACCTAAGTAATTTTATGTGAATTATCTCCTGATAGAATTTATATAAATATAATATCAACCCTCATTCATTCCTCACCTAGAAATTAGACTAAAGAGACTAATGCACTTATCAAAATCACTCTATCAAGCATTAAATTAATTAAAGCTTCCATATTTCCACCCTAGTTATAGGCACAACACATCTACATGTTTGAATTGCTAAGGGAGAAGTCATAAGGTCTTATTTTCCAAGTTATAAAATAAGTCACTATTGTACTTACTTTACACACATTACATGATTCACACACAAGGCAACACATATGGGAGAACTACATGAGTTTGAGGTCCTCTTATAGAGTATTGGATATGTAGGTAGTGCCATTTGATAGTGGAACATTGCAAGTTAGATGAACATTATATGTCCACTAACCTATTTCTCCCTAAGGTCACATTGAAGATGAAAATCTAGGGTTTTGCCATTTCACAAGGAGGGATAGTCCATGAAACAAATCTAAATACACCAAAGTAAAGGAAAATCCAAAATTAAAATCATCTATGTGGTCACATATTGTTTTATTAGATAATATATACAATACACTAGTAAAAAACTCAGATAGTAACATCGATGCAAATGTCCAGGGTTGACACAAATATTTAAAGAGATAGAAGCACTAGATCTAGAATTTGATAGCTATTCTAGAACCATCTTCTCTCATTCTTTTATCCTATTTAATATCTAGATATGCATTAGTATAAGATCCAACTAAGTACCTTATTTTATGTCATTTATATATCTAGCATAGTTGTAATTTCCATATATATCTTATCTTAGTTTAATAAATTTACTATATGGTATATTTGAGTTTAGAATTTAATTGGCCTACTATAGATCTTATATCACCCTTGTAACCTATGATTTATATATTATTAACCCTATCTACTTAAGAGGATCCACATCTAAATTAGGGTTAAAGAGTCTGAAGCATTTAAAAAGTAACCCATGAGCCATATTTTCCAAGTTACAAGCTAGGTCATTGCATATCTTTACTTATCACACATTACATCCTTGAGGATAAAAATACAACATATATGGGAGAACTACATAAGTATTAGGCCATCTTTAGAGTATTGGCTATGTAGATAGTTCCCTTTGAGAGAGTGGTCCTTGGGTAAACTTGAAAATGTGAGCCCATTAACCCATTTTTCCCACATCACCCCAAGTTTGAAGAGATATGGTTTTATCATTTGATAAGAGAGATAAAATATAAAAATTCTTTGAATACATCAAAATAAAGGTGATAGAAAACCTAAAAGGTTACAATTGGTTACATCTAGATCTAGTTAGTATTTGTATAGGACACCTATGACAAAGTTGGATACCTATGTTGATGCAATTATCCAAGCATTTGAGGCCACATAAATGATATTTCTAAAATTTGAAAACTATTTTAGGATCATATTATTGTCCACCTCCAAGTTGTTTTAGATTAGATCTACATGTGTATAGTAAACCAAATAAGTATCATTTATTTCTAATTTAATGCAGTATCTACTAATAACTATACTTTACTATTTTTTGTAATATGAGTTTTAAAAATTTATAATACTATTTATTTGAATTTTCTATTAATTAGCTTGCTCATTATATTAATTCACCATCCTTGTGCTAAATTCAATCTAATCACCATGACCTTAGATATCCCCTTATCTAAATTTAGGGTAAAATAAAAAGATAATTTATAGGTTGTCAAAGAAATATTTAAACTTACAACCTCTAATAATATTGATAAAATTGATATTGCTCAATCCACTCTTTCAAATATAAATACTATTGACTAGATCCATAGTCTTCACACTATTTCTCATCTTTTTGATGGTATTGACCAACTTGACATAGTTTAATCATTAGTCTCTAACTACTTCATTAAAAACCAATAACTAGATAATATGATTATTTCCAATGCATAAATTCCAATAGCCTCTCTTGACCAATACAATATAATCAATATTATCCCTATTATTTCTCCACCTATAAAATTTTCAACTAAGACCATTATATTTGACCATAATGATCAACCCAATACCATTAACATTTAATCTCCATCTTCTACTAAACATCCTAGAATTACCTTAGATGTTAAGGCTACTATTATATGACAAATTAATTTTAAGTTATAAAATTAAGGTAATCAAATAATTTATCTTGAATTTGATGTTGAATATTATGGACCTATACCGATGCTTCCTAGTAATGAAGTTGTATTAGAATTAATCCATGCTCATGAGCCTTAACTTCCCCACCAACATCATAAGCTTGGACATTTTTATAAAAAATATCCTTGCTTCAATAAATTTTTTGTTAGTATTGATCCCAAAACACATTCTGTATCCAAGCTTCCTCTATATCCATATCACTTCCAATATGGAAATTATGTGTTTATCAAATAAATATTAAAATCAATTATGGTACCATAGACACTTCTTGACCTATTATTATTTCTAAAGAACTTCATTCTGAATAACGTGATAACTATAATCTCTCCTATGAAAAATACCATGAATATTTTTCTTGGTCATATGAAGACATGCATGGTATTAATCATAGTATTATGTTTCATAAAATCATCACCTATCTTGATGCAAAACCCATGCATCAAAAGAAAAATAATCTACCTTTTAAGATTTATAATTTATGTCACAAAGAAATTATCAAGATTATGGATGTTTAGTTCATCAAACCTATACATTTCTTGGAATGAATTCCCAACATTATTCCTATTCATAAAAAATTAACTATGGTCATTTGCATATGTATATACTTTCATAATATCAACTTAACATGTTCTAAAGACAACTTTACTTTACCATCCATTGATATTATTTATTCCATGGATGGATATGAATGTTATCTCTCATGAATGTATTTTTTAGCTATAATTAGATTCATATTTCTCCCAAAAATCAACATAAAACTACTTTCACCACTAAATGGGGAAGTTATTTCTACTTTAAAATGCCCTTTGCCTTAAAAAATGTTCGAGCTACATATCAATGCCAATGATCCATATTTTTCATGACCTCATTCATAAAATAATTTAAAATTATGTGTATGATCTTAGTTACAAATATAATCATCATGAAAATCATCTTCACAATATTTCCATTATCTTTGATTGACTTATCAAATACAAAGTTATACTCAATCCTCACAAATGTGTTTTCAGTGTTACTTCTGATAAAAACTTAGGATTTATAGTCTCCCTCATAAGCATTAACAAATATCCTACAAAAATAAAAACTATAGTCAATATTCTTATCCCTTATTTCATTCTAGATATATGAACATATATTGGTAAACTTGGGATATTTTGGTGATTCATTCCTGTGATGAATCACCACCTTTATTTGATAAAATCACTCTTTAAGAAGGGTATTTATCTTAAATGGAAAAACACATGTCAAAAATATTTTGATAACATTAAGTAATAATTTATTCATCCTCCTACTCTTTTACCACCTTCTAACGAACATTCCCTCATCTTGTATACTTCATCTACCCCATATTAGTTGGGGAAATGCTTGCTAAACAAGATGAAATAGGCTAAGAATATTACATATATTACATCAATTATGAATTAGTAGATTATGAAACACATTAAACAAAATTAAAAATTTATTTCCTCACTATCTATTTCACCACAAAAAATATTCAACATTATATGATATAACAAACTACTTATGCCATTATATATTCTAATCCACTTTGCCATTTATTTTCCAAAGCTTTATTACTTGGAGTATAATTGGAAACAAATGGTTCTTTTAATTAAATTTGAGTTAATAATTGTTATGAAAAAATAAATTAAAGGCTAAGTGATTTTTTATCAACTTATTGCCACCCCTATTGTAGCTACTAATCACCTTTAGCATATTTTTCCTAATGAATAGATTCTTTATATTGAATGTCATAACCAAGCTATTTCACTCAAAGGCTATTTAAATAATGTTACCACTGATCTTGAGGAACAAAACCTAGAAGAACCTGATACTTTAATTTATAAAACTAAATCCAAAGTCATCACTACATAATTAATCAAAGTTAAAATTGATTGATTGAATAAAATTACACACTGTATTTTGATGGTGCCAAATTCCTTTAGGGATCTAGGGAAAGCTATGTATTATCTGATCTCATTGTAAAATCATACCTCTCACATTTTTATTAATATTCAAAGTCATGAATAACATGACCAAATATGAATCTCTCATATTCAGGAATAAAATGACCATCTATTTAGACATTCCACATCATAATTCATATGTCATAAATTCAGTTATAATTATCAATGAAAAAGTGAAAATATTATTGCATATCATCAACTTGTTACTAATATTGAAAAATAGTTCACATAATTTACTATTGAAGCAATCCCATAATATAAAAATGCTACAACTGATTATCTTGCTTCATCAACCTCTCTCTTTCACCCTCATCAAACACTCCATGATTCATAATTTCTCATTCATATGAGGAAATCAATATCCAATTTATACTCCAAGAATGATTCTATTATTTTCCACATTGAGGATATCACTAACCACTAAAGTTTTTTGTAAAAACCCATCATAAAATTCATCAAGCATCATACTTATTCTTTTGAGGTTAATTCACTTAAAAAGACCTAAATTTGAAAGCAAGCTTGAAAATATGTCATTCAGTATGACAAAAAGTATTATCATAATGTTGAAGGTACCTTGATCCATTATGTTACTCAAGGTGAGGTTATTTATATTATTGAACTCTCCCATGGGGAATTTATGGTGGTCATTATAGATAACACACTTTAGCCTATAAATGCCTATGCATGGGATAATTTTGGCCTACTCTTGAAAAATATGCCATTATATTCACTAAAAAGTGTAACTCTTGTCAACATCATGATGATATCATTCATTCTCATTTGGATTAGATTTAAACCTTAGAGTCTCCTTGGACATTTTATACATGGGGATTACATATAATTATAAAATTACCTAGATTAAAGGATGGTCATGTCTTCATCATTACAATAATTGAACATTTTACCAAGTGGGTTAAAGTTCTGTCATTTGTAAATGTTACTAGCATCACTTTTTCAAAACTCATACTTAATCAAATAGTATGTCATTTTAAGATTACTCACACTATAATTTTTGATAATGGTGGGAAGTTTAAAAAATAAATATTTGAAATCACTATGTGAAAAATTCAAATTTAGACAAATTTTCCACACCATATCACCCTTAGTGTAACGGTCAAACTAAAGCCACTAAAAAAATACTTAACAATTTTTTTGAAAGACTATTAGGTATTCTTGCTTTGATTGGAACCTCAATCTTTATCATATATTTTGGGATTATTGTACTAGCATTCTTACTACCATTGAGGAAACTCCCTTCTTATTAGTATATGGTTCAAAATCTATCTTACCATTAGAAGTCAAGTTACCTTCATTAAACATTTATCTTCATGGCATAATTCATGATGGAGAACTTCGTGAAGACCATTTTCATGCTTTAGACTTAATTTATGAGAGATATATGGGCACATTGCAACATAAATACCAATACAAATCTTGGAGTGATAAATAACATAATAAATGTAATTTAAATATTCAAAACTTAGTGCTCAATTTATATTACACCCATGATAAATAAGGCAAGTACACCTAAAACTGGTGGGATCCATACCTAGTCAAAGACGTTCTTGGACCTAGTACTTACATATTACAAACTAACAAAGGGCACATATTCAAATAACTAACCATTTCATAGTTTTTTGAGGAAATATTTTGCTTAATTACATATTATTTATAAATTAACTTTATAGTATGCTTATGAACTAACATTTATTGTAGGTTTTACTTATAAATATACTATCTATACTATACAACATCACGTTAATATTATTTATTCTCATACTATACAACATCAAGTTAATATTATTTATTCTCATATCTTTAGGTTTCTCTTTGTAGACATTAGCCTTAGTTCCAAAATTTAATCATTTTGATCTTTATTTTCATGTTTGAAACCATTGGGTTTTCAGTCTTGTAAAACCTCTGGTTCCATTATTATTATTATTATTATTATTATTATTATTATTATTATTATTTTATGTATATTTTTTGCATCATTCATTCCTCTTGGTTTTTCAAATTGTGAGTTACATAGCACTATGACTTCCTCACAAATTCTTATAAATTCATTTCACAAATTGATTGTATTCAACATTAGTTGTGTGACTTTCTTTAAATATAAGGCAATGGTTGAGAGTTGTGTTTTCATATACTCAATGTTTATCATATTATATTTTTATTAAAAACTCTAACAGTCTATTCTCATGTCTTCATCCATATTTACCCTTTTTCATGATGATGATTCATTCCTATATATCATTGTAAAATCCTTATTAAAATTATTTTTTTCTGATTTGGGGTACCCTAATATTCTCTATTCATTTAGATCACTTCCCATAATCCACATCAATTTAGGCACACCAAGGTCAATTTCAAGATCACTCTCTTTATCATGTGTAAGTCTAGGAGAATTAGACACCATGGTATTTAGGTCATCTTCTCTAACCACTAAGTGTAAGTTCTATTTTGATAGTTAATTTTACCAATCATTCTTGGTTTTACAAATTTGTATGGAAGAAGAATCACAAAAGCAAAACGTGTTAAAATATATATCATACAACAAAAATTAATGATCAAAAGGAAAAACTACAAGTTATAAAAGTCATATCACACCAAAATAAATTATCTTTATTTAACACATGTCATATATTAGTTGAAGATCAAATTCCACAATTGCTTCATAATAGAGCCAAGGTCTATTAGGTTACCATAGGCTAATAGACTGGGATAGGTCATTTCATCATGATATACATTCATAGTGCCACCTAATTTATCACACAAGTACCCAATATTCATAGTAGATCAATGGCTATATAAGGGGTCTTGAAGAATCATGAATACATTATGGTAAGGTAGGTCAATTTTAATTTTCATGCATACCAGCCTTCATAGGATGATACTACTTCACTAGTTAGCCTAATCTTGTGTGGTTTGGTCAAGTTCTCTCAAGATAATTGATGTCAAAAGTTTCTAGTATTTATAACTTAATGTGAGTGTCTTGTCTCTGATTAAGATTATGTTATCACCTTGGTGCTACTTTCTTTTCCCATGCCACCTAATTCATTTCCCCATTGACAAGCATGTTTGTTTCTAAATATTTTCCCAAACTTATACATTTGTTCTCCATCTCTTTTTTTACATGTTTAGAATATGATAGTTTTAATTTATATATCATTAGAATAAAAGCTACATCTTTGAGTTTTTTAAAGATTCTCTCTAGGGTATTGTTTTATCTCTCTTGAATTTACATTAGTTATGATTAAGACCTAGAAGTTTTATATTTCACATTTTATGTGATATTTTGTCTCATTATCTCCTATTTTCCATATTAGATTGAGTATGAATTATTAATTCACTTTCATAAATGTTGTGATATCGTATGTTTTTCCATATTTGATTGAGTTTGCATTATTAATTGTCTTTCATTGACGTTGTTTACATTTTTAGTTTTTCATCTTTATGTGAGTATGGATTGGTACTTATCTTACATTGATGTTGATTACACTATTCTATTTCATGATTTATTAATTTGATATAGATTGTTACTTTTATTAATTTGGATACATATATGGGTTTTTTGGTCATTAGTAGCCTCAAGCTTTTGGTTACCCAATATCCCCTCTCTCCTATTATTTATCTTAGTATATTGTTTATAACCTAATAGTTTTCATCTTGGCTTACCAATTTCCCTAAGTAATTTAAATATATCTTGAAATTTTTCATCTACTTTGATTTTCTTATGATTGCTTGTTTTTATCTTTAGTCTTATATCCCTAGGGTTTGTCTAAATAAACTATTGTGACATCCATGATAAATAATACATATAAAACATGCAACCATTAAATGATAAAGGTAATTCAAGGTATGTTCATGGTAATTTTAGTTATTTCATTTCCTTACTTTCATTTATTTTCTACTTTTTACTATAATTTGGTATCTCAGTTAGTGTGTTGTTATGTTCTTTATAGAAGCACCATCCCATGTTACTCTTATGACATGTGATGAGATTTGATTGGGGAATATATATACACAATATTTTTAAATTTATCTTCTATTGATGTTTTCTATCTTGTAACAACCTGTCAAGTTTTAATCTCTCTAAGTACATGCTTTAAAGGGCACACCAGGAAAGGGGTGTGTGCTTCACAATATTGTTATATAAATCTATTGTGCCTATATACAATGTAAAATACCATTTAATTTATATCTTAAGAAATATTCCTCCTAAATAACCCATAACTAAGCCAAAACCTATATTTTTTGACTATATCAACCTGGGTTGACATAGTCTAAAAGTTACAACACGTACTTTGTAACTAAGTCAACTTAGGCCAACCTAGTTTGAGAGTAAATGATAAATTTTTAACTACATTGATGTTAGAAAATAGTTTTAGATAAAATTACAAAAGGGTTTAGGATCAACTCACCATTATGAATACAAGTCTCTTTTTAATCCAATAGAGATTAACATTAATTTTCACACTATTTTTTCTCATAAATATGCTTTAATATACATTTGGGAGTAACCATTGCTTAGATATTGCCTTGGAGGGAAATAAATTATATTATGTATTTTAGATGTAAATATAAGAATTAATTTAACATAGATATGATTTAAACCATTATGATATTTAAAATGATAACAACCTATTAAAAATCACCATTTTCTAAGGAAGATATTGAATCTCAACATGTTTTATTCAATTTAAGTAATTTAAACCTTGTCTCTTTCATTTAGTAGACGGATATTGCATAATAAATATTTTTGAATGTATAAACCCTTGTATGAGTATCCTCTATAATTAAACCTAGTATGGCTCTAGGGTTATTCAAACTTTCTATTTTTCACCCTAGGTAACCTAGGCCTTCATTTTCCTACTATGGTTCCTTACCTTTTTAAGTGTTAATTTAACCATCCTCCTTATTTGTATTACAAGCTTTGGTAACACTAGATTATATTAATTCCATTATTATTAATAGACCTAGTTAGGGTCATTGCATTATATTTATTACCTAGAGGTTTTGAAATCCTCTCCATTGGTTTTGTGTGATAAATGCTTATCTAACTAGGTTTAAAAGATATAATTGGTCATGATCTAATAAAACTAAGTATCAAACATGTTTTAGTTGTTTAACCTTCTTTGAGTTTTGATATATTAGATATAATAAGTTATAGGTTTATCTTAATTCATTATATACATATAGTTTATCATCAGTCAAAGGAGAAGAACAATAGGAAAAAATCTTAACTCTAAATTGATAAGAAGTTAGTATGGACTTGTAGTCATTCATATTAAAATGGTTGAGTATGTATTGAGCATACTTAGATAGATTAACAAAAATTTATGTCTTCTATTGTGAAATATGAAGACCAAGGAAAAAATGCAACAAGCTTAAGTTTATCATCTTAAAATACATCATTATTTGAGCTTTCAAATCGCAAATCTACTTGGTGGAACTCCCTATGATGATTAAGTCAATGACATTCATGATCAAATATAGAGTTTTATATCTAATTTCTTGGTGTAAACTATGGGATTAGAGGGAATCCACGCCAAGTTAAATATGATTAATAACATGTCAATATTTTAATACTAAGCTCAAGAATCCTATTTCAAACCATACATAGAATTTTTGAATCTACACACAAAAGTTAGAGTTCTCACTAATAATGGATGTGGAAGGTTAATATATGTATATTTATTCCTAAAAGTATCCATACAAGAATTAAATTTTAACATCCATTTAATGGACTTACCATACATGTTTTTTAACTAAGGATATTAGTATAATGATGGAGTTAATATTAGCAATTGGAGAAAAGGTTTCATGGTAATAAACACCTTCAAATATTGGATTTGTACCTATCAATGGACCCATCTACTACATACTTAGTGTGGGACACCCAATTTCATGTCACTGGTTTTCTTCCTTTTAAAAGTGAAACCAAATTCTAACTTTTATTATTATCTAGATAAATAAGTTCTTACACCATAACTACCTATTATATAGGATGCTTAGAAGCTTGATGATAAGTCTTTGAACCTATGTCATTACCAACTATGCCAAATGTTGAACACTGTATATATGTTGTGATATCATCATGCTTAGATATCTTATATCCCATGCCAATGTACCAACCTAAAGGAAAACAAGGAAGACCAATGTTGGTATAGTTTGTATTGGTTATACATGTGAATTCTAAATGGATTATTCAACTAGTAGTGAAGGTGATAGTTTTTACCCATGTGGCTCATCATCTGATTCATAATAACTCTAAAAATGGGAGTCATCTAAACTATCTTGTTCTTCATAAGAGACATTAGAATTTTTGTCTAACTCGATATAAGGTAATGAAGGAGGAGTAGGAGATATTGGTGTGAAATCTTGGGATTCTTCATTAAATAATACATCATGTTGGTAAATAAATTTAGTAGTGCCCAAAATAATATGGTGATATACCTTCACATATTCACATTAACTAAAAAAGATACAAGGATGGCCCTTCCTTTCCATTTATTTGTGATTTTCATCTAAAATGTGCACCCAAGCATTACATATAAAAAACTAAAAAATAAAAAAAACATCTAGATTGAGACTAAATTGGGATTAAACCATTTTTATATGGGACTCATATTTTTCACTACAGAGTGGGAGATGTGATTTTGGATGTAAATTTCACACAAAATTTCCTCTACCCAATACTATGGAGGCAAGTCTTTGGAATGTACCAAGTAGTTGGCCATTTTATTTAGTGTGTAGTTGTTGCACTCATCGACAACATTTTATTGAGGGGTGTAAGGTAAAATATACTAAAGTTAAATGCATTCTTATTGATATAAACTAAACATATGATTATTTAAAAAATCTCCATTTTTTTTAGATGCTATTTTTTTAATCTTTGATAGGTTTTCAATAATGACCTTAACTTTTTAAAGTTATTAAAGACTTCACTTTCATTTTTCAAAAAGTAGAACCAAGTTATATAGGATAAATCATAAATGAATGTAAGAACGTATTCATGTTTTTAAAAATAAACATTAAGAAATGACCTAATTTCACTAAGAATCAACTATAATATATCACTTACCCTCAAGAATTTTATTTTAGGAAATGGATCCCTATGTTATTTTCTAAGTGCACAACTTAGACAAATGTTATCTTGTAAATAAATTTATGGAAAATAAATAAACATGTAATACTTATTGAGGTCCTAAAATGAGTGATATCTAAGGTGACCAAAACACTCATTAAAATGATTATTAAAGTCATAACATGTGTAATCATGACTTGTGAATGTCTAATGAACACAACATTGTTAAATTTGTAAAATCATGATGGATGATCAACCTTGTTAGTGGATACAATAGCAAACTAGTATTTGATATTTATGATGAAAACATTAGTATGTTCCAACTCAATAGGTTTTCCTTCACTTGAATGTGTGATATAATATATGGATAGGACATTCATTAAAAAATACATAATGTGGATATTTTTTAAATATGCCATTCTCCATAGAAATTATCCCTTTGTCCTCAATAACTTATAGGAATAGAGTTTTCCAAAAAAAAATTAATTATGTAACATTGGTTAAGATTTTATAATAGTGAGAAATCATGCACCATATGGTGAGCAGATCCTAAATCAAGAATCCATTTAGACATAGGTGATCTTATTGTTTCATATAGTTTTCTCCTATCTTAGGGGGGGAAGTGTTGTATTTTTTCATCTATGCTTATAAGTATGTCATTTTATAGGAACATTATGTTCAACATGGCCTAGTTTCTTACATAAATTACAATACTCTTGGTTGACATTGGAATTTACTTTACCAATTTAGATAAAATATTGAATGGATGTGTTTATGAATTTGAAATAAAAATTGAGTAAGGATGACCCAATTTAGATAAAATATTGATAATAAATTTTCATTAGTCTTGGTTTCCCTAGTCTCAACAAGTATAAACGCCAAGTGTTTGAATTAAGTGATGAAGTCCTCAGTGTGATGATAGTTATTCGGAATAAGAGAATTGATATAGTATTATAATTTTTATTCACTTATCTTACTATGATTTCCTAAATTTTTCTCCAAGGTAGTCCAAAATTTATAAGGTTCCATGATGCCTTGAAAAAGAAACTTTAATTTAGGGGATACTAACTGACTAAGGATGCATCTAGCTTTGTCAGAATAGTTTTTCCAATTTTTTTATTTGAAAATATTTAAAGGTGAAACTTATTCTTTAATTTCAATATGGTATATACCTTACTAAGGAACACATCAATAATGTATCCTTTCTAGTTGAATTAATTGGAACTTGAGAGGGTTATCTTTTTATCCACCATTGTTACCATAAAAACTTGAGTGAAAATAACCAAAAAAAAATTGTATGCAATTATTTTTGAAAATGTGTTACCAAAAATAAATGTTCAAATGACCATGTTGATAAGAAGATCACATTGGTGAAATTAGAGTATTGGATTTTTTTCTTGAAGTACTTTTGGGACTGTAAGTAAAAAAAATGTAGGTATTTTTTTTTCAAAAATTTAAATACCATTTAAAATTATCATCTCAATGAGAAAATAATAATGGTATAGTCTCCCTATTTCCAATAAAAAATGTTTTTTTATCCACATAAAAATGTTGGTCTGTGACCTTCCCACGTAGAATGATTTTTTAATTCTAAGAAACCCTTTTCTCCTAAAAAATGCTCTCTAATTTTAAATTTCACTATTATTTTATGAAAAAAAGAACCCCGAATAGGGATACTAGAATTGAATCTAGATAGGGAATATAACAATCAAATCTAAATAGATATTATTGAAAAAATTTAAATCTACCAAATGTAACCACATTTGCTTTAAAATATACTAGGTTGAGGTGTGTTTGATCTATAATATCCATGATATATGAATCTATAGTAATAAAGAGTGAACATGTATAAAGGGAATTGAATATAGAGGTTTCAACTATCTCGTAACCACTCTACTATATCTAAGGTACATAAAGAGTAAATTTTTAGGGATAACCACTGACCAACACACCAAAAAATCAAATGGTTGAAATGATTTATATTGGAGAATACAAATCTTAGGCACTTCCTATATAATTTGAGGTATGTGGAAGCTAATATATATATATATATATATATGATACCATATTGAATTAATGTATAGGGTCAAGAATCATGTTAGTTTCCATAATATAGACACCTATACTTCCTGAATAATAAATATATGAAAGTTTAAAAATAAAAAAGGTTGTCAATGGAACTCATGTTTAAGGAAGGAAATTTTTAATTTGGGAATGGGTGGGAAGGACCTTAGAGTGGTAAAAATAAAGAAGAATAAGGATATATAGATGTAGAAGTTGATAAAGGGGATTAGAGCCACATGATCCACATGGGGTCCTCCAACAAGTGAGTGAATAAAGGCCTAAAGTCACTCCTAAGGAAAAAATGGTCATGGTAAGAAAGAGTGGTAGGAATAATATTTAAAACACTTCAAGGAGAGTCCTAAAAACTTTAACCCTCAATGAAAGGAGATGACCTATGGTTAAAAATCCCAGACAAGATAGAAGACAAATCAAATTATAGAATGGAGAACATCTTACTAGGTAAGTTTATTCAATCCCATATTAACATTTATATTTTAAAGGAATGGGTGGATTTAAAATGGAAAAAAAAGGATAGTTATAGATCTTAATGTTAGTAATTGGTTTTTTATCATTTAATTTTCAAATAAATAAGATTATGTTTATACAATGTTGAGAGGACCATGGTTTCTAGGAAAAGAAATTCTCTATCTAAAGAAATAGAAGCCATGATTTAATAAATATAAATAAATTATTACGGATATTTCCATTTATGTTATACTTATAGGTTTTCCATTATCATATTTTAAATATGTGATATAAAAAATTATTAAATCCATAGGTTAGCTAATAACCCATAACCCTAATACCAAATTAAGGATGAAACAAGTTTTATGTCAATGTCTAGTGTGATACAATTATTTTTTCATACATTAAGTTGGATTAAAAATATAGAGAGGTGATCCAAGAGATAGATTATTAAATTAAATTGATATTATATCATATGTGATGAAAGATGGGGCATGAATCAAAATAATGCTTGAGACAAAGAAAGGGAAGCTAGTCTAGAGGGAAATAAGGAAACATATATTATAAAAAAAAATCTAACAAAAAATGATTTATAAATACATGGAAATGTTAAGTATATTCTTAGAAAAAACTAAGTAAATGCAACATGAGAACAAAAGAAGGAGGATGAAGCTCTAGATCCCCCTTCAATAGGCCCACCACATACCCATAACATACCTCAACAAGAGGATGTTTTAAAATATAGAGGGAGGAAAATATAAAGGAATAATATAATTCAAATAAGAATATTAAGGTAAATTATAAAGTTCAAATATGGAAGACAATGAAAAAGGCAAGATAGTTTCTAAAGAGCACAAGGGGGAAGATCTAAAGGATTTAGAGGAAGTGATATTATGTTATCTACCTTAAAAATAAAATATAGTAGTTAATTCACCAATCACAAACTAAATGTTTAGTGTTAGATAAAAAATAAGCACAAAAAAAAATGTTGATGTGGAATTAGACTCCAAGAAAGGAAGACCAAGTCAAAATGATATCATAAATAAGGAAACAACTATGGATGTGGAAAATAGATTCAAAATAACCTTATATATTAATGGGATCCAAAAATATCCAAAATTAAGAAATGAATATTATCTCCTTCAATATCAAAGGGTTGAATAACCCAAATAAGCATAAAATAGTGAGAAATGTTAAAAAACATATTATCCTAGTCTACAAGAAACCAATATGTCTAATAACGACCTATCAAGTATAAAGAATAGTGTTTTGAATAAGTACCTCTATTCCATCTCAAGTTATTTATGGGACTCAAGTGGGTTAGTAGTGTTTTGGAATCCCATTGAGGTTGAATAAGAGATAATTATTAGTAATAAACATCATCTTGCCATGTTTTTCACTAATAAAACTAATAATAAATTTTGAATTTTATCACGCATCTAAACTCAAAGCTCCATGGTAGGAAGAAACATACTTTGGGAAGAACTTAATACATCTATAAAAAACTTATAAATATTTTAACTATATTGTAACTAGAGACTTTAGCACTCCTCTTTATCCTAGGGATAAAAAATGAGGAGCCTAGAACTTTTTAAGAGTATGAAAAATATTATAGAATTCATAGTTGAAAATGGATTGGTGGATATGGATCTCTAAGGTTATAATTTTATGTGGTCTAACATAAGACTAGGAGATAATTTAATACAAGTTATATTGGGTAGATTTATGTTGTCTATGCAATGGATTCTCAATCTAAATGATACACTTTTTTCCCTTCCAAAAATTGGTTTAGACCACAACCCCTTAGTCCTTAACTTAAAAATGGAGGGCAGGAAAATAAACCATCCTTTTATAATTTATAAAATATGTCTCCAACACATAGACCTAGAGGAAATGATCAAGGAGTGGTGGAATGAAGAAGTTCAAGGTTTGATGATGTTTAGTGATTAGGAAACTAAAAATTGTTAAACTCAACTTGAAAAAATGGAACAAGGAGATCTTTGGAAATATTTTCATACAAAAGAAGAAGATAATGGAAGAGCTTAATTTTTTCATTTTTTTTTCAAATTAAGGGTATGGATGAAAACCTCTTCCAAAGAGAAAAATACCTGATTAGTGTTATAACCTCTCTAGGTTAAACTATGAAAAAATGTACATTTATTTATGATAAATAATTTTCCACATATATAAATGGATCCTAACATTAGGTTAAAATTACCAAACTATGTACAACCTAATTTAATATTATGAAAGTAAAATTACAACAACAATAAGTGTAAATTAATCCTCTAATTAACCATAATAATTATCATAATTACTACCTCATACAAGGAGTACATAGTGCATGAACTATAAATAAATATTGTAGATGTAATATACTAATAAATATTATTTTTAAATGAACTATATATAAAATAAATTATTTTATCCATAATTAAATGTTATAGCCACTATTGTGTATAATAAACAAATGATGAATATAAAATTGTTAACAAATAGCATTGTCCATACTATAATAGTATAATGGATCTTTATATAATAACTCATAATTTTATATAATAACCATGAGTAATAATAAAAATATTTGGACACAATTTTAGAGAGGGAGAACATCATCTATGTTATTTTCCTCCAACCACATATTGATAGTCCCCCACAAATCTCCCCACTAGAACTGGCCCTTTCCTTTAGGAGGGGTAGATAATGGTGATGTGAACATCAATAAATCATACATCATGTAAATACTATCATTATAACATGAAATAGTCATAAAAAACATTTAAAAAATAGTCTATCTAATATGAATTCACACATGCATGAAAATTATATAGTATAGTGAATAGATAATGCATACAACTATAACATTACTTTGACCAAATATTTTATTATAGTTGATACTTCATATAAAGCTGGGTCTTATTCACTAGAACCATAATCTATGATAAATGCATAAAATACCTATTATTCATGTTAAACAATGATGAGTGAAGTTTGGAAAGGGTCTCCTACCTGTCACTCACCATCCCTTAACAGGAGGGACAATTCATTATACCAAACTAATTATACTAGTCCATTTATTTTTTTTACAACCATAAACTAATAGAAAAAAATTTCAACTTCATGCATAACTATAACTGGTAAAAGTAGCATTTTTAACTCACAATAACAATTATGAAATGATTATTATGTTATCATATATTGAATAAGGTCCAGGTTCTATTTCCATATACAACTATCCATATAACTTTATTTAATTCACACATTCCTAATAATATATGTAATAGGTTTCATAATTATCTAATACATAATCATAATCCATATTGATTCAATACAAATTTCACACCATACAATATAAATTTAATATTTATTATGATTGTACCATAACCAATTTATTTAAAATTACAAATATCAAAATTATTTGTTTTAGTAATTTCTGACACATATCAATAACCTTTTCCACTAAGTTTTCTCATTAGTTCCAAATTTAAAGTTAATCCAAAGTAGTATAATATAGTTATAATGGGTAAACAAGCATGTAGGTGGTCATTAACCACATCCATGTATGTTTATAGACTAAATATTGAAAGGAAAGAAAGATCATAACTATACACCATAATTTTGGTTTAATAAAAATGTATGCCATGATTACTACCATATATTAGGGGATTAAAAATCAACATGCAAGGATTTAAACATCATGTCTCTATGTATTTCAAAACATAATAATCACCCATGATTAACCACCTAAATATATGTTTACAGACCAACTCTTGAATAGACATAAAAATTATAACTATACACCATGATTTTATTTTAGGAAAAATGTATGCTATGATTACTACCATATATCAAGGAATTAAAAATCAACATGAAAGGATTTAAAAATCATGTCCCTATGCAGTTCAAAACATAATAATCACCCATGAAAAATATGTTTGAAATTAGTTTCTACAACTACTAAACCAAAATACAAATTCCATATTAAAAATAACAACCAAGCTACAAATATCATGTTTCCAAATTGGTTTCTAATAAATAACAACCATTATACTAATGTCATAATACAATAATAATGCATCCTTAAATTCTATATTTTCAGTTTTTTTTTGATATATGATAAATAAATCCATGAATACCATATTAAAAAATAATAATTAAACTACAAAAACCATGATAAAATAAATATTCAAGCCATGAACACCATTTTTTCAAATGTGGTTTCAATGAGTAATAACTAGGTCTTGAATACCACACCACATGGTGGTTTAAGGAAAAAAATTTAGACAAAGAATAAACACATAAAGTGGTTACATTAATTTATAAAACAACCATAAATACCACCATTCAATGTGGTTTAAAATAATCACATAAAAAATAAAGAATGACTAATACAAACATTTTCATTTAAGCTATACACTAGTGTATTTATGTGGACTTCTTTAAACAAAGAGAAAAAATAAAATTATGCATCTAAAAAAGTGTTTTGAGTAGCCATAGTTCATACCTTTAGGTGGCATTTTAGCCACCTATAGGTATTCACAATAGATATTTTTATTTTCTAAAACCCATAAATGAATTTATAGCTACACATTAAGGTTTGAAAAGATCAAATACAGACATGTCAGTGGTTGTTTGACCACCTATATGTTTGCCATGTTATTTTTTTCAAACAAAATAAACTTAAAGAAAGCTTATAATTGTAAAATTTATTTGATAAAAAAATAAATCTATTTCCATGTAATAATCCATTCTAAATATGTCTAAAATCCTGAGCTATTTGTTTAATGTAATAAAAATGCAAAACACAAATATCCACAAAGTCTATTTTTATTATAATCCCTCACACAACCAAGTAATTATAAGATTTACTTATATTTTATTTGAAAAGAAAAACCCAAAAGATTGCTACCTGATTTGAAGCATAATATTTACTCGATGTCCTAATTTAAATAGGGTTTTATACTTGAAGTTTCATACCAAGATAAGTTTATTTTCAAACAATATGTACTACATTCTTAAATCAAACAATAAAGGAATGGTATAACTTAGATTTGTAAACAAAAAAGAAGAAATCCCTCTTGAATTCACTATCCTTATTTATCCTTCATTATCATCCAAGGTTGTGCCTCTTATTCTTCTATTTTCATCTTTTAACCTTTTCTAAACTATCCATTCTAATATCCATGTTTTTATTTAACTATAATTTTGTATTTTGAAACTCCAAGTGCCACACATGTAAACTATTATCCAGAAATTTATGCATCATCTCTCTATAAGACCCTCTATTCCATAATTTATCCCAAAAATGACATAGAAACCATAGTTTACCCCCTATTTTATCTCTAAGTAACTCACCTATGCATGCAAAAATGAAACCCTAACATTATAATGCATGGTTAACCAAAGAAAAATAATCCTCAAAATAATTATTTTGTTCTAAAAAACACTTAATATTTTTTTAGTAAAATATAATCAATGAATTTAACCTAAAACATGATTATAATTTTTATGATTTCCATGTCAAAATCATGATGGAGGATAATATATGCCAACATAATCATAATATAATAATATTACCAAAGGTCCCAATGGAGTAAATCATATTAAAAAAATATGTCTCAAGTGGTATTTTGACCCCAAAATCCCAAAATAGAGTTTTGATTATGCCAAGCAAGATCTATTATTATTAATGACCTGAACTAAACTAAGAGTCTATAATCAATGTTATTTTTATGTCTAAGGTGATAAAATGACTAAGTATTATCAATAAAAGATCAATATATAGTTATGCATGTTGAGAAGTGTTTTAAATGATGTCATTGTTGATTTAATTTGATGTCATTGATGTCAAGGTGCATCTAGTGAAGATGCATGGTGAATGGTCTGTGAGACATAAGCTTGTATGCTTGATATGACAAGGAAGACATATGCCAAGAGAGAACTTAAAGGAAACCTAATGTATTTATATTGATATATAATTTGAATTAAAAATAATGATTATTATATGGTTGATGTTAATTTTTAGGTCAAGTGAGTATTAAAGCATGTTTGAGTACTAGTTCTTGAGTACAAGGTGTCTTGAGAAGCCTAGACATAACAAGCATAGTCATATCATGAGTATGTGCATGATGAGCATGCAAAGGTATTTTTAGATTTATTAAATTTTTTGAATAAAATTTAAATCATGTGATCAAGGTGTATAAGCATCACATAGTGTTTCAAGATTAGTTGTCAAGAATCAAGTGCTTGAGAAGCCTAATCATGGCACTAGTTATAGTTTATAAAGTCCTAGTGAGAATGTTTGAGCATGGTGGTATGGTGAGATGGATGAATATAGGAATAAGAGGATATATAAGGTTTATTTATCATGAATATGAGGCATTGGATCACTTATGAGAGTTTCAAGGTGAGCTTACGAGGGTAAGACCTTCAGTCCAAGTCTATAACTAGACTAGTTCTAGACCCTGTCTGACCTAATAAGGTGTCATGAGGTGTTGTCAAGACATATGAAGTATGTAAAGTAGTGTTTTATAATGAGAGATATTTATTTATTTTTATAATGAGTTTAAATATGCATGTAAATAGTCTTAAATGTTAGCTTTTAGGCCTAATATGGTTTACAGGTCAAGGTCTAAGAGAACAAAGAAAGAGAGTATGGCCTAATGGGGTATGAGGTTATATTTAAGAGGATATTATTGAAACATGAGTGTTTTCATAGGTATTAAATGTTTTTTCAAGCATATTCACAAATTTTTAAGTCATGGTTTGTAATAAAATGCATGAAAAGTGGTTTTGGGGTCTCTCGAGTGCACAAAATGAAGGCATACAAATATGAGAAGGATTTTCAAGTGTTAATGGACATGTGTAACCTATGAATTATAACTTATGATATTAATGGTATATGGGTAATGGTACTATCTCAAACTTAAAATCATTAGTTTTTTTAATAAGGGGTTAAGCTTTATGAATGATTGTTGATAGTAGAAGATGGTTTAAACTCTCAAAGAACCCTAATAGTGACCCAATATAAAATAAAATATTATAAAGTGATTAAAATGGTTTGGTATGTATAATTAAGTGATTAAATGTTTTAATAAACTCTTGTACACATCTCCAAGTTTGATTTGTTTGTTAGGTGTATGAGTATACCCTATATGAAAGTGCTAGTTTCTTGGAGATTTATTATAATAGTTAGAGTTGACCAATTCAAAGTTGCTAAATGGATGGAGGAAAAAGTTTGAGAATTTTATTTTGTGTCCATGGTGTTTTATATATATATTCAATTCCTTAGGTATTCTAAACCCATCATCCAATATAACCTATCGTTAACATGCCTAATGGTGCAAATAGTGAGAAACCCATGTATAAGTGAGAATATGATTAGGATATATTATCATGGAATAGGAATGAATCCAAGTGAATGGATACATTTTTAAATAAATTTAATACATGTTAATTTTGGATATAATTTTTTGAGGTTAGTGGATATGATGAAAATGTTGCTCATAAGTTGACCTATCTAGTTCAAATGAGATAATGAGGTACAAGATTATGAGATTAGTTTGTAAGACCAATATTTCCATTTGACCATACTATATTTATATATAATAATGGTATAATTATATCATAATATCATCCATATGCATCATGAGTCTCTAAAATTTTTCATAAAGGTGGTTGAAGTTCATTGTCACCATGATTGTGCTTAAAGGCAAACTAGCAATTCTAGGTAAGCAAATTGTAGTGATGAGTTTGAGACACTATGGCTTGAGTTGAAGCATAAAATGTACATTTTTTTTATACTTGGGACTTATATTTCCTATAATTTATTTGAAAAATATTTGAATTTAGTATGATAGGTTGAAACATTGAATCCAAAATAGCTTATTTGGTTAAGGTCTAAGAGAGAGAAGGTCAACAAATTGGTCTGCAAGACCAATAGTTTACAATAGAGATTATGATATTTTTATTTAAGGTTTTTATGAGGATGTTTTAGGATCATGTTAATTCATTTTAAATCCTTGATTTTTTTGACTTTATGTATCATATGTTTAATTTCCATGACTATGTTTTGAGGCTGGTTGGTAGTTTAAAGTGAGCATTTTGAAGAGAAGAGTTTGAACCTACATACCTTGAGTTGAAGTATCTAATGAAGTGTGTGATGAAATTGAGGTAATTAGGTTTATTAATATGTTATTTTTTTTTCATTTTTTTAATCTAATTTGTGTTTTATCTTCAATATTTTGAGTATGCATAGACCCAATGTGAATAGTACTAATAGTGTGCTTCAAGTAGTGGTTTGAGATAAAAAGACTCATGGAACTAATATGATCTTATTATAGGTCTATATTATAATTTTATGATATTTTATTAGTGTGTTCTAAGTTTTAAATTGTTTCAAGAAAGGCAATATGTAATGTGTCTTGAAGTAGACCTAATGGAATTAGGTCTCTATGAGATCTAAAGATAAAATGAGGACTAATTAAGGTATGTCAAACCTAAAGTAACTCAAATAATTATTGATTCATATTTATGAGATGTCATAAGATATATTACATGGTTTAATTAAGAGGGTAAGGGTGTTTCACTAACTATGAAGGATATGAACAATAGACTTGTATAAATACAAGGTAGTTTTAGTCTTATTAGTGTCTGAAGAGTGTAAGTGAAGAAAAAAACACATTTTAAAGAATAAGGAGGTATTTTAGACAATTATAAGATTATAGAGGATATATTATGAATATTTTATAGAGGTTATATATATGAAGATCAAGTTCATATGACCTAATCGGTCTTGAAGAGACCTATTTGAGTGAAGAGACCTAGAAGGTAGTTTGAGAGGGTTAATAGTATGAAGAGCTGAAGGGGTGGTCATCATTAGTTGGTTGATCAAAAAAATTTATTGAAGGTGATAAAATAAATAAAGTTTATGATTTGGTGTTTTAGTCTTATAAAATGTAAAATTAGATGACTTAAGCATGGCTAATGACACCTAATCCATATGTCATCTTTCTTACTCACACAACCCTTCTAGGCTATTCTTTCATTGATTCTCAATCATACATAGCCTTCCAAACTTAACCCTTTCAGTCCTAAGTAGATATTTCAGGACTAGATCCATCCCCCTAGCCCTCATTCCCTTAGGAAAACCATGCCCAACTTAGATAGGAGCATTGAAACCTAGGATGTCCTAATTTTGGTGCTATTATCCAAGTTCCTTTTTGGTCTTAATAATTATATTCTTTCAAATCCTTATCATTTTTATTTTCAGCCTAAAATGAATTAATTTAACCCATAATCATTAATTTACCTATAAAAGGCCATTTAAAGTCCATTTATAAGGGTTGACACTTGTTTACAAGAGATGAGCAAGAATACGAGCAAGTACACTCAAGCACTCTTCCCTATTATTTGTAAACAACCTTCCAAGATAATTTCAAGATTATTCAAACCTTTACACTTATCCCTAGCATCTTAAGTACATATAGTTTCACATCTAGTTGCATTTATCATACCTAATTGCACTAAGCACTTTAATGGCAGAACTACATTAGCTTGATCCCTACTTGGAGTATTGATATGTAGGCAGCATGCGTACAAATAGGGTGTGAAGTGTATCTAATGTATCCTTTACTCACTAACCCCTTCTCTATATTTTCCAAGTTTTCATTTAAGTTCAAGCATAAATATATCTTAGGGCTTTAAGGATTAAAAATAGACACACAATGAGCTCTATAGGATTTTAGGCTTTGATATTTCACTGACAAGGTAACACATGCATATTGAACAAAAACCAAAAAGCTCAAGCCACTTGGACAAAGCACTAGAAAAATACTATAGTGCTAGATAGTAGGGTGTCCCACTTTTGGTTCTCTTATCTAACCCAAAAATGAACTTCAGGATCTAGTTCTCGATAGTTTCCCAATTTTACTCCTCTAGTATTAGACCTTGTCTCAGTCTGGATCATTTATAATAAGTTAAGTTAGATTTATCTTATTTATTACTATATTTAGAAAATTCAAAAATACAAATCTATTTACATAAATTAGTATCTTAATTCCTACATATTATTTACTAATTTACTTTGCTCAGACCTGTTTATTTAACTAGGAATAAAACCCCATTATTCTAAAAATAATAAAACATTTAATGAACCTAACTTACTTTGAATTTTGCACAAAAACTGTGGGGATAAATATTTCTAATTTTTTTCCATAATTTCTTGATTTTTCCTACATTTAAAAATAAAAAATATACAAATTAATTGCAAAATATCACATATTTTGTAAAAACCCTTTTTTGTACATACTAGGTCCTTCTTGCATATAAACACATTCTAAACACTAGGAGAAATATATTGCTAAGTTTAGAATTTTTTTTTTTTTTTTTTTTTCTAAATTTTCTAAACAAAATTCTACAAATTTTCTATAAATTTATATCATTTTTTTAAAATTATCATACTAATTTTAAAAGTTCATTAAAAAAAAAACCCTAGCTACATCAATCGGTTCCCAGTTAATTTCTAATACTTTTCCAATCATTTTTTAAAATTTTATTTGCATATCAAACTCAAAAAATTAATTTTAAATTCAAAAATTCATAGTATTTTGCATTTTTTTTGAAAAGAACTTATTTTCATGTACTATCTCTTATTTTACTTTCTATGATATCACCTTACATCCATAATTAAACTTACAAAAATTATGTTAAATGATTTACAAACTTTTCTTACATTTAATAATAAGGAAACCTTAATGGGCCCTATCATGTACATGAATGATGAAGTCTACCATATGTTAGTACAATTTATCATTATTTGCATTGCATGCTTATTTTTCATTATATGAGATGATGTTAAGCAAGTTATTCTTAAACATGTTAATCCATCTCCTACATCACCTCCCTTAGAGCCCCTCCCCCATATCGAGTCATGTTATATGGTCTATTTAAATCTTCCCTAGATGATTACCCATTGCCAAATATCCAAGTTGACACCTTTTTTCCTTCCACCTCCTTAACCCATTGATTATATTTGCTCTTCTCCCGTAGATACTATGACTCTTATACAAATAGTAGATAATGCAGTTAGAGCTATTAATCAACATGCCACTATGCCTCCACCTACCCAAGAGCCCCATTACCCTACTATTCCAACCCATCCCAGGCCCAACCCACCTAAAAAGGTAGATTTTCACAGGGCATATGACATTGTTGATCACTTGAGAAACACTTCATCTAAAATTTCCATGTTAGAATTGCTTCAAAAAGCTAATGTAGTCAAGGATATTCTTTATCAGGCACTTACTTAGACTTTTATGTCTATTGATTTAAAACCTTCTTAATTTGCATTAATGTTCAACACTTTAAAAACTATATAATATGCAATTTATTTTGATCATGAGGACATGCTTTATTAGATAGTTATTGATCAAAATTTTCCACTATTCATACAAGTACAAGTCAAAACTAATGTAGTCAAGAGAGTTCTTATTGATAGTGGTTCCAGACTAAATTTATATAATATCACATTCTTACAAGACATGGGTGTAGATTTGGCATCAATGCAAAAACATATAATAACATTAGAGGTTTTGATGATATACCATGATAGACATTGGACATTATTACCTTAGATATCATGGTGGGACCAAAAACCCTCTCTACACAGTTCTAGGTCATGTCAGGTCCTCTCTAATATAATATTTTACTTTGATGACCCTGGATACATACCATGGGGGCCATTCCCTCCACTCTCCATTAATGTATTATATTTCTCCATGAGGGATATCTATACACATGTCTAGCAGATAACCAACCATTTAGATATTGTCAACTTATAGAGTCATCTTTGACCATTTCACCAGATGGGACACCATATATCACAATACAACCACCACCTCATAGTAATTCTCTTGATCAGATACATAAATATGAGGTTGGAGAGAATAACACTTATTGTAATCCTTAACTTATAGTCACACCATTATCACTAGTTATTCCACCAACTATAATAGCTTCAACTTTCTAACTACTTCATCGATCATAGTTTTGACACCTATTACACATCCACTATCACCACTAATAATACTAGTAGTTCTATTTAATTCCAAAATTATTCCACTAGTTATAGACACCTTTAATGTAGTACTATTTTATATCACTATAGATGTTGAGAATCTGATATCATAGTTACCCCTTATAAATTTTGAGTTACCATATGTACATGATGTTGATACAGTTTCACAAGCTTTTTCAGGTAATGATATGACACCCACACTCACAGATGACTATTTTTGTGGACTGAGATTTATACTAGTCAACCTAGGAGAGTATCAATATGACTCTAGAGATATCATACCATATCCTAAAACACTTTTATCATCTTTCACTACAATCATAGGATATACTTCACACTCACGACCATAGTCAGACCACTTAGCACATGGTTACCTCTATGGTATAGAGCCAGTTATTCAGATTTAAGTAAGTAGCACATAACATCAGCCATAATTTATGTTATATATATTATTTGAGCATGGATTGATCATATTACCTGTAGTATGGCATAAATCTATCAACAAATTATCACATTAGGATGGTCACCCATTTTATACTTTTCACTAGATTACAGGCCATGATACAAACTCATGTATAAATTTAAGAAAAAATTAGATAAACTATAGGATTGAGTAATTATTTATATTATATAACCACTAGTATCACCAATTATAACACCTCCACTAAAGGCATCTACTAGCAGGACTAAATATCCTAGAGCAAAGTCAACATCTCCACCACCATATCAACCTTCAATTCAACTTCGGCATGAAGCCACCATAAACACAAAATCTACAGCATATAATTATACCTATGATGATGAACTTGAGGCATTTAATGATGGTTGTGATCCTTTCCTCCATTTCTATCCCCAACAGGCTCTATCCTTAGATCCCTTCCCCCCACCTACATAGTCTTTTATTTTATCATGTACATATTGCTTTACATACATGCTTGTAAATAATTTTTTCAGCATTTCTTGTATATAATATCTTCTTCTTGATTGTACATAGCTTATATCAAAATTAAAAAAACATTCAAATATGTCAAAAATACCAAAAACATTTCAATTGTATGCATCATCTTGCTTTACATTACTACTATCATGTTAGGACTTACATTTACTATATTATACTATTGTATATTGATTTTTATACATTATCATGCTTCACTTGATCTCTTTTGAGTGTGTACAATGACATAAAATTACTTTATTGCTTTACTCTACCCATTGGGGGTGCATTCCTACTTCTACATTTGAGACACACATTGATATACATACCCATTGGGGGCATATTATACATGACTACACCATCTAGGTTATGTCATTCCTACACTACACACTCTAAGTTATCATGCTAATAGACATTCATTTCTAGATTACATAGATTACTATATCAACATTTCACTAGTATCTAGCACTTGTGTATTTAGTAGCATATACCTAGTCTTGTACTACACATGTTTTTCATACTTTCACATTTTCTTTGATTATTTAGATGTGATTCTACCTTTCTAGTTATTACATGCTTTCTCCTCTTACTTAATGTAACTTGTGTGATTGTATTTCTAGTTCTTACTTCTCTCTTGTTTGTGCCTTAGGACATTTTCCAATGTCCTTTATTTCTATTCATGTGTATGGCTTAGGACATTTTCTAATGTCCTTTTCTCATATTCTTCCATGTGCATATGGCCCCTATGAAAAATTTAATTATTTCACTTGTATGTGTATGTGGCATTTGAACATGCCTTCTATGCTTGGTTTCTAGTGTGAGTGACATGTGCCCATGTCCCTTGTTTGCATGGCCCTTTGGCCATCCCTGTATGCTTCTTGATTCTTACTTATTTTCTTGGTTAATTATTTACTTCTCAATATGTGTAATGACATTATCCACATCTTCCCTTACTTTATTAGATGCCATGATGGACATCATGCTCCATCCTTCCAACTAACAACTAACAACTAACAACTAACAACTAACAACTCACATCTAATATTTCTAGTTATAGTTTAGTACTTTACACATGTTTTTACATTTTTATATCTATTTAGGAATACCACTATTTATCTAATAATATATCAACACAAAAATTTCTATATCTATAAATATCTTGTCAAATTTCACTACTATATCATGTATCTATACAACATAACACAGTTGCATTACTCTTTCTTCTGAGGGTAGTCATTGTAGGTTCATTATTCCTACCATTATAAGAGGGGGTAGAAAATAGGGTTTTTTTCATAGAGATAAAATATATTAATAGTTGAAATATTAGAATTTAGATCACTTAGTTCAAAATCCAAAGGTCAAACCAGTTAGAATAGAGCAAAAAAACAATGACAATTCTAGATTAGCAACTAGTTTTAGCATAGGACAAAAGTGATGAAAATAAATAGTAATGACAAAAAAAGGGGTGTAATCACTTTGAAACTCATATATAGGTACAAAAACACCTAGGTTTTCTATAAATAGGCGAAATTCTCATTTTAGATATAGTTTTTGCACATCTAGATCAGTCTGAATCAGTAGTTCAGTATAGTTTTCTTAGAGAATCTAGATATAGAGGTTATCATGTGCAGCATGATGGTTCTAAATTTTAGTTTCAAATAAGGTATTTAACATAACTTTAAAATTATAATCCATGTTTCAAACACTAGTGATTGAGGAGATGTGCATGTCACATTCGTCTTCTTTTATTTTTGAGTTCAGTTTATTTTCTAAGTATTCTTGATAGTTGCATGCCTTACTCCATCTGTAAGTGCTAGGAATCAATTTCAAGTTAAAATTTCATAGAAGTTTAAATTTATGAGTACTATAGTTCTCATGTTGGCTTTCATATAAGCCTAATACATTAGTTTTATAGTGGCTTTCATACAAGCCTAACCTCCATCTTTCAAAATGGCCAAGACCTAATTTCTAGCATACATTCAAGCTATCAACACAACATTGTCAAATTTATAGAACATACATAGAATATATGAGCCATCTCATATGACATATATTATATATTGGTATCAATTCATAGATTCACTTCATGGGGTAATAATGGAGCCAAAGGGTTAGTGTTTGTATTCTTGAGCCACTTTCCAAGGAATTAAGCACTCAACTCCATTTACGATATAACTTTTAGTATAGCATCATCTAGAATAATCCAACATTACTTAGCCTTACTCATGATCATAATAGGTTTTGTATTGGTTCGCATACCCAATGAGGTATATTCATTCCTTTCTCTTCCTTTTTATTTTACTCAGCTTTTGTATGTTCTTATTTTATATCACATATAATAAGAAATAATCTATTTTTTATTTCATTTCATATATTCACACTTGTAAAATGTTCTCTCTATGCACTATTCAAAATTAATCAACATCACACAAGCTTCATGGGCTTCACCTTTGCAGATAAGTTCTAGGACACTTTCTATTTTTTCTTTTATCCTAGTATTTTGCTTTGCTACATCACTAGAATAAAGGTGGGGTAAATGTAGTCATATAATATGTGAAAATGGATGACTTAAGCATGGATAATGACACTTAATCCATAGATCCTCTTTCTTACTCACACAACCCTTTTAGGCTATTCTTCCACTAATTCCCAATCATCCCCAACCTTCTAGACTTAACCCTTTTAGGCCCAAGTAGCTATTTTAGGCCTAGATCCATCCCCTAGGCCTCATTCACTTAGAAAAATAATGCCCAATGTAGATAAAAGCACTAAAACCTATGGTGCCCTAATTTTGGCATTATTGTCCAAGTTCATTTTTGGTCCTAATGATCAAATTATTTTATATCCTTATCCTTTTCTTTGTCATCCTAACATGAATTCATTTAATCCATGATCATTAATTTCCCTATAAAAGGCCATTCAAAGTCTATTTAGAAAGGTTGACACTAATTTATAAGAGAGGATCAAGAGAACAAGTAAGTACAATCAAGCACTCTTCCATATTCTCTACATATAGCCTTCCAGGATCATTTCAAGCTTATTAAAACCTTTTCACCTATCCTTATCCATCTAAATTACATCCAATTTCACATTTAATTGCATTTATCATACATAATTGTACTAATCACTTCAATGGGAGAAATACATTAGCTTGATCCATCCTCAGAGTATTGGTATGTAAGCATTCTGCCCACACACATGGTGTGAAGTACGTCCAATGTATCCTTTACACACTAACCCCTTCTCTATCTTTTCCATGTTTCCATTTAAGTTTAAGCACAAAGAGATCTTAGGGTTTTGAAGATTAAAAATAGATGCAAAATGAGATCCATAGGCTTTCAAGCTTAGATATTTCATTGATAGGGTAACATAGGCCTACCAAATAGAACTTAAAAAGCTTAGACCACTTGGACAATAACACTAGAAAAGGACTATAACACTAGACAATAGGGTGTCCCACTTTTGGTGCTCTTGTCTAACCCAAAAATGAACTTTAGGATCCAGTTCTTGATAGTTTCCAAATTATATTCCTCCAATATCAGACCTTCTCTCAGTTTAGATCATTCAAAATAAGCTATGTTAGATTTCTCTTATTTATTACTATATTTAGAAAAGGCAAAAATACAAATCTATTTACATAAATTAGTAGCTTAATTATTGCATATTATTTACTAATTTAATTTTATCATACCCATTTATTTAACTAAGAATAAAACCCCATTACTCTAAAAATAATAAAATAGGTGTTGAGTCATCTAGGGGGTTGGTGCCTCCATGCAAATTGGTGCTTGCTAAAGCCTAGCTGAGTTGGTGCTTATCTAGTTGGGTTGGTGTTCTATGTGAAGTTGTTAATTCACTAAATTTTGTGTTTATCTTATAGGATTGTATTCCATTTGTATATATAAATGGGTTTTCTTCCCCTTGAGGGTTTCCTACATATGTGATGTGTTTATGTGTTTCATGCTTAAGTAGATAGGTGCTTATGCTTGCTAGATATATGTGCTTGATTGAATGGTTCATGTTTGATTAAGTAAAATTGATAAGTATGTTTTTGAATATTGATTCACCCCCCCTCTCAGTCATTTTTCTTCCAACATTTGGTATTAGATACTGGTCCTTTGAAGTAGGTTTGAAATCCTAAAGGAGATCCTAAAAACAAGGATGGATAGTCAACAAGCTCAAAGTGGTTTCTCTACCGGTAAGGCTTAATTATTTAATAGATCTAATTATTCATTTTATAACATCAAGATGAATATATATTTTATGTCTCAAGCTCATGATATTAGATAGTTAATTATGGATGGCTATAGTACTCTTCTTATTCTACCAATTGATGTACTAGGTAAGGCTAATGAAAACAACTCTAAGGAAATGAATGGCATTATTTGTGGCCTATCATAGGTAGGGATTATGAAGTTGATTTAATATTTATCATCCAAATATATATGGGAAAACTAAAGACTATTTATGAAGGAGATACCAAGGTGAATATGGCCAAGTTGTAGACCCACCAAAGATAGTTTGAAAGTCTAAAGATGAGTGAAGATGAAATAATTTAATCTTACCTGTTGAATTTTGATGAAGTTATCAATGTAATTAGAGGATTAGGAGAAGAATTTAAAAAGTCTATAGCTATTCAAAAGGTATTAAGATCATGAATTCCTAAGTTTGATTCTAAGATGTTTGTAGTAGAATAAATGTAAGATTTGGACAAGCTTGAAATAGATGGGCTTCATGGCATCTTGATTGCATATGAAATGAGAACAAATGAAGGAAGACCTCCAAAAAAGGAAACAAATTTAAAATTTGAGAATAATTCAAAATCTAAGAAGTTCAAAGATGAGGTATGTTCATATGTTGATGATGATGAACTCATGGCTATGTTTATTATGAAATTGAGGTTTGGATCTGGTAAGTGCAAGGGAAAATTTCCCTTCAAACATTTAAAATTTGATAATATTAGTCACTTTTCATATAAATGTCTTAACAAGGGTAATATTGAGCATGATGAAGAACATGGTAGACATACTGGAGATGATAGGAAAGTCTATAAGACTAATAAGAACAAGAAAGATTTTAGGAAGTATGAGGGTAGGAAAGGGTCATTTAAGAATAAGAGAAGTTTCTATACCAAAGAAGATAATAAATCATCTAATGTAAGTAACTCAAGTACATATGATAGTGATGATGGTAATAATAAACTTGAACATGATAACAATGAAACCCTATTCATGGCCATAAAATCAAACAATGAGGCTTGCTCAAATGGGAAAAGACTTATGGTTGATGTAGAATCAAATGAAAAAGAAGCTGAAGTAAACCTTGAGTTAAAATTGGTAATTGCCCTAGAGAAGTTGAAGTTATAAAGAAGAAAGAATCACAAACTAAGATCATTAGTTAAAGAGTATGTGGAATAGATTGGATTATTCGAGGAGAGACTGAACAACACTTCTAAGGAGTATGAAGAGATCAATAATCAGATTGAAGCATGGATGGAGGTATCTAATACAAACCTAAAGGCTAAAGAGGAAGAGTGCACAAGGTATGAAATTGAAGTATAATCCTTGAAAGTTGAGTTAGATCAAGAATATATCAAGGTGAATACCTTTATAAATTTTGAAAAGAACACTGAGGTTCTAGATGATATCTTGAGTAGTTGAAAGTTTACAAGTGATAAGATAGGTTTTGGTTTAAAAGAAGAACAAAAGGAGGAATCTCAAGTTAAGGAGAAGGATATTGAAGATAATAAGTTTAATATTAAAAGACTTATCAAACAACCTAATAATATGAGGTATGATATTTCATTCAATGGTTAATATTTTATATGCAATTAGTTTGGTCATAGAGTAAGAGAGTATATAAGACCCTCTAAGAATGAGTACTCATGGGACCATAGAAGGAGTCACAGTTTACATTAGTCAAAAGGTATGTATGAGTTTTTTTTATATATCTATCATAATGTAGGACACATTTCAATATTCTATCCTAATAGAGTTATAAGTTCATCAAGTCAAAACAAGAGGTTTTAAGCTCCTAGAGTGAAAGGGAGAAGGCAAATGAATGTGTGAAAAATAAATATATTAAAGGTTAGTCATGATCAGTCTACAAGCTAAAATGGACTAATTTATATGTTAGAGCCTACCTTAAATGAGAAATCAAGTCAATATTGTCTATTATTATCTCATATTAATGATCAAATGGTTAATTTGGAGATCAATCCTATAGTGATAATCAAGCCTAAATGGATACTAAAGGATATTTAGTTTTGTGAAAGCATGGAGATATAAAAATCTCCTAAACTTGTGTTACTTTAGTGATATATGGAAAGAGGTGACTCCATTAAGATTTATGGAGACACAATTTAATTAGAAAAATAATGCTATATGCTTTGTTTGAGGGGTAGATATTTAGGTTATTGACTGAGTTTAATTTATGTTGAGAACTGGTCTTGTAATCTAAGTTCATTAAAGGAGGTATGCATGGAGTAAGGGGGAACATGTTGCCTTTGTTGATGAAATTTTTATTCACAACATAGTCAATGAGGTAGCTTCTAACATTTTAGGATCTCAATAGAGGTAAAATCCACTCTAGGGTACAAGTTTTAGGTATGTGGTCTAAACAACTTGCTGATGGAATAACTAGTAGGGCATGTAGGTTTTTGACAAGGTTTTTGGATGGAGGTGTGGTATCTTAAAAAGTAGTGAATATAAATGTGAATTTTATGGATGGTTGGTTGCTAATCTAAAATGAGTAGATCTCAAAACAAACTCAAAAAAAGAGGGGAGGTTAAAACAAAAAATAAGATTTTATTTTTTCAAGAATTACCTCTCTAACTAGTTTCTAAATGGATAAATTCTTTCAAAACCTATGCCTGTTGCAAGTATCTATTTCACACTAATAGTCAAACATAATTTAAAAGTCTAAGGGGATACTAATATAGGAAAATCATAAGCCTTAGTCAAAGGTCACCTCTTTTAGAGAAGCTATTACACGTCTTTAATAAGGAGATTATGGCTCAGGATAATGAGGTATTTGAGGAAAATTTTGCACATACATAGGAAACTATATCAAAATAAAGCACTTATACAACTTAAGAACATGAATCAATTAAATTAATTATAAATAAAAAATCTAATTTTCTAATCCTTCAATAGTTATTTCACATTTAAAACTAGCATATCAATCAAGATAAGAAGGAATTCATTTCAGTTGTTGCACACTAATAATTATTGAATCATACAACCAAAAGAAGATAAGCCTAATCGCATAGAAATCAAAGAGAGAATAAACAAACACATTAAATAACAATTAAAATTTATTCTACTCCTATATATATATTTTTTTTTACTCTTTCAACTTGTGGATTAAAATTTTATATATAGACTTGCAGAAGGGGTCACCTCATTTTCCAAGTTCATACAAATTCTTTACATGTGATAGTTATAACTTGAGTTCTAACTATTGTCAAAACCATATATGAGTAAACTCATAATTATCAGTTAGCCATAATTTGACCTTTTCAAAACCATGAAATGTGTGAATGTGTACAAAAGACAAAATACAACCTTTTACAATGATAACTCAAACTACAAGGAAATTATATATACATCATTACAAAATTGTACATGCACAAAATATTGGCTTTTTTAAGGCTTCATCATATGAATAGCCACATGTACTTTGGTTGATGTAGTGGCTAGGGTGGTAAAAGTGGAAGCTTTAGACATGGACATGAAACTTGAAGTAGTGGATTGAGACTGCTTCTTCTTTGTCTCATTCTCCTTGTAGTAATTATCTATTATGGCATGTTACTATCATATAATGTTTAAGTTAAGCAAAGTGGATTGGTGGATCCTATTAACTTGGCTGAATATTTTTGCATGTTTAGCCTTTGTCATCTAGAAATTATTCTTCAATATCACCATCTCAGTGACCTTAACTTATCTTCTATCTCCTTCAATGTCAAGCCTTGTAGAATCTCTTTGAAATTATTGGTTGCCTTTTAAATGAGTTTATCAAACTTCATCTTGCTGATCAATTTTCCTATGACATCTTTCAATTTTGATAACTTCAGATCATCTAAAATTTTAAGATTTTGGGCCTCATGTGTCTAATATCTAGGGATTAAATCCCCAACTGATTTCTTCCCTTTCTAAGTGATAGTCTAGTTGGGGAGTAACAATGAAGACAAAACTCTTTAAATTTTTCTTTCTACATTGAACTACAATAATGTATGCTTATTAAAGTATGTATCAGGTATGCATAGGGATATATATCTCTAGAAGTCATCTCTTGAAATGTAAGTGATGACTATTTTATTCCTAGAATGATGAAGGAAGGCATCTTGTATTATTTTAATTGAGAAGAATAGGTCATGTAGGAGGTCAATGCATGGCATCACCTCTAGATTGGCATTAGAAAAATTTAACCTTTGATGTTTTAAGCCCAATAATTCTTTGAAGAATAGTTGATTAGTGAGTGTCATCTCATCTTCCAATGAAATGCATCCACATATTCCACTACATCCCATAACTCTGAATAATTAGTGTACCTATTCTAGAATATAGTAGTGTTAAACACTATCTATGAACTCTATAGAATTCTTGATTGAATAAGGGGATGGTGGATTTACTCCTCAAAATTCCCTATATGAAGATGCCATCACTATATACACATCCTATGTTATTTGTAGTCTCCTTCTACATGTTATATATGTTGTATGATTAAATTCACCCTAGATTGAATCATTGTTTTACTCACATTAAATTTTTAGGTAGTAGCTAGGGATATTCATAGAGTATGATATCAAGAGACTTTGAGGGAAAGTTTGTTAGAGAGCAATAAAGGCTTTAAATGGATGGATATTGCATATATAAGATTTTTACATAAAATACTAGTTCTTATGATTTGAATGCATACCATTTAATTCATTTTTCATATATAATTCAAAAACATTTAGTTCAAGTTGGTGGGGTGGTTATAGAAAATTGATATGATATATTTTAACTTTAATCGACTGAGTAAAGAAAGCACTTTTGCACTAGGGAATAGGGTTTTTGGATTTTGTGTTGGGGATTGGTCTCTACAAAAGATTTGCAAATTTTTTTTTGAAGACCTAATTTTTCTTAGACATAATGTCCATAAAAAAAACCCCACAATATGTTTATAAAGCTCTTAGTTTATCAAACAAAATCTCTGTGACAAAAATTTTGAAGACCTAATTTTTGTCAGATAATGTCTGTGGCAAAAATTCCAAAAAAAAAGTTTGATAAGAATGAATTTTTTTAGGGAAATTATTTTTGGAAAATTATTCAGACAAAACTTCTAAAAAAAATAATTCTTGTGGAAAAAAAGTCTCAAAAACCCAAAGTTTAAATAGATGAAATGTTGAGAACAAACTAACTCTCAAAAGTTACCTGGCAAAATGCCTGATTTATAAAACCTAAAAAGTAAACATGTCAAACAAAATGTTTGAATGAAATGATCAAACTAAAAAGAACCCAATAAGAATAAACCCTAAATAAATTCCTCCAAATTACATAAGTCCTAACTGAATGTATATAGTCTAAAAATCCCAAAATGTATTAGTGTAATTAGTCCATAAAATTATTATATGAATAACATGCAAAATTTACCAAAGTATGAAGACTAATTGTTTAAACATATAACAGAGAGGTTCAAAAACAAGGATAGAATCTAAAATACAAGGTGGGTCTCTATTTCCCCATGGGAAAATGGGGATGTTGGGTACAACAAATAGTGACTTACAAGGGGAATACTCCTAAGTATTCAAGAACCCAAAAATTTGGTTAGTAATCCTTAAATCAATGATGAAGTGTGTCCTATAAGAATAATTAAATAAAAAATATGAAAGAGACTCCTAAGTTGATTCACACAACATACGTGCCTTCTAATTTTTTGGATCTATGTGTGTCAAGCGTGTAATTCATTTAACCCTTGCTGTGATGAATTTTTCAAAGGATTGATGAAGTTTTAGGATTCATTTTAGTATATCTTAAAACTCATTAAATCAAAGGAAGATCAACAATTTGTTTTTCTACCAGTTAGGCATCCATAACTCTGATAGAGATAACTTAGGCTCCTTTTCTTCTCTTTCTATTATTTTCTCTTAATCATGATGCATGGTGCATTGACCTTATTTCATCATGCAAACCTTTTGATTTTATTTTTCTCTTTTAAACCCATTAATTCTCTTCTTTTTTATTTTTATTTTGTTTTTGAATTGAAATAAAAGAGTTATAACCCCAATGAGCTGGTAGAATTATAAAAAAAAAACCATTATTAAAATATCCCTACCAAACATACCCATACCTATAATTAATATTTCCAATAGGTATTTAATGTGATAAGTGCATTTGATCCCCAAAAAATAAAACTTTATAAATTTTTACAAAGTAATCTAAGAGCAATTTCCACATACTTGGTGAAAGTATTTAATTATGACAATATCTAGAATGGTTCATGATTACATACCTTTATCCTAAAGACTCAAAACATACAAATATGTCCAATCTATAAACTCATCCCAATTTGCCAAATTTTTAATTTTAGCCCTTTATACAAGTCATAAGCTCAATTTGTTTAGATCTTTAGATTGGTTACAGTCAGATGAAACACAATTTGGATTGCCAAAAAAACAACTAATCTAAGAAAGCATCAAACTAATCTAAGAAATCAAAAAACTAATCTAATAAAATAGGAAACTAAACTAAGAAAACTTGAAAGTAATATAAGAAAGCATCAAACTAATCTAATAAATCAAAAAACTAATCTAATAAAATAGGAAACTAAACTAAGAAAACTTGAAACTAATATAATAAAGTAGGAAACTAATATATGAAAGTAGGAAACTAATCAATGAAAGAAAAAATCTAATGTAATCCTAAAACTACATTTTTTTTATCCCTCATCAATCAGTAACATCTGTAGATGGCACAACTATAAAGTAGTGCTTTAAGAACTATCTATTAAATAGATATATAATCTTGTTGTCTCATAGGTCCTTCAGACAAAATACATTATTTCCCATGATCTCTAAAATATAGTATGATGCAATCTATAGTGGGGCAAACTTATCATGCTATCCTTTATTCTCATGGGATTTATCCCAAAGCAACACTAGATCTGAAATCCTGAAATCTTTGACCTTCACTCTCTTATTAAACCACCTATTGACCACATCCTAGTGTTTTTTGAATGTTTGTAAGGCCTCAGTACTTGAATCTTCCATTTATATTATGTCCATCAATATTGAATATACTTTATCACATGGTTCTATGTAGTCCTATAGGAACTGATAAGTGGGTAAATTCAACATAATTGGGAATACAAGCCTACATACATAGACCAATAAATAGGGTGAAAATTTAAGGGCTTGTTTATAACTCATTTAGTTTACCCAAAGATCATACTTTAATAAATTATGCCAGTCCTTAGGCTTGTCTCCTACTTATTTATTAATTACATGTATCAGATTATTGTTCATTAATTCTACCAGTCTATTTTCTTAGGGGTAATGATTAGAAGCTGACTTAATATTATTCTAGTTATTATGTTCACACTCAAGAAATTATACTGATATGAAATATAGTCCATTATAATAAACCAAATAAATAGGCATGCTAAATCTAGTTGTTATGTGTTCCTCCATGAAATGAATCACACCTTGTGCTCTATAATTCTTTATGGCTATGGCTTCAGTCCATTTGGTATAATAGTCAATAAAAGTAAGCATGAATTTATGGCATACTAAGGAATTTGGGTTGATGACATCAATGAAGTCTAAACCCAATTGGGCAAATAACCTTCTTTCAATAACTGACTATAAAGGCATTACTATGTGTACTTCCCTTTTAGCTAAAGATTGACATTTGTGGCACATCCTCATGTGAGCATGAGCATCCCTGAAAACTATTGGCCAATAGTATCCTATTATTAAAATCTTACGAGCTATGGTATTATTAGAAAGATGACCACTACCTATATTTTGATGCATGTTTTCTAAAATTTCTTTAGCTTCATCTACAGATACACACTTGAGGTAAATTCCTTCATAATTTATTTTTTAGAGAACTCCCTTCTTAATCTTGTAATGAGAATATTTAAACCTCAAAGCTCTCCTTCATTCTCTGTTAAGTTCTGGGGAATAAGTACTTATAAGAAAATACTATATGACATCAGTATACCATTCTCCTTTAGATACTTGAGCCTTACATATCTCTTTAATGGTGATGTGTGGATCAGGTTTAGTCATGATCTAAATGATGCCTTGACCTCAAATAATTTTTTTAGGCTTAATTTCTATATCAAATTCTTATAACTTTGCCATCCACTTTTCTTAGAGTTATCCTAATTTTCCATTGTAGGGTAAGCTTGACAACAGGATCAGGCATGATGGCAATGATTTTATTCCTCAAAATGTAATGTCAAATTTTTTTACTTCTTTGACAAGGGTGAGAATATATTTTTCAATCATGGAATACTTGAGTTCTATACCCTTCAAATTTTTTCTCATGAATTTAATTAGATGCTTAGTTTTATCTTTCTTTTGTGTTATAACAACATCAATTATATGTTCTAAAAAAAATGAATATAGGTATAAATCAATCATGAAATTTGAACTAATTAATACTAAAGCCTGTGATATTGTATCTTTAATGTCCTGGAAGGAATTTTGGGCTTAAACTATCCATTTTATTTTAGCATGCTATTTTTACATGTTGTTTAAGGGTCTGACAATCTTTACAAATTCTGAGATGAACTTCCTTATGAAGATAATATTTTTTAAGAATTATTTGAGATCCTTCTTTATATTTGGTGGTGCAATCCTTAAAATTCTTTGAATTTTATATTGATCAATGGTGATCCCATCCTTGGTGATGATTTTTCCAAAGAGTTTTCCTTTAGCCATTCTAAATATTCTTTTATTCTGGTTTAATAAAACACCAAACCTTTTACATCTCCTGAATATGGAATGAAGGTGGTTTATATAATCTTTCTTATTCTTTGAAAACACTATAAGATCATCCATGTAGATGATTATGCATTTTCCTATTAGTCCTTTGAATGCATGATCTATGGCATGATAGAAAGTACCCTCTACATTTATTGGGCCAAATGGCACCCTCTTATATGAATAAGTCTGCTACTTCATGGTAAATTTAGTCTTCATTATATCTTTAAATTGTACTAGTGCTTGATTATAGTTTGAAAATCCATTCAAGAAGGACATCATTTCAGAACCACTTACTATCTGTATCACCTCATCCAGAGAAGGCAAGGGATAATTATCCTTTTTAGAAGCCTTATTAAGATTCCTAAAATCCACACATAGTCTTATCTCACCATTATTATTTCTTAATAGGACCAAATTGGCCACCCAGGTAGAATATCTTACTATAAAGATGATTTTTGCACTTAACAATTTCTCCACTTCTCTCTAGATGAGAGTCTATAGAATAGGATTGAGTGGTCTCTACCTTTGTCTAAATGACTTGTGATCTAGCTTTAAATTAATCATATGAGTAATGACTTATGAGTTATATACTTTCAAGTCTTCATATGTCTAAGCAATGATGTCCCCATACTGAGTGATTAAATGCTTCATTCACTATCTCTCTTCTAGGGTACAACTAAGATTGATATTAACATATCATAGGATATAATCATCTCCTAGATTTTCTCTTTTAAATTATGATTAATTGACCTTGGGTTGCTTGATCTTTCGAGCTTTGGGGTCTATATCAAATGACCTTTCCAAAGAGACCAACCTAGTTTTGATGTGATTTTATTTGAGTTAGAGAATACCTTCCCCATATAATTCTTCTTGATAGAGGTGATTAATGTCATTTTAATCAATGATTTAGGACATAAATTCCCCTGAATTGGTTAGAAACTAAATAATTTGTTCATCATCATCAAAAACTTGGAAATTGTCTACATTATCGAGAACATAGGGACAAGGCACCAATTTAATGGATAACCTTTTTACCTTAGATTTTTGAAGGGGCTCCAAATCAGTAACAACAATAACTAGAAAATCAATAACTTGATTTTACTCTTTGAGAAGGGATACTATGTTGAAATATTCAAATTTTTCAATTAGGTCCCATGCTCTATGTTTGTGTCTTCTCAAATAAGATAGCTTGCATTGGTATTTATTTTTGACTTGGTTAACTATCGACTCTGAGTCACTAAATACTAATATCTATTTTATAGTATTCTTAAGTGCAAATTATAATCCTAGAATTAGAAGCCTCATTCTTAGCACTATTATTTATGCATGTAAATTGTAATCTATATGTTACCAAGAATTTTATACTTTGTGGATCATTTAGCTTGATTCCTACCCCTAATCTTTGCTTGGATCTAGCACCATAAAAGTGTAAAGTCCATAGCTATTTGAAACCTTTAGGTTTTGGATTTTGTACTTGATTTTAAGTAGTATAGTATAAATACCAAGGCTAGGAGACTTATACTTTGCCTCTTCATTCTTGACATTATATTCTATGATGGGATACTTCATTATCAACTCTTTGTCAATTTTGATTTGATTTGGAACTCCTCTTCATGACATCCATATATGTGATAAGTCTATAAAAAGATACCCATTGAGTTTTTTTTACTAGTCTTTATTTAGTAGTAGACCATAGTCTTCATGTATGTCCACCACTAGGATTTCAATGATCATCTAAATTCAAATATTTGATGCTACTTGGATATGCACATCCCTCAGTTCACCAACTATAGGCACTACTATATTGTCCAACTATGAAACTATCCTCTTTGAAGGGCTTGGCATCAAACCAAGATTTTGACATATGGAAGTAGGCATGATAGTTGCAGATGCTCCAAAATCAACTAAAAAATTATGAATATTTTTTCCAAATTCTCTCTTAGTCAATAAGAAGGGTGGAACTTTTGGCTTATTCTTATAAATAAAATTGGTGTTATATGATTTCAATTTATCTATAGATGATTTTGCTTTATACATAGGTTTATTTCCTATAATAGACTTATAGGATATCTCCTTTATTTTGGTAATTTGTTCTAACACATGAATATTTATATTTTCTTTGATCTTCTTCATGTCTTTGATAATGTTTTATCCTCCCTTGTTAGGTTTTTCCTTAGTCTGAGGTTGATCACTCCCTCTTGGAGGAGGTGGGTTGTTATTAGCTTTAGGAATAGGTGGAATTATAGTGGTATTTATAGGAACTAATGTTAGGAGTGGATACTTATTCCTTAAAATTATAGCCACATTTTTATAATTATTAGAAAGCATGAACTTTATCTATGTTGTCCTCCATCGCATTGTCATCTTCACTTAGAAAGGGAAACTCATGAGTTTAAAATAAAATGGTAGTGCTAGAAGGGATAAGATATAGATGATTTTCAGGAGGATTATGCATCTAGTCTTGCTTAACCACCTCTATTTGAAATATTTTTAATACTATGAAGAATTCAATGCAATTGAGCTCACTATGATCAAAAGTATTGTGAATTTTACACTAATTGAGAAGAGTTATTTCTAGCATGTTGACTTATGGAATCTTGTTGTGTTACTCTATATTATTTGTGGGCCTATTGTTGGGAGGATGTACACCGGAAGCACACAATTTGATTACCAAACCAAGCAACTTCATATGCGGAAATTAACCAGATTCACCAAGTAACTAGAATTCAGAATAACACATGATATGAGAGACAATACCAAATTGTATTAACACTTTATACAGAAAAGAATACAATAAAGAAGATGCCACTTCTTCTCCACCACCTTACAGAGGCTTCCCACACCTCAAGTGAGCAGTAATTCTTCTCCCCAAAGCTCTCCCTCTCACAGGTCCCAACACCCAACTCAAAATACAGAGTTGGTGTTCACCTCCCGTGCTCCACGCACACCACAAGTGCTCCACGCACTCCACAAGCACTCCACGTGCTCCACAAGTACTCAAGGTACTTCAAGTAGATCTCCCATGAATCTGCAACAACCTGCAATTCAACAGACCATACTTATGGAAGGAACTCCCTTGCCTTCCTCTTGCTCTATCCGAGTACACACCTGTACTCCAAGTAGATCCTGCCTGATACTGCTCCCTGTTGTGTTGCTGTCTGTATGACCTTGTACACCTGCAAATCAAGCAATGGTTCTATTCACCTGTGAACCTCGACCTTGCACACACATACACCTGCAGATCAACGATCTTACTTACCATGTAGATCTCCTATATAGGCCATGCAACTGTGACCAAGATCCTACACTCTTGAAGAACCCAGCTGGCTCTCCAATCCAGCACCAACACACCTGGTACTGTGGCACTAGGAGGAACGCACCATAGCTCTACCTCACACACAAAAGGAGCTTATAATTATGCTCTCTTACTCCCTAGCACACTTTTCCAATACAACCATGAGTCTATTATATAGATCTCATCCAAACAATGATTAGACATCTAATTACAATAATTAGATCCGCAGCTATGAGTCTAAAATTAGCACTCATCATGCAAACACTTGGTTCGTTAGCTAACTGCCCGTAAATAGCTCACAGTCGAACCACACAGGCGACCGACGCCGGTCCCTGTCCGCCTGGAGGTGACCGACGTCGGCCGATATATGACCGACGTCGGTTGCTTCTCTATGCTCTCCCGCCGACATCAGCTGATCAGACTGACCCCAACTTCTTCTGCAACTCAGCAACCTTCAGCGACCTCCTCTCCTGTTTGCATCAGTGAAGCTTTTAGCTCCACAATCCTAACAATCTCCCACTTGGAGATAAATAGCTGCACTGTACCTGTACCTATACTCCATCTAATCTGTTTCCTAGTTTGTATCCCTCTTCAAGCTCCCACCTGAAGACAACCCACCACACATCCCGTGGTGTACCACCTTTCATCCGAGTAACCTGCCACATCCAAACCTACAACACCTGTAGTGAAGTCCTGACCCTGCATAGCAACACCTGCTGCCGGTCCCTCTCAAAAAACCTGAGAATCCACTTCCCCGAATTGGCTCCTAATTCTCTGACAGCTCCCACTGCATGGGAATACTCAAGTCTATACCAGACCTCATGTGATTTCGGACACTGTACCTGTCCAGCCCTTAGTGTGCTCCTGGTTCTGCATCCCGAACCTCGCCAACACCTGATTCACATCAGCTCCCACTCGAGACAAAATCAACCTGTGATCTCCATGCCTCCCATGCCAAAGAATTCCGCTGCTACAAACTCCCCATGACATGCCACTGAACTAATCTTACCCTTAGCTCAGAAAAACCCTGTATGTACACACCTGCTATAGCAAAACATACCATCCACATACAGCAACAGAATGATGTCGCGACTCATCATCCCCCTGGTAAGACAAAACACAGTAGTTACCTGACACTGACTGAAGCCATGCTCCGTCCTCCACCTGTCAAAACCTGTACCACTGTCCTGCAGCTCCACAAGACCATATACCTGGTCTTCCGTCTCATGTGTCCGTTCTCTCCATTCTTCTACTAAGGAATCCATTCGTCTCTATGCTTTTATACCTGCTGGCATCTCTACCAAAACACACCTGTCTGGTTCTCCTCCAAGGAATCACATCCTCATCCATGCCAAGCTCACACCTGTTTCCTGGATCCTTCCTGCTCTACAATCAGCAACATGTATAAAGAAGAGGAACAATGAATTTGAGGGCCTACTTACGCCTTCAGTCCTCTGTATGGGTGTTTGAGACTCCTTGACAGCTCGCTGTCCACCCAAAATCCATTTACAGTGACCGACCTCGGTCACTCCACAGTCTACATCCAACTGACGTCGGTTCCATGCGTCTGTACCTAACTACCAACCTGCCTGCGCTGGTGTCCCTGCTGCCAACGTCGGTCCTCTAACTGACATCGGTCTTACATACTGCCGACATCGGTCTCCTGACCGACGTCGGTCTTACCCTGCCCGACATCGCCGGCTTCAGTCTGCACATGACCGACATCGGCATCTGTCTGTTCGACGCCGGTTCCTCCTGACCGACATTGGTACCTGTGTTCACCTGTGAGTGATGACTTTTTACCCACGAGCTTCTTTGAATCAAAATCCATGTCCAAACTGCCCTGCTCAGAAGTATCTAGCCACATCCACTGGGTTCTATCTGCCATCTCCTCCATAAACACCAAGGCTTTCCAGTTCTTAAGCCTGTCAAATATATCTGTCTTCCGCTTAAGAACATGCATCTCCTTCCTGCTCATGTGACCAAGCCTACGAAGCCACGTCTCTGCAACAAAAGAAGAATCAGTAATATAAACAAGTAGATAAAGGATACCTGTTTTCTTACCACCAGCTAATTCAAGTGCATCCGCTGTGAGAGTTCTTGTGCATCTCTCATCACCCAATCTTTCTGAAGAAATTAGCCATATCTCCAAACCTGGGACCTGCATGACCTTCATCAACACCTGTGTGTTGACCGCCTGCAATTTCAGCTTCACTTCCCCTTTGCCAATTCTTTGGCAAGGCTTACCAGCTCCTCTACCTGGAACTGCATGGAAAGAGGCAACCGAATCTTTTATCCAAGATTCAACTTTATCCAAGAAACCTGCAAACACATCCTGTGCAACAACACCTGCTACATCTGTATCTTCAGTTTCTTCATGCTGATCTGTTACCAACCAACAATAATCTTTTACCTGCTCTTTCTTTCCATAGGACCGTGAGTGACCATCTGTGCTTTTCAACTCCTCCATTCTTAGCTTACTTTGATCTGCAGTTGCTCTACTCCCACTCGATCAGAAACCCCTGAGAGTGCCCTGTAACCAAAAACAAAACCTGCTTCCTCCAACCTCAGCTCAGATACCACTTGTTGGTATCAAGCTCAAGAACCTACAACCAAGGCTCTGATACCACTTGTTGGGAGGATGTACACCGGAAGCACACAATTTGATTACCAAACCAAGCAACTTCATATGCGGAAATTAACTAGATTCACCAAGTAACTAGAATTCAGAATAACACATGATATGAGAGACAATACCAAATTGTATTAACACTTTATACAGAAAAGAATACAATAAAGAAGATGCCACTTCTTCTCCACCACCTTACAGAGGCTTCCCACACCTCAAGTGAACAGTAATTCTTCTCCCCAAAGCTCTCCCTCTCACAGGTCCCAACACCCAACTCAAAATACAGAGTTGGTGTTCACCTCCCGTGCTCCACGCACACCACAAGTGCTCCACGCACTCCACAAGCACTCCACGTGCTCCACAAGTACTCAAGGTACTTCAAGTAGATCTCCCATGAATCTGCAACAACCTGTAATTCAACAGACCATACTTATGGAAGGAACTCCCTTGCCTTCCTCTTGCTCTATCTGAGTACACACCTGTACTCCAAGTAGATCCTGCCTGATACTGCTCCCTGTTGTGTTGCTATCTGTATGACCTTGCACACCTGCAAATCAAGCAATGGTTCTATTCACCTGTGAACCTTGACCTTGCACACACATACACCTACAGATCAACGATCTTACTTACCATGTAGATCTCCTATATAGGCCATGCAACTGTGACCAAGATCCTACACTCTTGAAGAACCCAGCTGGCTCTCCAATCCAGCACCAACACACCTGGTACTGTGGCACTAGGAGGAACGCACCATAGCTCTACCTCACACACAGAAGGAGCTTATAATTATGCTCTCTTACTCCCTAGCACACTTTTCCAATACAACCATGAGTCTATTATATAGATCTCATCCAAACAATGATTAGACATCTAATTACAATAATTAGATCCGCAGCTATGAGTCTAAAATTAGCACTCATCATGCAAACACTTGGTTCGTTAGCTAACTGCCCGTAAATAGCTCGCAGTCGAACCACACAGGTGACCGACGCCGGTCCCTGTCCGCCTGGAGGTGACCGACGTCGGCCGATATATGACCGACGTCGGTTGCTTCTCTATGCTCTCCCGCCGACGTCGGCTGATCAGACCGACCCCAACTTCTTCTACAACTCAGCAACCTTCAGCGACCTCCTCTCCTGTTTGCATCAGTGAAGCTTTTAGCTCCACAATCCTAACACCTATTAAATGGTATATTATATCTTTGAAATCTAGCATTTTGATTACTAGTTGGGACATTAGTGTTTCCCATCTTCCATTACATATTTAAGAAGTTGTTCAACTTTTAAACCATCTTATGAATAGAATATAGTTATACCTTTGTAGAGTCAATATATTGTAAAATATTAGTGGGAAGTGTAAAATGTTATTGATTCTACTGGTAACCAATACCCAATACATGATTATTTAAGACTTTGTAGTTTGACTATGTTATCTATGTCAATAGGGGAAGTGTGTAGAGTTGATTTTGATTGAATGTTGGGATGTTCTGCTTTACATGTGGTATCATTTTCAATGCTAAGAAACTATTGTGGACATTAGGTATTCCTAGCATCTAAGGATTGAATTGTCTATCTATGTTTATGGCTTCTTCATATGCTAACTCCAAATCATTGTCAATAACTACCCTTCTTAAGAACATGGTAGTGATTGGGTCCAGGGCATTTTTGTACATCTCCAATGATAATGTAGTGTTTGGTTTATACCTCAGGGTTAACCAATTGTACATGTTTTAAAACTATGCATTGAAAGCTTGGATAGGTTCATTAAGTTCTCTCTTCATGTTGTTAAAGTGTTTGTATACCAAACTAGGGTTGGTGACCTATCCAAATTTCATAAGAAAAGTAGATTGACATCCATCCCAAGAAGTGATGGAGTTCTCCATTATATTTAAATACCAATAATAGGAAACATCCATTAATGTAAAATGGAACAATTCGTATGCAACATCTTCATCAAAAATATTTGTTAATATCAAAGCATCCTTGAAAAATTTGATATGTTCTTCTATTATCCTTTCTCTTGAAACATAAAAGGATGGTAGATACTTCTTAGGATTCCTAAGTAAATCATGCATATCTCATGGGATGGAAATTATGGATCCAACTAACCAAGGTGGTTGAGCCATTATTTGATTAATCGGTAAAGGGTTCCTTACAAAGGTTCCTTATGGGTAAAGGGTTCCTAGTTGGAAGAGGTGGATTATTGTGAATTAGGGATATTGTTATAGTTATAAGTCTCTTATGATTTGACAAGGGTGAGGCCATAAAACTAGCCTAAGAGTTAGATCTAGTAACTCTCTTGGGTGACTCCAATGTAACTCTATGTAAAGAATAACTATTATTATTAGAGGTTAAACCCTCCTTATAACACCATTGAAATTTTTGATATAGTTTTTATGCACACCATAGTTAATGAGGTAGCCTCTAATGTTTTAAGATCTTAATGGAGGTAAAATCCACTCTAGAGAATGAGTTGTAGGTATGTGGTCTAAAAAATCTATTGATGTAATAGCTGGTAGGTCATGTAGGTTCTTGATAACATTTTTGGATGGAGTTGAGGTCTCTTAAAAAGTAGTGAATCTCTATGTGAATTAGATGGAGGGCTGGTTGCTAATCTAAAGTGAGTAGATCTAAAAAAAATCAAAAAAAGAGGGGAGGGTAAGGTAAAAAATAATATTCTCTATTTTTAAGAATCACCTCTCTAGCTAGTTTCTAAATAGACAAGTGCTTTCAAAACCTATGCCTATATCAAACAACTATTACATACTAATATTCAGACATGGTTTATAAGTCTAAGGGGATACTGATATAGGAAACTCATAAGACTCAATCAAAGGTTTCCCATTTTAGATAAACTATTGCATACCCTTAATAAGGAGATTATGGCTTGGGATAATTAGGTATCTGATGTAGATTTTGTACACATAAAAAAATATATCAAAAGAAAACACTTATACACAATTAAGAACATGAATAAATAAACTTAATTTATAATAAAAAATGAAATTTACTAATCCTTAAATAGCTATTACACATCTAAGACTAACATATTAATGAAGACAAGAAATAATTCATTATAGATATTACACACTAAGAATTATTGAATCTTATAACCAAAAGAAGATAATCCCAATCACATAAAAATCAGAGAGAGAGAGAATACACAAAAACATTCACTAACAATCAAAATTGATGCTACTCCTATATACTATTTTTTTTTTACTCTTCTAACTTGTGGATTATAATTTTATATATAGACTTGGGGAAGGGGTCATCTCATTGTCCAAGTTCATACAAAGTTATTACATGTGATAGTCAGAACTTGAATTCTAATTGTGGTCAAAACCATATATGAGTAAACTCATAATTATCAATTATCCATAATTCAACATTTTTAAAGCCATGAAATGTGTGCATGTGTACAAAAGATAAAATACAACATTTTATAATGATAACTTAAATTATAAAGAAATTAAATATACATTGTTACAAAATTATACATGCATAAAATCTTGGCTTTGTTAAGGCTACATCATCTAAATAGCTACATGATCCAAAAATCAAAATATTTGGTTGAAAGATAATTCAAGAAAAAAAAACAAGACAATTTAAATAATTCTATCTCTGAGAAGAGATGTTTTATTGATAAAATTTGCAGACCCAAACATATGCTTATCTCTGAGAAGAGATGTCTAATTTCCATTTCAGGTTACATCTTCATTTATACATGTTTTTAAGGTTGGGAAAGGATGTGGAAGGTCACCAATATCGAGGGAGATGAATTGGTTCAACTTCCATGATTTACAACAATACATAATTTAAGGAATTACTATTTTTAGACTGCACTACTAAAATTGAAATTTGGGGCACTTAAATTGGGGTTTTTAGGGTCAAAATTCATTTATAAGATATCTATTCCATATCAATGTGTTCTCCTCTTTCTTATATTTCCAACAATTCAAATGACGAGTCAATTGGAGCTACGATGAAAAAGTTATTGCTCCTGAAAGTTCCATCATCAATTGGGGTAGACCTGTCACTTGAATTATCACCTAAATTATTTCCTAGATCACTACATGTACTTTAGTTAGTGTAGTGGTTGGGTTGGTAGAATTATAATCTTTAGATATGGACATGGCACTTGAAGTAGTGGTTTGAGACTACTTTACCTTTTCTCCTTGTAACACTTATCTACTACATCATACTGCTATCGAATAATGTTTAAGCAAAGAGGATCAATGGATCTAATTAACTTGGTTGAAGAGTTTTTCATGTTTAAAATTAACCATTTGTAAATTATTATTTAATATCTCCACCTCAGTGACCTTAACTTATCTTCTATCTCCTCTAATGTCCAACCTTGTAAATTCTCTTTGAAATTATCAATTGCCTCCTGAATGAGTTTATCAAAATTGATCTTTCTGATCAATTTTCCTATGATGTATCTCAATTTTGATAACTTTAGATCATCAAAAATTTGAATAATTTGGGCCTCATGTGTCTAATATTTAGGGATTAAATCCCCAACTAATTTCTTCCCTTTCCAAGTGATAGTCTTGTTGGGGAGCAACCATGAAGACAACACCCTTTAAATTATATTTTTTAAGTTGAACTACAATAATGTGTGTTTGTTGAAGTATGAATTAGGTATGCATAAGGATATATATCTCTATAAATCACTCCCAAAATGTAAGAAACAACTATTTTTTTTATAATGATGAAAGAAATCATCCTATGTTATCTCACCCAAGAAGAATAGGTCACGTAGGAGGTCAATTCACAACATCACATCTAGCTTAGTAGTCGTGAAAGGTAACCTTTGAATTTTTAAGGCTAAAAATTATTTGATGAACAATTGATCTACAAGTGTCATCTCATCTTCTAATGAAAATTCATCTATAGAGTCCACCATGTCCCATAAATCTAAATAATTAGTATACCTATTCTTGAATATTGTAGCATTGAACACTATATACTTAAACTTTATAGAATCCTTGATTGAATAAGGGGATGATGTATTTGTTCCTCAAAATTCCCTAGATGAAAATTCCATTATTGTATTCACATCCTACATTATTTTTAGTCTCCTTTTACATTCTATATATGTTGTATGGTCAAATTCACCCTAGTTTAAATTATTGTTTTACTCATAGTGACTTTGTAGGTAGTAGATAGGGATCTTTGTAGAGTAGGATAGCAAGAGACTTATAGGTTAAATTTGTTGGAGAGAAATGTAGGCTTCAAATGGATATGTATCACATATATAATATTTTCACATTGAATACCAATTCACATGATATGAATGCAAAATGTTTGCTTCCTTTTTCCCATATAATTCAAACTTTGTTATTTTGATTTGGTGGGGTTGTTATATCAAATTGATAGGAAGTATTTTAACTTTATTTGGCTGAGTAAATCAATCACTTTTACACTAGGGAATAGGGTATTCAAATTTTGTGTTGGGGACCAGTCTTTATAAAAGACTCACAATAAAAAGTCCAAAGACCTAATTTTTCTCAGATAAATTATCCACCAAAAAAAGCATATAATATGTTTGTAAAACTCTTGGTTTATTGAAAAAAATGTCCATGAAAAGAATTTTGAAGACCCAATTTCCATTGAACAAAATGTCTATGGTAAAACTTTTGAAAAAATAAGTCCAATAAGAATGAATTATTTTGGGGAAATTTTTTTGGGAAATTTTTTTGGATAAAACTTCCAAAAAAATAATTATTGTGGAACAAAAGTCTCAAAAATTTGAAGTCTGAATAGATGAAATGTTGATAAAAAACTAACATCAAAAATTTACTAGACAAAATTCTTGATACATGAAGCTTGGAAAGCAAACCTATCAGATAAAATGTCTGAATGAAATGCTTGAACAAAAGAAACCCTGATAAGAATGAACCTTGAATAAATTCTTCTAATTACATAAGTCCCAAATAAATATAGATAGTCCAAAACTCCCAAAATGCATTAGTTTAGTTAGTCCATAAAATTATTATATGATACCATGCCAACTTTTCCAAAGTATGAAGTTTAATTGCATAAACATATAATAGAGAGGTTCAAAAACAAGGCCAAAATCTAAAATACAAGGTGGGTCTCCATTTCCTCATGAGAAAATGGGGATGTTAGGTACAAAAACCTTAATGATTCATATTATATGAATTGAAATTTTGTTGAAAATAAAGTGTAATTCCAAATTATAGTTTTAGAAAACCTTTGTAATTAATGTCAAAGGGGGATAAAGTTCAAGAAGGGAGATGAGAGTGATCAGATTGAAGAATGTTTTTCCATCAATGACAAAGGGGGAGTTTACTGAGAAGTGTTTTCATCTATGTCAAGGTTGATGTCATTTTATGTAAATGTTGATGTCACTTATGTCAAGGTGCATCTAATGAATATACATGGTGAATGGTTTGTGAGACATGAACTTGTGTGTTTGATGTGGCAAGGAAGCCATATGACAAGAGAGAATTTGAAGGCAAACTAACATATTTATACTAAAATATAATTTGAAGGAAACCTAATGATTCTTCTATGGTTGATGTCAAGGTTCAGGTTAAGTGAGGATTAAAACATGTTTGAATATTAGTTCTTGAATATAAGGTGTCTTGAGAAGCCTAGGGATAGTCATATCATGAGCATGTGCATGATGACCATGATGAGTATGACGAGGAATGTTCATAGGTATGACATTGTTTGAGGAGAATTTATGGCATGTGATCAAGGTGTAGAATCATAAAAGAGTGTTTCAATATAATATTTAAATCTTCAAGTGCTTGAAAATCCTATTCATGACACTAGTCATATCTTGTAAAGTTCTAGTGATAAGGTTTGAGCATGGTGTCTGGTGAGATGGATGCATAGAGGCATAAGAGGATATATAAGGTTGATTAAGAATGCATATAAGTCATTGGAATAGTAATGAAATTTTCAAGGTGAGCCTATAGGGGTAAGACCTTAATTCTAAGTCTACAACTAGACTAGTTCTAGACCCTGCTTGACTTAATGATGTGTCATGATGTGTTTTCAATACCTATGAAAGATGTAAATAAGTGTTTCAGCATGAGAGATTTTTTTTGATTTTTATAATGAGGTGTCGAGTTCATGGAAAGAATATCGAAGGTCAAATTTTAGGACTAATATGGTTTGCAAGTTAAGGTCTAAAAAAATAAAGAGAGAAAGAGTATGGCCTAATGGAGCATGAGGTTTTATTCCAAGGATATTATGGACAAGTGAGTATTTTTATAGGTATTATATATTATTTAATGCATTTTTAAAAATATTTAAGTCATGATTTTCAATAAAAGGCATGAAAAGTGGTTTTAAGGTCTCTCAAGTGTACAAAATGAAGGCATGTAAACCCGAGAAAGACTTTCAAGTGTTCATTGGAACATGTAACCCAATATAACCTATGATATTAATGGTATATGGGTAAGGGTCCTAGCTTAAATTTATAGGCATTAGTTTTTAGAATAAGGGGCTAAGCTTTATTAATGATTACTAATAGTTGAAGATGGTTTAAACCTTAAAATAACCCTAATAATGACCTGATATGAAATAAGTTATTTTAAAGTGATTATAATGGTTTGATATGGATATTTAATTGATTTTAGGTTTTATTAAACTCTTCCAAGCATATTCAAGTGTGATTGGTTTTTTAGGTGTGTGTGTAGATCTTAAAATAAAGTGCTAGTTTCTTAGAGATTTGTTGTAGCAATCATAATTGACCAGGTTAAAGTTTCTTAATGGATGGAGGAGAAATTTTGATAATTTTATTTTTTGTCCATGGTGGTTTATGTATAGGTTATAGTCCTTAGGTGTGTTAAACTAGTCATCTAAGGGTTCTAGTCCTTAGGTGCAAATATTCAGAAACCTAGGTAAAAGTAGAAGATGATTAGGGATGTGTTATCATGGAATAGGGATTAATCCAATGCATGGAGAAATTTTTAAATAATTTTAACACATGTTCATGTTGGATATAAGTTTTTGATGTCATTGGATATGATGAAAATTTTGCTCATAAGTTGACTTATCTAGTTTAGATGAGAATGTGAGGTACAAGATTATGACATTGGTCTACAAGACCAATATTACCATTTAACTATACTATAATTATATTTTATAATGGTATAATGATCTCATAATATAATATAAATTCATTAGGAGTCTCTTAAAATGGTCGTATAGGTGGTTGAAGGTCATTGTCACCATGAATATGCTTCAAGGCAAACTGGTAGTTCTAAGTAAACAAGTTGCAATAATGAGTTTGAGATTTTATGACCTAAGTTAAAGAATATAATTTACATGGAGTTTATATTTTTTATAGGTATGTCATATACATTATTTTCAAAATATATAAATTTATTTTAATCTGTTGAAACATTGAATCTAAAATGGCTTGTCTGGTTGAGTAAGGTCTGAGAGAGAGAGAAGGTCAACAAATTGGTCTACAAGACCAATAGTTGCCAATAGAGATTATGATAATTTTTTGAAGGTTATTATAAGTATTTTTAAGATAATTTTCATGCATTTTAAATCCTTGAGTGTGTTCTTTTAGGTGTCAGAATTTGAAGTTTCAATGACTATGTTTTGAGGCTAGTTGGTAGTTTAGAGTGAGCATTTTGTAGAGAAGGTTTTAAACCTATATACCTTGAGTTGAAGTATCTAATTAATTTTTTGATGACATTTATTTCATGAGGTTTATAAATATGTTATTTATTTTCATTTTTTTAATATAATTAGTGTTTTATCTTCAATATTTCAAGATAGAATTTTTGAGTATGCACAGGCCTAAAGTGAACAATATTAATAGTGTGCTCTAAGTAATGATTTGAGCTAAAAAGTGTCATGGACAAAATATGATATTAGTATAGGTATATATTATTATTTTATGATATTTTATTATTGTGTGTGGAATTTTAAAGTGTTCTAAGGAAGGCAAAGTATAACGTAGATTTAGGTCTCTATGAGACCTAAAGATGAAATGAGGCCTAATTAAGGTATGTTAGACCTAAATATATTCAAAAAACATTTTATCCATGTTTATGATATGTCATAATATCTATTACATGTCCAAACTAATATTGTAATGGTGTTTGGACAACCAAGAAGGATATAACAAGAGACTTGTATAAATACAAGGTAGTTTTAGGCCTATTGGTGTTTGAAGAGTGTAAGCAATGAAAAATAACATATTGTAGAGTATAATAAGGTATTTTAGACCATAATATGATGCTATCCATTTGTTGTAATTTGAAAGGTAAGATATTACCTACATCAACGTTAGGTAGAAAAACTATAGTTAGTCCATTATTTCATTTAAAACCAAAAATAAATCCATCTACCACCTCCTCTTATATGATGCTATCCATTTGTTGTAATTTGAAAGGGTAAGATATTACCTACATAAAAGTTAGGTAGAAAAACTATAGTTAGTCCATTATTTCATTTAGAATACAAAGGTGAAATATTTTTAAGTTTTTGTCTCCTTCCTTCAACCAAATGTCCCTTGATTTTTTCCTCTAAAATTCTTCTTTGGCCTCAAGAGAGTGAGACTCACTAATTATTATATCCCATCCAACCCTTAACAAACAACATTGATTTTATTTATAAATAGTTAATTGGTAGTTAGTTGGTCTTATGAATCATGTGGATAAATGGATAGATTTAACTGGTTGATTTTGTATGTTATTTTAATTTTATATTTTACATCATTTATTTATGTGCATATCTAAATGTTTGATATAAAATAGTTATAATATTTATTTTTCACTTATATATGTTATATATAGTGGTATATATATATATAAATAATATATATATATATGATGAATAAATAAGTGAAAAATAAATATTATAACTATTTTATATCAAACATTCAGATATGCACATAAATAAATGATGTAAAATATAAAATTAAAATAACATACAAAATCAACCAGTTAAATCTATCCATTTATCCACGTGATTCATAAGACTAAATAATTACCAATTAACTATTTATAAATAATCAATGTTGTTTGTTAAGGGTTGGATGGGATATAATAATTAGTGAGTCTCACTCTCTTGAGGCCAAAGAAGAATTTTGGAGGAAAAAATCAAGGGACATTTGGTTGAAGGAAGGAGACAAAAACTTAAAAATATTTCACCTTTGTATTCTAAATCACAAAAAATTGAATAAGAAAAGAGGACTAATCAAGAACAATGGTTCAAAGTGCTCAAATGTTGAGACCATCAATGAATAAATTGTGTCATTTTTAAATAATATCATTTCTAATAAATCCCAATGTACCCTAGAAAATGAGGAATATATCTTATTGTTTAACACTTGTAGTCAATCAGATAACTATAGTCTGGTTGTTCATACCACATTGGATGAGGTTAAATTATTGGTGTTTGATATGGAAGGGGATAAGGCTTTTGAACCCATTTGGTTCTCCCCTATCTTATTCAATTTTTTTTGGTATTTTATTCAGTGGGACATGTTATAGGTAGTAAAGGAGTTTATACACTCTAGAAATATACTTAGAGAAGTTGGAAATACCTTCCTTGTTATCATTCCCCAAAAACTAAGGGCAAAAGATATAAAATATTTCACACCAATAAGTCTCTATAACACCACCTAAAATATTTTTTATAAATTTATTTCTCTTATACTCCTGGTTATGTTACCTAATATAATTTCTACCCATCAAGGATATTTTTTTATTGGTATATAGATCATGGATTGTGTGGTGATGGTCTATAAAGATTTACATTCAATTGACAAATCCAATAGAGCAGGGATATTACACAATATTGATATGACCAATTCCTATGATAGATGCTCATGGATAATTCTAGTGAAAATCTTGGAAAGACTCAAATTTCATTGAAATTTTAAAAAACTTATCTCATCTTGCATTTCCATGCCTATGTTTTTAGTTTTGGTGAATATGTTAGACCCCAAATTTTGACTAAGTTTTTAATTTTTTTTCATGAAACCAGCATGATGCAAGAGGAACATGGCATAAGAATTACATGACATGGAACCAATAAGGTGTGAGAGGATAAAGGTGTATAAGATAACAAGCACGAGAATACCCAATCAAAGATGGAATGTAACTATGAAGAAATAAAGAGCATAGGACTCAGAATAGTAGTGAAAGACTTAGGGAACACAAGGAAAGTGGGAAAAAAGAAAGGAGTGGTTCTCAAGGATAATACAAAATTTAAGTATTATGAGTTTCACACCAACTTATGAAAAGGAGGGCATTTGATAGCAAGGATTTAACATTGAACAAGAATATAGGGGGTAAAAAGGCTTGGGTCCTTAAGAAAAAGTAAGTGAAATACTTCCATGACTCTCAGTTTACTAAGAGACCATTGTCCAATCACCCATTTGTAATTTATTATGTAACTACTTGGTTAGGAAAAAATAAGTATAAATACCCCTATTTGGAATCATGTGAGGTGATTATTAATGGATAACATATAGTGACTATATAATATAGAATTATGGATATTACAATTAGTTAAAATGTTGTATTTTAGATAATTGATAGTTGAGAATTAATAATAGGTTAGGATTGGTTAATTTATATCTTATCATTCATTATGTGATTTATAGAACATGCATTATATGAGTTTGTGAAGATAACCCTATGAAATTCATGGCATTTGTATTTGTGTTAATGGTGGTTGTGATTGATGAGTCAAGGTATATAGTCATATATTTATTTTTCTATGTAATTTCTAATTATATATATGAAAAAACTTAAGTATATGACTAGTGTGTTACTAAACAACATAACCCAGAGAACCAATCTCTTTCTATATGCTTTAGGTGACCGTGCAAGACCTTAGTCTTACATGAAAGTCCAACATGAAAGCTTATTGGGACTAAATTTTATCACCTAAATAAAAATGTGATAAGAGAATAAACCCAATATTTTGTTTCCATTTCCAAGACCCATAACACTTGCTACAAAATAATGGAATATGCTTGAACATTTATCCCTTAAAAGTATTGAACAATGGATTACCGAGATTTAGGATAATTTTATGATTCCATATCTTGAACCAATAATTTCCACATGTGTATGGGTGGAACAACATATATATAGCTCATCATATGAAACCTTCTTTGTCAAAGTCCCTATTCATTTTCATTCTTGGCTCTTTGCTTATGCTCAAGGTTGATCACAAAATTTTGGAAGGAGATGAGCTTGGAGAATAGAATGTTAAAGTGATTTGGCACAAATAGGAACACCATGGACATGGGTTATTAATATCTAGTGGAGAGGAATTTTAAATAGCTACATCTTGGAATATGTTATAACCACTTATTCTTGTCCTAAAGAATTCAAGTTCTAGTTTCTCAAAGAACCACATGGTCATTATATTAGACATTTCCCACTATAAATAAAGAAGTTATTTATTGATTATGGACTAAAAAATCTACCTATGGAGGGATAAATCCATCCTTGCATAAGCCACATAGTTGGAAGGGGAATATAGAGGTGTTGGTAAAGAATTTTTAGGTTCATAATGGTAGCTAGTCAGTAGGCATTAAAAAAATGGAAACATGATGAAGTTAATAGAGAATCATAGGAAGGGAACAATAGAACTTAAGAATTGTTCTTAGGATTAAAAGGGAAGTAAAAAGGCACAAGGAGGACTCAATCACTTTCAAACCATGCCTACTACTAATTTTATCACATGAAAGAGTAACTAGTTATATAGAAGATACTGAAGATTTATTTTTGAACCACCCAAGTTACCCAACCATAGTGCATGTTCATGCTTTTGAATTGGAAAAATCACTTATATATAATTGGGATACAAATAGTGTAGAATCAAAAATTGATATTATAATGGAAATTATAGTTGAGCCAATTTTAACTCACTGAATTAACACTTTATCTTCCTCTTCAAGGGAATTTCATGGCCTAAGTTGATATGCCTAGCGGGCCTAGCATTCATAGTGGGAAGAGTAAAAGTCCAAGTATTATTAATCAACTAAATACCACTCCCAACATCATAGCTGTTACTACTAGAGGTGTTGGAGGTGGAATAGAAGGCAAAACAAGAGGAAGTGGTAGACTTCCCCCTTAGCGAATAAAATTTGGGGGTTCTCAATATCCACCTACAAAAATGCCCCAATTTACAATAGTATATTATGAAATGACACTTCATTTACCTGAATATTAGGGTGTGGAAAATATTGTAGAGCATGATCATAAGTGTGAACCAATTTGGAAGGTGTGAGAAATAACTTCTTCTGAGTGAAAGGACAATTTCCACATCTTGATCTAATCATAGAAGATACAACACAAAGAGCCTCATACAAGAATGTATACTAATGCCCAATAATATAAGGATGTGCTCTAGGATAATATGATGTTGGTACAAGAAATACAAGGATAAATTAAATTTAAACACCAAGAAGAGAGATAATGTTATGATTTATAAAAGGCCATAGAACCTCAAAATATGGCATGGGATGATTTCCAATAACTTTGTAAGTATATGCTAGATGAGGACATTATCCCATAACTGAGCAATTAGATTAAGAATCAATTACAAATGCCAAATTATGATCAACCTCAATTTATTTGGCTAACTGAATATCTTTGATTGAATCATGCTTGATGATAAGATATGCCTATTTCTCTTAGCCCTAAAGAGGATAAGGAAATATTGGTGAATGCTACAATCGATGGTTGGGTGATTCTAAATATATTTTTTGACACTAGTACTAAGGTTAACATCCTCGCAAAAGATGTATGGAATAAAATGGATAGTCTAAAATTACAAATATCACCACACGTGTGGTTTATGGCTAATAAAACCTCATGCTCTATCCATTAGCATCCTTAAGAATGCAATAGTCGATATCCTTAGAGTTCCTTTCAAAGCTAATTTTGAAGTTATCGAGTTAGCTAAGGTAGATGATTTTATAGATCTATTAGGGTGACCTTGGTTCTATGTAAACATTATAGACTTAAGCTTTAAAAAGTGCTACATTAATTTTGAGAATACTGGTCAATGCATTATTATTACATCATATCAAACACATGGGCCCTCATACATTAAACCTATTAATATGGAAGAAGATATTAAACACATCTACAATGTCATAGATAGAGATGGTGAGCATCATGATCTTAATCCTAATGGCATATTATAATGGATGAACACTCGGTCCCTTTTTGATACTATAATTAATGCTTATAATTTTTAGGCACATGATGACTATGACCTCACTCGAAGAGTGTGCAGTGACATTGGAAGTTGTGAGAACATTTTGAGCTAGTATCATAAATGTCATAGTTTTGTTTACTTTGTTATCATAAAAATCATGAGAATACAAATCATGAATGCACCATTAGAAAGAATTGATGAAGCTCTTCAATTTCATAGGTAAATAGAAATCCATGATTTCATCCAATAACTTGAAGACTTATATAACTTTGATAATAATCAAATGCATTCATTGGTTTACCTTTTTGATGATACATACATAAGGTGGTGGTAAATGCATAATGAGTGAATTATCCATTGACATCAAGTATGCTCTAATTTGTACCATTGGTTTCATCATGGAAACTGAGTTTAGGCTATAATTAGCTATATCAGAGTATGAACACCAAAACCACACATAGAATCTTATGAATCCATGTGGAGGGTTGAATATTCTTTCTTGCTAGAGTACCTATGGGTATATGATTTTTATAGAAATTATTGAACTTTTTGTAGAGTATGGTATGTTCATGATGAATATATGGGTACCCATTTTTGGCATTTTTTAAAAGTAAGCATAAACTCGGTGTTATCTTACTTATATTTGAGAATGCATTTATGTCTAACACTCCAAGCTATGTGCAAAGTAGTTTTTGGTGACCCTAGTCCCATTTATGATTTCTTATGATATATACATGATGCCCTAGAATAAGTTTTAGTACTCTTTAATGATCCATCTAAATAACCCATCCCCATATCAGACCCTATACTTGATCAAGAATGTTGTGAAGAGAAATGCCTAAAGAAGTAAAAACTAGTGTTTCATATGGATGAAGGTGAAAGGTCTGACCCACCTGATCTATTGACAAAATATTTTCATATCCTTATAGACTATGGCACCTAAACTATTCATGACATTGGTCCTAACATAGACCAACCATACTCAGAACCTCTTTAAACTATCCAGTGAAACATTAGCATAGAGGAAGAACCAAAAATAACTATTTTAGGTAACTAATGGACTGACATAGAGGTTTCAAAAATATTTGAATTATTAAAATAATACCAAGATCTCTTTCTAAGAATTTATAGTGAGATGAAAGGTGTTCATCCATCACTAGGCAAAATGCATATTAAACTGGTTGATGGTGCTTGACTAGTTTGGAAACAACCATATAGGATGAATCCAAATTTACATACATGCATGAAGGAAGAAATTGATAGTATGTTGCATGATAGAGTGATAACCTAATTCATGATTTTGAGTGGGTCATCCATATGATCATAAGTATAAAAAGATGGGTGCATTATGTTATAAATTTAATACCACATAATTAATGCATCTTATGTTACTAATCCCTTCAAAATGCCATTCACAGAAGAGATTCTTGAAGGCATTATTGGGTGTAAAATTTACACTTTCACAAATGGATTCTCTAGGTACCATTAGGTTTAGATCATTGAGGAGGGTTGACCTAAGACTGGATTTGCTATTGAACAGGGATCCTTTGCATATATAGTCATGCCTTTTAGGTTGAATAACACACCTATATTTTCCCATATAGTCATTGTGGTGTTTAAAGACTTCATCCATAAATTTATTCAATTTTAATTAGATGATTGGACAATCTATGTCTTGGTAAAGGAACACTATTCTAATTTATGACTCATGCTTGATCATTCTTAGGTACTTCAAATATCACTGAATCTAAATAAATGTCTTTTTGTCACACCATTCAGTGTTCTTCTTGGTCATATTATCTGCAAGGATGGAATTTTTGTAGACCTAAAAAATGTAACTATCATTCTTCATCTGCAATGCCAATTTCTTAGTGTGTAGTTTGTGATGTCCCTTACTTAGGGGCTCTCTTATCTGCACAAAAACTATGATACCAAAGACCAAAGCTCTGATACCACTGTGATGTCCCTTACTTAGGGGCTCTCTTATCTGCACAAAAACTATGATACCAAAGACCAAAGCTCTGATACCACTGTGATATCCCCTTTCAAACAGGGAATATATAAACTCTAAAAACTCTGATCACAATATAAACTTGCAGAATATATTCAAATAAGCATAAGCAAATCACAGTATAATCTGTCCATAGCAAATCAACATCTTATTACTTATTCTTCTGGATGATTACAAAAGATGAGTCTCTGTTATACAAATAAGGAATATAAAAATCTGGTCTTAAAACCCTGTGTTTTTGTAAATCTGGGAGTGAACTCTGAATCTGGAAGGGTCTCGGCCTTTCTGTGTCGACACACAGATACCGTCGTCGGTCGATATCTCACCGACGTCGGTCTCTGTCGGTCGGATTTCTGCCGACGTCGGTCCTCAGTCGACCAATGTCGGTCTCTATAAGCCCTCTGTCTGCCGATGTCGGTGCCTGATCGGATCTGTACGGACCTGTACGGACTTAGTACGGCCGCCAACTCAGCACAACCTGTCTGTTGATCCCTGATCTGGAAATCTATGGTATCTAATACAGCAGATCTCTCTCTGTATAATTTATTGAAACAAAAAGCATGAACTAAATCAAGAAATACCTGGAAAGCTCTGTGATAACTTCTGTGTGAAGTTATCTCTCAAACCTGGAACTCTGTGATAACTTCTGAATGAAGCTATCTCTCAATTTGGCGATAAATCAGCTGATCTTTCACAGCCTCTAAATCACACACAATGAAGAGGGAACGTTCTCCACTGCAAATGGAATCCTGGAACCCTTGGCTCAGTCTTCACAGAAGAATTTCTTCAATTTTCAATAATCAATAATCAATAGCATAATCAACAATGGCCTCCATGTGAAACCCTTATACCCTCAAAAGATATGCTTGCCCTAATTAGGGTTTTCTTAAATTAGCATTAGGGTTTCTAATTTAAAATTAGACCAAATAATTAATAATTAATAATTAATTATTAATGAGACCAATTAATTAATATTTGATTAAATCAATCAAATATTAATATCTCCCTCAATATACGTCGGCTTCTCAAACCGATCGAAGCAGGTGAATCAGGGAGTGATTTCGCACATGACCATACCCAAATAAAGGTGCTCCGCTGCATATCAAATATCCCTAAAAAGTAGGAGCCCTGGCCAAATATGTCTGAAATAACTTGAATGAAAATCAAATGTAGAAATCCTGTGAATCAAAGTCAATCCAAGCTCCATTATGACCCTCTATCCATCTTATTAGCCTACGAAGGTCGCATAATAGGCCAATCATCAAATCTGTCAATGTCCACAAAAAGGGGACATGACATAGTTTGTGCCTTTCTAAGACATATTGAGTATGATAAGAAATTCATCTGAGGATATGAAAAATTACCACACCTTTGGAGGAACTATTGAAACATAATAAATAATTTGTTTGGACCTTCTCTTGTCAAGAATCCTTTAAGCCCTTAAAGTAAAAAGTGGTCACTACTCTAATTCTCAATTTATTAGATTGGAAAAAACCATTCCATGTCCATGTCGATGCGTTAGGAATGGTCATTAGAGAAGTCCTTACACAATTGAGTGAAGGTCATTTTTATCACTTTATCTATTTTACTAGTTGAAAACTTACTCCAACTTAGTATAATTAAACCACCATGGAGCATGAATCACTTTCAATGGTTTATGATTTATAAAAAGTTTGATAATAACTTTTGTCCACTCCTTTTTTATTATATATAAACCATGAAGCTTAAAAATATTTGGTAAATAATCCTATGTTTCATGGCCACATCTACTACTAGATAGTATTGTTTCAAGAATTTCAATTCTATCATGGTCAAAGTAGGAAAAATGAATTGCAGTCTTGACCATATTTCCTAGACTGATTCTAGAGAACCACCATGTGCCATTGAGGATGACCTACCTAATATACAACTATTTCATGTTTACCATGTTCTTGAGTTAGAAGACACTATAGATTTCTTAACTATTGGCTTAATGCCAGATTGTCTAACTCCACATGCTAAGAAGTAACTCACTGTCTAGGTCACACCATTTCATCTCATTAGAGGGGACCTCTAAAAACTTAGATGATATGAAATTATATGATGTTGTGTCATGAAATAAGAGTATTATGAAGTAATATAAGAAGTTCATGAAGGTATCACTAGTAGACACTATGCTAGTGAGGTTATTATGCATAAAGTATTGGTAGTTAGACTATGGTGGCCTACCCTTTTTCAAGATGTCAAATTGCATGTTATGAAATGTGATATTTGTCAGTGTGTAAAAAAATCAAATCATTGGGATTCCATGCCATTACATCCTATTCTATCTCAATACCATTTTAAAAGTGGGTCATTGATTTTGTTGGCCCCATCAATCCAGTTGGATGATGTACAAGTTCCCATTATATCATTACAATACATAGTTATAATATGCATTGGGATGAGGCCATGCCAATAAGATATTATACTACAACTATTGTTACATGTTTTATATGGTAACATATCATAACCCAGTTTCACTGACCATTAAGATTTACTAGTGATTGTATTACATATTTACTCAATGAAAATATTTGCATCCTACTTGTTGAGTTCATGATTTCCCATCACAAAACAACACCTTATCATTGCCAAGCCAATGGAACTGATGAGAAATTCAATAAAATTTTAGGCATAACACTTACAAAAATTTATAATATTGGTTGTACTAACTGGGATGATAGAGTGTCTATAGTACTTCGGGCTTACTAAACAATTTATAAGCACTTTAACAAGAGCACACCATTCAATCTAGTGTATGGAATATAAGTAATTATTTTGGTTTAATTTTTGGTACCCTCTCTTTTTATTATGCACATTAGACATTTAGATGAGGAGTCATCATTAAAATCATGTTTAGATGCTTTATTATAGTTAGATGAAGCATATTTCCTTGCTCATTTGAGTCAAGACATGGAGAAATACATAAAAAAAGGCATGGCATGATTGACACATTAAGCACTAGACATTTACCCCTAGAATGAAAGTCTTGCTCTATGACTCCAAGTTTGAATGCCATTTTGAGAAACTTTGTATTCACCATGATGGTCATTTTATTGTTCATAGCATTTTCCATACTAGCACATGTCATTTATAAAGATTTGATGGTCAATTTCTTCTTGGACATTACAATGGTAGTTGACTATGGTCGTATTTCTCTACTTAAAAGTATATTTTTGTAACAATAAGGCTTATGCCAATAGTTTAGGTTTTCCTATTTTTGATAAAAGTATTACCTTAGTTATGAAAAAAGTTTATTTTATAGAAGGTTATTTTATTTTATACTTGTATTTTCATGGAGGGCCATGACACACTTTTAGTATGGGGTAAGAGGTAATACATGTATTCATTTTTAGGATGTGAATGCAAGTTGAAGAGACCTAGGATAAGATATTTTTTCTAATAGTTTGAATATTTAAAAAATCGACCAACTAGCTTCCACTACAAAAAAAGTGTGGGATAGGACATGACATTAATGTAAAAGGATAAGTGGTTACGATAAGTGTACCAACATCATGACAAGAAAATTACATTAAATGCATTTATGATGAGAAGCAATGGTCGAATAATGATGGTTGTTAAAACATATTAATTATGAGAGGTAATGGTCAAAAAGAAGGGGGTAGTAAGTGCCATCTATCCCATCGAGCCTATAAAAAGACTTAAGAGATCATTTTAACTTTTAACTTTAATTTCATTTGAGTTTTACAAAGTTGAAGAGTGAATTAAGTCTAGATGATTCTAGATCAAATGAAATTTTAGAGCATCAAATTCCCATGCATATCTATTGAGGAGGATATTAACTGAGTAATCAAGCATGAACTAACCCTGAATCATGACTTACGATAGAAAAAATTGGTAGTTACATGGTATAGAGGTAAATGTCTACTATTAAAGGGTGATAAAGTAAGAAAAGTTGAGTCATCTACACTTCAAACATGTATTCCTTTGTAAATGTTAGTCGACCATGCATCAATATTTGAGTTCCATGGAGGGTGATGCAACCTAAGAAAAAGGCCTTAAAAAGTGATCCATTACCAACCATACTAGAATAGGGAGTACCACTTTTTGGGGGGAAAGTTATAATAATTAGATAAAAACACCTAAAGAATGAGGATAATGCATGAAAGGTAGAGACTTTGGGATGTCACAGTAGGAAAATAAGTAACAAGTACCTTTACCCCTACCATTAATTATTTAAGAGATGTAGTACCCAAAAATGGTACTGCACATTAAAAGTCTGGTGTCAAAAGTACCCTCTTATACCATATTTGATTACAACCACTATCAACTAGGAAATGAGGTTGAATGGCAAAATGACCACTGGGTTGAGTGTTATAACACCAAAAATAAATTGGTGTATGATCTTAAATTTTTTAATGATTTAGAATTTATAGGGATATTTCAATTGTTCAACCTTCCATATTTTAGGAAACTAGTGGAATCAATAAAAAATTCACTCTCACACATACATAAGGACTACATCTATTTTGATGGGCATAACATGAATATTACACTTGAGAGAATAAAAAAGGTGTAATGGATATAATACTCTAGCATGGACATGGAATTTGATTGGGAAGATTTAGAAAAAATAGATTAAAAAAATGGTGCTCATATACTAGAAGTAAGGCTATGTCATACATGTAAATAACTTATAAGATCCTACCCTATGTGTAGTCATGTGCATCAACATGACCAAAATCAGTGGCACCAATCATTATAAATAGGTGTATATAGTTCACCTCTACATCACCTACTAGGTGATTAAGGGCTTAAAGTAAAATTGGGTAATGTATTTTGCCAATAAAATCATAGAGGATGTCGAGAAGACCCATCGAATACTAGGCCATAGGTTTTCATGGGGGAGATTTTTATTGTTAATGGTATTTAATGAGATTAGTGTACTCGACTACACCTATGGTGAACTAAAGTGGGAATACCTACCTAAACATAAGTCCCCCATAGAGTGTTATAAGGTATTCAAATGCCCTAGTCATATTACCCCTATATATAAGAACAAGATGAAGTCATGGTATGATGAAATGAATGAGGTATTTAGGAATAAATGGTGCATTACTAAGGACTTACCCATCTAGGTTGGTGAATAAGCCTAGTTTTTAGTTAAAATAAATTTATTTCTATCTCAAATCAAGATGATCCCCTCTGAAAAACTTTTATCTTGGTGAAATCTTCCTTATGCCTTTACAACATGATACTTCATAGATTTAGTGAATCATATTTTTGATGCACATCCTCTTACCCTAGAAGTAGACTGACTTGACTTAGAAATTCACACTCAATGAAAGATGTATGTCTATCCTAGAAATAAGGCTTATAGGGAGAAGCATGAGATTGATAAGACTGATATCAAGGTTAAGCAGACCATGGTCAAAGAAACTATTCACATCTATTTTACATGTTGTAGCTCAAGAATTGTTTTTCAAAAGGTATAGAGAATGCAAGGGAAAAACTTCCACTTATACCACTTCTTGAGAAGAATAAGTAGGCTAGGCATGATGCTAGCACAAGTTCACATTTGGAACCTTTAAAATGGAAAAAGACTTCTCAAACACCACCACTTAGAGCTTATCCTCCAAAGGATTCACCTCCATGAGATTATCCACCAAGAGCTTCACCTCCATGGGCTTCCCCACCTAATGCTTCACCTCCATGAGCTTATCCACCAAAAACTTCTCCACCAAAGGCATTGCCACCAAGGGCTTCACCATCAAGGGATGCTCAGTGAAATACACTAGAGAAACAACTTGAGGGGTCAACACCATTACCCCATATGAAACTAGTGCAGGAAGAACCTAAAGTCCATAAAGAATAAATGGAGAAGTCTGACTCAGAAAACACACCCTCCCTAGTGCAAGAGGAGGATACTACCTTTGGTGATGTATAATTAGACATTGGGGCCTATTTGGAGAAGAGGGGCATGGTTTTGATACTTAGTAGATAAGTGGAATAGACATCAAAAACACTTCTTTGGCTATATATATAGAGGTCAAAATCCTTGAACATGACCCAAAATAGGAAAGGAGCTAACCATTTTCATATTTCAACCACCTTTTATTGATACACCCACCAACATGCACATTTGATACCAAATAAATGTCTTTGATAAGATGCTCTACTTATGGCCCCATTTATTTCCTTAAGATGTAACCATTGATATCAAGTGATAAGTGTCATTTATTTTGGACATGTATAAAGAAGAATACCATTTTGATATTCCTCTAGACTTCATAATGTTAAATTACCAAGAACCAACACTACCAACTCTACTTTGGGTTGATCCCTAGAAGATCTCTCCTATACAAGCTAGCACCACATTTTTGAAAATGGCCTTTGAAGTCATGTGATATAATATACTTTAAAATTTTGATGCACGTGATTTAGAGAAGAAACATGGCCAAGTGGTGGTAGAGTATGATAAATAAGTTTCCACTCAGAAGGCACTTGAATAATAAGTGGCCACGCTAAAGCAAAAAATGAAAGAAGCCATAGAGTCTAAAGTAAAGACTTTAAATTTGTGTAAATCCATTTTGGGACAAGAACTGACATTAGTAGATGGAGTACCTTTGGATGGATAAGCTATTGTTAAATTGGAGACCCTTATAAATCTCTTATTGAAATGCTACAAGGAACAACTCATACTGATAAATGAACCATTATGGGTGGATAAGTAGTTTACTAAGACTTTTAAAGTCTACAAATGCACCTTCAAAGAATTGGAGGGGTGATCCCCATCTTGGATTGGATTTTTGAAAAATTGGTCTAGCCTAATAAAATTTTGGAGGCTTGGCTCAACACAGAGAAGTATCAATAATAGTAGTTTTTAGATGTTTCCCTTCTAATAAAATATTTCATCAAGAATGCAAAGGAATTTAAATATGTTGAAACTTTGGAAAAAATAATAAATGTTCATCAAAAGTAACTTAATTCTATTTTTTTAGTTTTTTGAGGATAAGTTATAGTTAAATTCACTACACTTAAAGAGGTTTAAAAATATGCTAGTACAAGCCTTGACCAACTAGTTAATAAGGCCAAAAAATCTCTTAATCAATTTGAGGAGATGAACGAATTAAAGGTGGAAATAAAAGAGATAACATCTAGGTTAATTTACACCTTGTCACATTGAGATAGTGTCTGTAAGTAGATTGAACAAATTAGGCCTGAGTTTTTAGCTGAGGTTGAGAATAAGACTTAGTCTAGGGTGGACTAATTGGATAGTGTGGGGTGATGTTGGACCCAAAATATTGACTAAGTGTTTTGGATTTTTGTCACAGAACTAGCACGATACAAGAGGAATATGGCATAGGAATAACATGGAATTAAAATAACATGGTACAAAAAGAGCATAAAATATAACCAAAAAGGTACAAGATGACAAAGTAATAAAAGATAACAAAGTGAGAGAAGATTGAGTCAAAGATGGAACATAAATCTGAATAACTCAAGATCATAACACTCAGAATAGTAGACAAAATCTTAGGAAGTGTGAGGTAAGTGGGAGGTGGTTGAGGATTGGTTCTCAAGTACAATCTAGAATTTAATCATCATGATTTTTGCCCTAGCCCATGAAAAGGAATATATTCGGTAGAAAGGATCTATCATCGAACAAAAATATAGGGGGCACAAAGATCTAGGTCCTTAGGAGAAAATAAGTGAAATACTACCATGACTCTCAATTTACTAAGAGATCATTATCCAATCACCCATTTGTCATTTATTATGTAACTACTTAGTTAGGGAAAAATAAGTATAAATACCCTTGTGTCGAATCATTTAAGGTGACTATTAATGGATAACATATAGAGACTCTATAATATAGAATTATAGATATTACAATCAATTTAGGTGTTGTGTTTCAGATAATTGATAGTTGAAAATTAATAATAGGTTGGTATTATCTAATTTATGGCTTATCATTCATTATGTGATTTATATAACATGCATTATATGAGTTTAGAAAGATAACCCTTTAAACTTCATGGCATTAATATTTGTGATCATGATGGTTGTGATTGATGAGTTAAGGTCTACAATGATATATTTATTTTTTGTGTAATTTATAATCATATATATGAATAAACTCAAGTACATGACTAGTTTATTACTGATTAACATAACCCATGGGGTTTAATCTCTTGCTACATGCCTTGGGTGAGCATGCAAGACCTTAGTCTTGCATGAAAGGCTAATGCAAAAGCTTGTTGGGGATACATTGTACTACCTAAAGAAAAAGTGATAAGAGAATAAACCCAATAGAATGGATATCCTATGGGGTTATTTTTAGATGAAAGGGGATTAAGTCAAGGAGACCCTATATCTCTATACCAATTTATTTTTATGGCTAAATATTTAGGAAGAATATTTTATAAAGCTAGATTAAGTGAGAGATCAATAGGTTTATATGTAGTTCCTAACATTTATATTTCCCACCAATAATTTATGGATGATACCTTCATCTTGGGAGAGGATTTAGCTTAGGAATTAAAAGTGATAAAAAAGTATTTTTATATTATGTATAGGTATCAGGTCATTGTATTAACTTGGGTAAAACCTTTATTTTTTATTAACGTGCATGTTACTAGACAATAAAGAATTTATGCCATCCTAAACTATTGTAGACACTATTTATAAATTATATATCACCTTAGTCTTATACACTTGAGAAATACATATCATGGATGTACCTTTAGCTTCTATACCTTTGCTACTAGCAAAAGGATCACATACACTACCTCTTTGTGCCTCATTATTTATCTCTTAGTTTGAACAATGTTATTCTGATGAATCAAGCCTTCTATCTTACCCAAAACATTTTAAACCTATTTATCTTCCACCTCTACAAGTTCTAGACTTGCACCTATTTTATAACTACCCATACACTTATGTCTTAATTATATGTCTATGCGGACATAAGTTTCCTATCCCAATGCAAGTGTCCAATGCCCTAGAGTAATCCAATTTATAAAGTAAATGTATTCCTATGGTCAACCTCAAATATTTAATGCAATATATTCTCCAAAGGGATTGGTATAAATATAAGATCAATCTTAATTTATTCCTCACCTAGAAAAAACATAAAAACTCATAAGGAAATTTAATAAAAGCATTATAATCAATCACTCAAATTATCAAAGCTTCCCTATTTTCTCCTATGTTCATATCAATTATAGGGACAACACATCTATAGGTCTGAATACTGAAAGAGTATCCCAAGAGCTATATTTTCTGATTTATAAGCTAGATCACTATTTTACTTGATTATCACACATTTTATGATTCACATAAAAGCCAACACATAAGGGATAACTACATAAATCTGAGTCCCTTTCATAGTATTAGATATGTAGGCAAAACTCATTAATACAAGGGTATTTTGGGAATCTTGACACCATGTTCCCAATAACCCATTTTTCTCATAGCCACTATGAATATGAAGAATTAGGGTGTTGATATTTAACAAGGAGATATAATACATGGCCTAGATCTGAATGCACTAGAGTGAAGGTGACATAGAACTTAGAGGCATCTAGTTGGTTACATATAGTTTTAATAAGTATTCCATATTGTACACCTACATCTGTGTTAGATAATATCATCGATGCAACCATCCTAGGTTGATATAAGTTTCCACAACTATAGAAATAAAATTTATAAAATCATGTGACTGATCTAGAATCAAGATCTAGATTTTATAGATCATGCATGCTCTCAACCTTTTTTCCACTTATATTTTATTCAAGTGATATCTACCATCTCTTACCCATTATTTTCCCACATTTTATATTAGATTCCATATTACATGCTACTATACCTTAGATTTTCCAAGAGTAAACAATATGTAGATTAGTCTCTTGTTAGTCCAAATGACAAAAAATCAAGCATAACAACAAACTAGGAATAAACACTCTTACCTAATAACTAGTGAGAATATAACATAATAAACAAGATCAAAAAAATAGAGATAAAGACAATACCAATTTCTTACCCCCTTTTTTGAATTTTATGCTTATTGGAATAAGGATGGTCAATATTGGCCTATGAAAATTTGACTCTTCTATTAATGCTCTTCCATGGTGGTAACATCTCTCCAATAGTCACTTGTGGCTTGGTGTGAAGATAGACATAAATTGGGAATTATAACACTACTCTCAAAGGATTCAAGAAGGTATTCTAGTAGAATAACCTTACACATAAAATATTATTGCTCTATGATGTGGGCACATGTATTTATAGCTCTAAGAACTAACTCTAACCATAGGGAAGTTAGGTTAAATTCTAATTTGGGTTGAGTCTAAATTAACGTAAGTTGAGTCAGGATAACCATGGGTTGGTTCAAAGCACTCATGAAATCTTGACACCTTAGTTTCATATATTTATGAGGCATGACAACTCATTTTAGATGTTTATGAGATTGTGAATCATAATTTTGGAATATTTCGGAAATAATAAACCACTTTATTATCTCTTTTGACCTTTGATTTCATATTTGGTTAAAAATTCCTTTTTTGGTAAATGAAATTCACTAATTTGATTTGTAATTTTTGTTTGGGTAAGTTAATTAAAATTTACAATGTAATTAATATTTCTTAGTGATTTTTTGTTTTTAAAGAATATTTTAAATGTTATGAATTAATATCTTGACATGACAAAAGTGTCAAATTACTAGGTTGCAATTAGATTAGGATTAAAACCAAACTAGGTTTTTGGTGCATATAGGGTAATACACCAAATAAGCTAGCCTAATCATGTTTTTGGGTAATTAAATCCTCTACTCAGATGAATTTGGGTAATTCAAGTGATTTTTAATTTAAGTACAAAAGTGACCAAAACTAAGTGTCTATAGTTTTCCCATATTTGAGAAGGTGTTACGAGACACAAGTATAATAATGTCTTTTCAAAGAATGCAAAATTTGTTAATGAAAATAGTCCATTCCCTAAATGGTGATCAATAATCATTTGTTTCCCCATCAAGGGACTGAGGGTGAAATGAAGAAAATGACATGATAAAAGGGAAACTGGGGTGGGATTAATGAATTTACCAAAGGTGGTTATAAATAGTAATGGTGATGGAGTCACTGATTTTACCAAAGGTGGTTATAATTAATAACAAATGGTGTGACATTGGTTTGCCCACAGGTATTTATAAGTAGTGACATGATTGTTTACACAAGTAGGGTAGTGGGATGGATACTAATTTTCCTAAAGGTAGTTATAATTATTAATGAAATGGGGAACATTGATTTTAATAAAGGTGGTTATAATCAGTAACAAAATGAGAAACATTAATTTCCCTAAAGGTAGTTATAATCAGGAACAACTAATAAGAAAAACTAATTTAACCAAAGGTGGTTATGATTAGGAATGAAAAATGAGAAACACTAATTTTCCTAAAGTTGTTTATAAATCAAGAATAGATAATGGACTAAATGGTTACACCAAAACCTTGAGGTGTTAGTGAAATCCACACATCAAGATCATAAAAAAACACTAATTTTACCAAAGGCAATTATAATCAAGAATAGAGAACATGAAAAATTAATTTTCCCTAAGATAGTTATATTCAAGAACAAAAAATGAGAAACACTAATTTACCCAAAGGCAATTATAACTAGGAATGGAAAATGGGAATCATTGATTTACCCAAAGGTGGTTATAATCAAGACAAAGGTGTTTACCCTGAAAGGGAAAGAGAAGCAGGTAAAAATAATTGTTTTCCCAAAGGTGGTTATAATCATTCACATGTTTAAATTATGTGATTAAAAATGATAATTCCCTATAAAGGAAAGATATACTATTGATCGCTCAAAAAATAATTTGCCACACTAGAGAAAATTGGTAAGAGTAGCTTATGCAAAAAATACATAAAATGGATTTATGATGAGCTGGAAAAGAATAAAAACACATTTTTAGACTAAATGTGAGTTTTAAGATGCACATTCAAACTAACATAGGATATAGGTTAAAAAATCATGTTATTAAATGGGCCTTAGGTGAGGCCCAAAAAAATAGTCTAGTGGTAATATAACTAAAAAGTAAGGCATGTAGGATCAAATGACATGTAAAATGGACCATAAATGTGAAAAATACACTTCCCTAAGTGAAAAAAATGGAATATAGACCTTAGGGGGGTAAAATTTAAAGTTTTTAGCTATATATTCACCCCAAAGGTGAAAAATAATTTATTTTCACCCTAGTCCTTTGAGAATTAAAGCTCTAGTTTTTTGTGCACATTATTAAGAGAAAATGGCCCTGCATAGGAGCTTAGTGACATATATTAGAGTGAATGAGAGAGAAAATTAAATCACCACATGATATGGCATTGGTAAGTAAACTCAAATCAATCATTAATTAGCATTTATTGCCCTTAACATGTTGAAAATTAGTGAAGTCACTATTTGTGTGATATGGCAAACATTGGCTTCACCAAGGAAAATGGTGATAATTCCAAATGGGTTAGAAATAATTAAAATGGAAATTTAACCTATTTTTAGGTGAATTCACCATTTTCATGAAAATTAAAATGGTGATTTTACCTAAAAATGTGAAAAATCACCTAAACAATGGTTTTGACATCGATAAAACAACTTTGCTCTGGAAGCCCAAAATAATTAATTTTGAGGACCTGACAGGGGTCCAACCTCTAAAAGAGGGTCAATTAGACTTAGTAGTCAAGTATTAGGATCTAAAAGTAGTATTTAGTTAGGATGATGTTATTTTTTTTATTATAGGAGTGATTCATTAGTATTACCTATCACAAGAGATAATTATGCTTTTTTGGGACCCCATATATTTAGACTAAGGCTGTGGTTGTTTTCATATAGTTTCTAGATGTAAAAAATATGGATAATATGATATTTATCTAGGTTGATCATGCATATTGAAGTGCACTATTAGAGTACTAACATAATGAGACATTAACTTTTCATTTGCCAACTAGGGATTTCACTATCACGCTTGTGGATACCTAGTGTATCCTCAAGCCATTGATGCAAAAGTGATGCTTATTTTGGACACCAATGACACAATAGAAGGTGGTGATTGATGATCTATGTAGTTATCAAGGTATCCCCATGGCTCAGGGGAAGGTTGATATAGACTTAATTGAGACCTATATAGATATTTGGCCAAATGATCTACATTCTAGGGATCCATCACCACCAACTTTAATTGATTGAGAGGTTATTATTATTATGGACATTATTAGTGACATCTTATTGCTTGATAAGAGCATCGAATTTTCCCATATGGGACCAAGTTATGCTATTAGGATCATGTTGGAGGATTTAACACATTTTAATTGAAGAGCATATATTTTAGCATAATTTTATAGTTATTTACACCTAATAACATAGTGATGTGTAATATAAGAGCCTACACACTTTTCATGGTCTAGGGCTAAGAACATATAATTATCAAATAACTAGTCAAGATTTATAAGATGTGGGATGTTGAGGACCTATTAACTTACGGTTGGGATCAAACCAAAACTAGTAGGCATGGGCACAAAGGAGACATCCCCTTTTATTGTTATATGTTTAATGATCAAACACCATAGTTATTTATTTGGATGATATACCTTTCCTATCAACTATAATGGTTTAGGGATGGATGGTATATGAGATTAATGACCATGAGATGCTTTCTTACTGGGAAATAAACCCACATTATATAGGAGTAACACCCTGATTGATTACTTAGGTATTTTATCTTTACACATGATGTACTTGAGGGGCCATTGTGGTTTTCTCATGTCACATGAGATATTAACTAAGATACTCTTGAAGTCTTGAGGATCAAGGCCACAATAAGATGTATCAACATACTTTGAGTTGTCTAGGGATATGCTATAAGAGCTACATATGTAGGGGTCACTCTAACTTATACACCCTAGTGGTTACATGTGTGCCCATTGAGGCTAATAGCTCCAATACTAGTAGGGGGTCATATATCTATGTGAATTAAGAAAATGGAGGTAGATAAATCAATTGGTAGTATATGCACATAGAAGGAGAGTGGTAATAAGGATGATGATGATGATGGTTTTTATGGAGGAGATGGAGATGAGGGGACAAATGTGATGATATTAGATATTAGCTTAGTAGTGGTGATAGTTAGATAGGTTATCTTAGCTTAGGTATGGAATTTAGGTACACGTGTGGATTTAGGCTAGGTAGGGCCTTCTAGTATGGCCATATTAGTTAGGGACACTAGCATGCTTGAGTAGGAAATCATTGATTAGGTATGAAAAGTTATAAGGTTAAAACATCAACTATCTAATTTTTAAAGAACCTTAGATATGAAGCATGATGAAATGACTTAGATGTAGATAGAGACCACTTAGCTAAAGGCTAAGATAGCTAAGATGGTTTAGGTTTAGGGCCAATTTACCACTTAGAGATATCATGCCATTAATGAGAATCATGTATTGGCTACTATGGATAGGTTGAGATGAGAGTAGGATGTGGCTTGGGGATCCAATAGATAGGTCAGATTCTCATATATGATTCTAGAGAGCCTTCAAGCTAAGGATGAGGCCTCTTATTATAGGTGATCTTGTATGCCCAATGATCAATATGTTGTTACTTTTGAGTCTAGAATGCACAAAATATAGTGAATAGGTCTAACGATCTCAGACTAGACTCATGTTATAAGTGACTTAGGCTAGTCTGTTCATCATACATGACCACCACCACCAAGACCACTAGGGCTACTAGCGCTTCCTATATCTATAGGTCCTATGGATACACAGACCCAAATTTTTTCATAAGGATTTTGGCATTGCTTTCGACTATGGGATTGTACTCATTGCATCAACATACTTATGTATTTTTAAGACACCATCATGATATGTATATATCCTTTATGTAAATGACATTTGAGATACATTGACATTCATTTTTGGGTCCTTTGATTCCAATGTACATGTACATGATATTATTAATATATATGATTCCATGCTTGTTATCTTGATTATCTCATGTTTAAAAATGATTAGCATTATGGATGTTGAACATTATTAATGTTTATGCTTATGTATGTTTTGTTTATTCATTATAGATGCCTTGTTTATGATATGTTCTATTAGTTGTTCATCTAATTATGTTGTATAATTTATATGGATATTTATTTAGATATGTTTGTCTATATAAACACATAATAAAGTATTTGTTGCTCTTATTTATTACTCATGGATTCAACCATGTGTTTGGGTAGTTGGCTAGTTTTGATATATTGGATAAGTACTACCATTTCATTTCTAGAATAGACTTCGTGTGCACACTTTTGATTTAGATTGTGATATTATGTATGATAATTATAGATAACTAAAATGGTAATATATACCCTAAGCATGGAAAAATTAATTTAAATGTAAATATAAATAACTTAAGAATAAGATATGAATAATCAAATCCTAAGTTTAAATATAAAAAATAAACCAAGTCTAAGACTAAACACAAATATTCACAACTGAAGTACATGCTATGGATAATCAATACTTAAGTATAAACAAAATGTAATAATATTACAACATTCAAAGAACAAAAGGAAAAATAAATAACAAAAAAAAAGATAAAAATAAACAAACAAATAAAATACAAACAAACAAACAAAATTAAAAAAAACTAAACACCATTCAAACAAATAAAAACAAACAAATAACATAAATAAAAAAATACAAACAAACAAATAAAACTAAAAAAACAAACAAAACCAATAAAATAAACAAACTATACAAATAAATAAAAAACACTAATATATAAATCAAAACAACAAAACACACAAAAAAATGAATCACAAGATAATAACAAAAAAAAACACAATAAACTACCAATAAACCAAACAAAAAAACACCCATAAATAAAATAATGACCATCAAATAAAACATCACTCAAATAAATAAATAAATAAAGATGAAACAACAATAAATAAACAAAATGACAAAACATGTAAATAAAACACCAATAAACAAAAATAAATAAATAAATAATACAAACAAAACTAAATAAAGAGAACAAAAATGATAGATAAAATAAATAAAAGAATAAATAAAATTAATAAATAAGGCAATAAATAAAGTAAATAAATTTAAAAAAAATAACTAAACAATCCAAAACAAAGAAAAGCGTAGTAAATAAACTACTCTAAACACAGAAAAGCAAAGATAAACAAACAACAATACACAAATAATGGTTAATCATAATGTTAATACAAATAAAAACAAATTATTTATGCATGTGTAATAGTGGTGTTACTCTTGGTGATAGGGTGACACCTAAGCTAGATAGTAATGATAAAGGAAAAATAACACAAGAATAAATGACTAATAGTTTCCCCTAGGCTATAGGGAATTAATGACACAAATAAGATGACAAACATTACCCCTAGGCTGTAGGATATAATTACACAAAAAAATAACATAATTATTACCCCTATGCCATATGAGACAACAATACAACACAAATAAATTGGCATAATATAAAAAAGGAAGGGGTAGCCAAGCTAACTGTAGATACACTAGGTAAGTAGACATTACCTACATAGTTCCGTGAACATAAGATCCAATGTGAACTTTAGGCCAAATGAATTTTTCCCAAGATATGGTATAGAATAACATTAATGATAATAAAAAAATATGAACATGTAGAGGAAAATAGGAATGATCTGGAAAAATAGTGAGTGCATGAGAGAAGAGGGGGTGACATTTCAAAATCATGAAAATGTAAACACAAAAAAATCACACAAGCTCAAGAGTATGGTTTTGGATAAAACACCAATAAAATTCAAGAGATGAGTATCCACTAATGAACTAAAATGGTAATTCATAGTGTCTATTATATCTAAAGATTAGAATGAGAATGAGCTTGGAAAATGATGAGAGCATAGGCAATGGTTGATCATAAAGTGGTAAGAGAATTCAAATAGAAATTAATCATAAAATAATGAGACTATAAGAAAATACAAGTGGTCATTAGTGTATCAAAATCAAATACACAATTCTCACAACATGAACTCACAAAATGACAAGAGCTTATGGCTAAGGCCAACAAGGATGGGAAAACTAATTGACAAGTGGTTACTCATGAAATAGTTAGAAGTCCCAAGATCCTTGAGCAAAAGAACTAGTTGAAAAAGAAAGGAAGGTGTGACTGAGCTAACTCAAGAACCACATGTATCCAATTGATACCTACATAGTCCATGTGGACCTCAGGTTGATGTAGTTATCCCAAAAATGGGAAGAAAGAGACCAAGGTGGTATAGAAATAAAATTGAATAAACAAGATGTCCCATCCCAAAAAAAATTGATAGATTTGCATCTTGTGTGGAAATTCTAAGCCAATTTTCATGATTTTTTGATTTTTAGGATTTCATGGATATTTGAAAATATTTTTGGAATTTTTTATCCATCTCAACTCAATTGAGAATTACAAGATACAAAACAATCCAAGCCACAAAATGGTGATATCATGGCTTAGGTTGCTCAAAAAATAGAGAGAGCATTCAAACTTAATTTGGTCATAAAATGATGAGAGAATTAAAAATGAGTGGTTGAGCTAACCTCAAAAAATACTGAGTGCTACATACATAGTTCAAAAGGACCTCAAAACATTGTACTTATATCTTCACAAAAGGTGTCTAACTAAGTATTAGAAAATTTAGGTAAAGGCAAATGGCAAAGTAAATGATAAAAATAATGGTAAGGTGATATGTTAATGCATGGTAAAGATGTTGTTCCTAATTTTCTCAAAGATGGTTAGAATCAAAAAATGATGGTAAAGGGTCAATGGTACTAATTTTCCCATAGGTAGTTATAATTAGTAGCATGAGGTGGGAGCATAATAATAAATGAAGGATGCAATTTCTAGGACATTATCATACTAATTTCATATATTACCATTAAAACATTTGATTCTCAAATAACTACTAGAACTAAACCTATCATCAACCATTGAATGTGCCTCAAGTAAAAATGAATCAAAACCAAGGCCAAATGTGATAGGTGGGGTTAGGTAAGAAGAACTAGCTAGCGAAGAGTTAAGGGTATGGTATAATGATAAGGGTTATAATATAAAGCATGGGTATAATGTGGCATAACGTAGAAGATCCTTGTAGATAAAAAGTTGAGTCCCTCAAGCGTAAATATATTTAGTTCATTAGTTCATCAAGTTCATCTCTCTTGGGTGTAGTGAGCATGTATCTTCCAAAACTATAGTTGGTGACAACTTCATAGGGACCTAACCAATTTGGTTAGAACTTTATGTTTTTATTTATTTTAGAATTCACATTTTTTATTCTCTTTTAAAACTTGATCACTAAGATTAAATTCATAATGCTTAATTTGTCTATTATATTGGCCATTTAATTAGTTATGATATGCTTGAAGATTATTCAAGGCAACCAATCATTTTCCATTAATTAGGTCAAGCTCTTACAAATGAGATACCCTATATTCTTCATCATCGATGATGTGATATAATGAAATTTAGAGAGAAGGCAACTCGACCTTGATGAGAATAATGGTTTTAGTTCTATAAACAAGTGAATAGGGTGTAGTTATTGTTGGAGTACATAAGGTGGTATGGTATGCCCAAGGGCCTTAAATAGTTATAAGTGCTAACTATGACCATCATCATTTATAATCTTCTTTATAATGTTGATAATGGTTTATAAGCCTCAACTTGATTGTTGCCTTGTAGATAGTTGGTGGTAGAGAAATGTTGCTTGATATGGTATTAAGAATAAAGTGATTTCACATTTTTTTTATTAAATGATCCACAATTATTAGATATAAAGTTGGAGGTGATGCCATAATGACAAATGAGATGGTTGAATATGGATTTAGATATTTGTTTACCAGTTATGTAAGTGAAGGGAATGACTTCCACACACTTAGTGAAATATTTGGTAGCATTCAAGATGTGTTTATAGATATCTGAGGATGTGGGATTGATCTTACCGATGAGGTCAAGTCCCCACATTGAGAATGTCTATGGTGTTTTCAATGGTTTGAGTGTCTTGGATAGAGTATGAATCAGATTGACATGATTCTGACGCTTGGCACACCTATTCACATATGAAATTACATCTACTTTCATATTTGGCTAGTAATAACTAGTATAAAATATTTTGTAGCTAAGATTACCCCACTGGTGTGGGATCCACACACCCCTTTATGAACTTACCTTAATGCTAGTCTAGATTCTACTAAAGGTAAACAATGAAGTAGAGTTTTATCATAGATTCTATGATACAAGGTCAATATAAGTAGGGTATAACTAAAGGCTTTATGGGTAAAGGTTTTTTGTCTTTTACATGATAAATCAAGAGGCATGGTTTGGTCTTGAAGATAGGCATATATGTTTAACTACCAGGGATATGTGGGACTAATAATGTCACAAACCATCTCAACAACTGATTGTTCATGTGTTGGTGCTAATATATGTTTAATAATAAATTGATAATCCCTCACTGAATAAATGATATGAATCATAGATCTAATAGTGTCCATGGCATTAACTATTCAATTATTGGCCTGAAGTATTATTTCAAATTAGATGTTGGCAATTTATTTCTTAAGAATATCAACCATATCCTTACAGGGTACCAAATTATCATCCTTGGTCTGGTACTAGTCCATGAATTGATTAATGATTAACAAAGAATAACCACATACCAATAAATATTGAATGTTCCACTATACTACTTGACAAATCCATATAATACACACTTCATAATTGGCTATGTTATGCCCAAAATTGCACTAGGTAATTTTGGGGCCCTTAAAAATTATATTTAGCATCGCATACTTCTTCAGAGAATTAAGTTCATGTGAGATTAACTATGCCATCTATGTTGATTCTAATTTTATAAGAGACATATGTGAATTTTCCAAAGGCTACTTCAGGTATGACATGATATACTTGCTCTAGTTCTAAAAGATGTTCCTCATTGGGGAAGTTTCTTTGGTAGTAGTATGTGAATGTTTCTATGTGTACATTGTGGTGCTACCTTAAAGGAAATAGGAGAAGCTTTATAGCCTTGAAGGAAATGGCCCTATTGCATGAGGTACATGGTCCTTATAGTATTGTTCCCTTTGATAGCTCCCTATCTTGAACTGGTTATTACATGTGCTAAGGTTTATCAACCAAATACTAGGACTATCATAGATGGGAGATAATAAGTTGTATCCTCATTTACACATGAGTCCCTTAATGCCATGCTTGGAATCCCTCCTCATCTTGAGAGCATCACAATTACTCTAAAACAGTGTTAATATTATATAGACACAAATTAAAAGATGGTGTGGGATATTATGAATTCATGTTGGCTAGCTAAGAAAAGGTAGAAGGTATCCTAATTATTAAAGAGCCCAAAATTGGAAGAGTTTAATGAGTTTCAATAATATATGATCATCATGGTTGCCAAGATCTATGGGGTGTCCAACATATATAAATTCAAACCATGGATTTTTTTGATTCTCAGGTGCATGTTAGAAGGGTAGAAGAAGCTAGATTGGGAAACAATCCCGAGTAATAATTTGCATAACTAGATGATGTAATTATATAGCACCATTTACTCAAGGGAGAAATTTGAAAGAACCTTTTATAAGTCTTCATATTTGATGTATATCATGGTACATAATAGGACCTTCTTGAGTCTCACTAAGAACCTCTCAGGGTTGAGGATGTATGAGATTTACATAGAGGTCACATTGGAAGGCTTTAAGACTTTTACAAGGTGTAAAATTATTTATTTATTGCCTTGATGAGTGTTTCCTTCCCTCTGTGAAGTCTTAATAGGATGACCAAGATGGCTAGGGAAGTAATTGATAGATTTGGTACCTCTTATATCTAGTTCAGGACTTTCACATATATCAAAGTGAGTGGTTATTTAGGGCCCTTCACAAGCTGTTGATATACATTGATGACAAGGTGACCATTATGAAACTCTATATGTAGATGGTATACCCACATGAAATTATTTTAGCTAAAAAGGTAAATAATATTTTCAAGTTACCAGTAGAAATATGATATCATACATGTCCCTTTATAGCAAATTCAAAATGATTAAAACAAAAAATGGGCATCTATATGATTTCCAAAATGACACTAAGGCCAAACTATGATATTAGGTGGTTAATAAATGTTGTAATGGGTGTAATATTGCACCAATCATATTATGAGGACATATGGTCTAAGTGCACCATAGAGGAATAGGTAAGAAAAATTGATTACATGAGGCTCATGGTGTAAGAAAGCCTTTCTTATAATGTTTCTCCCATCCCCAAAGATATGGAAAATGATAAAATGACTATGGAAGCTATGTACATAAATAAAAATATTGAAGTATAGATCATAACATAGGTGGATTTTAGTTTCTTAAATAATGACTCCATTACATGGAGAGCCTTCCCACTTATGAGAAGGACATTTAGGTGGATGAAGGAGCATAGGGTCAATCTCAATGCCCATGACACTCCAGGCCTTCAAGAACTTAGATAGGTAGTGAAGCTAAAGGCATTCCTAGCAGCATACATATGTGATCCTTTGATACCATTAGTAGTGGTTAAAGGAAAGGGGAAGTGAAAGGCTAGTGCTATCAACTTCTCAAAAAATGTTGATGTAGAGTCACTAATAGCTACCCAATCTAAAGCAAGTATGTCATTTTCAAAATTGACTAGCCTAGCTGAAAGTTAGGACAAGATAATCATAGGGGAGGTATAGTTATCAAGTTCCACCCCCATATACATCTTAGCTGAGGGAGCCCCCATGATGCCAACATCCCCAGTCATTTCCCTACTTGCCCCACTTGTGCAGTAACTAGAATTTGGTCTTCCCCCAAAGACTTACACAAGGAAGAGGGGAAGATAGGAAGAGTTAGAGTAGCTGAGGCCCAAGAAGGCTAATAAATTATTATAGTCTCTGATGGGAAGCCTAAAAAAAAGGAAAGAGGTAGCGTTTAAGGACCTACCCCCAAATGAGACTCTAATGAAGCAATAAGAAGAGAGGTCCTCATATGCCTAGAAACTAAGGGATATAAATGGCAAAGAATACTCATACAAGGTAAGGCCAATCATCAAAGTGATGAAGAAATAATGTGTCTTCACTCCTCCCTGAGTGAAAACTAGACATTGAACTTTGAGGGGAAAACCAAAAACCCCAGTGAAGCCCCTAGTGGTAAGTTTATTTGAGCAACAAAAACCACTATAGGTGGGAGGAAAAGGTGATGAGGAATATCTTTTGGCCTCATATGACCCTTTATCCTTTGATGATGTGTTGTAGGTTGGGTTTGAGGTGGCCACATAGGTCCAAGAGACCCAAGAAAAGGAGGTGGGTTCCTTAGGAATGGAGACATTTTAGAGAATGTTATCACCCAATAACCAGGCCAATTTAAGGATGGTGAAGTTGGAGATATAAACATGTCTAGGGAGAGAAAGTTGGGGAAAAGCTAACATAAGAAGTAAATGTTACCACTAATATTGAAAAGGTATAGGTGTAATAAAAAGAACAAATAGGTGTCACAATAGTTGTTGAAGTAGCACCAAGTTTCCTTCCTCCCAAATGGAATTAGGCTTGACACTAGAGGTGGTTTTTGGTGCTAAGGAAGGTAGGGGATTAAGCCTATAAATGGGTACCCCTACCCCTTCATAGGTAAACAAAGGAGTGGATCAAGTGATTAGAGATTCTTAGGGAGGAACCTCTAGAGGTACTACTATGATTGAAGTACCCTAGGACTTCTTTTCCCATATCAAAGTCCATGATCCTACTAGGCCCAAAGAAGTCAAAGCCATGATTGGTGAGGATTTACCTAAAGGTGACAAAGAGGACACCACAAATTATTCCATTTGGGTTTCCCAACCAAGTAGAGAAGATAAATTAGTTATGGAACCTTCTACTCATCCCACATAATAATGGAGTTCAATTGACAAGTTGCTCTTAGGATCCCCACAGTTTGGAGTAAGTTTTGAAGTCTTGGACAAGGTAAAACTAGGTGAAGAGAGGGAATGAGGAGCCAAGGAGAAAGCTACTGATTCAAAAAGTGATGACGAAACCAATTTTTTTGGTTAGGCTTGCATCCTACTCTAGTGAAAATACCCTTAACAAATATTCCAATGACACCTCCATTCAGTGCATCAAAACTAGCCTCAAGATCCTTGAATCCAATGGGGTTCTAGACCAAGCCTTTTCTATGGATTGAAGAGAAAATAAAAGATAAAAAGGATATAATGAGTAAAATGGGGGATATTGATGTGATGAAAATTTCCCATGCATATAAGGCCAAGCCTCTAAAAAGGGCTAAGACACTCCTGGACCACCTTTACTAAGGTGGGAGGGAGAATATAAGAAATCTCCATTCCCCCACTAGGTGATACAAAGAAATATGATCCCCATGATTTGTGTGTGTGTGTGTGTGTGTGTGTGTGTGTGTGTGTGTGTGTGTGTGTGTGTGTGTGTGTGTGTGTGTGTGATCTAGGGGAGCCATCAAGGAATGAAATTAGACATAGCTCACAAGTCCTAAAAATCATGGTGGCTAATCAAATGGATAAGTATAAGGATTTAATGAAGGAGCTAAAGGCATGGAACCATGCTATGATCCATTACTTGCAAAAGTTACTAATTGATCCCAAGGCAATTATCCCAACTACAAGAAAGGTTCTTGATGCTCCTATTCATTCCTTAGGTATACTAAATCTTGGGAGAGGAAAATATTTGAAGACTAGGGGATGGGCCACTAAATACTGGTAGAAGGACTTGACAACTTGAGCCAAGGAAATAATCCACTTGGCATTAGAATGTCTTGATGACACACTAGATAAGAAAGGAAAGTGTGATTCCTAGATGTTCATCTATGATGCAGACATCAAGAACTAGGAAAAACTTAAGCCAAAGTTAGATGAAATTTAAAATGCAGGTGAAGATATTTTAATAACAAAAAAGATCATCAATTTAGATGATTGCAAATAACCCAAGGAATATTAGTTGGTGGTTCAGCATCAGTTGCTAGTGCTTAAGGATGGTTCCTTTGATTTGAAGGGGGAGAAGCAGTCTTTTGAGACTATAAAAGAGGAAATTGAAGCTTCCCTAAAAATGATGGTGAACTTTGATGGTGTAAATGACATGATGGAAGAGGCACTAAATGTTGCCCTGAAAAGCCTCATTGATGCACCTCATGGAACCTTCGACTTTCAAAATATTTAAGAAATGGTGTCACTTGAGAAGTCATGTGATGAGTTAAAAGAATTAGTTGGGAAGAAAAAACTAATGGTCCAAAAGGTTAGTAACTGGCTTGAATAATATGATGTCAAATTCAAATACCAAGTAGGTCTAGACCAGAAGATTCTTGCCACCATTATCGAAAAGTACATGGCTTACAAGAACAAGTTGGCAAAAGGTTCTATCATTGATGTTGATTACACAAAATGAATATATAACTATATTTTTTATGAGTTGTCATCATAGTGTTCTATTTCCTTCCTTTTCTCCTCTTCTTATCTTCTTTTTGTTTCTTTTTTCTCATTTTCTATGGGGAAACCATTGTACATTGCTCATTAGTGGCACATCCCTTTATGAGTTAGTTTTTTCTTAAGAAAGGGACATTTTTAATTTGTTGTACAGGTGGGAAGAGGTTTGTTTTGTCCCTTGTTGGATTACTCTCCATGTTTATAACTATAAATATTTTATTGTAATGGAGAATTGAGCTTTTCATCATCATAGAAGCATGAGTATAATCCAAAGAATCATGTTTGTTACATCGATAAATAAACTCTAGGCTTGAGAAAGATTTTTATAGTTAGAGCATCTTTAAGAATATGCTAGGCATAGATAGAATTGTATAAGTAAAGGGGGCATGTCCCTTCACAAGGGTCAGTCAATTTTTTGAGTATGGAGTTATAGATTAGAAGATTTCTCATTGTATGACTTATCTGGTGCCAAATTGATTTATATTGTAAAATCATTGGAAAGATTTGAGAGCATTCATAATGTTTCCTTTGTTACAAATTTCCTTCATAATGTCATGTTATGTAACTTCTAATACATGTTGTATATAGCTTTGATTCAATTGATTAATGGAATTTGTTCATGAGTTCTTATTCCTACTAGTTATTGAAGTACAATGCTACGTTCTACTTGCTTTGTAGATTGATTATCTAATATATTCCATTTTATGGTAGTAATTTAAGGTTTATATCTAGAATATAAAATACTTTCTACTTTGAGATTTGGGAATAGGTATTTATGGCCTTTTAAGGGTAGTCCTAGGTATATTAATTCAACTAAAGGGAATTTTTAAAAGGTTATAAACAACATTGTCTATGAGTTGTTGTGGAGGATCATTTATTCATAATTCTATTTTGTTTGTTTCTAATCCATAAAGCACTTGTTAAATGAAGATATTATAGCTATTTTTTGTACGTTTTCTCACTCATAAGTAATCCATCCACCTATTTTATTTAAAGCATTCCTAATTTTTATCCCATCCTACCTGGTAGATAATGCATTATTTGCATATTATAAGTGTTATGTGCATTTCAAATGTATGAGACCTTATGTATGAGAAATACATTCATTGTGTGTTTTTCATGCCAAAAAACTATAGTTTTTCCATCATCACTATGAAAATAATCAAGATAAAGATGCATCTACTTCATCTATCTCAAGTTGCCTGTATGTGATACAAATATTTTTTATGTTTTGTGTGATAACCTTGTGTGGGTGAAATGTATGAGTTTTGTTGTGATTTGATCATATTATCCTCATCATACTAATAATCCTCATGAATATTTAATTGTAAAAATCCTTCATTTGAGTAGGTTACATTACTAGGTTCTCTTACCTTAGTTAAGGTAGATCCAAAACTAGCAGGGAGTTGACCATACCCTTTGTACGTGATTCCCAATCATTTTATGTGTTAAATTTGTACTAGGTGTTAAACCCTTCCCCAAATATAATGACATACAAGTGGGTTTTTCATATTTGCTTATCATCTCTTCCTTTTTAGGTTATTAAGGTGGAACTATAGAGGTGTACAACTGGGAACCAATAATTAGTACAGGGAAATCCAATACAAAATGACTTGAGAATGAGATACCCTTATGGTGTAACAAACAATATTATATCCCCTAATACATGAGTCATGAATGATCCATAAAAGTAAATATTCCAATATTTAACCTCAAGATATGTATCTACTTATTCAATAATCATAATGGCCTCAGATGTAAATCTAAATGTAAGAGGTTGAGTATCTTGAAGAGGAGCTTCTACAAGATGATATGCAAGTACTTACGCATTAATGGCCTTATAATTGGCATATTAAATTTCAAACTCACTCAATAGCATGATCAATTTTTCCATATGGCCCTATAGAGCTGATTGGAAAGTAGATACTTGAGTGGATCTAATTTGGCAATAATAATGGTCTTGTTGTTTAGCATATATTGATGCAAGTTGTAGGCTAAAAAAACCATTACTAAGCAAGATTTTTCAATCAGCCTATAATGACATTCATATAAGATGAATGTTTAACTCATATAATATATGGCATGCTCTTTTCCCTATTCATTATGTTGTGCCAAAAATTCCCCTAGGGCATTCTAGATTGTTGACAGGTAAAGAAGTCGTGGTTTGTTTGGCATTGGCAATAACAAAATAGGTGGGTTGGAAAGATATTATTTAAGTTGATCAAATGATTTTTGACACTCTTCATTTTGAAATAATGTAACACCTTTCTTTATCAAGTGTGTAAATGAATGGCATTTATTAGCTAATTATGATATGAAATGTCTGATAGATTGAATTTTTCCCTAGAGACTATGGAGCTACTTCAAGATAGATGGTAGTGGAATTTTTATAATGACATAAACTTTGGTTGGGTAAAATTCAATACCCTTATGAGAGATAATTAATCCTAACTATTTTTTAGAAGTATTACTAAATACACACTAATTTAGATTAAGCCTGATGTTTTACTCATGAAGTCTCTCAATAATTCTTCATAGTATAAATAGATGATCAACATGGGTCTTTAATTTATCTAAGATATCATCAACACAGTACTCAAATATGTCATGCAAAATCACTATCATGGCTATTTGATAAGTGCCCCTAGCATTCTTAATCTTAAATGACATCACCTGATAATAAAATGTTCTCCATAGAGTGGTGAACATAGTCTTGTGTTGGTTTTCTAGTGTTATCCTAATCTAATTATAACCTAAACATCCATCCATTAGATAGAGTATTCCATATCTAGTCATTGAGTCAGCTATCATTTTAATATTAGGAAAATGAAATTCATCTTTGAGGTAAGATTTATTGATATCTTTGAAATCAATACAAATTATAATACCTTCTAGTTTATTACTCACTAACATGTTTGAAATCCACTCTGAATAGTCAATTGGCTTGATTCATTTCATGTCTAAGAGTTTATAAAAATCTTTCTTGACATCACAATAATATGAGGATGCATCTTGCACAACTTTTATTTAATGAGCTTAGCATTAGGATGTACAAGAAGATGGTGTATAACCAAGGTGAGGTCCTAAACTATAATGTGTGAATATGCCCATGAAAATATTTAACAAATTCCCTCAAAATGGTTATAAAAAATTCACATTCCTCCTTAGTGAGGGATGTGCCTAGTTTGATCCACTTTAAGTCCTCTAGGGTCCCAATTTTCACCTCTTAAATGTTGTACATAAAGAGTGTAGAACCACCATCTAAAATAGTTGGCAAGGATTTGAATTGATTAAGAATGATAAAGTCCTTCATATGGACTAGATTATCTAATTATCTTAAGCAATATGAATCATAATCTCCTAATGTTGACATTGGTCATGATACAAATACCTTAGGGCACTCTTAAACAAATTGTGAAAAAGCTTTCTACTCCTCAATATTTATATCTGATCCATAAATAGGCTTTAGGACATAGGTCTCATATGATTCATAGGAAGAGGGGTAAACATACCCATCTAATGGTGATGGAAACTAGTTTTCACCAAGATACTTACCTTTCTCTTTACTTTTCCCCTAGTTATAAAGTGCCTCAAAAAGGTTTTCATTTTTAGACCTCAATGTTTGATTTTATTTTTGTTTTTATATAGGGGATTAAACCTACTCTCTTAAGTATGCATTAAGATCTAATCTAATAGTAAATATCTAATTTTGGTCCCTAAGAGGAATGTGAATCCTTAATACCATAACATCATATATGGCCTCATCATTTTCAAGCTCATCTAATGGCATTTTTGACTCTTGTTGGTCATAGTTTATCAATTACTGATGGTAAAGGGTTAAATATAAAGGTTGATAAATAGGGATAATGATGCAAATGACATGGGGGTTAAACAAATTTGTAGTGTCAAAGTCATCATAGATTATATAATCAGACCCTATATCACTACTAGAATAGTCATTATTATTCATCGGTGTTGAAATATGAATAAGTCATATAGGGTCCACCCTAGACAAATTAAATATAATACCATAGGTTCCCATATACTTTGTCATTAAGACTAGTTTGATCCTACCTTGTTGATATATGCCTAAGCCTCTACCTTCATAATCTAGGTGCTCCATAATCTGATTAGACATAGGATACTTTTCACTTTGATAACAATCAACTAACTCATTAGTATAGATGGCATGAATGATTCAATGGTTTTTCCTTTCTCAACTCTTTTTCATGTGATTTATGCATATGATTCATGCCAAATTGGTAGTTATATATTCTATACTTAGCCTCAAGGCATTTAAAATATTGATATGGTTGAAGATCAATTGGTATAGTAATTTTCATTCCTGAATGTGGAAATTTTATACATTAATGAAACATCAAAGGTATAGCCCTAATTCATGGATCTAAGGTCAGCTCAATAAAAAATTATAAGATCATTCTAGGTTGAAAACATGACACAAAATATCATGGATTAATGGACCAATGACCAATGGAAAGATAAGAGTACTTTGAGATTCCCATTATTCATTATCATGTGCCTTGTAATGATATCTGGCTACAAGGTAGATACTATATATCTAATATACTTGACCACCTTTAGAGACATAATATTGAGACCCAAACCATTGTATATAAAGACATATTTAACTCTATGGTTTGTTATAATGGCCTCAATATACAATAAATTATTATGAAGAGGACCTAGAGATGACATGCCACTTTTGTCAAAGGTAAGATGTTGGCTAGGGGTCAAATGTCCTGTCACGACTTGGAATTTGTTTGGAGTGATGTCATCTAACAAAAGGGATTAGTTTAAGTACTCATTCAATATGTCTTTGTGGATGTTATATGTACCCAACAAATAGATGATGGATATGTATGCAAGTGTTTTCTTTAGTTATTCCCTAACATCATAGGTCTTCCCCTTATTTTTTTTAGTTAATTTATTTATAATAGGTATAGAAGGATAACTAGGATCATTTGTAGTATTTATATATGGTCCTTTAATAGTGACCCTAACTTGTCAAGTTACAATAATGGAATATAAATCTAGAACTTAGTTTTGGTAGTTTTATATGTAGGTGATGAGGATTGGAATGATGATTCTTGGATGGTATGGAGCTTGGTTATCAAAATGTTTCATAGAATAATCACTGATATAATGAGGTTGGTAAGTATTAATCAGAAAATAAGTATTATTGGGCCAAGGTCTAGGTCTATTGGTAGTTGGCTAAGGATTAATGGAGATAGTGGAAACACAACTAAAATGTGTCATAGAACATTGTTATAAGTATACATAATGACATGATGACCTCCTTGGTTGGTTTGCTCATTTTACCCTTGGTTCTAACCATTCTACTACTATTATTGTATTTGGAATTGATACTGTTGATTTTATGATGGAGTTATCTATTTTTTTTTGATATTATTGATACTATAGCTGGTTATTATTATTGATATTATGTTGGGGAAATGGATTATACTAGATACCCAAGTTAAAATTGGTCATAGAAACATGGGTGTCTCTTTCTATCTCTCCATTTTTTAATATATTCTTAATCAAATTCTTGAGTTAGATACACTAAATTATGGAATGTCCTCTAACATGATGGTACTCATAAAATTCATGTTTATTTTACCAATAATAAAAATGAATACCTTAAAGGAATGGATTTAGTATCAACCAACTAATCATACTTTTCTTGAACTAATATTTAGAACATAAATTTAATAAGCTCACCAAGGTCACTAAATTATCTGGTAATGGGTGATAATTTCCTTGGAGGACGGGATTATAAATGGTTTTTATTTTATGATGGTTGGTTTTTTAGATGTATTTTTTGAATGTGTGGAGTAGGTGGTTGTTGAGTAGGTGGAAGTAAATAGACAGTCAATGTTTACACCATATGAACATGGTGTGATTCAGTAACCCCATTACCAACACCATTCTTATCATGGTTGTAGGGTTTAAGCCTTTCATTTTTTTTGGATTGAGGTGTAATTAAAGCTAGTATATGAATTGGTTCTATTAATGGTTCTTTCCATGGTTCTAGTTCTAGTTGTCTTGGCCTTGATGATGATTTTGGATTTGATTAAAAGAGGATAGATTGATTATACCTTTTTTGAAAAGGGCCTTCTCAATATGTGTTCCTTTATATATAAATTCTTTAAACATATGAGCACATTTAAACTTGATATGGTAAGATATATCATTGTGTAAGCTGATAGTAAATATCATGGCCAACTAATTATATGGAAGATTATGAGTAAACTAGTTCACTATTACTATCCAACATTACAAGTATACAATGAAGCTTTCACTAGTTTTATATTTATCTTGTCCTAAATTCATAATAATAATATTGTGTTTGAGATTATATGAAAAGTGCTATACAAACTTATCCAAAATATCATCAAAGTCAAGTACAATATTTTTTGATAATTTTAATAGCCATTCCAAGGCTTGTCCAGTTATACTCCTTGGAAAGATTAAAAGTAAGTATAAATTGATATATGTCATTGGTTGGAATGCAACAAAGAATTTCTTCAAGGGATTTTTAGGGTCACCTTTGCCTTTTTATTTGTCAAATTTATGTGGCTCATAACTTGGTATAAATGGTATTTGTAGATACTCCATATTAAATTGATAAGATCATATTTCATCCATGTTAAATTTATTTATTTGTTTTCCAATCTATATAGCTTGAATAACATCCTTCATATATTGTAACTCTTGGGAAAGGAAATTAGATGAAGTGGACTATTTCTATTGAGGTTGCACAGTCAAAGGTGGATTACCTTAAATGGGGTAGACATATTATGGAATGTTGATTAAATTGTCTAGATGACCAGTTATATATATATCTATACATTTGGAATATAGTATAGATACAAAATATGTTACTATTGAAGAATATTCTAGTTTAGATTAGCTACATAACCTTGGATAGTGAGTTACATCTATGCTAATGAAATTTAGATCTACATAATGTGTTAGTATTATTGGGTTTGAGAGAGAACTTGATCCCTATTTGTTAAAACCTATTATATATAGGGAACACAGTGTTGAATAGAAACCTATTATTGGAGGTGTTTATATCTAGATCCTTGTTGCATGTATGATACCTATTGGGTAAAAGGAAATTATTATTGAGTGCCTAGTACTTTTTGTACATAAGGAACTTTTTATTGGTTTAACATCTATTATTAGATTAATAATTATTATTGAATAATCACTTATTGTTGGTTAAGAAACTATTAAGGATTTAACATTTATTATTGTTAACCAACTAACATTTTATGACTAATATAGACATGTTGTTGATAAGGTAATGTTTGTGATTGATAAGGTATATTAGTCTATTTTTGCTATGGCAGAACATTCATCATCACTTATTAGGTGGTGTAATGTTCTACACTTGTTGTAGTGGTAAGTTGGTGTTTTTTTTTTGTTTATTTCCCCTTATTACACACTCAAGAAGTTGATAACTAAGGATTGGAGGTTTCATTTTTATTTTTGGAAATAGGCGTACCTATTCCTTGATGTTATAATCCACTCATGTCATTGTTTTAGGTATATACTATGTATTACTTTGTGGTAAACTAGACCCACTTTTATTTAGGTTATAATGCACTTTCATGTTATCTACAAAATTTTGGGTGGGGTTTTCCAGTTGAGAAGCAACCTCTTCAATTGAAATAGGGGCATTATACATGACACTAAAAAAATTTCTTTACATAAATGGGTTTACATTTTGTATTTCATAGCTTGAATAATTCATTTGTTACCCTATTTATGGAGCTATCTCAATAAGAGGCATGTTGGAAATAGCCCTTGCATTAATATTCAAGCTAGGTTGAGATAGTTTTAGTATGCTAATTTTACTTATTCCATTTATTAATCCATAGGTATGTTACATTTTACAAGTTTACTTTGGTATTGATGTGGTATTTGGACTAAATCTTGATTATAACTAGTTGATGATTGTTTAAATAGTTGAATTTGAGTTTATTACTTGGAGTTTGAATCAAACTACTTAGAATTTCATGTGTGAAGTTTTGTGGAAAATTGGTTCCTATTTTGACAACTATAATAATAAATTCATCTTTATTCTCTATTAAATGATGCTCAAATAAGTATAGATCATACCTTTTTTGTGTTAGCATTGTAACATAGTAGGGCTCTTGTTATTATCTTTGTTCAATGTTAGGCATTGTTTGATCAAGGTATTGTGTTGTTTATTCTAGATATTGGCCTAGATAAGGATGTACATTAACCAAATATTACACTAATAGGTCATGTATTTGTTCAACATATGGAATTTTATAAGATGGATAGGGATACATCTCATAAGCTATGTTGTCATACAGCTATTTAACAAAAGGGTCATTGGTCATAAAGTTCTCATAGTCTAGATTATACATGAATCTACTATGTGTGTAATGAGGCATGTTTGGATCTATAGATAGGTCTCATGAAAAAAAGGGTATAAAGGTAAAAAAAAAAAGGTCTAAAAATTAAAAAACCTTTAACTATGTAAAATATGCATAAAGGGTAAAATAACTAGATTAGGTAAAGGTAACACAAAATAAACTCAAAAGTGGTCTAACAAAATGATATTTATTTTCCCAAAGGGAGTTATAATTAGTGAAAAAAGTAGCATAATTGATCAAAAATCATCTATAGCCAAGGTATTGATTTTCCTAAAGGTGGTTATAATCAATGATGAAAGTATCTAAATAAATTAGAATAATTACGAACTAGTATCAAAGGATAACAATGATTTGCCCAAATCTAGTTATAATCATTAGCATAAAAAAGGCTAAAATAATAAATAAATAAATAACTCAAAAAATAAATTGAAAAAAAATTAAACTAAGGCAATTGACTCAGATGACACTCAATAATTGGCTCAGTAAGACTCAATTTTTGACTCACAAGAGACTATTGGAATAATGGAACTAGGATATTCATAATTTGACACAAAAAACTTCAAATAAAGCATGTGGAAATAAATTTTATTAAAGGATACTTAAAAAAAATCACAAAACAAGAAACAACCACTATATTATATTCAAATGGGTCTTTTATATCAAATAGGAAATCAACCTGAGAAATATAATCTAAACACAAAAAGGTAGACTGCCTAATCCTAAATTAGAGGAGTATTTGGCATGAACTTAATTAGTTTAAAATTTTCACTTTGAAAGGTTGACTTTCATATTTAACGAAAAAATAATAAAATGTTCTAAGGCAAAAGGACTAGACTATAATGGATAACATAATTATGCATTTGAAACAAGAGAGGTATAACAATGGTTTGGAACTTTGTTTCAAAAATGATAAGAGATTGGAATGATTCTAGAGACATGACCATGCTCCTTAAAAAAAAATGGCATTAAAATGGTTTTGGACTCAAAAATCCAAGGCAAATGTTTGAGATGAAATGGGTACCATAAGGATGCCCCATTTAAACAAGTGACACATAAGTGGTTTTGAAACAAAATCTCAAAGGCAAAAATGTGACACAAAATGAATAGAATAACATTCTTAAGCTAAAAGGGTGTGAAAATAATGTGATAGTTTTGGAATTATTTTGATGTGATAATACAAAAAAATAATTTTAGTCTAAAAACACACATATAAATAAAATAAAATATGGGTATCACTAATGGCTCATCATATATCTAAAATTGTCACAAGTGTGTGTAAATTATACCAAAGTTTCCACTAATGTACCAATACTTGTGAGGAATTAAGTGTTAATAAAAAAAATTAAAGTACAGGTGCAGATAGAGTTTTTAAACCCCCTCTATCTCTCAATAATTGATACATAACACAAAATTAGAGTGAGAAGCACTCAACATTTGACAATAAATTTCATATCAATTTGGGTTAACTAAAAATATATGAATGTTTAATGCACTATATGGTCATAAGTGTGGCTACCATAAGGGATTAATCATGTTAGTTGGGTTCATACTTGATAACTTACTATGCAAGGGTCTATTTCTTTACATATCAACTCCAACCATTTACTGCTAAGTAGAGTCTGATATTTAGCAAGACCCAACTTAGGTTTTCATTAGGATTAGATAAGCTAGTTGATCAAATCCCTAGTAAACCCAATATTATGTGTCTAATTTATATATGCCATTATGGAGTGGGGTTGGTATGATTTTGGGATATGAAACCCCAAGTGAATTCACTTATAGGGAAATTATGAGGGAAAAATGGGCTCCTTCCCACATGAAAAATGAAATAAAATAAATTGGAAAGAATTTATAGGTTGTTTATGGGTCACCCAAGCAACTTGGTGATTTGGGAGAGCATACTTGACATTATTTCTAATAATTCCAAATGAACAAGGCATTAAACTAAGTGCTTTTGGTCACCTAAGTTCCCTAAAGGGGAAAGGGGGAGACCATGCATGCAATAGACTATAATTTTACATTAAAAAATAAATCAAACTATGAAATTTTAAATTTAGCTAATAATAAAAAATAAACATAAATGCATCCATAGAGAACTTGTGAGGGAGAAACGAGCTCTCACCCACAAGCCAAATACAAGAAAATAAGTTGAAAAGACTTTAGAGGTCATTTCTAGGTCACCCAAGTCACTTGGAGATTGGGGAGAACATACTCTACATTATTTTAGGCATGACCAAATAAACAAGGCAATAAACTAAGTGCTTTTGGTCATATGAGTTTCCTAAAGGGGATGGGGGGAGAACATACAGTAATAGCATCTAATTTTCCATAAATAAATGAATCTAACTATGAAATTTGAAATTTATATAATAAAAAAAACAAACATAAAGTAAAAAATCTCTTAAATATATAACTAAAATTTATGTTCCTTTTAATAGCAATAAATCTAAGTGTGATTGAAATTTTGGCCTTGTTATCACTTATAAGTGTACCCTTGAAAGAACATGTGCTTGTTCTCACTCCTATTGATACAATGGAAACTATCCAGGTGTGGGAACTTATATTATAGATAATTTATATATATATATACATATATATATATATATATACATATATATATATATATATATATATATACATATATATATATATACATATATATATACATATATATATACACACACACACACATATATATATATATACATATATATATATATATATATATATATATATATATATATTAATGGATAGATACTTTTGGTACACTCACCTACTTCTCTCTAAACTCTCTAATTATATGCTTTCTTGACTAGGAAAAGGATGGAAGGAACAATATTGAAGTTGAAAATGGAAATAAAAACTAAAAACTGGGGTGATGCACCAATGTTAACATAAATTATGCCTATACTAGATAAAATTTGAAATCTAAAAAACCTATACACATTCACTTCATTCTCATATAATGACTCTTGCATTAGTATTTTACAGAGAGGTCTTGACAACCACACACTAGCTTGGAAAGAATGAACAATGGTTGAATTCACTTCGAGATTAGGTATAAAATCAGACTTAGACACTTTATATGATTTGAAATAATTATGATTTACTACATAAAGGTGAGATATTTAGACATAAACATAATAAAAATTAATCATTCACTAAGTTACATCAATGAATATTAAGAACACACTTCATGAACAACTTCAAAATGGAATAAAATTCAACTCTTTATTACTTCAAAGGTGAGATAGTATAAAATTTTGGTAGAGTTTCAGTAAAACAACATCATAATATCCTCTTAATCATTCAAAAATTTATGTACACATAGAAAGGAATAATAGAAGGAGAAGACAAGAAGCCCTAAACTGGATGAGTCAATATGCTAACTCATAGTTAACCCTTACTTCAACTAAACCCACAACTTAGACCTCAACCTAAAAATTCCAACATATTATTTTTAAGAGTAAAAACTTATTTTACTTATAATATTGCATGGAAATCAGAGAGAGAAGGTAGTTTGAATGTTTGAAATGTCAAATATTATTACACGTGTTTGAATAGTCTTCAACTTGAAGAGATCTTTGACTATCTTTAGTTAAATCCTTGTGAATAGTTTGAAATCTTTTGATATTACATGAATATTTAAGTTTAAATTTAGTTACATTTATTTCATCTTGAATTTTGGTTTGATTTATCTTGACTTTTAACTTGGAGTTTGACTTGATATTCTTGACTTGTAACTTGCATGCATGTTTGACTTCTTGAATTTTTAAGTTTAGCCCATGTGGGGAATATTAGGAGAGAGATTATATTTTTATTATTTAAGAATTATATTTCATAAATAAGGCCTAAAATATTAACCAATATTTTAACTCAACTTCTCCACTCTTGCATGTTTCAAACTCCACTTTTATAAGACTCTTTGAAGGCTTCTTCTTATTGACTTGATTTTTTATAAATTTATATCAAAGGAAGGAGAAGTAAGAGAGAGGTATATAATATTTCATTTTTTGAATTATTCATTAAATATTTCTTCTAAAATTTCACTTTATGAGGGCAACCATATCTCTCCATATTGGTTCTTCTGGATATGCCCATCTTCTGTGGTTTTGACAAGCTTATTGAATGTATTATGAGAACCTAGAACTTGATGAATTTGAATTATTTTATTACTTAAGGAGTATAAATATTATTTGAACATAATAATAATTTTTTTAGACCTCTAAATAAAATTTCATCTCTAAACTCCATGTACAACTTCAAAAAATGATATTTTGTGTCTCTTGGCCTCAAGAAACCTTGATTTGGATTAGGAGGTCTAAAGTAAGTTATAGGCCTCACCAAACATCATATTATAATTTTATAGGTATAAATGGGTAATAAATATAAATTTTTAAAAATCTCCAAATCTCTCCACCAAACTCTGAAAAAAAAATTCACAAAAATTGTTTGTTTGTTACCCATAAACTGACCTAGAGATGTTTTTCTTTGATCTAAACCTATTTTGAATTGATTTTCATTACAAAATAATGTATTAAGACATTTAAATTAGTTATAAACCCTATAAAATCATTTTTTACCCTTTTAAGGACATGAAACACTCATTTCTAATTTTCTATTTGTGAGCAAATTAATAAAAAACCTTGATTTACTTTATGAACAAATCTATATTTTGCCATTTTATCTATCCTAAAGTAAATTATGTAAATTTTTTTTAAACCAATTTTAAAAATTAAATTTTATCAAAAAATACTTAAATTTAAAATTCAAATATATTTCATTTAACAAAAATAAAAATATGCACATTTTGGTGTTTGCTAGCTTTGACAATTTCATTTCCAAATGCATGTAGGTCTAAGTTTTTACCTATTATTGAGAATTATGAGGAATAAATACCTAATTATTTTTTTATTTTTACATTTAATAACCCTTCTCAACATTACAATAATTTTATGTTCTCAAACAATCTCTTAAATCTCTCAAAAAGTGTATTTTCTTACTATCTCTCTTGCTTGCTTAAAACCCTGTAACCTATAACTTTGCCTT